>CM076143.1:27500000-28700000 GCA_038025085.1 Tetragonia tetragonoides | reverse complement strand
ATTTTTAGAATTAACATCTGATCACTTTTGATGATCAACTCAGCTCCTAGGTGGTTGTTCTAGAGAATGGCTAAGCCCCCAGACTTTCCAATAGCTGAAACAGTTTCTACACAGTCATACCTCAAGGCTCTTAAGATCAGACTAGCCTTATCTTTATTCAGCATTGTTTCAGACAAGAAAATCACTTTTGGGGAGTATTTTCTTGCTAGGGCTTTGATATGGAGAATTGTCTCGGGACGCCCCAATCACCGACAGTTCCAGAGGAGAGCTAACATTGGGTGGTTGGGGGCATGGGCAAGCCCGCCTCCTCGGCCTTCTTTGTCATTTGATCAAATTCATCAATAAAATTTTGGTAAGCATCAGGGGGACCACTGAGCCTTTGCTCAATTTTTTATTTTTTATTTTTTATTTTTTATTTTTTATTTTGCAATAACATGCCTCTTCTTCTTCATTCTTGATCTGCTCTCAGCTTTAAACATGTAACCAGGGATGTAATTATCAATCATGATCACATCATCAGGGGGAATTATAGTTAGTTCAATGAGGCTCTTCAGGGCCTTCTTGTGTCTATGTTCAGACTGAATATCAACTTCGGATTGCTTCCTTTTGAGGCTGAGTTTATTGAGGGCTGAGGAGGGTAGGAGAGATGATGGTTTGAGGTGATTGAGGTTGAGAAGGAGTGGTGATTTTGCTGGAAGGAAGCTCAGAATAGGTGAGTAGTTCTGATCTAGAAATCTCATGAGGTTGGTTGTATTCATGGCTTGTGGAGTGAGGTTCAGGGTAGGAGGATGAAGGGATATCAGTTTTGGTGGTTGTGGTGCCCCGGTGATCAAGTTCAAGGCCTTGGTTGTCTTTGAAAATATCCTACAACAATTTCCTCTGGGCAGCTAGTTTTGTGGGAGAGGGGGGTGGGCTGATATCATAGATTTTGGAGGAGGAAGGTTTGAATGGGTTGCAAGATGTTGGGAGATTAATTCCAAGGCTTTTTTTGTGAGGTATTTCAGGAAATTTGGGAATGTGGATAGGCAGGTAATGCTTGGGGTTGAATTTTTCAACCATTTTGTGGCTGAATTTTTCAAAAATTCCAGTATGTAGGTTGAATTTCTCCATCACTTGAGTCTCAGAATTGGAGATTTTTCCACTACATCTTTTTGTATTTCAGATCTTCTTCCATAAGGGGAGAATAAAGCAGGAGTTGGCTCAAAAATAGCCCCAATAGGCACTCACCATCTATGACTAGAGTTTCAAGAATCTCATGCTCTTTTTCCGGAAAAAGTTCACTAATGGGCCTTAGTGGAGCATTCCAGTCATCAAAATTAGTTTCTCTCAAATTCACAGAGTACCCTAACTCAGGGAATTTGTAATAGGATTTTTTATCCAGAGGATATTCACCAGTTTCATGCCCTAATCTACCACAGTTATAACAATAATCTGACAAGCGCACAGTTTTAATACTGACCCAGGTTTTCTTTCCATTAAAAGTGAAGCCAAAACCCCCAAGAAGAGGTTGCCTAACATCCAGGACAACCCTAACTCTCATGTAGCTTCTGGATACCCTACTTTTATCAGATACCTTATCAATTCCCAGGACCCGGCCATACCTTTTACCTATGATCACAGTATTTTTGGGGGAAAAATTTATGTGGGTCTAGGTTATGGATTTGTAGCCAGAAAGAAGAGTGATCAAAATCAAGCTCAGTAATTTTATGATGTAAATTCCATTTTTCCATGATAACCTGTCTTCCAAGAACTCCCTAAGTTCCATTAAGCATTTTATCCCTATCTTCTTTCTCTTTGAAGATATACAGAAAATGGGAATCATTTATGATAGAGATTTTAGGCTTACCTTGAAGAAGCCAGGCCTTCTCCATGATCGACCTAGCTAGACTCATCCTTATAGGATTATCGGTGATGACATTTCAGACCACACAGAGATTAGAAACCCTGTTCGTGAGCTCATCTTTGTCAGGTAAATGGGGTTCCTCATGCGAGGTATGATACTGATCTCCATATA
Organism: Tetragonia tetragonoides; assembly: GCA_038025085.1. Taxonomy (NCBI): domain Eukaryota; kingdom Viridiplantae; phylum Streptophyta; class Magnoliopsida; order Caryophyllales; family Aizoaceae; genus Tetragonia; species Tetragonia tetragonoides. Next base: position 28,697,986 of record CM076143.1, on the reverse strand, counting down.
TTTGCCGTATTTTTTCTTCTTGCTGGATTTCTTCATAGTAGTCAGATGGATCTAAATGATCCATAGAGGGAGAAGGCAAAAGCTTGGAGAAAGGGGAGATAAAGGAGGGAATTTTGAAAGAGAAGGGGGGGTGAGGAATAACGGGAAGAAGGGAGAGAGGTGAGAGAGATGATGCGTTTTGGGAGAAGATAGGGAAAAGATTGCAGTTTTGAGGGAAAATAAAAATAATGTTGGCAACTTTGAGGAGTGAATAAAAGAAAAGGCTTGGTGACGGCAAGAGACCCACTAGAGTATTTAGGTTTCCAGAGAGGAAATTTAGGAGCCTACTTTAGGAGGCATTTTTTTGACACCGAGTCCAAACCGATTAACTAGTGTTAAGTGGTTTTATGGCAAGTTAATGTGTTTGGTAGATATCTAACATCAGACCATATATGGGAGATTGTCTTTGCTAGTTGGGTTAATTATTACGTGAAGAGTTTGGCAGGATTTGGAAGTCTAGTAGTGGAATGTTACGCAAGAAAGCAAGCAGCGTTAATAAGTAGTAGTAGACATTATTTAGTAGCTTAATTGTTATGTAGTAGTTCCCTAATTCATGTAGGAGAATAATATGGAAGGTACTAGTTTCCTAGTTGTGGTTGAAGTAGGGTATTTTGTAGCCTATAAATATGGGCATTTAGGTAGGATTATTGTGTGTTTAGAGAGCCATTGAGAGGAGAGTGTTCTGAGAGAAACACCATTGAAGTTGTAATTTGCATTTGAGTAATAAAAATTGTGGGTGGATTTAACCACCCTTTAAATTGTGTTCTTGTGTTTATTATTGATTTGAGGGTCCATCCCTAACACAATGGATTTAATGCTGCTACATGCCTAAGGCGAGATTCGAACCCTCAACCTTAGTTAAGTATGGATAAGTCAGCCACACCCACCTAACTTGCTGATGTAAAAGCATTTTAGTAGCCCAACTTTGAATTCTCTCTAAGATCTTCTGAATTAGAGGATCACAATAAGCAACTGAATTCCTTCCACAAAACTTGAATTCTCTCCCGAATATTGTGCTTGTCACTATTATTTACTCCCCCAAAATATTTATTAGATTTCTGTAAGTTAGCAATCAAACCAGATTCACTGGAGAAGTCCTCGAAACAATCTAGTTGCATCTTGATAGTAGTAACATCACCTCTAAAGAATAACAAGTCACTTGCAAAAATGATTTCGCAAAGGTTAAAAATAATAGTTTTATCAATTAATATTGTTGATGTTCTCTTATGAGACAATCTCACGTATGAGACGAACCAAATAAATTTTTTATTCAAACGTATCTTTATTACGAAGTATTATTATTTATTATCTCCGAGTGTCACTTAGTTATTTATATCACGTTTTTAGTAATATTTTTTTGGGTGTAAACCTATGAGAGATTATTAAAATTAATGGCTCAACCTAAATAAATTTTAACATATGTATATTCCTCTATTTTACGCCCCCTCAAGCTGATTAGGGGACCGCACGAACATATTGGACTTAAAAAAATGAAATTGCTGAGACGAAAGGGCCTTGGTTAGGATGTCAGCGAGCTGCAACCGAGTAGGAATATAGCAAACGACAAGATCACCATAAGCAACACGCTCACGAACAAAATATAATCAACCTTAACATGCTTGGAACGATCATGAAACACAAGATTCATTGTTAAATATGTAGCAGTAATAATGTTATCACACAAGAGACGAACCAGTTGACAGAGAACAAGACCAATCTCAGCAAGGAGCTGATGAACCCCAGTAGTGTCAGCAACGACATAAGCAATAGCACGGTGTTCTGCTTCAGTATGGGATTTGGATACTGAAAGTTGTTTCTTACTACGCCAGGAGACAAAATTATTGCCAAGAAAAATGGCATACACAGTAGTGGAACGAGAACTGTCAGGATACCCTGCCCAATTTGCATAAGAATATGCCACCACAATACTTGGAGAAGCAGACTTGCTGAAAAACAAGCCATGATCACTTTAAATATCTGAAAATACGTTCAAAAGCCCGAAGATGAGTAGTACGAGCGAGGGGCATGCATAAATTGACAAACCAGATTAACAACATAATTAAGCAATATCAGGCCTCGTCATAGTCACGTATTGCAAAGCACCTACCATACTCCTATAAGTAGAGGGGTCAGCAAGTAACTCACTATCTTCGAGAGATAATGCAGTACGGGAAGCCAGTAGAGTGCGCACAGACTTAGCACTATGTTATTGAAGCTTGACTAACAAGTCATTAACATATTTCTGCTGGGTAAGGGAAATACCTAAAGAAGTGCGCACCACCTGAATACCAAGAAAAAAGTGAAGTTCCCCAAGATCTTTCATGGCGAATGTAGTGGAAATAAGCTCAATGAGATGGTGAACCTGAGTAGGGTCACTACCTATAAGTATAATGGCATCGACATACAACAGCAAAATAATAACAGAAAGACTCAAACGACGTACATATAAACATGGAGGAATCAGAATCGTTACAAATAAATCCATGAGACATGAGAAAACTACTAAATCGTTGAAACCAGGTCCTGAGCGCTGTTTTAGACCATATATCCACTTCTTCAGACAACATACATGACTAGGGAGTTGGGAATACACAAACCCATGGGTTGGGTCATATACATTACTTATTGCAAGAACCCATAAAGAAAACCATTTTGACATGCACCTGGCGTATAGTCCAACCACATGTCAAAGTAAGAGAAAGGACAATCCTAATAGTAGTATGTTTAACAACAGGGCTAAACGTCTCATGGAAGTCAATGCTAGGCTTCTGACCTTTCCCACACGCAATCAGACGAGCTTTGAGTCTCTCAACAGTCCCATCAGAGTTATATTTAATTTTCTACACCCACTTACACCGAGCCAAATTCTTGGTCTTGTTGTAAGGTACTAAGTCCCAGCGTTAGTGGTAATAAAACCATTAAATTCCTCTGCCATATTCACTTTAAAATTATGTGGTTCCACAGCTTTATGCACAGAGCTAAGGGACGTCAAGACGCGTGGTTTGACAATACCATATAAGTCCCTTGGGTCGATACCACAGGGGGTAGGTTAGAAGAGGTGGAACATGAGGAAGACGCGGGAGCCGCAGACAAAGTGTCGCAGATGAGAGAGGCGAGATGGAGCTCAAGACCGGACTTGAAGAAGCCACGAGGGTATAAGAATGCAGGACAAACACGGGACTAAGCACATAAGGACTAGGGTGTGGGGGCAAGTCGGGCAAGACTGGAAGGGGTGAGGAGTGCGGGGAGGGAGATGCCAAGACGCCAGGCGATATAGACGACGAAGGTGTGAATTGAGGAGCGATGGACACCACGGAGGGCGTCGACGTAGAGGACTAGACAACAGAAGGGTTGGACGAGGAAGCCACATCCAAGGGAGGAGACACGACAATAGGGTCGGGGAATAGACAACCTGAGGTGACAAATGTGAGACAATAGACAGTGAGTCGGTCGTGACTGGGCACGACCAAGAGGATGTAAGAGTCATGGGGTCAACATCGAAGGGGACTTAGTAGACTGAGGAGCATGGACAACAAGGTCGGGGTATGGGAATTTGGACTCATGAAAGCGAACATGACAACTCACAAACACCTTACCCGAAACGGGATCAAAACAACGATACCCTTTATAATTAGGCACATAGCCCAAAAGCACACATTGACGAGAGCGGGGATGCAGCTTATTCGAAGGTTGGGCAGAAAAATTGGGAAAACGCTCTGATGCCATATGAGAGATTATTGAAGTGAATGGCTCAACCTGACTGGGAGACCTGACATATTACATATATAGTCAATTTACAGAGTCCAAAACAGATACAGTTTCCTAAATAATTATCAACATATTTATATTCCTCTATTAAAACCTTTTTAATATTATTTTTTGATGCAAGGGACGTTGATAAACACATGTATCACTTTTCTTTTTTCAGAGGTATCAATTCTGAGTCTTATAACTTCTTGCGTCACATGGTTCACAAATTTCTTTGCTATGTACCGGGGGGTGTCCAAAATATCATAGTTGAAAAACTAAATCGTAAAACCGCATCGAAAATTGAGTGAGTCGTACATTTTTTTCAACCGAACCGCATATTTTTTCAGTTTCTCAATTCGATTTCGCTCAACGATTTTGAAAAATTCGGTTAACCAATGTAAACCAAAAAAATTCAAACATGTAAATAAGAGGAAAGAAAATATGGAAAAAGAATTTTATTGATTATTTTGTGGGTTACAACTTTTGTAGATCTATTAATTCCATTTTAAGGGAGTGGAGATAGGGTTTAGATTCAAAGCTTTGAAAGTATTTTCTTATATCAAGCATAAAGAGGTTCTCGACAACTGCAAACCTACTATTTTGTGGTAGCGAGGTGGGGGTGTCTTTGTTGAGTAGCTTGTTCCATCGAGTCTGACAGAGCATTTGTGGTATGTCTCGTCTTGCCTCCTTACAACCCTGGGACAATCCCATTATTTATAGGGATGCAGTAGTTAATGAGATGACCAAGATTTCCTCTGCAATCTTATTTTTTTGGAATAAAAAATAATAAATATCCATAAGATAATTATCATATAATTTGAAATATTTATCATATATTTTGAGATAATTAACTTTGTGGAGATAGTTTGAGATCTTGCGGCGAGATCAATTGTATGACGCAATGGGTGTCTACAACCAAAAAACCAATGAACAATATTTAAAGCATTTTAATTAATATTTTATTATGTATTTATTCTATACTTAAAAAAAAGTTAGTATATAAACTTTTTTTTTGGTGAGAAAATTTAGTATATAAACTTTAAAACTAAATAATTTATTCTTACTAAATCTATTTATTATTTTGATTATGTTTAATCGAATGTAAATCGTAAATTTAACTTCTGATTTTCTTTAAAAACATTTAAAAGTAGCTTAATGATATTATATCTTGACTACGTTTTCGGTTAATCGCGTAACCAAACCGAAAAAAATAAGTTTTTAATCGGCCAAAAAAATAGGTTAACCAAATTAACCTGTATTTCCGGTTCAGTTACAATTCACGAAATTAACTAATCGAAATATCGATTAACCTAATCGAGTTAACAGTTGAGATTGGTTAACCTATCATGAACACTACTGCAAAGGGTGCAAGTGAATGGCGAAGGAGACACCCCCCGCTACGTCATGTTTGCATTGGCCCTGTCAACGTAGCACCAATAAGGGGTCAATATAGTTCCTAGAAGCCAGCAGACACAAGGCATGAGTCATCAGGGGAATGGAGATTCAAACCCATGACCTTATCTACCCAACCACTTTGGAGTTAGCTTCAAACCACTAGACCACTACCCTTATTGGTACACTACCTATTTGATTAAGAGTATAATAAACATCAAAAATTGGCCCTTGGCCGAGTATGGGGTCATTTCATTTTCACCCACAGTTCAAACTTAGTTCCCGCCTGCCCTATACGGAACGACAAGTCCCAAGAACTCAAGAAGTTAACGTTTAAAACCCAACCTTTGAATTACCTCTATTGGTCAAAACCCACCTAAACCCCCACAAACATACATAAAGCATTAAAATTCAAAACCCCAACATCTATGGCGTTTTCAAATTCAAACTAACAAAGTACTATTATCACTTTAATGGCTTCAAAACCCAAGAAAAAAGAAAATACTACAGCAAAAAAAGACAACATTTTCAGAACCAAAATCTATGCTCATTGGGTCCCTTTCAAATTGAAAGAGAATTGCCACCATTTCCCCAAAACCTTACAATTCTTGTTTTCCAACATTAAAGGCTAAACTGAACAACTCATGGAACAACAAATCTTTGTGTTTCTCTGCAAAACTACCCAAACAAACAAAAACATCTAGAATCTTTGTTTCTTTCCCCAAAAACAAAACAAAACAAAACAAAACAGAACAACTCCCTAGCTGTGTTTATATGGCTGGAACCAAGAAACCCACAATTTTAAGGCAATGTTCTTATAATTCTCTCTATTCAAACCCTCTCATTGATGCCAAACACAACGTTAATTCTTCTCAAGAAAATCCCATTTCCGATATTGGGTTTACTTCTCTAAGCACCCTTATGAACAACAGCAACAAAAACAACAGCAACAGAGAAAATACAACTTCATCTCCTCTTAATCTAATGAAGAAGAAAATCCGGGCACATAAAGTTGAAAATTCTGTTGATTGTGATCATGATGATAAAGAGAATTTGGTACCCAATGAGAAGAAATTAAACCCAAACCCAGATGGAAAATTTGAGCAAAATTTCAAAGATAGGGCCTTGAAGCCTTCTTCACTTCAGCTATGCATCCAAATGAATGAGCCTGATGCCAGCTTCGGGTTCGGGTCTAAGGTTTGGGATCCGTTGGCAATGGCGGAAACGGAGAGCGCCAAGTCTGTGAATGTTTGGGATTATTCTGACTCCGAGGCTGCTCCAGCTTCTTCTTGGTCTACTTTGCCTAATAGGTTGGTTTGCTTCTTTTTTTTTTTTTTTGGAAAACTCTGTGTTTTGGGTTACTAATTGGGTGTATGAATGTTTGCAAAATGGCAGGGCACTGTTATCTAGAGCATTGCCAATGGATATTGGAAGATGCACTTGTATCATATTCAAAGAAACAGCACCTAAAGGGCTTGGTGGTGGTTCTCTCTACTCTTTTTATACCAGTGTAGGTTCCTTTTCCTTTGTGTTTCTTGAACTTAAATTCCATACTGTATTTAATCATTAAATTACTTAGCACTTCATGTAATTTTTATCACTCTTGAAAGAACATTTTATTTTAAAAGTAAGTTCTGTAGATAATAACAAGTCTGTCAGAAACTTTTCAGGTTGCAAATTGTGTTTTTAAGATCTTCTCCATACAATAATATCATCCTTATCTATGTTAATTACACTGTTTTGGTTTGTTTGAAACTTAAGTACTCATGTCAGATAAATACAATACAATGATGACCAATCGAAATCCGGGACTGGGATAGTTGTAGCCAAGATAAGTAATGTTTTCTGAATTCTGTATAACTAGCCTGTCATGGATAACAAATTTCTGTGTCAAGCCTATAAGTGATATTCGACTTCATTATATATCTGTGTAAAGATCATACAATGTCAGAAGGCATACATTAGTTCAATTACATTTGGGTGGCATTTACTTGCTTGCAATCAAATGTAATGCAATGCAATCATTTTAAATGGTAGATGTAATGTGAAAAAGTAAGGAGGGTGAAAAAGGAGATTGGAAATGTGAGGTTGATTATATCATTCAAAGTAATCATCATTATATGGAAAAAGTTGAGCAATTGTGATTACATTGGATCATATAATCAACCTCACTTTTCTCATCTCTCTCCTCCCACTCCTTCCCTTTTCAACCCAAATCTACTCTATAAAATGATTGCATTGCATTGCATTGCATTGCATTTGATTGCAAGCAAGTAAACGAGCCCTTAGTGTATGTTTGGTCTACCTTCTAGAAAATTTAACGTCCTGTACTTATACTAAAAGTGACTTTTAAAATTTGGGGTTTTCTTGTTTGTTCTTTAGGAAGGTCAAGGGCGACAAGATCGAAAACTGGCTGTTGCTTACCACAGAAGGCGTAATGGACGTTCTTTCTTTGTTGTTGCTCAGAATACCAAGGGCGTGTCGTCTAGCTCAGATGATAGTTTCCTTGGTGTGGTGACAGCAAACCTTATGGGTTCAAGATACTATATATGGGATCAGGTGAGCTATTTAGACAACTACTGTATCTAGTAGCATTATGATAAAGAAAGGCAAGTTAATTTGTACTTGCATTTGTTGGACAAAATCGAGTAGGAGAGCAAATGGATTGAAAACCTTAACAATCTCAGTTGCCACTATTCACAGGGCCGCGCTCCTGGGATGCTTGTTAAAGGGCCACAACTACTTCAGGCTGTCGTTGAGTAAGCATTAATCTTTTTATCCTTTTTAAGCTCGATATCTAATGCTTTCTGCAAGTAAATGATGTCCAGTTCTGAAACTTTTCACTGAATGTGTCTTACAGATTTTCTCCAACCATAGCCACCTGGACCGGAAGCTATAGAAGCATAAGAGCATGCATCCCAAAGCACCAGCCCTTGCAGCAAAAGAATACCACTAATCAGGTAAAACAAAGTTGGTGAAGCTCCTGTGAAATGGTTTTGCGCAATAGTTATCTTATCGGTCAATCCATTCATGACTTTCTCATTTTGTGCTGTGTAACTTTCAGGTAAAGCATGTGAAGGGACTGCCCTTGGAGTGGGAGGGGCAGAAGGAACAAGTTCATCAACTGCTTTCTAAAGTTCCACACTATAACAAGGTATGTTTGGTGAAAAGGATTTTCTCTATTCAACAAATACCACCTTATTTTACAATGTACTCTTGTGTGATACTAATACTTGATGACAATTTTGCATATTCAGGTCTCGAAGCAATACGAACTGGATTTCAGAGAAAAGACAAGGGCTGGATTAAGAATCCAAAGCTCTGTCAAGAATTTCCAGCTGACTATGGAGGTAGAAATCAGCTATAGATATACAAATTGCCCTTTCTGTTTTCTTTCTAGTTTGTGCAAGAAAATAAATTTGTGGGAAAGATGACGGAATGTTAGACTTAAAAATTGGGGAGATTTGCCTAGAGAATTATGGTAGCAGGTCGGTATGTGGGTGCACGAGGGGCAACGATACACGACTGAAGAAAAGCAACATGAGAACTGAATTGTAGCATGCATACAGACCCTAGAGAGTATTATTTTGATGCTTAGTTATTTGCGTTTTTTTTCTCCCCCGGTAATTAAAGGATTCCTCATTACCTACCATAAAGCATTACTAGTCAAGCACATCGATCGCTTATTAGGTTATTGTCAAGAAGAAAACACTCTCACAATCCTATACATGACCAAGCTATAGAGCTTCAGAGGTTCCAAAAGCTCAACTACTAGGGAGGGTCTCTCAAGGGATCCTACATCATGTGCTAGCTAAGATCTAACACATAATGTCCACTTCTCCTTTGTTTAACAGAAAACATTCCTCAAAGATAAAATCAAACCTTCCTTCTGCAGTTTCTGAGCTATGATGCTCACATTGTGTTCCTTTCTTTTTGCTGGAACATGCGATTTGATACACAAGCTGTTGCAGCTGCCCTTCTTTTTGCTGAAATGTGTGCTTGTTTCTCTCCATCCATGCCTGGTGAACAAATTCAGAAAACGTTCCTTACATACAGGAAGTTTAAGGCTTCTCCTCCTTGAATGTTCCCTATAATCTCATTTCAAGATATTTTTTTCTTCGAACTCCATTTGCATTCCAATCTTGAGAACTGTATCCAGTAAACCCAAACCTTTTTGTAACCTGAAACCAGATTACCTGAGCTTTCCTGCATGAACCAACAAGTGTTCAACTGATTCGGGGTTAACTTTGCAATAGATACACACAGGTTCACATTGTGTTCCCATCCTTAACAATCTATTCTATCTGATGTGCACAGCCTTTTCAGAAGAGCCAATCACCAGGGGCAAGCAAAATTCTTGTAGACTATTTCTTCCAGGAAACTTTAGGCAAATCCCCTGGCAGCTGTTTCTTCACCACTTTGTCCCGATTCAACTCTAATCCAGCATCCACTCTAGTTCCCTCCTGATCACCCCCAACTTGCTTGCTTAAGGATGGCCATGGACTGAATGTTAAGGTTTTTTTATGTAGCAAGTATGGATCCACTTGAGCCATAAATAACTTGCTTATATTTTGCCAGAAAAAACTTTGAACATGAAGATTTATGATGTTTAAGACAACTGTAGTTCAAGGGATGCACACATTTTCCCATAAGACCAAAATTCTCTTAGTAATATGATTAGCATCTGGCCAAATGAAGCTCCTGCAGTAAGCTTCAATTAAAGTAAGCACTTTTTCGGGGGTTAAGAACTACTGTGACCAGTAGGCTATGCAGCCGAAAAAGAACTGCCTTCACTAACTGTATGCTCTCTGCAATGGAAATTTATTTTGCAGTCCAACAAGAAGTTTTCCCAATGATTTTTTCCAACAAAGGTCTACACTAAGCAATTGTAACATATGAGATCTTTTGATGTGAAAAATATACATATGTCATTAAGTTTCCGATCAAACTCATAAAGTCATAACTCAAATGATAAGCTGTTTGGTATCAGATGATGCTAATATGTATTTCGTCCACGTAGGGTAATGGAAGACAAACCATCCTACAGCTTGGAAGGTTGGATAAGTCAAAATATGTGCTCGATTACAGGTAAATCAACTCATTTAGCCTTCGATATCTATGTTACCTGTTGACGCCCGAAGGCTGTTAAAAGGTTATTTACGCGATTGACTGAAGCATTATACTTATCGTGCAGGCACCCGCTGACAGGATACCAAGCATTCTGCATATGTTTGGCATCGATTGATCCAAAACTTTGTTGTACAGTTTGAAAAGCTTATTCATATGGTGTTAAGGAGCATGTATTAGGTCTTGCAAATGTATTTTTTGAATTGCAAATGTATCTTAAGATTGAGGGTATAGATTTAAGCTATGTGCATACAGAGAGGTGTATGCCAAAGTCAGTGTTACAGAATAGCAGCTTTCATGGGATACTTAGCTGAATTTGTGGCAGAAGTTCATAGTGTAACTAGAATTATGATGATCTTCATGTTTGCTCCAAGTACCACCATCACTATGATTCTAGTCACTGCAACTACTTCATCTCGTTCATTATTTTCCCATTTGGTCACATTCTAATATTCACATTGTCATCCCAACGGTCAAGAATTACTAATTACACATCATCAAGAAAAACCTTACCTAATAAATTTCCCTCTTTATCAATAAAAAATCAAATATCTCTCACTTTCTCTCAATTTCAAATTTTGGGACTAAATTGGAAGAGGCATTTTCTTATGTTTAGACTTTATTTGGCTATTTTGAAACACATGCTTAATTTTCTTTCTATGAGTCAGATGTGGTTTAATAAGGGCAGCATTATGAGGAGAATACACATGGTCAAGTCATGCACAAGTGCAATTTTTGAAAGATTTAATTCGGCCTAGACTCAATTTATCTCTCTATGCAACAAGCCGTTTGAGTTGATATTTAAAATACAACGAATCAATTTTCTATTAGCAAATTTTGAACTAGAAGCCGTTTTAGAGAGATAAATGTTGATGAGGGGGGTGCAAAATGTCAAAAAGATTTTGGTCCAATCAGATCTAAAATTATTGATTTATGGGTTTCGACTCAGCATCGACGAAAACCTAGTAAAAAATGGGACACAACCCAAATTGAATGTAAAATTATTGAGATATTTGACATGATGTCTTTTATTTTAGACTTTTTCTACATGGTGGACATTATTTTTCCTAAAATCTAAATGAAATCTTCCAAGTTTTGAACTGTTTCACATGGTGATTTTCTACATGCTTGAAATGAGTTTCTTTAGGGTTCCGGGAATGAAAACTTTCCCTTAAATAATGTGCTTTTAAACAAGCTACTCTTTGCATCAATGCAAACCACTATTTTATTCAACTTTGTCTCTAAATAAACAGCCCATAGCATTTTTCATCCGCCTTTCGACTTTCGTTAGTTTTGTCATTTGCGTGTGTTTTGCAATTTTTCATTCGGCGTTTCGCTAGAGTTTGATTGGACCTAATCTATATCTCTTATCTATTGAATGCTTGGGTGAATATCTGAAGAGTGAAGATAGTGAAGATACTCGCTCAACTCTATTAGTCTAGCACTAGTACGCCCTCGTTATACATTTCACGTTGCTTTACCCCCAACTAGCAAGGTTTAATAACATGACATGACAACACGACTTGAATAGTTCTCGAAATTATTGAGATAAACACAAACATGTATAATCTGAATCGGGCACGATTTAATCAATTTGTCATATAATTTAATAATTTTTCATTTCATCAGTAACTTTTTTGTATTTTGAGAACAAGAAACCGACAACAAACATAACATGAATAGGAGGCAACCTGCGGCTAATCGAGCGAGCGGACTCGCGAGCTACTCAAGATTGACTTGATTCCAACTCGATGGTAGCTTGACTCGAGTCAAGCTCGGCTCGAACTCGACTCGCAACCTAAACGAATTGAGCCGAGCTAGCCCTCGACTCGACTCCAATAAGCTTGCGAGCTACTCGATATCTAATTATTATACAAATTTATGAATATTTACCTAAGTATAAAAATGATAAAAATTTTAAAAAAATATTTGATCATATTTTGTTTGAATTTCACTTTTAATCAATATAGGTATATTTGAGTGCATTGTGTGTATATTTGAGAGGACACATGTTTGTTTGATATCGGAGACAATGTTAATTTGTTATCAAAATCCTACACCAGTGCTTAAAAGTGATCACGAGTCAAGTTATTTGTTTTAATTTAAATATTTTAGGAAAATATGTGAAGCTCGATAAAAGCTCGATCTCGACTGGGAAAAATTCAAACGAGTCAAGTCAAGCTAGTGAATTTTAAACTCGACCTCTACCCAACTCGAGTTCGAACCCGAATTATCTTATAACAAGCGCGAGTCGAGATATATGGCTAAACTCGAGCTCGACTCACTCGATTAGCACCCCTAAATCATCGCCCTAAACTACTTCTACGGTTCTACTCCGTAGGGCGTCTCATACACTTGGAAAGAACTTAAGAAGAGAGGCCCATGCAAAAAAGAGGCCTAGTAAGTAAGCTACATGCAGCCCAAAACTTGAAAGATCAAAGAACTGAAATTTCTGGGAAAATGGGGAAAACTTTAAAGCGGGAAACACAGTTAACAATTTGATATTTCACTTTCAAAAACTTTCCCATTTGAAATTTCATTTTCCTAACATCATAAATAGGTTGCATGTCTTGCAACTCATTTTACCAGGTGACTTTTTCCTTCTCTTACTGTCTCAATCTCCCTCTTGAATTCTCCCAATTGTAAAACCTATTTTGAGTGAGGTCTCTCCAGCTTCACAATTCTGCAGGTATGTCACTCTCTCTCTTCCTCTTTTGTTTCAGTTCTAATTGATTTAGGGTTTTTGGCTGGTAATAGATGAGGATTGACATTTTATTTAGGCAACCGATTAGGGTTTGTTTGGTTTTTTCATTTGGTAGAAAATTTTAGGGTTTTCTGGGGTTTGAATAGAAATGTTACTTGCTACTTGTTTGATGGTGGATGAAATGGTTGATGGGTTTTATATTTGTTACTGATTTTGCCATAAAAATGGGTTCTTGGTGCTCTTTTTAGTTGTTATATATGCTCTAATGGTGCTATAACTGTAACTCAGCGGCATTGTTTTTGGACAAATATGGTTATTCTTAACTTGATTTTTTGATTCTGAATTTAGAGGAAACCCAGCTTCATTCTAATTATAGGAGATTGGAACTGAATTAGGGTACAAATTTTTGTTATTGTTTTGGCCTGGTGAAACAACATGTTTTCACCTTCATTGAAAGAATTGGGAAGTTCTTGTGACCTTAGATGCTATAAAGTTCAGGAAACTTATGCTCCACCCAATGTCATGCTAATATAAGTTTACCAAAAGAAAAATAAAACATTGTAACTTGTCACTTGTTAGCATTAATTTGGTTAGAGACTAAAACTGTAGGTTTTAGTGTTGATATTTGTTTCTGATTTTATCTTTACATGGAATGTTATTTGATATTTGCGGTAAATATTTGTTTGTTTTGTGAATTTGGGATGATTTTTGGTTTTGAGCAATTTTGATTTGTAGTCTGACTCTGCTATATTAAGTATTGTTTTTAGATTCTGAGCTTCGAATCCAAAAAGAAAAGAATGTTATCTGAATCTCAGAATCAAACAACAGAGACACCATCTCGTCAAATGGTAAATGCCAGTGGTACTGGTGGTGATACTGAATATGTTGAGGAGACATGCCAGCCAGTCAAGGCACTATTACCGCCCAGAAAACGAAAGGAGGGACGACAATATATTGCGAATACAGGCAAAAGGAGAGCATATTACTGGGTGCATTTCTGGGAGTATGTTGAAAATGATAAGCGTAGGGCTGAGTGTATGTATTGTGAAGATAAAACTTATGCTTGTGATGGTAACTTGAATGGCTCATCGAAGGTGAGAAGTCATTGGCTAAAATGTCCAGCGAATCCAAACAAGTCTGAATTGAAACCTTCTGATGCTAAAGTTGAATGCCTCAATAAAAAATCATTGTCTAAAAAGTCCAGCTAATCTTACAAACAAGCCTAGGTTTAGACAAACTAAATTAGTGTTCGATATGGGTAGTGATGGAGAAGGCAAACTGAAGTTCGAGAGGTAGTAGCTCACATGATTATGTTGATGAGTTGCCTTTCCACTTTGTAGAGAAACTTGGTTTAAGGCATCTTAGGTTTTGTTGATGAGTACTATTGCACCAACTCTTTGAATGAAAGAACAAGTTGAAAGGTTTTGAACACAGTAGAAGAGAAGTCAAAGAAACATGCTCGATTACTGGGAAATCAACTCATCAGGGCATCTAAATCTTTGTCACATGTTAATTTCGGTAGCCTGTTAAAAGACTAATTAGGGGATCGACTGAAGCATCATACTTATCCTGCTAGTACCGCATACAGGATAACAAGCTTCTGCGTATGTTTGGATCGATTGACCCAAAACTTTGTACAGTCTGAAAAGCTTTTCATATTGTGTTAAGGAGGATGTATTATGACTTTCCCTTCATTATTTGGACTGCCAATGTATTTAAATTTCGAGGGTATAGGTTTGAGCTATCCTATGAGCATACAAAGAGGTGTATGTCAAAGGCAGTGTCACAGAAAAGCGGCTCTGAACGGAGATTAGCTCAATTTATGACAGAAGCTCATACATTGAGTGGTAACTTATGACTTCGAATTTATTAATGATGGAATAGACCAAGTCAAAACCTGGGCTGGAACTGTAACTAACTTTAACCGACAATGATAACGGTTTCCAAAACAATACCAATATTTCCCTCCCTTTCATCTCACCAACTTTAAAAGCATTCGTCCCTTTCTCCAATAATCTTCTCTCTCTCTCTCTCTCTCTCTCTCTCTCTCTCTCTGCCCTTCACCCATGGAAGAAAATCAAGAACTTTCTGTTACTCTCTCTCTCTCTCGCTCTTCCCCCTCTAATTCCACCATGCCTGAACCTTCAAAACATCCCACCATGATCGAACCTTCAGAAAATCAAGAACTTCCTCCTACTCTCTCTCTTGCTCTCCCCACCTTCAATTCCACCATGCCAGAACCTTTAAAACATCCCACCCTGACCGAGCTTCGGAAAATCAAGAACTTTCTCTTACTCTCTCTCTCTCTCTCTCCCCCCACCTCTAATCCCACCATGTATGAACCTTCAAAACATCCCACCATAACCAAGCCTCAAACTTCAGACAACCCATCTATGATTCAACCTTCACCATATGATGAAAACAATAGCTTTAGCCTGCAACTGGGTCCTGCGAGTAAACTGAAACACGCTCTAGCAGCTCTAAGCGATGTCGAATTTAATCCACAAGGTACAGCATTGATCGAAGTGGATAGCAAAAGTGTTGAGAATACGGTTCGGAATACCGAAAACGATGCCTGGGGATTTCTTGAGTTGAATGCATATGGTATGATTAAGTTCAAGTTTCAAAGGATTTTGAAGAGAAAGAAGATTAACTTGAATCACATTGCTCAGCATCTGAAAATGGCTTCTGATGAGGATATTATCACCAGTTGGCATGGCCACGAGTCTAATGAGCTCTCCTTTGAGATTGGTAATATCTCTAATCCTTTTTTTTGTTTTTCCTGTGACTAATTCAAACTTTAATCCAAAAATAATACTTCTTCTGATTTTGATCACTTTCTTGGACCTGAATTTTCAGAACAGAACACAAATGCCCTGTTTGTTTTCTTGGAAGATAGGTTCAGTTGAAATGTTGCATCATGACAGTTTGTTTAGGTTTCTTGTTAAATCTTCTTCACGTTTGCCTCTCTCAATAAATCTACTCTTCAGAAATTTGTGGCCTAAAAGTATAAAACTCTTGTTCTTGAGGATACTGTCAACATTTTCCTATGTTAATGAGTCCAATAAGTTGCTCAAGTATGGCATGGTCTAATTCAAGTGTCAATTCGAAATGCATTATTGTTTTTGTTTGTGGTCCCTGTGTTCTGTGTTTAGCTGCTTCTTTTCATGTTGATCACTTTTCTTGAACCTGAATTGCAAGTCAGATTCAATGTTCACAAATTCTTGCCTAATCTCGTGATTAGGGAGGAACCTAATCCCATCATGGGGCTGAGGCAAGTCTGCAAGTGGGGGAGAGGAGGGAGAGAGAGTGGTGAGGAAGGAGAGAGAAAGGAAGAGGAGAGAGAGAAAGAGTAGGGAGGTCCCAACTCTTGAGATTATGATTTAACCATTGTTCAATGTTGCATAGTGACACCTTAATTTGTACACCAATTATGTTTGTTTCCAACCAAAAGACCTCTTATTAGTTTCCTGTTTGTTCTTACTTCTTGGAGAAACTTAACACATTCTAGACAGATTCTCAAAACTTCATTACATATTTGCCTGGAACCCTCGTTTTTGGTCGAATTTCGTGAACAAACCCAAGTGTAGTGGATGGATGATATTGAGTTTTCCTGACCTATTTCAGGAAGCAGCTCCGTGACAAAAATAATTTGACGTAGAATTACTTGACATTGATGCTCATTTTGAAAAGTATCCCAAATTTTACCGTGTATGTGACTGTATGATATTCACTGAAGATTTGTGGAAATTCATTGAACTAGCAGAAGCCACCAAAAATAAACCTGGTACTTATTTCTCCCCTTGGGAAACTCTGCACTTCTTCATTTCTTGGAAATTATCTCTATACCGCAGCTTTTATTAAGCAATTCCGCAGCCAGTTTAATAAGCTCTTATCTCGTTAACTGTATATACAATAATAATTATGTATAGACATCTCAGTTGCCATTGACGTATCAGAAAGCAGCATGACTATGATGATGGGAGAGAATAAAATGCAGTATGACTATGACCCACACCCAAGGTTATATAGTATAACAACAACAATAGCTTAAGAAGTCTCCTGCCAAGGGAGGGGTGGAGAGGTATGTTATATTAAACCTCAATTTTGCTGCTACTGAGATATTAGATGCTAATAGCTATCCATCAAGATCTAAGGGAAAGTATGCATTGTTACTATTTGAATTTTGTATTATTTCCTCTAACGGTAATATATATAGTAGAAATGATATGTGGATTAGCTTTCAATGATGGGTATACATAGTTGTTAACTAATTAAACATAATTTCATTGCATCCATTTGATACTTCGACTTTGATTCTTTTGACTGGATATTTAGAGTAAACTGCATCAGAAAGTAGTAGTAGTGGTGGTTTTTTGAACTAGATATTGGACACTAGATATTAGGGTAAATTGCAACAAAACTAATAAAGATTTGGTTATACAAATCAGTTTTATATTATGATTAACAAGAAATTAGATATTGTATATTTTGGTTTTGTACTCTACAATTGATACAATATTTTTGGTTTATGTACGATATTAATTAAGCGAGAGGTTCATAGAAGAGAATTTTTGTATTAAACCATGCATCGCACGGGAATGTAACTAGTATATATATATAAGTGGATGTTGCACGTTGCTTGATAAACACACGTGCGTCCACATAAGCACTGCATACTCACATAGCTTGACACGTCATCATAACATAAAATGCATGAATCTACACTGATGCATCAATCTACATTAATGCATGTATCTACACTAATATTAAATACTTCCTTAAATTTTTATATGATACATGCATATAACAATAATAAAATGTATATATTTTTCTATTGATACATTTTATTTTGACGGATGCATGCATGCTTTAACAATAGACTTCACTATATTCGAGTCAAAGTGTACATTATTACTATTTGAATTTTGTATTGTTTCCTCTAACGGTAATATATATAGTAGAAATGGTACGTGAATTAGCTTCCAATGACGGGTATACATAGTTGTTAACTAATTAAACATAATTTCATTGCATCCATTTGATACTTAGACTTTGATTTTTTAGACTGGATATTTGGAGTAAACTGCATCAAAAGGTAGTGGTGGTGGTTTTTTGGACTAGATATTGAACACTAGATATTAGGGTAAATTGCAACAAAAATAATAAAGATTTGGTTATACAAACCAATTCTATATCATGATAAACAAGAAATGAGATATTGTATATTTTGGTATTCTACTCTACAATTGATACAATATTTTTGGTTTATGTACGATATTAATTAAGTAGGAGGTACATAGAAGAGAATTTTTGTATCAAATAAACCGTGCATCGCACGAAAATGTAACTAGTCACTCCTATAAGTTGAGGTAACTAGAGAAGTTTTTGTTCGGCTAAAATCCTCCAAGTCAATATAAGTATCTTGCAAATTGATTTCATATGAGTTTTTACGGTTTGTCAATGTAATTGTATGACTCCTATAGCCTGTTCATAGATTAACTAGGGGAGATAAAAAAAAAAAAAGTTTCATCAGGGGACTGACTGAAACATTATACTTATTTTTTTTTTTTTTTAAAAGGTAATATAATCAAGTAACTCGAAGGTTAATCTAAGATATCTGTTATCAATAAATTGGTAAGGGATTGGTCAACAGGAGTTGACCAAAGGTGGAGCGAATCACAAGAGTGCCCTAAATGAGCAAGATAATGAGCCACATCATTTGCTTCCCGGTAGCAGTGGAGAACTTCCACTTTGTCGAAGAAATGGAGATCCTTCTTAGTGTCGATGATAATATTCTCTATCTCCCAAGGAATATGCCACTCAACCCGAATTGCTTTGATAACCGCTAGATTATCTCCCTCAATGGTGATATGCTTAAAGCCTCTTTTCCTAGCCACTTTGACTCCTTCACGCAAACCAATAGCTTCCGCCATTAGGATGGAACCAGTACCGCAGGAACGAGCTCCCATCAATAGTGCTTCTCCCTGATCGTCCCGAAGAACAAAATCTGCAGCTGCATCAGAATTATTTATCTTAGAAGCATCAAAATTTAGCTTGACGTAGTCCGGCCGAGGTGGACTCCAACATACATTTGGTCTTGGGACATTTTTAACAGCTTTGCGACGGAAAGCTCCGCTTATGTCAAAGTCAAAACTCTTGTGTGACAAAGCTTTCCATTCATTGAAACTAACTTTAACTGACATAGCTATCTGGATGAGACTTGTAGATAGATTATCAAATTGTATTTTGTTGTGGGCAAACCAAAACATCCACCATGTCATAATAAGAAGGACGAGTTCCCATTCTGCTAGCTTTTTCTTGAGTAAATTGAGGATTTGGATAAAAGAGAGGTTTGGATTTAAATCCGTACATAATGTAACTCCGCAAAGGCTTTCAACCTCTTTCACGGTTTGAACAAAGGCAGGGCAACTAAAGAATAAATGATATTTATCTTCAGAATGGAAATTACAAAATACACATTCTTGGGGAATGTAAATTTTACTTTGTTGCAACCTATGCTTGGTTGGCAGACCGTCAAGGCATAGTTTCCAAAGAAAAAATTTAATCTTTGGAGGAATATTTAGGTCCCAAATCCAACTAAACTCACGGGCTTTATAATTATCTTGAAGACCTTGCTATCCAGGTGGCAGATTTACAAGAAAAAAACCCATTGCTGGAGAAACCCCAGTAGAATTTATCAGGGACTTCGTTATAGGGAATTAGGATTCCCGAATTGCTCGTATGGTATCGGGAGGGACAACTCTAGCGAGTAAGCTAGTATCCCATGTTCCGTGACTAGAAATGAAAAGCTTAACCGGAATTGACAAATCAAATAGAGGGTCATCAGACTGAGCGTCATGAAACATTTCTTTAAGAGGTACTTGAGAGACCCAAATATCTGTCCAAAAATGTATAGATTCTCCATTACCTACCTGCCATCGAATACCTTTTTTGAATAATTCTCGGACTTGAAGCAAGTGCGACCATTGCTAAGAACTTTTATTGCCCTTATTAAAGTCTAAACTATGACAATCCTTTAAGTATTTGCTCTTTATAAGCCTAACCCATTTGCTGTCTGGGTCCTTTATAATTTTCCATATTAATTTCATCTGCATGGCTTTATTTACTGCGTCTGCTTTTCGGAGACCTAAGCCACCTAATTTTTTAGGACGATAAACTTTATCTCATCCTATTAAATTTGTTGTTTTGCTATCTGGACTTTTGTTCCTTAAGAAATTCCTGTTAATTTTGTCTAAATATTGCAAAGTAGAGGTAGGCAGAGAAAAACTTTGCATTGTAAAAACTGGAGTTGCTGCCAGATTTGCTTGGATAAGCGTTGTTCTACCAGCTTGAGACAAAAAGTTTGCTTTCCATTTAGCAAGGTGATTTTGGGTGCGTTCCACTACCGAACTAAAAGTCTGACTATTGTCTCGGTCATTAGTAATGGGGCATCCCAGGTATTTATCTAAACAAGAAGAATGACTCATTAAAAGAATACTTTTAAAGGATTCAATCATATTTCTTGTAATATTTTTTGTACATTGAAAAGCTGATTTGTCAAAATTTATTTTCTGACCCGACATGTTACAGTAGTGATCTAGGATATTTTTGATTGTGTGACAACTTTGGTTTGTTGCTTCAGCAAAAATCATTGCATCATCCGCAAAAGTCAAAAAAGGTAATTTTTCAGCCCCTTGACAAATTTTTATCCCTATGCTTTTTGTCGAGGAATCACTTTCTCTTTGTAATCTACGGGCTAGAACCTCAGCACAAAGGATAAAAATATACGGGGATAGCGGATCCCCTTGTCTGATACCCCTGGAGGGAGTGAAAGTAAAACCTGGGGCGTTATTGACAAGGACTGAAAATGAGATTGATGTGATGCATTCTTTTATCGAACCAATCCACTTATCATTAAAACCAAACTTTGCAAATACTCGAAAAATAAAATTCCAATCCAATCTATCGTAGGCTTTTTCCATGTCAAGTTTTATACCAAGCCAACCACTTTTACCTTTTTTTGAACGGAAAGAGTGAAAAACCTCATGTGCTAGAAGGATATTATCCTGGATACAACGGTCCGCTACAAAAGCCCCTTGTAGGGGGTGAATCAACTTTCCCAAAACAGACTTTAATCTTTCTGTTAAAATCTTGGATATAATCTTGTAGATTGTTGTACATAGGCTAATAGGTCGAAAATGATTTGCTGCTAGTGGATTATCAATTTTAGGGATAAGTGCTATAAAAGTTTGATTTATTTCTTTTAGGATTTTTCCAGAAAAGAAGAAAGCTTTAACTGCTCTGATTACAGAGGGACCAATTATATTCCAGTAAGTTTGGAAGAAAGCAGTCGGGAACCCATCAGGTCCCGAAGATTTATTTGGTGCCATTAGGAAAACCGCTTCCTTAACTTCATCATCAGAGACATCCCGAGTAAGGAGAACATTATCGTCATACGTAATTTCAGTAGTTATGTCTTGGAGTTCCAAATCCGAAGGATTTATGCAGTTATTATCTTTGATAAATCGGGATTTGAACTCCTTGCTAATCTCATGGCGAATACTACTGAGTTCTGTAAAGTGAAGACCATCCTTATTTTGGAAGTTCACAATCTTTTTTCTGCTCTTTCTAATCGTTGCTTTGGTTTGAAAGTATGCAGTGTTTCTATCTCCTAGTAGTAAATTTTTTTCACGGAATCTTTGATGCCAATAAGTTCTATTGAAATCTATTAGACATGCTTTCTTCCTTATCAAATTGGCTTGCAAGGTAATCAATTGTCCATTCTGCGGCATGGCACAAAGTTTACTTTGAACACTGATTATCTTTCCTTCAACTTCTTTTAGTTATCGGGTTACATTTCCAAATTTGAGTTTTGCCCAATTCTTTAAGAGTTTTTTCAAGTTTTTGGATTTTTGCAAAAATTGGAACATCTGCGAGCCATTATACATGGTGCTACAAGCTTTTCTAACAAGGGGCTCATATTCTATATGCTTAATCCATGCTAATTCAAATCTGAAAGGAGGGGGGGTAAATGAGATTTGAGAGTTAATATGCAAAATTATTGGACAATGATCCGAAGAGCTAAAGTCATGGTTTGAGATGTGCATCAAAGGAAACATAGACAGAGAAGTAGGAGGTACTAACACTCTATCCAATCTTTCCAAAACATTGTTCATACCCGACTTTTTCTTACGCCAGGTAAAAGACCCTCCCATAAACGGAATTTCTAAAACATTTGCGTTGAACTTGAAGCTTTGTAATCTGTCAAACCTAGCTGGAGAGGGAACAGACCCTCCTAGCTTTTCACAAGAGGAACTAATATCATTGAAATCACCCATAAGAACAAAGGGTACAGTAAGAGAGTTGCAATAAAGCAACAGGTCTGCCCAAAATTGTGTTTTGTGAGCAACTTGAGGAGGGGCATAACAAAATACAACAATTAGGGGAAGAGAGTTTGCATAATCTTTAACAAGAACTGAGATAAAACGTACTTCTTTATATATAACAGTAACATCAAGTACATTAGACTGCTACATTACCCAAATACCACCTGAGAATCCCGTACAAGGGATAAAATCAAACTCATTGAAGCCAAACTGATGCATAATAGTTGTACTAGGGTCATATTGTACTTTGGTTTCAGCCAAGGCCATCAAATGAACATTATGAATTTTGCAAAATAATTTGACTTCCTCACCAACATTTTTCCTACCCACACCTCTCACATTCCAAAAAGCTATATTATCCATAAAAATACTAATAATGGAGCATCAAAAGGCTTTAAAACAGACTGGAAATCAGCAGAGATAAGCTTTTTTGTAACATGGTTGAAACTGGCTTCCCAAGAAAGGAGAACAAGTAGTTGAGTAGCCACATGGAAAGGCCTCTCTCTCCAAATAGCTAATCTAACACTAGAATTAGCAGATTTGATCATAAGCGAACTAGACCCAAGAACACAATAAACAATCTCATCTTTAATAAATTTCCAATAATGTTGGGTTTTAAGTATAACAACTCTGAAGTTAATACCTTTACCAAGCATTTTACCCAAAAAATTGTTACTAGAAAAAACATTCATATCAGCTGCTACTTGTGGTAAACCATCCACAACCAAAGCCTCAGGCAAACCAGCAGTAAAGAAATTAAATTTAGGAATCTTAATGCTAGAGTCATCATCACCAAAAGGCAAAGAAGCATGACTGAACATTATAGTCTTAGTGGTAGTGTTCATAGGAGGTTCATGAGATGAAACATCATCCAAAACCACAGATTTGAAATTACAAGAGGCCATGAAATAAAAACAGTGCAAGTAATAATAGCTTAACAGAAAACTGAGAAAGAGAACAAAGGAGAGAGAGAGAACAAAGAAGCTCGTACATATTGAATAGAAAGTTTCTAGAGAAGTACGAGCTTCTGTTTGAAGCATAAACCACGTCGAAGCCATTGTTTGGTTGTGCTGTCTGTAAATTCATTTGTCTTGGACTTCATCATAAGGCTTGATGTCCAAGACAAATGAATTCACATACAACACCACCAACAATAAAGAACTCTAATTATCAGCTTTGCTCTTTCATTGCTCGAGCTTCGGCTCATTTTCCTTATCGATAAAAATAAAAAAAAAATAAAAAAAGAGGTAAGAGCCACCATCAGGCAGTGCGTTAATTCATCCTCTTCATTTTCTTGCAATATGGTCACATTCAATTATTCACATTTGTCACCCTAACGTTCAAGAACTACTTACAAATCATCAAATTGGTTACCCAACTAGCTAGTGCCAACACATCGATTACTAATCTTCAATTACTATTTAGTGCGTCAATTCATCTTCTTCATTATATTGCAATATGGTCATGTTCCATCACTCACACCTACCATACTAACGATCAACAAGACAACAACTACTTATAAAATGATAAAATAAAATAAAAAATAAAAATAAAAAACTACTTACAAATCATCAAATCGGTTACCAAACTAGTGCCAAGTGGCGACACATCAATTACTCATACACTCAAGGTTATATTTGGCAAAATTAGTTGTAACTGTACTTGTTAAATGTAAATTAAGGAAATAAATTAGTAGAAACTGTTAAAACTTGCTATAAAATGCTAATAAACTAGTTGTAGCTGTAGCTGCAGGTGAAAACTTGCAGGATAACTTTCACAAAATTAGTTGTAACTCTAGCTTCAAATTAAAAATCTAATGACAAACTGTTTGGGAGCAGAGAGTAAAAATATTAGCTGCAAGCTTCAAGCGGTAGCTTTTATTAAAAAGCTAGTTGTTCGTGCTAAATATAGCCTTAATCTTCACATCATCAAAAAAAAAAAAATCAGATCATCTACACCTAATTGGACATAACACGGTAACACTAACAACATTCCCTTCAATCTTCATGGCTTCAGCCTTCACGCCGTCACTATTTCACGTTTATTCAAAATTAAAAAACAATGTTCACTTGCCAAGTGCACGCGGGAAACTTTGAAAAAATGGGAAAAGTTTTAACGCGGGAAACAAAATTAACAATTTGAGGTTTCACTTTCAAAGTTTTACCATTTGAATTTTTATTTTACCACCTTCACAAATTACAACATGCTGTAAGTCATTTAATCAGCCGGGCTAAACAATTTGATTTCTCTCTCTCTCTCTTCAAAATTTCCCAATTGAGGTCTCTCTCTGCTTTACAATTCTGCAGGTACATCTCTCTCTCTCTCTCTCTCTCATCGTCTCTCTTATTTATTTGTTTGTTTATATAATTAGTTTTTATTTTCTACTCTCTAGGCCAATTGAATGAGTGTTTTTGGCTTGTAATAGATGAAAATTGGCCTTTAATTTTGGGTTGTTTGTGGTTTTTCTTTTGGTAAATGATTTAGGGTTTTTTGGGTTGTGAGTAGATATATTTGTTTGGTTGCTGGTGCATGAAATGGCTGATGGGTTTTATTTTAATATTTGATACAGTTACATTTGCTTCTGAATTTCCTATCAAAATGGGTTCTTGGTGCTCTTTTTTAGTTGGTAAATGCTCTAATTGTGCAATCACTGTAACTCAATAGCATTATTTTTGTACAAATTTGTTTACTCATAACTTGGTTTATGATTCTGAATTTTGACCAAACACAAACCCAGTTTCATTCTTGTTAGAAGAGGGGATTCGCATTGAATTATGAGGAATGTTTATCAAAATGGGTTATTTCTAGTTGGTATATGCTTTAATTGTGCATTTGTGAGTGTAACTCAAAAGCATTGTTTTTGTTCTAATATGGTACTCTTAACTTGGTTTTATGATTCTGAATTTTGAGCAAACCAGTTCCATTCTGGTTTAAAGAGGAGATTGGCACTGAATTAAGATTTTTTTTTTCCCGGCTTGGTGAAATAGACAGTGAGCTCAAAGCAGATTCATTGAGTGCATTGCAGACACTTCAAGTTTTCACCTTGATTAAAACCATTAGGATGTTCTTGTAGGTTGTGCATTGTTGTCAGTAACCACGGATTGTTCGAACCAATTTTCATGCTATATAAGTTTTCTAGAAAAAAAAACTTGTTACTTGTTATCATTAGTTTAGCTGGAGACCATAAAACAGTAGGTTATGGGTTGTTTTATGGAATTTGTGATAGATGGATGTTCTTTGTTTTGTTAGTTTTATGGTGACTTTTGAGATTTGGTTTTGAGTAATTTTAATTTGTAATATGACTTTCTTTTTATATTTTTGTTTTTAGATGTACAAAGAAAAGACTCTTCTCAGAGACTCAAGAACAAACAACAAAGATACCAACTCCTCAAACAGTAAATGTCAATTGTGATACTGAAGATGTTAAGGGGATACGCAAGCCAGTCAAGACACTATTGCCACCGAGAAAGCGAAAGGAGGGACGACAATATATTGCAAAAACAGGAAATAGGAGAGCATGTTATTGGGCGCATTTCTGGGAGTATGTTGAAAATGATAGGCGTAGGGCTGAGTGTATGTATTGTGAAGATAAAACTTATGGTGCTGATAGTCACTTAAATGGCACATCAAGCGTGAGAAAGCATTGGCTAAAATGTCCAGCTAATCCTGTAAACAAGACTAAAGTGAGACAAACTAAGTTAGTGTTTAAAATAGATGGTGATGGACAAAAGTAAACTACAGTTTGTGAGGTAGTAGCTTACATGATTATGGTGATGGAGAAGGTAAATTGAAGTTAGGGAGGTAGTAGTTGACATGATTATGGTGACGGAGAAGGTGAACTAATGTTACGGGGAAGGTAATAGCTTACATGATTATGGTGATGGAGAAGGTAAATTGAAGCTCGGGAGGTAGTAGCTAACATGGTTATGGTGACAGAGAAGGTGAACTAATGTTAGGGAGGTAGTAGCTTACGTGATTGGGGTTGATTAGTTGTCTGTCCAATATGTAAAGAAACCTGGTTTTAGGCATCTGATGTTTATTGCTTTTCCTAAGATTCACATGCTGTCTTAGCTTGTGTATTGCAATTACACCAACTCTGTTTAAATGAAAAACAAAGTGCAAAATTTAGTTTCTTGAAATTTAATCCCTTTTTCAGTCATGAACTGTAAGGCCATTGTTGACCGTGTTACAGACTTTAGAGGTATGGTAGATAAATTGTACCATGAATGTTGATACTGCATTCTAACGAAAGTTACTTGTTCTGAACGAAAAATATCGTAAAAGAGCAGTGATTTGTATTGGTAAAAGGGACTTGTTGCTAAGGAGACGTGCTGCACACATTATTGACCTGTGGTGTGGGATGGATTGAGAAAAAAAAAAAAAGAAATCCATTAACAATGTTGGACCTGCTTGGTTACAAGTCTAAGTAATTTGCTGAATAACATGCTCAAAGTCGATTAACATTTCTCTTGATCACTTGATGGGACTCCACATAAACCAATGCTAGAAACAGCTTTGAAATATCGGGATAATCTTTGCACCAAAAAAATAAATATCGGGATAATCCAACTTGATCCTGATCAACAACCGAAACTTTTTTATGGTGAAGATGAAGATGAAAATGAAAGTAGAGTTGAAACTTGAAACTGATCAAAATAAGAACTGGGACGTAGTTGATGGTCTAGTAGTTTTCTTTCGCAAGCCCGAGTACTATCCTCAATCTTGCCATAGGCTGTAAGCCTGTAAATGACAGCAGAGAAGGCCTGGAACACCTTGTTTCCTACAGAATTGTCTTTGCTCTGAGCACATATTTGATCCAATGAGTTTGGCCAGTCCCAAGCGATCTACTGTTAGTCTTGCCATAATGGTATTCTCTTCTAGATTTGTCGAGCAATTTTGCATTAAAAAAGGAGGCGTTCCGCGTTGGACATTTTTTTCACTCTAGAGACAGAAAATACACACACTTATACCTTTGCCTCCAATGTACAAGAGAGCACCAGATCAAATTAGTCCGTTTCTGCCTTTAAAGAGGGTGGTAGCAACTTTCTGTAAACAGCTCCCACTTAGTACTTAGTGGTGTTACAAGCCAGAGTAGTAGAACCTATATTTCCTCTAATATCAAATATCTTTGGAATAATACATGCAGCTTGAGAAGGCTTTTTTGTCGTCCAAAATGACCCGTCCTTTACATACTAAAACATTGATCGATTTCACCCATAGTTTTTCTTTGTTATGCTGTATATCCCACAACATTTTTACCAGAGCAGCTTTACTCCAAATGCTGAGCTTGACGATACCAGTCCACATTCAAGTGATCCTTTCTACAAAAGAGTTCTACAGAGTTGTTCTATACGGGTGGCAACTGTAGAAGGTAGAGCAGAGAATTGAGTCCTGAAGTTGTCTTCACCCGACAACCACGGTTCAGCAATGCCACTTCCAAGTGATACAAGTTCCTGCCAACTGCCAACTGCCAACTGCCAACTGTTGGGTCTAGTTGCAATGATCTAATCATATAAGCGGAAGACAACTAGATAACAGGAAACTTAATGGTCATTAAACACACATATATATATCTCTTGATGCGTGCCTTGTTTATCGACTGGATCGAAGGATACAAACCGTAGGATCCCAAATGTGATCCCTCTACCGTAGTCCACACCGTAGACGAATGATCACCGTTGCCAATTCGATAGCTAGATCGCGGGATCTAATCCCTCTAGTAGCACACGGTTAGGATGAGAGAAAAGGGAGACAAAGATAGCATATCATTTGTTCTCATGCTCACAAGTGATCCACCCTTATGCGTATGCTATCCCTCTCCTTTTATAGAGAACAAAGGGACTCCTTGTTCCTTAAGTAGACATAGTCCATTAAGGGAACAAGAGCTACACACCCACATCCAAGTGGTGTGTCCTTATGGCCCATTAGTTAAGTGCCTAGCACTTAAGTGATGGTGGGCTCGCCCTAGGTGAGTCCATTAAGCCACTCACTCTCTGTTGATCCATTCGACACGTTGTGTGTGACCCGTTAGACCCAAACGCATTTAGTAGTTGGTCCGATCCAATCGGCCCAAATAATTATAAGCGGTGTCTAGCTAAACATTACGATCTACTAAATCGATGAGTTTACTATCTCTGAAGTTTAATCCCGAATTTTGCACCTTGACTGACAGGACATAAATCCTTCAATCTCCCATTTGTCCTTATGACAAGCGTGCAAATCCATTCCCTTGTCACTTTATGTCTTGATATGAACGTAAGGTAAGAAGCCTAGTCATCCTTACAATGTTCATATGATTTCTTGATCCCGAATTGGATTGTTAAGACAAATGATTATCCAATAATCCATTTAAGCACGGCCATGCATTTCACAATCCCAATTCTACAAGAGGCCCATAAGACAACAATCCCCGGAGGGAGGACAATTCCCGTTTTGTGCGTTCATGAATTTCAATATGATTTTCAATAATCCGGATGTGTCCATTATTGCCTCCTATTACGCAGGCGTTAGGAGTAATCACAAATTACCAATCCTCATGTTGCCATTCATAACCACTCAGGTTTGAGAAATGGTTCAAGATAGTTTTATGAGAGTCTATCATGACTACTTGTTCTTAAAAAACTCTCATGGTGGGTCTGTCCGATCATGAATTCCCAATCCATATCTATGCAAATGATCCTTGACATCCCATGTCTCCAGCCCATGAAACAGGCACTGAGATCAACTTGCAATCTAATCATCGCTGGTTATTAGAATCTAATTCTAATACCTAGATTAGGGACAAATAACCACAAAATCCAGTTCACACAATAGGGTTTCATTATCCAAGACTTCATCTTGATAACCTATTTGGATATAGTATTATATTATTTTGGATTAATATTCAAAATCATACAGAAAATTGAATAAAACCAAAACCATTGTGATAAAGGTACAGAACCATGTTTTAATCATGAACACCATTTCATTATCTAAAACAATGAATCTAATCATCCCCGAAGCGCTTAATGCCTATCGAAACTGTGTGACTCTCGTGCTTGACCCAGTCAAGAGGCTTAGTCAACGGATCAGCGACATTCTCATCTGTATGAACCTTGCATATGCTAATATCACTATCCTTGACCCATTGTCTAATAATGTGATATTTGCGATGTACATGTTTAGACTTTTGGTGTGACCTTGGCTCCTTTGCTTGGGCGATGGCTCCATTATTGTCACAATAAATAGCCAACGGTTCAGCCGCCGTAGGCACAACGCCAAGCTCAGCCATGAACTTGCAAATCCAAAAAGCCTCATTCGCAGCTTCCGAAGCTGCGATGTACTCTGCTTTCGTTGCAGAATCTGCCACAGTGCTTTGCTTAGCACTTTTTCAGGTCATTACTCCTCCATTGAGACAAAAGACAAATCCTGATTGGGATTGAGAACCGTCTCTGTCGGTCTGGAAGGACGCATCAGTGTAACCTTTTACAATCAACTTTTCTTCACCACCATACTCCAGGAACATATCTTTAGTTCTTTTCAGATACTTCAAGATATTCTTGGCCGCAATCCAATGCGCCTCACCTGGGTTGGTCTGAAATCTACTCATCATGCTCAAAGCATACGAGATGTCTGGACAAGTACAAATCATGGCGTACAAGATAGATCCTATGGCTGATGCATACAGAACTCTACTCATGCGTTCTTGCTCAGTAGGTGTTTTAGGACCCTGCGTCTTGCTAAGAACCGTGCCACGACTCATAGGTAGTAAACCTTTCTTGGCATCGTGCATATTAAATCCAGATACAATCTGATTAATATACATACTCTGGCTAAGTCCAATTAGCCTTTTGGATCTGTTCCGACAAATCCCGATGCCCAAGATGTACTCTGCCTGTCCAAGGCCTTTCATCTGAAAACACTTCCCAAGCCAAGCCTTTACGGATTCCAGCATTGGAATATCGTTTCCAATGATCAGTATGTCATCAACATACAGGACCAAGAAGACAATATTTCTCCCACTGAACTTCTTGTATACACAAGGTTCTTCTATGTTTCTGATAAAACCAAACCTAGTCATGGCTTCATCAAAACTCAGATTCAAGCTCCGAGATGCTTGCTTCAACCCATATATGGATCTTCTTAGCTTGCAAACCTTCCCAGCGTTCTTAGGATCGATAAAACCCTCAGGTTGTGTCATATACACATCCTCTTCGAGAACCCCGTTCAAGAAGGCGGTTTTACATCCATTTGCCAGACCTCATAGTCATAATGAGCTGCAATTGCTAGGAGTATCCTAATGGATTTAAGCATGAAAACTGGCGAAAAAGTTTCATCAAAATCAATTCCTTGAATTTGTCTGTAACCTTTTGCCACCAGTCTAGCTTTGAAAACTAGAAAGTTTACATCCTTGTCCGTCTTGATCTTAAAGATCCATTTGCACCCGATGGGCCTAGCTCCATCCGACAAATCGACCAAGTCCCAGACTTGATTCTCGGACATGGAATCCATTTCGGATTTCATGGCTTCTTGCCATTTCCTGGAGTTTGGACTCGTCATTGTTTCCTTGTAAGTGGTGGGTTCTTCACTTTCAACAAGGAAAATGTCAAGGCTTTCCGTCGAATAGATTGAAATATATCTATTTGTCGGAAACCTGACTCTATCAGACCTTCGAAGGGTGGATTCAGGTTCAACCTCTCGAGTTGCCTCTAGAGTTGAATCTGAAGATGTTTCCAAAATATCTTGGATGGATTCTAAATCCCTATCCATATCCATTGGAGCTGTTTCTAAAACATCATGGATGGATTCCAAATCCCTATCCATCCCCAATTGTTGCTCATCTTGAATTTATTCGAGATGGACTTTACTCCCACTTGTCTCTTTGGAAAGGAATTCCTTCTCCAAAAGACACCATTTCGAGCAACAAATACCTTGTTCTCAGTTTGATTGTAGAAATAATAACCCTTCGTTTCTTTTGGATAACCCACAAAGAAAACTTTGTCTGATTTGGGTGCAAGCTTATCGCCGAGCAAACTCTTTACATAAGCTTCACACCCCCAGACAACTTGGGAACCATTCTCGTCCACAATTCATGTGGTGTCTTCTCAACGGCTTTTGACGGAGTCTTGTTCAGCGTGAAAGTTGCGTCTCGAGAGCATATCCCCAGAAAGAAATAAGAAGTTTGGCATGACCCATCATTGATCTAACCATATCCAATAAGGTTCGATTTCTCCGTTCAGACATACCGTTCCACTGTGGTGTTCCGGTCGGAGTTAGCTGTGAAACTATTCCACAACCCTTTAGATGTTCATTGAACTCTAGGCTCATATATTCGCCTCCCCGATCCGATCGAAGAGCTTTTATCTTCTTGCCCAGCTGATTTTCTACTTCATTTTGAAACTCTTTGTATTTATCAAAAGATTCAGATTTATGTTTCATTAAGTAAATATAGCCATATCTACTCAAATCATCAGTAAATGTAATGAAGTAACTAAACCCACTTGCAGTCGAACTCATTGGTCCACACACATCCGAGTGTATGATACCCAATAGCTCACTGGCTCGCTCTCCCTTTCCCAGAAAGGGTGACTTTGTCATTTTTCCAATTAAACATGACTCGCAAGTATCAAATGACTCCAAGTCAAATGAGTCCAAAATCCCTTCTCTAAGAAGTTTCTGAATGCGTTTCACATTTATATGGCCTAATCGACAATGCCATAGATATGTGGAGTTAGAATCATTAGTTCTAGCCTTTTTGTTATTGATGGTGAGTATATGTTTGACAAAATTTAGCAAATAAAGCCCATTGTGCAAACGAGCGCTAAAATAAAACACATCGTATTTTGAAACCGTACAAGAACCATTCTTAATACGCATATCAAAGCCTTCCATATCCAATACAGAAGCAGAGATGATGTTTCTGTTTATACTAGGAACATAATAACAATTATTTAGTCCCAGTACAAGCCCTGACGGCAATGACAAAACATAATTCCCTACAGTCAAGGCAACCACCCTGGCTCCATTTGCGGCTCGTAGGTCGACCTCATCTCTAGCCACCTTCCTATGCTGTTTTAGTCCCTACAGATTTGAACAAATGTGAGTACCACACCCGGTATCCAATACCCAATCAGAAGTAGATGTAGTTAGATTGATTTCAATAACGAAGATACCTGAAGAACTGGACATCATTCCATTCTTTTGGTCTTCCTTCAGTTTTGGGCAATCCCTCTTCCAATGCCCATCAAATAGGCAATAGAAGCACTGTTTTTCCGCGACTGAGGGTGACTTCTTGGCGGTAAATTATTGCTTAGGTTTAGGCTTGGCCACGTCACCCTTACCCTTCAACCACTTGCCCTTCGAAGCAGCCCCTTTCTTTCCCTTCCCTATATAAAGCACTTGTTGCTTTTCAGGCTCTTCCCTCACATCAGACTCTGCAGTCTTAAGCATGTCATGCAGCTCGTCGAGGGTTTGTCCAACCCCTGCATATTGTAGTGCATCCGAAACTGGTTGTACCCTTTATGCAGCGAGTGTAGTACAGTATCTATAGCCAGCTTTTGAGGATACCCACACCCCATGCGTTCCATCCTCTTGAAGTTAGCAATCATCCCCATGACATAAGGACTGACTTGCTTGCCTCGTTCAAGTCCTGCTTCTAGAATAGCCTTGTTAGTTGCATGCATTTCAATCCTCTCTTGCTCTTTAAACATAGTTTTGAGCCTTTGATTCATGTTGTAGGCATGGTAGCTCTCGAATTGCCTTTGCAAAGCAGGGCTCATGCTTCCCAACATGATGCATGCAACTTCCTCCGAGTGATCGGAATGATGTTAGCGGGCAATCTTTTGTGAAGCACTGACCCCACTTTCGGGAAGTTGAGGAATAAGCGTCTCCAAGACGTATTCCTTCTTGTCATGCCTGAGAACTATTCTCAGGTTGTGATGCCAGTCTAGGTAACTGTTTGGTCCAACCAAACGTTCCCTATCCAGTATCGACTTAAGGTAAAAAGTTGAATTGTTTTCATTGGCCATTGCTACAACACAGAAATAATATGCAAATTTTAGTACATTTATCAATAAATAACTTAATCAGTTTCCAAAACATGAAAGTCATTTAATATTTTATTCATCCTCTAAGGTGCCCCTATGAATAAAATAATTCCAAGATCCCCATTTTACCCTAATATGACCAAGCTTTGGCTTGTCAACCACACTAGTCAAAATAGGTAAGCAAGTCTTGCTAATTATGTCCAAAATAACTCTTGGTTGATAGGCATATCTAATATGGCTATCCCTTTGCCCCGATATGTAAGGACTCCTTACTCATATCCTTGAGGGAACCAAATGGTCTTGTAAATCTCTTCTTAGACTTACCAGCATTAACTCAAGATTAAAATAATGCCACGCTTTGGCAATGCCCATTATGAATGATTGAGAGTGTAATGGGTGGCCCTTATTTTGGAGGGCATAAACTCAATATTTTCTTGGAACGTGATTTATCAAGTTGTTTTAATATTGTGTGAGCAAGTTGTTATATTAAACAATATGATAAATCATGCATGCGATAATTAAAGCAATAGATCTAATTTAAGCAATAATTAAAGCAATAAATAAATAATCTTAGTATGGCCCCTGAAAAAGAAAACTAAAGATCTAATCTTCAATTTCTCCCACTTGAATTGCGATCTCCTCCAAGGCACCGTTCTTCAAGCTTTCTCTTTTGTAATTTGTACTTAGTAATTTAAACTTAAAGCTAATGCAATAAAATAAATTACATAAATACTGATGTGATTTATTTAGGGATTTTCTGTATTTTGATAAATAAAAAACAATAAAAGGGATATACCTCTCGAATCACTCAAGGGGTTGGGGTTTTCGTTCAAGAATCACTCAAGAACAATACTTGTGCATCACACACAAGGGTTTCAAACTGAATCACTCAATTTGAGGGGGTAAATACTCACGTATTAATCATTAATCATCAAAGTCTATGTTACAATAACTGTGCTCTCCCTATTTATAAACAAAGAAATCTAAAGCTACTAGGAATCCCAATCCAAGTAGGAAACTAACTATGAAACTGATTGCAATTGTAAAACGAACTATCTAACAGCTTTTCTAATTCCTAATGGACTCCTAATGATGATAATATATTCAGATTATTTCTTTCCTAAACAATAAATCACGTTTAAACAAGTAAAAGCAAACTAGGACACAATAACTAAACTAAAGTCGTTGTCTTGGCGCGCAAGGAATATGTTCCGTAAGTTGTAACTCATTTTTTACCATGTTGCGCTTTGAATTAGAGAAAACGTAAAGAATCAATGTTGTAGATCTCGATCATATCTTTCCTCAGAGATTTGAATCATCACGTTTAGATTTTGTATGAGCGAGTTATGGCCAAAATACGAACAACTATCAGAACTGCCAAGATTACGAGGTTCTCCATAATGAACTTGATCATATAACAACAGCTTTAATCCCAGCCTTGCATGGAAACTCTATGTAATCATGCTTTTAGGAGCCACATTAATGCATAACCATAAAATCAACATGATGTATTCAAGAGTATTTGTTCCTTTGCTTGTTTCTTGGTTCTTTTCTTTAAATTGCTCACTTGCTCCCGCATCAAATACGAAGGTGTTACATACCGTATTTAATTACAAAAATACATAACGATACGCAGATCCTATTTTGGGCCATATTAGATCATACATTCATTCACCCATAAGATGGGTGACCCAAAAAATATCCAAAAGCCATATAACAAGTAAGTAGATCAATCATCCAATAATTGAAATATTTCAAATTATATGCTAACAAATCAAATACACACTACTAATCACAGTGCATATATGCATTCATCATAACACTAAACTTGCAAAATAACAATTTAACATCAAGATTGAATTAATAGTAGCAAACTATTAGCATTTAGTATCAAGGTACGTAATAGCAAATTTCAGCAATTAATACCAAGGTAGTAATCAATATGTAATAGCAAAATACTACTTAATAGTAGCCAAAATCATGCCAAGAACATTTGTCTTATTATGACCGACTTTCAAAGAAAAACAACAGGGATCTAATCCCAGTAGTTATTCGAACCACATGGAAAATACAAAACTAGATATGATGCCAGGCCACTCAGATGCATAATCATGCCAAAAACAATACATGATCCAATCATGAAATTAACGTAATGCAAACAAGAAAAATAACGAACAAAATTTCGATCTAATTGACAATGTTCGTGCATCAAGGTTGATTAAAGTGATATAATTAACCCATTAATTAGGTTCTGATATTACTATTGGGTCTAGTTACAATGATCTAATCATATAAGCGGAAGACAACTTGATAACAGAAAATTTAATAGTCATTATACACACATAAATATACCTCTTGATGCGTGCCTTGTTTATCCACTGGATCGAAGGATGCAAACCGTAGGATCCCAAATGTGATCCCTCTACCGTAGTCCACACCGTAGATGAATAATCACCGTTGCCAATTCGATAGCTAGATCGCGGGATCTAATCCCTCTAGTAGCACACGGTTAGGATGAGAGAAAAGGGAGACAAAGATAGCATATCATTTGTGCCTCTCAAGCTCACAAGTGATCCACCCTTATGCATATGCTATCCCTCTCCGTTTATAGAGAACAAAGGGACTTCTTGTTCCTTAAGTAGACCTAGTTTATTAAGGGAACAAGAGCTACATATTAGAGATATGGAATATCTATATGGAATATTAGAGATATGAAATTAAACTATATGCCATATTGTAATAATATATTTGAGATTATATTTAGGTGATTTAATATATCATAGGTTTAGGAAAGTATAATAGGTTAGGGTTATATATCTTGTACTCCAAACCTATTGTATCTCTATATATAGGATCTTCCCTAATTATCAATAGAAGCATCTAAGCCAAACTAATTATTCCCCTCTCTATATCTTGACATAATATCAGAGCCTCTTTCTTGAGGACTTTCAAACACGTTTCCGCTTCGTCGGTGGCGGACTTTTATCCGTCTGCCACCTACCATCACTTTTCATTTAAACGCATAAGATACAATAATAATTCTCACACTATTCAGTACCAAGTATATCACATCAACCATATTCTCTACATATTGGCAACATATTCGTCCTGATGCATTTAGTCTTTGCTTTGTGAAGTGTTTTGTCATCACGGTGAAGCCACAATAAATCAAGACTCAGGCCCTTTTCGCCGGCCATATGATTTTTGGTTTACCAAATGATGCTATTGGTGTTGTTCGACTTACAACCTTTCTTTAATTTCGTCACTTGATCAGAGTTCATAGCCCGAATTAGTTGCTATGTATGGTTTTTGTGCCCACCTAAAGTCGCACATTCTTTTAAGATATGAAGGCCATTGGTTCGTTGCAAATTTTTCTTTTTGGTTTTTCTTCTACACTCAGGATCAATATACTTTTCGAGCAAAAATTAGTGTTGGAGATCGTCCTTTCGAGCAAAATTATTGGGGACTAATATTTTTCCGCACCGCTGGGGTTTCATCCTTTTGAGTGAAAGTGGTTTCGTGCTCACCTAAAGTCGCACGTCTTTTATTGCAACACCGATTTGTTGTCGTCCTATATTTATATCTTCATGGTCCGTTGTGGCTAGTTGTTTTGGGTTGAATATTCTACCAATGAAGACTCTCCAATCGCAGCGTTCGTGTTACTACCGCAACGATTGGGGGGAGTATTAGAGATATGAAATATCTATATGGAATATTAGAGATATGAAATTAAAATATATGTCATATCGTAATAATATATTTGAGATTATATTTAGATGATATAATATATCATAGGTTTAGGAAAGTATAATAGGTTAGGGTTATATATTTTGTACTCCAAACCTATTGTATCTCTATATATAGGGTCTCCCCTAATTATCAATAGAAGCATCTAAGTCAAACTAATTATTCCCCTCTTTATATTTTGACACTACACACCCACATCCAAGTGGTGTGCCCTTATGGCCCATTAGTTAAGTGCCTAGCACTTAAGTGATGGTGGGCTCGCCCTAGGTGAATCCATTAAGCCACTTACTCTCTGTTGATCTATTCGACACGTTGTCTGTGACCCGTTATGCCCAAACGCATTTAGTAGTTGGTCCGATCCAATCGGCCCAAATAATTGTAAGCGGTCTCTAACTAAACATTACGATCTACTAAATCGATGGGTTTACTATCTCTGAAGTTTAATCCCGAATTTTACACCTTAACTGACAAGGCATAAATCCTTCACCAACAAGTAGCTCAGCCCAAAACATATACTCTATCTAGATCGATTTTTGCTCGTCTTATACTCTATCTAGATATGCTGAATGGTACAACATCTGTCAAACCAACTTATGTCAATGCCTTATCGTTGGATTTTTGTATCTGATAATCCTGACCTGTATTCATCAAAAAAAAAAATCTTGATCCTGACCTGTAGGCTGCAAGGAAGCTATGAAGGGGCTGTGCAAAGTGAAGATATATAAGCATGTAGTAAACATATATAGTAGTATATCTTATGGAGTTATTGTATGAACTCGATGGGACTTTCCTTCCTTTTTTTTTTTTTTTTGCTAAACAAAAAAAAATGGTGCAAGTGAATGGCAATCGAGGCACCCCCTGTTACGTTATGATTGAACTCTCGTGTTTAATAGCGAACATATCAGAGTAGCTCAGTGCCCCGTCAACGTAGCATCAACAAGGGGCTAGTATAGTTCCTAGAAGCCAGCAGACACAAGGTATGGGGGGGCAAAATATGGATTCCAACCCATGACCTTGCCTTACCAAACCACTTGGAAGTAAGTTTGGAACCACTAGACCACCACCCTTGTTGGTTACTTCCCTACAATTTGTACAAACGTTATACTCCGTAGTAGCTTAATCTATTCCACTCTTTGTTACCAAAAAAAGAATTGCTCAAAACTCGAAGTGTGTTTGAATTCACCATTTGATTTGAAATTATCAAAAAAATAGTTGGCCTATATTCAAAACTGACCTGAATGGCACAAACCAAATATATCCAATCTGAAAATGAATCGATTTTTCAAACAAGAACCGATCTGATAGTGACCTGAAAAAGTACAATTCTGAATATATCCGAACCCGAAAATACAATATGAACTCCCAAACCGATCTGAGTACAACGTCCACCCGATTTGACCATTGTTGAAACTCGAACCACTGAACTTATTTACTAAATTTTGTTAAAGTTTTTTGAACTTTGATGAAATGAACAGTATAAGTTGGGGAGAACCCCCCATACTATATACTCCCTCCGTGCCAAATTGATGTAATCATAAGACTTTTTTGAATCGAACTTCACAAAATTGACTATTGATTTGTGAAAAATATAAGATTTACAAATCAAAATACTCTTCTTAGATTCATTATAGATTATATTTTCACAATATCATTTTTTAAAATTTTTATTATTTGTATTTTTTTTTTGGTTTAACCAAATGTTCACCTAAGTCCTTTGGGCCAAGGCTAATCTTGTTCGCGTTGGGTCGGTCCACAAAAGAGTAAAGTGCTCCCAGCCTCCCACTAAGTAATTTCTCCATTCACAATATTCGAACCCTCAACCATGCTTAAGGGACGAGAGTGTCGAATCACTCACACCAACCACTTATTGGTGATTATTTGTATATTTAAAGCTAATGATGGTGAAAGTATTGTCTATGAGACTCGAGGCCGTGCGTTAGGAGGTGTCCTTTAGCCACACCCAAAGAGGAAGTTCCTCTTTGCCATACCAAAAAAAAAAAAAAAGGTATTGTCTATGAGATTGTACAAAGTTAAGTGAGTACATCAATATGGAACGAAGAGAGTAATATTACTATTTGTACCGTAATTCATAGGTTAATCAAGAAAAACAAGAGTATAGGGTGTTGTTTTTGGGAGGTATCGTTTCCTACGAACGCTGATGCTTTTGATTTGGAGTATTCAATGAAAAATCGGTGACAGTACCGTCGGACTTTCTCTCTCAAAAAAAAATAAAAATAAAAACAAGAGTGTGGAAATAAAGTATAAATAGATAGAAGAAAAAAAATAAATAAATGAAGAGAAAGGAACACCCATGCAATCACCAAGTACAATTGAAATTGAAAATCACACAAAAGAAAAGTCGACACTTTCATAAACCCTACAGGGAGGTTTTACCCAAAAACAAGTTAAGTTAAGCAAAAAAAAAAAGAAAACCCCCAAACCCCTCTAAAATCCTCCCCTTTTTTTTCCCACCATTTCCTGCAGCTCCATCAATGGCGAGATCCGCTAGATCTTCAGCGACTCGCCTCCTTTACTACACCTTCTTCAATACCCAAACTCATCTCCACCAATCGCCGCCATGTCCAGCTCTTCTTCACCGCCATCTCCGTTTCTTCTCAGCTGGTAATTCTGCCAGGTTGAGAGAGGACAAGGACAAGGCTGCTCTATGGAAGGAATCAATGGATAAAGTTCGGAATATCGGCATTTCGGCACATATTGATTCTGGCAAAACTACGCTTACTGAGAGGGTTTTGTTTTATACTGGGAGGATTCATGAGATTCATGAAGTTAGAGGGAGAGATGGTGTTGGAGCTAAGATGGATTCTATGGATTTGGAGAGAGAAAAGGGGATTACTATTCAGTCTGCTGCTACTTATTGCACTTGGAAGGACTATCAGGTAATGAAGAAAAATGGGATTTTTTAATTTATTTATTCATTTCTGGTTGTAAATTTGGTGATAAACTGTTGATTTATGATGGGCTTGTACATAAATGAAGAAGATGGGATTTGGGTTCATTTTAGAATTCTGAATTTAGTGATGGATTGTTGTTTTGTGACGTGGGCTTTTCTTGTTAGGCTAAAAGGTAGTGTATTTGGAAATAAATGAAGAAATGGGGATTTGGGTTCATTTCAGAATTCTGAATTTAGTGATAGGTTATTGATTTGTGATGTGGATTTTTCTTGTTAGACTATCAGGTAGTGTATTTGCAGACAAATGAAGAGAATGGGGTTTGGGTTTCATATCGGGTTGTGAATTTAGTGATAAGCTGTTGATTTATGATGTGAGTTTTCTTGTTAGATGTGTGTTTTCTTGTTAAGACTATTAGGTAGTGTGTTTGGAAACAAATGAAGAAAATGGAAACGTGGGTCCATTTCTGGTTGCGAATTTAGTGATAAACTGTTGATTTATTATGTGGGTTTTTCTTGTTTGGTTTTGGAGGATGAGTTCTGTTCATTTCTTGAGTTGAAAAGGAGTGAAGTTTATAAATTTATCAATTAAGTGCGTTTTTGTTATGTTGGTACCATTTAGTATTGAGGTGGGGGCGGGGGAGTGTGAGATGCTAAGCTGGTAATCTTGGTCCAGTCAATTATTGGTTCATATGCTTTGGATATTAGTCCTCCCCCAAGGTCCCAACCTTTTGTGCTTGAGCTGTAACTCCTATATAATTTTGATTCACATGAGTGAGAACAAGTTGAGGACACTGAATGGCATAGTCCAGTATATGGACCTACTCTGTCTCTCTAGTATTCAATAGTTCTTTTTAGGCGTTTGGGGGGGGGGGGGTGTTGACTGTTCCTGTGCATAGCTAATGTAACCCTGAATTCATTCTTAGATTTTGAGTAGCTTAAGATAATAACTTCTATAGCATCAAAGCGAAGATATGTAAAATTATCATTTAACTTTTTTGTTCTTTTTATAAATAGTGAAAAAAACATAACTTGGCCCAATTTCGTTGAACCTCAGTAATCGACAGCTCTAAACCACGGAGAGGCAAGGTAAGTAACCTTCTCCCTAAGCGTCTTTGGAGAAACTAAAGTCCCATTGATCACCCGTGCAGTACTCTTTAGCCATATGCACGTATGCACCATTAAATCGGTAAGGAAGCATTACGCTGTAACATCTTCTTCATCGCCTTTCCTAACCCCGAAACCCAAAATCGCACCTGCAAAAACGCCTAAACATTAGAAGGGAAAACCCATTTCTCCTCCATAACACCAAATTACTTCTGCCGAAGGTAACACGTTGTGTCGTGGTCCGCACCTCGACAGCTCAGTCGCAGCGTCACGGACACTCAGTGCTCGATCATGAGTGTCGCGGACAGGCACCAGCGACTAGTCAGCTAGGTTGCGACTAGGTGTTATGTCCGGTCACAGGTGTCGGGCTCTGGAGTGCCCGGACAGAGTGTGGAATTCGTCGGACAAGGATGAGCGCAAGACTTCCTTGGGGGATGAGAAGGTCCACGGTGGAGTCGGGTGATGAGAAACAAGGTTTGAGTTCCATCGGAGATTGAGTATGAAAGTTATGCAACTTTGATGGTTACTCCTGTCACTTGGGCTGAACCATATAAGACTTTTTAGGGGGTAGTAGGTGTTTGAGCTCTCCACCTCCCCTGGGTGCATGGATGGTTGACAAACATCATGACACTTAAGTGAGCTTCCCCGGAAGGGGGCAGGCTTGATGGCATGTCAAAGGACAACGTTGAGTCTCTTCGGGATAGAACACCCCGGAGACATTACCGAGTAGCCGGCGGGCTTGGTAGTGTGCATCATGCGCCGAGAGGAGGTTTGTTATTTTGAGACGGTTGCGGGACGCTTTATCCATGAACCTTATCAATGGGACAAGATCCTCCATGAGGGCTTTCGGGAAGCCCGGTCAACGAGGGGCCGTGTTGTATTAGCGGTACTCTCGGGTTCCGGGACATCGGTACCTCGGGATGGGCGACCCCGTGAGAACTTGGGGGATTAAAGGGGATACTTCCTAGTATTCCTATGAAGGGAAGGATGTCCCGGGAAGGTTGCCTGCTCGGTGAATGGGACACTACTCGATGAGGCATCGATGACCGAGTCGGGGACTGTGATCCATGAACGCGAGGTGCGCATTCATAGGTCGACCTCCTATGAACTCAACGGGAGCGAACATGACTCCCGGTTGCTTAAAGGATCGGGAACTACTCGGAAGGAGCTTGAGTGCTTGGGACGAGGATAGTTGCCCGGGCGATCGAGACGCGCGCTCCGCACTTGACACGTCCGAGAGTACTTTGGGACTTGACAACTCCCAGGCCACGATGAGGCGAACAGTGATCATGACCGATGAACGGAAGGAGCACTCGATAGGAAGTCTCGAAGCCGGATGGCGTTCGAGGGCCGCGTCCCAAAGGAGCTTGCCAGTGAGATCGGTGTCGGACAATAGTGAACAACGTTGTCCGTACAAAGGATGTGATGGTGTCGAGTCATGGGTTGAGGTCAGAAACAGAATGTTCAGTCGGGCTAGGGTGAGGACCAAGAGTGTCGGTACTAGTACGCGACGAGGGTTTGAAGTATGGGTCAACCATGATGCGGGATATCCGAGATGACCGGTTGGGCAAGTGTTGGGCTAAATAGCCGACACCGGGAAGCTACTAGTATCTCGAGAAAGGAACAACAGTGAAACGAGCAAGCCTCAATAGGATGATTTGAGTTGCGAAGAGTTCAAGGTGAGTCGGAATGGACAGAACCTCACGTGAAGGCTGGTCAAGACTCGGTGGAGTCTTGACGCCGTATGGTCATTCCGCAGCAAAAAAATTTGGGACCGTAACAGTTGGTATCAGAGCTTTGGCTTTCCTTCACCATGGCAACGTGTTGGTTAGAAAAGTGTATGAAGCTTCTCAGTGGTTGAGAGCTAACGTGAGCTGCTTTGATGCAGATTGGTTACTGATGACCTTGTTGGGTTCCATCAGGCCAACTTGGGTTCATTGGGACATTGTGGACTCCCCGATCCATAATGTTGAAGCTAGCGAAGACGACTTCAGAGACGGATTTTGCAAGGGTTGAATCAGGGTCTGTGGTAGACAAGGATCAACTATGGCAAGTTGCAGTTGAAGAGTTGTGTTGGGTTGTTCAGTGCCATCGTACTTGACGAATGAAGATCAAACTGGTGACATTGGCAACAAAGTGTGGGACAAGTTACTTGAAGATTGAACATGTGCTATGTGGGTTTCGTTGTGCCGACATGGGTGTTGGGCGGTTGATGATCGTTTTCCCTACGAGAAGCTGTATTAGAACCACGATAGTACAAGATCAAGATGATCAGTTGGCTAGAAGCGCCATGAAGAGTCCTTCAGAGAGCCACCTAAAAGCGGTGTGCTAGTAAAACCCTTCCAAGGAAGGTCACCTTACGAGGTGCTGTGAGCGGAAGTGGACGATGCAGAAGACGTCGTTGGTTGGCCTAGGAGGGCCTTGTTAGTCTGGGTCCGAGATGTAAGCGTTCATGGGAAGTGGGGTTGTGAGAGGACTCTAGTGAACTTATGGATGCTGTTTTCGGATTGTTCGAGAGCTTAAGTAGGGGAGGGCCCCACTGCCGCAGTGGTCGCATGATGTCGAGACTGAGGCAAGCACACTGAGGAAGTGTGTTCGGTGAGCGAGTTCGGTAAGTGTTCGTGGGAGACACTATAGCAAGAGACAGCTATTCAGAGGAGCAAATAGAGATATTGCAACCGATACCGGACCTTTGTGTGGACTTGTGAAACATCACTCCGAAAGGAGGTGATCCGGAGCAAGATGACCCCGTGCCGAGACCTTTAATGGAGATAAACCAGCAGTGCGGACGACAGTCAGAGGTGTGGTCCTCGAAGCGTGTCAACCGAGAAGGGCGATGTTGTAGTGTGAGTGCAGCGATTTTGACCTTGCAGA
The DNA here is from genome assembly GCA_038025085.1 of Tetragonia tetragonoides. Taxonomy (NCBI): domain Eukaryota; kingdom Viridiplantae; phylum Streptophyta; class Magnoliopsida; order Caryophyllales; family Aizoaceae; genus Tetragonia; species Tetragonia tetragonoides. The sequence continues at coordinate 28,653,925 of CM076143.1, read as the reverse complement.
ACTCAGCACAAGAATCAGAATCTCATTTCCAGAGGTGATCCGAAGGGAATACATCGCGAGAGTAAGGGTGATGACTGGGTCTCAGAAGGGTGCTCGAAGACAGGCACTCGTTGTCGTGCTCTGTAGATGTGTTGTGGAAGTCGAGCTCAGTGGTACTCGTTAAAGTACACTGGTGCTGCGATGTGGAGTTGTGCTTGGAAGACGGGGTGTGTCTCTGCACTTTTGCGGATGGACCAGCGTTGCTTATGGGAGCAAGCTTTATGAGAAGTTAGTTGGTTGCTTGGGGGAGCTACCGTTCGCAGTAGGAAGAGATGTTACTTGGGCTCAGTGGAGCCGGCTCGAATTTGGAGCCTGTCTTGTCCGGTGACCCTGAAAGATTGCGTGTACTTGGACGTTCCGTGGCCCATGAAAGAGGGGGCGCACGAGGTGGTTCGTTGTTGTATGATGACCCTGAAAGATTGGGTGCATCGAGACGTTCCGTGACCCATGAAAGAGGGGGTGCACGAAGTAAGTCTTGGTCGACGAGGACGTCGACAACTTAAGTGGGGGAGAGTGTCGTGGTCCGCACCTCGACAGCTCGGTAGTAACGTCACGGACACTCAGTGCTCGGTCATGAGTGTCCCGGACAGGCACCAGCGACTAGTCAGCTAGGTTGCGACTAGGTGTTATGTCCGGTCACAGGTGTCGGGCTCTGGAGTGCCCGGACAGAGTGTGGAATTCGTCGGACAAGGATGAGCGCAGGACTTCTTTGGGGGATGAGAAGGTCCACGGTAGAGTCGGGTGATGAGAAACAATGTTTGAGTTCCATCGGAGATTGAGTATGAAAGTTATGCAACTTTGATGGTCACTCCTGTCACTTGGGCTGAACCATATAAGACTCTTTAGGGGGTAGTAGGTGTTTGAGCTCTCCACCTCCCCTGGGTGCATGGATGGTTGACAAACATCATGACACTTAAGTGAGCTTCCCCGGAAGGGGGCAGGCTTGATGGCATGTCAAAGGACACCGTTGAGTCTCTTCGGGATAGCACACCCCGGAGACATTACCGAGTAGCCGGCGGGCTTGGTAGTGTGCATCATGCGCCGAGAGGAGGTTTGTTATTTTGAGACGGTTGCGGGACGCTTTATCCGTGAACCTTATCAATGGGACAAGATCCTCCATGAGGGCTTTCGGGAAGCCGGGTCAACGAGGGGCCGTGTTGTATTAGCGGTACTCTCGGGTTCCGGGACATCGGTACCTCGGGATGGGCGACCCCGTGGGAACTTGGGGGATTAAAGGGGATACTTCCTAGTATTCCTATGAAGGGAAGGATGTCCCGGGAAGGTTGCCTGCTCGGTGAATGGGACACTACTCGATGAGGCATCGATGACCGAGTCGGGGACAGTGATCCATGAACGCGAGGTGCGCATTCATAGGTCGACCTCGTATGAACTCAACGGGAGCGAACATGACTCCCGGTTGCTTAAAGGATCGGGAACTACTCGGAAGGAGCTTGAGTGCTCGGGACGAGGATAGTTGCCCGGGCGATCGAGACGCGCGCTCCGGACTTGACACGTCCGAGAGTACTTTGGGACTTGACAACTCCCAGGACACGATGAGGCGAACAGTGATCACGACCGATGAACGGAAGGAGCACTCGATAGGAAGCCTCGAAGCCGGATGGCGTTCGAGGGCCGCGTTCCAAAGGAGCTTGCCAGTGAGACCGGTGTTGGACAATAGTGAACAACGTTGTCCGTACAAAGGATGTGATGGTGTCGAGTCATGGGTTGAGGTCAGAAACAGAATGTTCGATCGGGCTAGGGTGAGGACCAAGAGTGTCGGCACTAGTACGCGACGAGGGTCTGGAGTATGGGTCAACCATGATGCGGGATATCCAAGATGACCGGTTGGGCGAGTGTCGGGCTAAATAGCCGACACCGGGAAGCGACTAGTATCTCGAGAAAGGAACAACAGTGAAACGAGCAAGCCTCAATAGGATGATTTGAGTTGCGAAGAGTTCAAGGTGAGTCGGAATGGACAGAACCTCACGTGAAGGCTGGTCAAGACTCGGTGGAGTCTTAGACGCCGTACGGTCATTCCGAAGCAAAAAATTTAGGACCGTAACACATTGCATCACACTAAAGGAATAGGTGCACGGAGGTCTTACTACCAGCCCGGCAAAAGCAAACATTGAGCAACAACACCAAATTTGACAAGACACTAAGGTAGGTAGGAGTGTTGTGCATTGGGTTGAAGTTCTGGTTTGATATTAGAGATGAAGAGGCTTTCTATGAATATATTTAATTCGTTTTTGATTTATTTACGTTTTGCGCAGCAAAGAAGAAATTTTATTCATAGGCAACTAATTGCGAATAAAGCTACAAGAGTCAAGACCCTTAGAGCCCTCCTGTATCCCTCCTATGAAGTCTTAACCCTGAGGGGGTAGCTCAGAGGTCTTACGCTCAGAGGTCTTGTAAGAAGTACTCCAGAGGTCCCAGGTTTGAGTCCCCTCAGGGGAGGTTTTCCTGGTCGTTAAGACGTTAACTTCAGGGCCCATGGGATTAGTCAAGCAAAGCTTGGACATCCATGTTATCTTAAACAAAAAGATCCCTCCTATGAACTCTATGATGAACAAAGAAGCAACAAAGACAATGCAAACTACTGCTAATATGACAAAACTATCAATAGTAAATATTATAGGCAGCATATTAAGGTATCTTCCTATTTACACCTAACTTAGCCAAAGTGTTAGCCATACTGTTATGTTCTCTAGTGACATGTTGAATACCGTGAGACTCTAGCAAACCAAAGCATTATTAATCTGGTTTAACACATTCCACCATTTCCAAGGGCCGCCCAATCTCTTATTTTAGTTAATGCTTAGATGATTTCAGTCTTGTTACTGGGTGACATGCACTTCATCTTGCTGTACAATAAAAAAAATTATTACTTGATGAGTCCAAGAGAGTTCCTATAAGAATGTAGAGGCTTTTGGCTTGAGTGGTTCTATGATGTGATTGCGCATATTTGTCCAAGCAGTCAGTTCATTCTTTCAATTATTTTTGGGCACATGAACTCTTACAGTTTCTGCTGTCAACAAATTCAGGCCCTCAGCTTCTGTGCCAGCCTACAGTCAGAGTGTAGAATTTTGCTTTGCGTTTTCTGATAAGTGTAAGCTTTCAAGTTGAGTGATTTTATGACTCTTATGTTAAATCTTTCTCACTTTCCATGTTGATGCACTTTCCATGTTGATGCGTATCGTAATGCATGTGATGATATGTCCTTGTAGATGCTATTCTTTTGTGTTTTGTTATCACTGACTGCTTCACTCCTACACTTTTGCTTTTCAACATAATATTCCAGGTCAATATCATCGACACTCCAGGTCACGTCGACTTTACTATCGAAGTGGAGAGAGCATTGCGTGTACTTGATGGCGCCGTTCTTGTTCTTTGTAGTGTTGGTGGTGTCCAAAGCCAGTCGATTACTGTTGATCGGCAAATGAGAAGGTACGCGGTTCCCAGGCTCGCATTCATCAATAAATTGGACAGGATGGGAGCTGATCCGTGGAAGGTTCTCAACCAGGTAAATACTATCTCCCAATCATAAATAGACTAAGTTCTTACACTTTCTGCTCCTTTCATTATGTTAGGGCCTCTATTGCAGCTGGCTTTTTGTTCACCTTTTACCGAACTTTTTGTATTCAACAATGCAAAAAATAAATAAAAATGCACTGAAGGCTTGAACTGTTTAGAGGCTAAAACTAATGAAACTATGAAAGGCCATTGATAAGAAGCCATTATAGCCCTTTTAGGGTGTTGTAGGAAGCTAGGCATTAGTCCAAGAACATTTTTGCTTGGACAAATATAAGTTTTCGTACCAAATCACCATTCTCTAATATGTAGAATAGACATTTATAATCCTAACCCCCCTCATTATTTGCTTCATTCTCAAGTGGTTGACATAAGGGCAGCCCTTACAAGTCTCCCCTGAAAGAGAGGGAACTTAGTCTCTTAGCAGCCTCACAAGTGTCTAAGTTGTGTCTTCAAGGACGGAAGCAGCTTGATGGGGCCTAGGCGTTTGTTGCCTACCGATAAGGAAATGGGCATATCTGCAAGAGAGGGAACTTAGTCTCTTAGCAGCCTTACAAGTGTCTCCTTAGTGTCTTCAAGGATGGATGCAGCTTGATGGGGCCTTACAAGTTGCCTACTGATAGGTTATTTGGGCGTCTCTTTCAGATACAAATAAAAGTTTATGCTACAGGTCGCTGTAGTGATGTGATTTTGCCTGATAACAGTAGAGTTTGACATTCAATTTGACAATAGTCTTGGACGATCTACAATGGCAAGTAGTTCAACTTTTTGGCTTGTGTTGCGACAAGGTCCAAGGAAAGCTCTGTATTGGCCGCTGTACCATTGGGCTTTCTTGGTTACAGATACAGTAATTAGAAATATATTAAGAAGAAGATGATGTGTGAAATAAGAATGAATGTATGTAACTAAATATATGTAACTGTATTGTGTTATCAGTGACTTTAGTTGATATAGTGTTTACTAGACAAATCATTTCAGGTTCAGTTGTGTCATGTGAAAATTTGAAGACTGACTTCTTGATGATAATTTTTTCCCTCGTAGGCTAGAGCGAAACTTCGGCATCACAGTGCTGCTGTGCAAGTACCTATTGGCCTTGAAGAGGATTTTCAGGGACTCGTAGATCTTGTTCAGATGAAAGCTTATCATTTTCATGGCTCAAATGGGTGTGTATGCCTATTGAATTAGTTTGTTTTGTTCAGTAACATTGCAAAATTGGACTTCTAATATCATAACATTGTTTCTTTGCAGTGAAAAAATTGTCACATCTGAGATTCCTGCAGATATGGAGGGTTTAGTGGCGGAAAAACGGCGTGAGCTGATAGAGGCAGTTTCTGAGGTTGATGATAAGCTCGCCGAATTGTTTCTAGCAGATGAGCCTATACCAACTTCTGATCTTGAGGTAAGTTGATGAAGGAACTTCCTAATGATCTTGAATAGAACTCTGAGAATTGATCTATTCGAGAGGTCACTAGTTTGAGCCCTCTTAGGGCCACTTGAGATTTTCTTAGTTGTTAACTTTAGGGCCCTGCAGGGACACCCACCTTATATATGAAAAAAAAGGATGTGGTAAAAAAGCTTGAAAATGAGTTGAATTATGGATGAGCCTGTGTAGCATCAATCTGAGCCTTGTAGTGTAGGGCACTCATGGTCCTGCAGTTCAAACTACTATATAATTGTATGGGTGTGTTATGTTTATGGTTCTTACTTGATAAATGTTAGAACTAGAAAGCCACTCCTTTTAATTAATGATTTGGTTGATGTATCATCCTTGTTGTCAGTGTCATCTTTCTTTTTTAATCTTTTCCGTTGGGGGGCGGGTGGCGGGTGGGAAGGGAGGTTCAGTTAGGCTAAATTGAGTACTGTGGTTGTTAATAACTCTTACAGCACCAAGGTAATTATAAGAAGCCTAAATTGTTTCCCTCAAAAAAAAGAAGAACCCTAAATCGTGATATGTATAAGCTGATAGACTTCTAGGCTCTAGCAGAAGTCCTCTAAGAGACTCCATTTAAGCGCAAACCCTAAGAAATATAATAAGTTGAATTTGTTTACAGATTTCTCAGATATTTCTTTTTCATTTTTGCGCATGACCCATTCTGTGAAATATCCATGGTTTGTGCACCGAAGCAGAAAAAGCTTTGTTTGAACTTAAGAAAACAATGTATAAACTTTGGCTTAGGCGCTTAGCAATATCTCCCTTTTTTTTTCCCTTCTTTTTTCCCAAATGCTTAATGGTTTCCCCATTATGATTTATGAGGCCCTTAGTTCTTCTAAAGCATGGATTTAGATCATTAACAATCTGGATTCGCTCTAACGTTCCCACTTTAACGGCTGCTCTCATCTGAACTTGATCTATATGTACATAAATATATGATTTAAAATATACCGCAAAAGGCATGTGAATCATATTGTAAAATTTTCAGTGTACCGGTGGCTGCTTATATGTAGAAGTGCCTCAAAAGAACATATGATCTGTGGAGAAGTCAAGTGAAGCACCAAGTTCTTCGAAAAATTTACCCTCCCAAACTTGCACAGTGCCTCCTCTTTGTTGGAATGCAATCTATGTTTACCCAATTTGAAAGTGGATGCATGTAATACCTCTTATCTAAAGAAAGAGAAAGTTGAAATATGTAATACCAGTCATCAGGCTTCAATGGTTCAAGATCATATGCTTTTAATAAAGAGCTTTCTAAATTTAAGATTGTCTTATGGTTCGGCTGCCGAAGGTTTTTTAATTCTAGGAAACAGTAATTCCTGATTGTTTGGTCAAAGAGACCTCTAAAGCTGACACCTTAGTAACATAAGAAAATAACAAATACTTGTCCATCATTCCCCTCGTTTCCTCACTTTGTTGAGTTCTGCTGTTAAATCATACAGCTGCAAATCAATTTAAGGCTATGAAAGTATGATAACTCATCAATTCCCTTGTCAACCTGCTTAGCACTCCGTTTAGTTGAGTCTTCCAGTTCAGATGCATTGATTTTCTATTTAAGCACATGTTGACTAAACTGTAAACTCACTTGCTTATGAGTTGATGAGTGAGCCAAGTGCCTATTGGCTCAGTGGTGCTTCTTTAATCTCTCCGAATGGTTTATCTTGTGATATTATGTGGGGACATGCTCCACTGTGTCCTCCTACTCGGAGACTAGCTAAGGGTAATACTGAGTACTTCTGGACCAGCCTTGATATTTTATGGGTTGTTGTTGTATCCGATGGCCCAATCCCGATTAAAATACTGGATTTAAACTGGATAAAGATCGGACTTTTGAGATTTCAGATACCCGAAATATCCGATACAAATAAGATCCCCCCCCCCCCCCCCCCCCGCGCAAACAAGGGCCACTTAATTCTGTTTGACTTCTGTTTAGCTAATTCAATTTTTATATAGTTTATGTACTGTAATCTCCTCATAAGTTTCTGGTTATTTCGCCCTTCCGCAGTTAAGGGCTTGCAGCCCATTTCTCACCAATCTCCACCCACCTGCCGGCCACATCCTTGTTCTCTCTCATCCCTTTGTCCCAAACTTCCAATTACTAAAGAACTACCCCCTTTCAACTGCAACACTCTTCCTATTTACTTGTTAGAGGGGTATTAGCGCACATAAATTGCTATGCAACATGGAAAACAGAAATTAGTTTTTGTGTCGGATAAAATTTGACAGTGGAACAAAAAACTAGGGGAATAAAGAACCGGGTCAAATACCAGAGATTTGATATCTGAACAAAAAAAGTGGATGCCTGGGCAACCGGATATCCGATTAAGTTCAGATTGGATATGGTCGTTTTTTCGGTTGATCCACGCTTTGATATCCGAAATTTTCAGATCGCATTATCCAATTTTGAACAGCCCCTATAACTACTATGATCCACTGTGGAATTGGACTACTCGCACCTGGCATGTCTAATGCCTTTCCTCCAGTAAATTGAATAATTGCATTGAGGAGTTTGAATTGGACTACATGTACTTCTAGTTCCTGTTGTTTCCTAGTCATGGCCATTGGTCATGATTCTGTGATTGCATAACCTTTGGTAATATTTATCTGGCTCTTCTTTTTGTTGGTTAACCATTGTAACACTTTAGCTTATCTTTCTTGTATATGTTTCATGACTAGGAAGCAATTCGAAGGGCTACGATAGCACGGAAATTTGTTCCTGTATTCATGGGCAGTGCTTTCAAGAACAAGGTATAAAGAATATCAGGGTTTGCTTTTTCACCTCTTCATTATGATCTTGTAGTTTGTGAGTTTCTGTTGAAAATCCTTCATCAAATTTTGTTGCTGCTTTTTTTTTCCTTCTCTTTTTCCTTACCAAACTTGGTATCTCATTGCTATGTTGTTCATAGTTAATAGGATAATGGACATGCAACACTTCCAAATGCGTTTGCTTCTTTCTGTTTTGATTTTGAGGTGGTATTCAATGTATTTTGGTGTTTTGTTCTAAGCACTGCTTAATGTTCTACGAGTACCTGTACTCTTTTTCACCACACATTTTGCTGATAGTCTAATTAGTTTAAGGTAGTTGTTGAGGCTATACATGTTTGGGAAGAAGTATTTATTTGTCAAAAAACGGAGGCTTGTATGTGTAGGCATTATGTTTCCTGTTTATATACTTATGCGTTATGCCTTCATATGGCTTTTCAACTCGTGTTGTATACTGATTCTGATTTTTCTATGCTTATCTTATCTTTAAGACTGAATGATCTTATCAGGAACAATAAATCTACAAGACTGAATAATCTTATCAGGAACAATATCTGAATGCGAGCCACACTTATATCTGATTGGAATATAAGACATTTGTTAATTTTTTTGAGTCATGACTAATAGGGAGTGCAGCCACTTCTCGATGGAGTTCTCAGTTACCTGCCATGTCCAACTGAAGTCAGCAGCTATGCTCTTGATCAAAACAATAAAGAAGAGAAGGTAGTTGTCCAACATGTTTCTGCACCTTTCTGATTTGTGTGGTGGGCGTACTGCTAACTGAAATACTTTCCAGGTATTGTTATCTGCATCTCCCACAGGACCTCTGGTAGCACTGGCTTTTAAATTGGAAGAAGGGAAATTCGGTCAGTTGACATATTTGAGGTATTGATTGGCTGTTATATTGATAATCAATGTCCGTGTGTTTTTCTTATGTCAGGCAAGAGGCTATTTGTCCATTGTCCAAAACTTTGAATATAAGTCTATGTGACATTGGTGCAGAATATATGAGGGTGTCATTAAGAAAGGGGACTTCATACATAATATCAACACTGGCAAGAAAATCAAGGTATACATATGTTATTTGATGTCCTAATCTAATATTATCCCTAATAGCAGCTGGGGGTTGGGAAGGGGTTACTCTTATTTTATTTTAGAATTTTCCCTGTTGCGTTTTTTTTGTTATATGTGCTGATGGTGTTCTTAGAGGACACTTAAAGATACTTACATAGGCGATTGATGATGGCATTCAATAATGTTATGTAGTAAATGTGAAACATGATTTCACATGATAAATTGATCTCGCAGGGTGGTCTAAAACAATATACTCACATAGGCTGGTCTATCCCTGTGGATGTGTGTGCATTCTGTCACCCTGGATATATAGAGATGTTTATACTTGTTCTTGGATTGTGTGTGGCATATGGTTGATTTGGAGACTACTTTTGGTGTCCTGGGGGACTTTTGGTATGTTGCTTTGGGAAGGCGTAAGCTAAATAGGTTACTTTGGAGATGTGCTACTATTGCAATATATTGGTTCCTATGGTTCGAGCGGAATTCCTGCATATATTTGGGATACCCGTAGTCATTAATTGTCAAGAAGAGCAATCAATAATGATGTGCTCCTTATATTATGAATCAAAAAACAAAATATGCCTTATTATGAAATCGAGGGAGCATTGTTGAACCGTTATAAGAGTGATTCTAATGTTTATACTTTATAGTCGGCGCAAGCAATGTAAGAGAAAGGAATACAGTCTTGTTATCCATAATATATCCGCTTTCAATAATGCCTAAATAAGAGAACATCACTAACAATCATAGAGATTTAGGCATTTAGCATCAATCACAATTAATCCGTACTTTTTCAAATGCTAAATTGTGTACGATTTGTTCTCCCTTATAGAAAGATGTGGTTGGAAGTGTCTTGACCCTGTCAAATTTGCATGTCATCATTGTTATTAGGACAATAGCCATATATGCTATGAGTGCAAGGATGTTGGGCAAGTGTGGTGCCAAAAAGGTGTTGGACACTGCACAACTCACTATAAAGGGTCATTCAGTGTTTGTGTTAGACTCTTAAGAGATGTAATTTACCTTACTTTACCATTTGAATTTGATTTCATGGAGTGAGTTGGCATGGCCTTTAATTGAAAAGTCTTGTGCTTATGTCATAGAAAGTTATTTATTATTTCGACAATTATCAAAAAGTAGTTTCATTTTGCTGCCCATTATCTAGTTATCGTCATGATGATATGATTTCAAAATGATAGTGGTCTACTTACCCTTCTCTTACGCTTTAAATTCTATATACCTGCACAAGCTGGTGCTGCCTCTGCTCAGTGGGCATGCTGTCCATAACGTTGAAAAATTTCCCCCTAATATCGTGCTTTCTTATAGGTTCCTCGCCTTGTTCGGATGCATTCTAGTGAGATGGAGGTTAGTGCTTGCTTTGTTGACAGGGGACCTAGTTATGTTTATTTTTGAAATGTTAAAGAAATATTATGTCTATTTACAGGATAAAATTTTTCCCATATTGATTTTCTTCGAACATAACCTGTTGCAGGACATTCAAGAGGCACATGCTGGACAAATAGTTGCTGTGTTTGGAGTTGATTGTGCTTCAGGTGCATATTTCTTCTGAGACTGTTAGTGGTTTGAGTTGTCCTCATCTCATTTTTTTCTTGCACAATTAAATTATGGGCCTGGCACTACAGAGTGCTGTAGATGATTCTGTTACATCGAAGTCTACAATAAGTTGCATGTTATTTCCTATTTTAGTTTCCATCGTGTCTATTGTGGTGAAGATTTGTTGTTTTTCTCGTGTCCTGAACTTTTTAATGATACGTACTTTAATTCCCGTTGGCAAATTGTACGTGGTATAGGAACTGGGAAGTCTTGAATCGGGATGTTGGGTTGAGAGTTGAGACTGTTCGCGTGACACTTTTGCCTTGTCTTGCCTCATTTCTATCATTCACTTATTCCCAGTTACAAATTCTTATGTTGCTAATGTTTGGATTCATAAATTTTATCAGGTGATACTTTCACTGATGGAGCAGTGAAGTACACAATGACTTCGATGAATGTTCCTGAGCCAGTTATGTCATTGGCTGTTACACCAGTGTCTAAGGATGCTGGAGGGCAAGTGAGTAAGCCAAATCAATATTTTTCTTGCTGTTTAATGCTTTCTTATGCCTTTCTTAATCACATTGTTTGTCTTTGACAGTTTTCAAAAGCTCTGAACCGTTTCCAGAGAGAGGATCCAACCTTCCGTGTTGGATTAGATGCAGAGAGCGGGCAGACAATTATATCTGGAATGGGCGAATTGCATTTAGCCATTTATGTTGAGCGTATCCGAAGAGAGTACAAGGTATCTACTAATGTTGTTACTTGTGATATTGAAGTGTTCAATGCATATATGCATATATTTCAGATTTTCGTCTCATGATTGCACCTCCTGTAGGTTGAAGCACAAACAGGAAGACCTCGTGTTAATTTCAGAGAAGCTATTACCCAACGTGCTGAATTTGATTATTTGCACAAGAAGCAAACTGGAGGGCAGGGGCAATACGGAAGAGTTTGTGGGTAAGAAAAGCTGCTGGTTGATTTGGCAGCAGGCATATCAAATCTAGATAAGAGTCATTGAACTGAAAATTCTACGTTCACAAGAGTTAACGCCTATGATTCTGACGCCCTTCCAAGAAAGGAAGATTGAAATACAACAGATAGAAAAGCGAAATTTGAGGGGGGAAAAAAGCAAAAGGGTAAAGTTATAGGGAAGGGAAAAAGGTATTAAGCTGGTTGGTTTTCACGTTTCTAAGCATTTTCTTTTGTAGTAAATATTTTCATAGATATTATGTTCCTTTCTGGAAAGAATGATTCAATTAAACCGCTGAAAGAGGGAAAGGAAAAAGATGAAAACATGAAACAATAGGATGCCACAAATTATGTTGATACATCTACATAGACTCTAGCACTTTAATGTAGTGGATCACTTGAACTTGAAGGAAGATCCGATCTATGGTGTTCTACGCTTTGGCTAGGAATTTTGGAATTACTCATTTTAGTTTGTGTAGCACACTAGCACTTTATTGTAGCTTAACGTCTGCTGCTTTTCATTTTTGTTTCTTGGTAGTTTCATCGAACCACTTCCACTTGGATCAGCAACCAAGTTTGAATTTGAAAACCTGATAGTAGGACAGGCTATTCCTTCAAACTTCATACCAGCAATTGAAAAAGGGTTCAAAGAAGCTGCAAATTCGTAAGTTCTCCTCCCCTTTAATTTAGCTTTTCAAAAATAGCTTCATTGCTTCAAAATGATGTATCGGCAAGTGTCATTACCATATAGAATGACAACTACGATTCTTCAGTTTATGGTAAAGTGAACGACATCATTCTATCATTGTATGGATTTGTTGAGGAAGTTAATGTTTGTGTGCAGGGGTTCGCTTATTGGGCATCCAGTGGAATATGTTCGTATATGTTTAACAGATGGGGCATCCCACGCAGTAGATTCTAGTGAACTCGCATTTAAGTTGGCTTCTATATATGCCTTTAGACAGGTCTTCTTCTGCCCCTTTGCAGCTGTATTGATTACGTAGCCTCGTATTCTGACTTTAATATTGGAGTATTACTTTTATTTATTTTCATATTGTTTCTTCTATATTCCGCATTTGTACGAATTCCAAAGTCGTTTCTATTATTGGTGGTTGACATGCTCTTCAGAGGGGGATGGAGAAAAGAGACAAAGATTATGCATTTTTATGAAGCTTGTTTTTCGTTAGTTGAGCTTGAGCTAGGCTTGCTGGCTGCGCTTTTCTATGATTTCTTCTGATCTTTCTGTATATAGACTGGACAAATGTTAAGTGCTATAAGAGTTTTCAATTTTGTCTCATTGTCTTCATCATATTCTTGCAGTGCTATACTAAAGCAAAACCCGTGGTACTTGAACCAATAATGCTGGTGGAGGTGAAAGTTCCAACAGAGTTTCAGGGCTCTGTCACCGGTGATATAAATAAGTAGGTGTTTCAGGGTTTCTTCCTAAATCTTTGTGGGTTTCTAGACACTATTTTCCCCTGATGTAATATTTGTGTTGCATGATTGTAGGAGAAAAGGTGTGATTGTCGGAAATGACCAAGATGGTGATGACTCAATTATTACCGCACATGTAAGCATAATTCTGTAATGGTTTATCTTTACATTTTTTCTGCGTAGGTCCACACTGGGTGTTGTGACTTGTGAGTATTTGCATGACGGGAAATTGTGTATAACCAACCTATTTGAATGTGCTCTAGACCATCCCCGGTGTGATTAGTCTAAAATCACTTTGAATGCAAATTATGTATGTTCTGGATGTGAACCTGTTTAATGAAGGTTACGGAAATAACCTGAAGAGAATTGATGGTTTGAAACCAGCTGATCAATAAGGAAATAACAAATAAAAAGTTACGACTCAGTCGAGGATATCATGACTCACCTAGAGAAATCATTCACTCAATTCTGAGATTTTGATTAGAATAAGGGTGTATATAAGCTTCCTTACTGACTGCTGCCTAGTGGTTGGTTTGGAGCTGCAACCTTAACAATTAAGAAGTCAGCTTCACAAGTTGGAGGAAACGATAGGTTTAACATATTATGGTGGAGGAAAATGCAGTATTAGGATGGAGGAGTATTACTGCATTATGACGGTAAGATGGCTTACAGCAACTTTATTGTCATACTCGTATCCTTTTGGCATTGCAGGTCCCTTTGAACAAGATGTTTGGATACTCCACAGAGCTGCGTTCAATGACACAGGTAAAGGTGTTATCAACCAAGAGATTTCCTGTCCATAGTAATATTTAGTTGTGTGTTCATAATCTCGTGACCCTTCAACTTATTCGCAGGGAAAAGGTGAATTCACAATGGAGTACAAGGAGCATTCTCCAGTTTCCCAAGATGTGCAGGTGGAACTGATGAATAACTTCAAGGCCACCAAGGAAGCTGAACAGTGACATTCTGTTTAAAAACCGATAAGTTATACCTAATACAATCAAATGTACAACATTATCAACAACAATCATCAGATTAGCTTATAGGTGAAATCCTAGTTTTGTGCGTAGTCGAAAATTTTGATAGCTGGAATAGTTTGCCAATACCTTTTGTTTAGGGTTTCACATTGATGTAATGAATAAAGCGGTTTTTTGCTTCTCTAGAAGCGTATGCAGTTTACATACCTTTTGTTTAGGGTTTCACATTCCCTTTTGTATAGTTGTATGATTGATATTAGCCTTTGCCTATTTATAGTTGAAATAATTTCCACTTGAAGTTGGAAAGTTTATGCTTGAAACAGGTAGAGATTTGTTTTAGATAATTGGAAATCAATGTTGGGGCTTTGCTCAACCACTGTCCACTGGGCACCGAGGCATAGAAATAGGCCAGCCCTCGTTGCACCTTGTCTTTAGAATCAAGTTTGTGCTTAATAAATTATGATGGTCGTTTAAGAATAATTTATATTAATTGGATCAAATGAGCTTATAAAATGTTGAAAAATTGGCTGCCAATAAATCGAAGTTTAGGCCGTCTGCAGCAAATAATCCCACGTTTCACTTTAGCTCTGAATAATCCGAAATTTTGACTCACCCGTCCAAAGTCTTTAAATGACGACGTTAATGTTTCGTTCACAGCCGTTCATGCCCCTTAACGGTTGCACATTTTAAGTTAGGGAGGAAAAAAGAGAGAGATGCAAACCCTTTTTTAACCCAAATCCCTCATTACCACCACCCCCACCACCACCACCAATGCACTACCCCACCCAACCATCGCCACCACCACACCCAGAGTCCCAGACCACCAACCTTACACAGACGATGAACAAAAGCACAAGCAACAATGTCAATTTAATTAATGTGGGAATTTTTTGAGTTAACCAATCAATCTAAGAGACTATTATAATCTAAATAACTGGCAAAATTGGCCCCTTAAAGCAATTATTTGGGATCAAAAGTATCAGAGCCGGTGGGATGAAAAATAAAGGCGAACAAAACAAGAGATGGTATGAATGTTTAACCACATTTCACCAGAATGTGACAATAGGGGTTCAATACTTCCATTGGATTGACAATTTCGTAAAGGTAAGAAAAACCCATGATAGGAAATCCAAAAATCTGACCTGGGTTTGTCTAGAAATAGTTGTTTCCTTGTTTTTTGTTTTTTTTGTTTGCACTTCTCTTGAAACAATTGTTAAGTGAGAAAAAACACCCCCAAAGCCCACAACACAATCCCCTTTGTCTCTCTCTGCCCTCCTTTCCCAGAGAAGAGAGAGAAATTGAGTTTTTTTTTTTTTTTTTTTTTTTTTTTTCTTTTCTTTTCCTTTCTTCAGTGAAGCAAGCAAGAATATACTTTTGAAAATAGAGGAGAGGGGGAGAGGTTTTCTCTCGGCTCTTTGCCGTCACCATGGCAAGAACTGCCAAACCTCGAGGGAGACCATAGAAATCTAGCAAGAAACTTGTGAAATCGAAGAAATCAGGATTAGGAAAACAACCTCAAACACAAGATGATCAGAAAGATAGATCATTAGATGAGATTCAGGGTATGTTCCCCTTCTCCTTCACTGATTCAAATGTTGAATCGCCTTTGATTAATCCTCCAGCAGGTGATATCATCACCCCTGGAAGTGGAAGTGGTCACCCCAAGTCCACAACACCTCATCGGGAGTTCGCAGGAGCTTATTGATTCCCCGATCTGAGGAATCATCGATGTCGTCATGGGCGAATGAGCAGGAAGCTGTTGTTGCTCCGGTGAGCTCGTGTAAATCTCTATTTCGCACAAGTATGGATCAAGGTACCTCTAATAACTCAGGTAGCCTTAAGATTACTTTTGCTGACATACAAAATGAAGTTGATTATTGGAGTGATTCTCTGGTTTGCAATGTCCTGGGAGATAATCCCCCATTGCCTGTCATGTCTGGTTTTTTTTAAACGTATCTGGGGAAAGAATGGGATTGATAAAATAGCTATGCTTAAGCAAGTAGTGTTTATTGTCAGATTTCAAAGTCCTGATGGTAAGCAAAAAGCTATGGATGGAGGGACTCCTATGTTTGATAAAAAAAACCCTGTTGTTTATAGGCCTTGGACTCCTATTTTTGATATTAAAAAGATGGATATTAGCTTTGTCCCAATATGGGTTCGATTTTATGGATTGGATATTAAATATTGGGGACATCGTAGTCTCCTTAAGATTGCAGGACTTGTGGGCAGGCTTATACGGGCGGATGAAGCTACTGAGCAAAGGGATAAGTTGGGTTATGCACGGGTGTTGATTGATATGCCTATTGATAAAACATCTGTTGAATTAGTCATGTTTGAAAATGAATATGGGAATACGATTAAGCAACCAATCTTTCTTGAATGGAAACCTATTAGATGTACACATTGCTCGCTATTTGGGCATGGAGTGGATAAATGCAGAAAAATTGCCAAAAATACTCCAACTCAAGAGGTTGTGCAAACTGGGGCTCAGCCTGTGACCAGGTCCCCAGTAGTGGATGCTGAAGGTTTTCAAATGGTTGCACAAACCAAATCTCGTGAAAGAGCTATTCAGCAGGAAGCTCCCCCTGAAACATCAAACTCTTTTGATGCACTTGATAACCAAGAGGCTATATCAACTGTTGAACAAGCTAGCACTGAAAATCTGCCCAATACAGGTAATGCCACAAGTATTTTATTTGGGACATGTAGCAGCTATAATGCTGAGGAGGTACATCCTTCTCATCATTGATAATATTTGCTTTTGGAATGTTAGGGGCATCAATAAGCCCCATAAGTAGAGAAATGTGATGCATCTTCTGCTGTCAAATAAGGTAGGGTTATGTGGTCTGCTTGAGACTAAAATTAAAAGTAAGTCACAACATGCGTATTTTAACATGTTTAATAATTGGAGTTTTGCTACTAACCTCTCTGCTCATCCTGGCGGAATGATATGTATAGCCTGGCTTCCTCATGTGTTTATTATTGATATAAGAATCTGGTCGGAGATATTTATGCACTGTCTGGTTGAGCACATCCCCTCCAAAGCGTCTTTTGCTTGCACTGTGGTCTATGCTCATAATGACCATAATGATAGATCCCTTGTGGAAGGATCTTAAGGATATCTCTTCTTCTATGAATATTCCATGGTTGGTGGCTGGTGATTTCAACAATGTCCTGTATATTGAGGAAAGAATTGGTGCGCCTGTAACTGTCTCTGAAATTACAAATTTCGAGAATTGTGTGGATTTTTGTCATCTAAGTGACATGAAAGCTAAAAAATGTATCTTCACTTGGACTAACATGCAGCATGGTGATGATAGAGTGTTTACTAAAATTGACAGGGTCATGACAAATGATTTGTGGATACTTCAGTTTCCCTACTCTGTGACTCACTTCATGCCTGAAGGTTCCTTTGATCACACCCTGGTATTCTCACGATGCATCAAAGTATGAATATGGGGAGGAAACATTTTAGGTATTTTAATATGTGGAAGTTTGCACCTGATTATTCAAAGAAGATAACTGACTCTTGGCTACTACCAAGTAATGGGGTTCCTATGTACCAAGTTGTTAGTAAATTCAAAAGGCTTAAACCAGTGCTAAAGAGCCTAAATGAAGAAAACTTTTCTAATATTGAAAAAGCCTGGCATCAAGCACAACTTAATCTTAGGACCTGTCAAGTTAATCTTAATGTTGGTCCTTCTAACCCAGACTTAGCTACTCTGGAAAAAGCTGCTGCAATGAAGTATAAAATAGCTCATGGTGCGTATAATAGCTACTTAGCTCAGAAAAGCAAAGATGGTTGGCTAAAGGAGGGTGATCAAAACACTGGTTTCTTTCACAAAGCCATAAAGATCAGACAATACCATAACAGAATTTTTTCTATCCAAGACAGGAAGGGTAGGGAAGTAAGTACCCCAAATGAGGTGAATGGGGCTTTCCCTGATTACTACAAGGATTTTCTTGATTGTGATAACCCAAGCAGAGCTACTGTAAGTCAGCAGGTTGTCAGTGCTGGTTCTATTGTTACTGAGGAGCATGGAAGCTCTCTATGCCTTCCTTTCTCTAAAGAGGACAACCTTGTTTTCCATTGGGGGAGACAAATCTCCGGGCCCTGATGGTTTTAATAGTCAATTTTTCAAGGATAATTGGGTTGTTGTTGGTGAAGATGTATGTGCTGCAGTTCTGAATTTCTTTGAAACTGGAAGATTGCTCAAAGAAATAAACAATACTTCACTTACTCTCATTTTCAAGGTAAAGAACCATGTGGTTGTGACTGATTTCAAACCTATTGCTTGCTGCAATACGGTCTATAAATGTATCTCCAAACTCCTCTGCTCTAGATTGAAGAATGTTTTGCCTTCTCTTATCTCTACTTCTTAGAGCGGTTTCATTGAAGGTAGAAATATTGTGCACAATATCCTCATATGTCAAGACCTGGTGAAACATTTTAAGAGGAAAGCCACTAAACCTCAGTGTCTGATCAAGATTGATCTCAAGAAAGCCTACGACACTGTAGAATAGGCTTTCCTGAATGAGATGATGATAGCTTTTAAATTCCCTATAAAATTCATACATTGGATTTTGACTTGTGTGACCTCAACCTCATATTCATTGATGATTAATGGCAGCCTCCATGGTTATTTCCCGGGGAACAGAGGTTTACGGTAGGGGGACCCACTCTCACCAATGCGTTTTGTTATCTGCATGGAGTACTTATCTAGTGTCCTAAAGAAAGTTGGATCTATGGAAGGTTTTAACTACTTCCCTAAGTGTGCTTCTTTGGAATTGAATCACCTATGCTTCGCTGACGACCTTCTCCTATTCTCCAAAGGTGATTATAACTCTATGTTTTTGATGCTTCATGGTCTCAATACCTTCTCTGAATCTTCTGGTCTCTATGCTAACAAATCAAAATCTGAGATTTACAACTGTAATATCCCAGAGAATACAATGAAAGGAATTGTTGAGGGGTCTGGTTTTAGAGTAGAGAAAATGCCATTTCGTTATCTGGGGATTCCTGTTTGTGCCAAGAAAATTTCAGCAGCTGACTGTGATATCCTTGTGGAAAAAATCATTGCTAAAATCAAGACTTGGGGCTCTAGGCACCTCTCCTATGCGGCCAAGGCCATCTTGGTAAATTCTGTTTTACTTAGCTTACATATGTACTGGCTGGGCCACTATTTTTATTCTGCCCAAATCTATTCTTCGCAAGGTTACTACTATCTGCAAGAACTTCCTGTGGGATGGGAAAATTGTCTCTGCTAGAGTTCCTCTTGTGGCTTGGGAAACTCTTTGTAAAACCAAATCTGAAGGAGGTTTAGGTATTCAACACTGTATTACTTGGAATACTGCAGCAATACGGAAATTAATATGAAATATTGCTGCCAAAGAAGATAATCTTTGGGTGCGTTGGGTCAACCACATTTACATACGGGGAGGGGATTGGTGGGGGTACAAGGCCCCTATCAGTGCTAGCTGGTCTTGGAGGAAAATATGTGATGTAAAAGACATGGTGGCTACTGGTTATAATGAAGATATATGTTGTAATCATCCTGCTGGTTGTTATAGTATTAAGAGTGGTTACCAATGGCTTAAGGGTAACAAACCAAAAGTCACTTGGTATAAATGGGTGTGGAACATGTTTAATGTGCCTAAACATTCGATGATTTGCTGGTTGGCTATGCTCAATAGGCTGCAAACTAAATCTAGATTGCATGTCATTGGAGTTTGTGATGATGACCAATGCTCCCTGTGTGGCAATGGTACGGAGGCCACTGACCATCTTCTTTTTTCCTGTTCTTTTAGCATAATTTGTTTACTGTTGTGGCGGCAATTGTGGCAATTTTGTGCAGGTCCAACTAACATCAATCGGTGGGAAGGGATTAGGAAAAGGAAGCACGATTCTTGTTTTCAAAAGAAGGTACAACTTGCTTCGCTTGCAGCACTGGTGTATCACATATGGAGGCAGAGAAATGAAGCACTCTGGTCATTCACAGTAACTAAACCTGATTTTGTAATAAATACTGTCAAATTTGAAATTAAGAACAGAATTTCAAATATTTTGCCTAGGAAGCTTATCATGAGGGACAAGAACTGGTTCAGTCAGTTGTAGAACCAGTTTTGTTACTGTTATTCAGTTCTTAAGGCATTGAAAGAGCCCTTCCTAGAAGGTACCTTTCTCCCTTGAGAGCTTTGTAATATTGTTATATTGTACTGTTTCATTGGTTAGTAATGCAATATACTTATTACTTACCCAAAAACAAAATTGAGTTTTTTTTTCTTCTTTTTTTGACTTTTTGCACACCCTTTCCCTTCAATTAGACCTGGGCAAGTGGGCGGGTCGGGCCGGATCGAACCATTTAATAAATGGGCCAGGTCGGGTTGGGTTAGATGCACTCAGTGTCTGGGCAGGTCGTGGACCGGGTCGTCTTGACCAAGACAGTTTTGCACTGAAAGTTTTTTTTTTGAACTAACTGCTTCTTATTTCAGTCATATGTTCTCTATCAAAAAATGGTGACAACACCAAGATTCTCTCTCCTTTCTCATACAACCACTCTCTTCTCTCCTCTCTCATAAAGCCACTCTCTCTCTCCTCTCTCATAAAACCACTCTCTCTCTCCTCTCTCATCCAAGAAGTTTCTCTCTGTCAATGAAATACAACAAACCCACAAGCAAAAAGCTGTAAACAAACCAAAAACGAAAAAAATCAAAACTTTAATTCCAAATTGAGAAGCAGATCTAGAATTATGAAAAAGAAGGGAGTAAAACGAAATTGAGAAAGCACCATCGAGAAGAGACAGCTTGTTGGATTTGCAAGAGCACTTCATCCACGCGCAGGAGCTCGGACAACAAATTAATGGAGGACACTCCAATTTCACTTTTGGGCAAATTGGTTGAAGGAGAGAGACCAAATAATGGAGGGGGGAGAGAGAACTGAATGACCACATGTTTAAAGGCGACCGACCCGTTAACAACTTAAATGGCGTGACCCGTTAAGGCCCGACCCGGTAATAACTTAAGCGGGCCGCGAACCGGTTTAAACCGAGTCGGGTCGGGTCGGGTCGGTTATCGAGGACCCGCCCGTTTGCCCAGGTCTACCTTCAATGCAGCTACTAATTTAGAGTCAAAAATAGAAGCAGAGCGTGGCAATTACAAAGATTTGAAATAATATGAAATGAAGCATAAAGTTTGTTACTTTGTTTTCGAAAAAGGAAAAATGAAAAATGAAAATTACATGAATGAAGATCTAAACTCGAAAAAACTGAAACGAAGATCGATGGTGTCTGGCCGCCGAGGGTAAGAGGAGAGAAGAAGTGGAGAAAGGTAAAAGAAATAGAGCTCGATAGGTTAGCCATGGCCTCATCGGAGCTCCCGTCGCCATTAATGGCGGTATTCAAGAGAAAGAGAGAGAATGAAGAACGTATGAGAGAATAAGAGACCTTAACGGCTGTTAACAAAACTTTAACATCGTCTTCATTTAAACCATTTTGGGCGGGTGAATTAAAACTTCGGATTATTCTGGACTGATTGCGAACTTAGGATTATTCGCGACGGACGGCCCAAACTTCGGATTATTGACAGCCTATTTTCCTAAACTGTTCTATGTTTCGTGTAGCAAGATTTGTGATTATTGAAGATCTCTTCTTTTTTTTTTTTTTTTTTTTTTGGATAGAAGAGTAATATCAAATTAATTGTTGGGAATGGAGTTACAAAATTTCGATGCTATTACATCAACACAAAAACTCATATGACCCTCCATTCACCCAAACTCTAATCAAGATGGAATGAGACTAAACTGAGTCATTGAATGTGCTGCGTTATTCCCCCCTTTTTTAGTATGACTCGAAGTCTCCAATTGAAGTAACTTTTATACATGTTACATCTGGTTCATATTAATTACAAGAAAATTAACTATTTTTTTAGTGCTCACAGGTTAATGGTTGACATAATAACTCAGCAAAGCCCTATTCTAGAAGCCAAAATTTAGAAGTCAAATGAAAAATAGGATCCAAAGTAAAACAAATATCAGGCCAAGGAGTTAGGCCCTTTGAAAATAAGGTGGAGATTTTGCTAAATCAAATACTTCTAGAAAACCCCCCCTAAATATACGCAGTTTAATAAAGATATTTGTATGAGTGCAATTATGATTTACACGCAATTTAGAATGTTAATAATTAACTTTTTAGAAGAAAAAAAAAACCATAAACAACCTATTATACATGAGATCTTTTTTAAAGTTTTATGAAACCAACTCATAGAATATTTTTAATCAAATTGAAGCTCTTTATTCCTCTTTTTTTTAGCCAAATAACATGTGAAAACTCCCTTTCACACTGAAGAAATATATCAGAATGAAAGTTTATCTTTTGCGTAATGTCATACTCACTGCAAGTACCATAATTATTTGCTCACAAAATGTTGTATGATACTATCGATCTTGTGCATATCCGGTTCCCGAATTCATATTATTTGCTACTAAATCGTACAATAGGCGAAGAGAGGATCCTATGAAAAGGAAAAATATGAAAATCCCTAATAACTCCACAAAAGGGAGAGAAAAGTTATTCCACGTACATCGCAAAAACTAGAAGTCAATGGCAAAAAGAGGTGAAAAACATGAATCACAGGCCGGGAATGGCCTAAATCGGCCTTCCCGACCTGAAAATTTGTCCTAATAAGGGTTAGGGTTTGACTTTTGAGAGAGGTAAAGGAGAGGCAAAAGAGAAAGGCTAAGAGCATCAACAACAATGACACCGGTATTTCTCTTTCCTCCACCTCATTTCCCACCAAAAATATTTACATGTGATGATACTTTACATATTTCACCTATAATGGTGCCATGAGTCATGGTACTCCCTCTCCTACTTTTTGCTATACCCCACCATATTTTCTCTCTCCTATTATTCCTTTAAATTTTAATTTACATAAATCGTTTTTAATTAATTTTCATAATCATACTTATTTAAAATCGATAATTATTAAAAATAGTATTGTTAATTTTTTTAATATAGATCTTTTAATTAATACCATTAAACACATTTAACTAATATTGTTAATTATTAAAAATCTTCAACAATTATTATATTATTAATATCACAAATTATTTAATATCTTATGCTAATTATATTTAACATTGCAAGTGAATTAACCATACATTGAAATTGAAAATGGCTTACGGTACATGAAACATATAAAAACATCTAAAAAAAGAAAGAAAATTACGTTAAGCGTATAAAAACAACCACACAAAGCTACAAACTGCGAAATTAAATCAAACATTACATAAATCATATAAAATCATATAGATCTCAAACACCACCACCACCTTGGTTTGGATTGTCCAATGTTCATATATTTTCAATCAAGTCTTTGTATAGAACCTTGTGGACTTCCTTGTCACCAACCCGATCTCTATTGTCCATGTATGACCTTAAACCCGTAGGAGCTTCAGGAGGCGGTCCACTATGCGGCACCCCTTCTTCTCCGTTTGTTGGAGCTCGATCTTGGTTAAATTCAGTTGGATCTCTATAGTTTAAATAAGATTCTCGCTCGTCCTCTACTATCATGTTGTGCATGACGATACATGCGAGCATAATTTTGCAAAGGATGGTCTTATTCCATGCATGGTTGGTTGTTGAATTGTTGCAAATCGAGCCTGTAGAACTCCAAAAGCACGCTCCACATCTTTTCTCGCCGCTTCTTGTTTTTCTGCAAATAATTTGTGTTTCAAGAGTTGTGGAGCTTTGATTGTTGGAACAAACGCTGCCCATCTTGGATAGATACAATCTGTGAGGTAGTACCCATATCATAATGTTGGTTGTTCACTGTACACTCTACTTCAAGAGCTCGCCCTGTATTATCTCATCAAACAATGGAGAGCGATCAAGGACATTAATATCATTACACGAACCTGGCGTTCCAAAGAACGCATGCCAAATCCATAGGTCTTCTGAGGCAACGGCTTCTAGGATGATTGTTGCCTTCTTTTTTCTTCCTTGAAATTGTCCTTTTAAAGCGCGTGGACAGTTCTTCCAATCCTAGTGCATGCAATCGAGACTACCCATCATCCCTGAAAATCGACGTCGCTCCCCAACTGAAAGAAGTCTAGCCATATCTTCGATATTCGGGTGATGCATATATAGAGTGCCGAATTCGTTGAGCACACCTTGAACAAAATGGGCAAGGCATTGCCTCACTGTACTTTCAACCACTTTTAAATACTCATCAATCTTGTCGGCAACGACAGCATATGCTAGCATTCGCATAGCTGCTGTGCATTTTTTTTCACATGTTAAACCAACTCTACCCGTTGCATCGCGTCCCTGTTGGAAAAAAGCATATTTTTCGCTTAAAGTTGTCATGATACGGGAGAACACATGCCTCCGCATTCGGAATTTACAGCGAAACATATCGGGCCCATACCTAGGACTTTGGATGAAGTAGTCATTCATCAAACGAGTGTGAGCGTCTTCACGATCTCTATGAACATTCCTTCTTCGAACTCTTTCAGGGGGATTCTCAATTGTCGGTGATATCAGAGGAACAATCGCAGCTATGATTGCATCCTCTTCATCATCGAGTTCTTCGATTTCCTTATCCCACTCCCTCATTCTTGAAATAAACCTACCAAAAGTTGAATCATTATTTGAACTTGAACTATTTGAAGAGGAAGACATTCATTTATTTGAAATAGAATAGTTTGAAGACTTGAATGGAAAACTAGGCTTAGTAAAGAAATGGAGAAATGTGAATTTGTGTGTGGAAATAATTGTGGGAGATGAACCCTATATAAAGAGAAAAAACTTGAAGGCAAACCCAATAATGCCAAGTAAATAATGTAACCAGTGCAATAATGTCAAAACTGTTATGTCATTTCGCAATAACTCTATTGAGTCGTCACTTCAGCAATTAAAGTCTGACATCTTTTTCAGAAATTGGTACAATAATTCCAAGTAAAAATGAAAATTAATGAGACAACGATAATTTATATATTGCTATGTCATTTCACAATAAAGCTACTGATTTTTGTCACTTCAACCATTAAGACTAGTAGAACAAAAATATTAAATGAGAATAATGATTAAATAAAACAAATTAGTATTACTAATTAAACAAAATTTCAAGCATTATGGCAATTAAACGTTACAATAACTAATACAAATTGAAAGATGGAATTACAACAAGCACTAAAATTTAAAGGGAATTAACATTACAAAAAGCATTAAAAGGAAAATAACCATTACAATAATAATTCGGAATTAAATAAATATTAAACTTAATATTATTTGGTGCATCACACATTGAATTCTTCTTACAATTTAGCATAGAGAGTCATTTTCTCAGTCGCCAGCAACGATTTTCCCATCAATACGGTGTACGTTTTGAACATCCTCTTCTTTTCCAATTGTTCCTCCTTCTTTGTCTTTCAATTTTTCATAATCGAAAAATTCCTTCTCCAATGTCAATTTTGACTCCATCATCTCTCTCCTTCTTGTACCTAAACTTTCAATTGCCAAAGCCACTTCAATCAATCTCTCCTGATCAACTTGTTTACCTTTCATTCTCGAGCGCTTCACCAAATCAGGAATTGAATTCGCATCTTCCTCACTTGTTGGTGTATCCGGTTCTGATCTCTTTGAGCTATCACCACTAGTTAAATTTTCAACAGCCAACCCACCTTGCCATTTGGGATAATGCCTTAAGATCTCCCATACATGCTCGTACATGAATGGATGCCCGTGATCTCGGATAAAAAATGACCTCACTTCTTTCATGACGTCTGCCTCATTGTGTCCGATAGTCTTCTTTTTTGTTGCATCGTAATAGTTTCCGACAAACTTGTTTGTTTCACCCAATAGTCTTTTTCAATGTTGTGTAATAGCCTCCAAAGTTCTTGGTTGGATTTCTTGGTTCTCCACCCGAGCAACCTATACAATCTAAAAATTGTTCCCCATAGATCTTTCCCTCTTTGATTGGTTGATTTGTCCACATCGCCACCGCAGTTGATATAACTTGATGTTATAGCTATATCTTCAGCCATGGTCCATCCTATTGGTTGAGATCTTGGTGTTTCAGCTCGCGTGGCTTGACCTCGCCGACCTCCTCTAGATCTACCACCTCGTTTAGCTCGAGAGGCTCTTACCAAAACATTTGACCTCTGCTCGTCAGAATCCTCTACATTTTCTTGGAATAAAGGTCTACAACTTCTAACTGACCTCTCATGAGATGAAGCACTTTCAACATTTTGGTGTGAAAATTGAGAGGAAAACATCCCTGGAGTATTAAAAACACTTGGAATTGGTTGTGAGTATGGTGTTTGGTTAGGAAACTGTGGTGAATAAGTTGATTGACTCGATAAATCTGGTGGAGAAGGGTTAGTGGGTCGATTTTGATAAAATTGCATAATTGAAAGGAATTGTGGATTCGATATCCAAGCATGATCAAAAGGAAAATTAGGTGTTTGTGAGTTTGAATTTGTTTGTAAGTTTGGATTTATTTGAGGGTTCGGATTTCTTGGAGGGTTTCAATAAGGTGGAGTATTTCCATAATTAGGATAACTTGGATCCATAATTAGATAATTAATTATTTTTTCAAAATATTAAAATGATATGAAATATAATTACTATTGAAATTATAGAGATAATATCAATAACTTGTAGAAAGAAGGGAAATTTTCGGATTGAGCAAACATATGACAAAATGAGTCTCTATTTATAAAGTACGAAAAAATAAGACCGTTGGTTGTTTTTTTTTTTGTATTTTTATGATTTTTTTTAGTTATAGCAGTTTTAAAACGGCTAGAAATTATTGAAGTAAAGCATTGCCACATGTCACAACAACAATGGTCAACTGAAATCAGCAATTTAATCTGACGCGCGTCAGAGGTAACTGATGGGTGGGGACCACACAATTTCCTTCCTTGTCAAAACGAATTAAAACTATTGGGTTACATCCAAAACACAGCGTTTTGGCTTCTTTTTCAGCCAAAAAAAATACTGTTCACGAGACACGTGTCTCACGTCTATTGGAGATGTCAGATGACATACTATCTCACAAATGTCTCTCTGCTGACATTTTATTTTAAATGTCATGCTTGACATGTTTAGAGTGTCATTGTTGTGAGATGTCAAGGCCTCTCTCTCTCCTTGACATACTAGCAAATGTCATTGTTGCTACGATTATTAGTACTAATATATATATATATATATATATATATATATATATATATATATATATATATATATATATATATTTTCTTGAAAACTTTAACTTTTAATTAAATAATTTTTTGATTAAATCGCTCGTTTAGGGGGAGTAATTCTAAAAAGAGTGTTTAGATGGACACGTCCAATGCTTAGTAAATAAGATTACGACAAACCAGTCTTATTTTAAAGTGTGTTTTGCGCTCTTGTCAGTGGTGTAAGATATTTGAAGTGTGAAATAAAAGTTATACCATCTTTATATTTTGTTGTCTTCAATAATTTACGGCTATAACCAGTGTTGTCAGGAACGCGGACGTGGTCGCTTTCCACGTCTTGGACGTCCCGGAATGGGGGCCGATACCGTATTAGGGTGGCCGGGGACGTGACACCAGTTGGCTTATGGGCGACCCGAATTACTTTGAGCTGAGAATGATAAAATTTGGACTTGATTTCGTGGGAGGACTGGAATCTTTGACACAGGCCAAAGGAAGAAGAACGACGAAGAAGAAGTAGATTGTAGATGTGGAGATAAGACGTGGGAGTTGAAAAGTCAAAAAGTTGAAAAGTACACTAGCTTTTTTCTTATTGGAGTCTGGCTGGCAACTGTCACACAATATCTCTTTTCCTTTTCTTTTTTCTCTTTAGGTGATTGCAGCTATCACGTGCTGCCTGGCAAAAAAAATACAGTATTGTACTAGTGTAGTTGGGAGTGTGATGATTAATTATAAAGCTAATATGATTTAATTTTATTCATAGAAAAATTAAGTAAAAGAAAATACAGCAAATAAAATAAAAAATCTGTTTGTTTTAGATAAATAAAAGTAAAAATTTATGTTCCTGTACCCTATTTTTCCCCTTTAAACTACCCATACATTTGCACCAAAAAAAAAAAAAAGAAAAAAAAAGAAAACTACCCATACGTTCCTGATTCTTAAAATTCACGAATCTGATCTCCGTTCCTTTCCCACGACTCGTTTTGTGCAACACTGGCTATAACTCTAATAGTGTCTTTTTCTTAACTTATAATTCTTATTAAATTCTATTAAAAAAACTTTCATTTAAGTGGACATGTCCAATGCTGTAAAATGCCTCTCCTTTGTTCTTTTGTTTTGTAGAGATAAGGAGGGCTAAAGCCCGATTACATAGAAATAGAACGGGGGGTGCTGACGCCTAGATCATCATACATCAAAATAGACTGGAGGCCCTAGGGAGGGACACTCATAGAATGTTCCCCTAAGGGAAAAGACAATGCTAGATTGGACAACTTGTCTGCACAGTGGTTGGCCTCTTGATATACATGTCGAAGTTGGTAGTTCCCGCTTGCCGTGAGCAACCGCTTGCAATCCTGAATTATTGCACCATACTCATTGTTTCCTGGATTCTCTATGTGAACAAGGTGTACCACGACTCTAGAGTCGGACTCCACAATAAGGTCTTGGATACCCCTAGCCCTTGCAATTCGCAAACCTGTCCAAAGAGCTATCAATTCCACCCTTGTAACTGTTGCCACGCCCAAATTAATAACGAATCCACAGATCCACTCTCCTCCCTAGTTACGGAATACACCTCCGACACCTGCAGTACCTGGGTTCCCTTTGGAGCACCCATCAATATTCATCTTAATACTGGCACCAATAGGAGGGGACCAAGAAATATTAATGGTTTGGGTCTGCCCAGTACTCAAAGGACCAAACTTTTGCCAAACAACTATTGTTTCTTGTGCTTGATTAACAATAAATCTTCTAGCCTGATGAGGCCGCCCACTATGACCTCTGAATATCAAGTTACAATGCCATCTCCACAACTAGAAGCACGTAATGGCGAAAATAATACTCCAGGGTATGCTCACCTCAAATTGCATTGAATTCTGCAGGTTGTCTTCTAACCAACCAACAAGCTCACCATTAAAAAAACTTGAGGCACGATCAGGTGGTAAAAGAGCCGCCCAAACCTCTCTAGCGCAGATACAGTCGCGTAGAATATGTCCCAACATTTTTCACGATTGCGGAACAAGCTGGACAGCTCCTATCACTTGTTAACCCCCGCTTGTTGCGCTGGTCATTGGAAGTTAATCTGTCTAGCTTCGCTCTCCAAAAGAAGAAATGAATACGCTGTGATACATTAAGCTTCTAGACTAAGTCCCAATGAAATGATTGAACATCCTGTTCATGTCTAGCTATACATTCATACGCGGAAGTTACTGTAAAATTACCCGAAGCGGACCCATGCCAAGATAGTCTATCAGGTTCTTCACTATCCACAAGAACTGGAACACTAGCAATATTCAGCACTAGCAATACATTAGCTATGCGTGTACTGCGAATGCCCAACCCACCTTCACTTTTCGGCTTGCAAACTTGGTCCCAAGAGATCCAACATATTTTCTTCTCAAGGTTAGTACCACCCCACAGAAATCGCCTCACAATTTCATCAATTTCGTCACAAATTCCAATTAGCAATTTTGCAGATTGCAATAGGTACGTTGGAATTGAAGTGAGGACAGATTGGACAAGTGACCAGGAAGCGATAAACATTTAGCTTTCCACATGCTTAATTTTTTCTGTATTATACCCAGCAAACTCCTGTATGTATCACTGGTAATTTTTGTATGCACTATAGGAGCTCCCAAGTAAACGCCAAGTTCTGATTTGGAGGGGATTTTGCTCAGTACTTTAAGCCTATGGACCATGTCACTGCTAGTATTTGGGGGAAAAAATAAGGACGACTTTTCCTAATTAATCACTTGTCCCGATTCACTTCCAAATTGGTCCAGAATACTCATGATCAGCGTTAGCTTCTCTTCTGAAGCTTCGCCGAAAAACATCAGGTCGTCTGCAAAAAATACATGTGAAACTTTGGGGGCTCTCCTACTAGCCGACACAGGTTTCCACACCCCTTCATCCACTGCTTTGTAAATTTGCTGTGAGAGACGCTCAACACATAAGATAAACAAATATGGGCTGAGAGAGTCGCCTTGTCGGATACCTCTAGTTGGAGCAAAAGACTCTGTAATAATGTCGTTCCACATTACCTGCAACGAAGGAGAAGACACCACATTCATAATTAAAGAAATCCAGCCAGGTGGTAGCCGTAGATGCAGAAGAGTATCATTAATGAAACTCCATCGGAGCCTATCATAGGCCTTGGAGAGGTCTATTTTAATTGCCATGACCCCTTTGTCACCCTTCTTCCGCTTAAATGAGTGCATCAACTCTTGAACTAGTAAAATGTTATCATTGGTGTTCCTCCCAAAAAAACATGATTGAGCAGGAGAAATCAAGTCATAGTGAAGGCTTAAATGTTTAGATAGGCCTAAAATGCCTCTCCTTTGTATAGATAGTATGATATGATTACGATTTCGGATCTAAAAGCACTGAATGGGAAAACCTTTAATGCTAAATCACTCCTTTATTCTCACTTTCTCACCACTAGGGGTGAGCATGGCCGGGTATCAGCCTAAAATACCTGAAATTGGTACTGGAACTGGTACTGGCGGATCCTGAAATCTGGGAACTGGTACTGGAACTGGCGGGTACCGGTTCCAGGACCAAGTACCCATTTCCAATTTTTCATAGACTTTCTGATTCTCTTTTTTCCCCAAAATTTAAAATTATTTTATACAACTCTCTTTAATAAACCATCTATTACTAAATTTTACCTAATATCATAATATTATAACCCAAAAACGAAAATACAAAAACAATAATTAATAAAACTCAATGCCACATCAAAGTATGAAACTCATAAACTGGTTCTTGAAATTGGTCCTGCCGGGCGGGTACCCGGTCCCAAAAACTGGTACCCGGAACTGGTACTGGTTCCAACTAGTTCCGAAATTCCGGAACCAGAACTGGTCCCGGTGGAACTGGTTCCAAGCCTGAACCCACCGAATCCTGACCGATTCCGGATCCAGAACCAGGTACTTGGTCCCATTGCTCACCCCTACTCACCAGAAAATAAAAGGGTGTTACTAAATACCGCCCCTAAATTACTAGCTACCGCCCCCCCAAATTCCAATTTTGCCCTTTTTTAAATTTTCACTCATCCTCTCCCTCTCTAACTCTCACACCAATTCTCCCTCTCTACCACCCACTCTCAAACCCAACCTTCATCAACATTCACTCAAGCAACGGCCGCGGATGTCTGCCGGCGACCAGGAAGTGCCGTCGACGGTGGCGGAGGTAAATTTTTTTTTTGCGCATTTTTTTTGCACAGTCTTCTGAAATTTCCGACTCACCCTTGGGTGAGTCGAGATCGGCAGACGACTAACCCTTGGGTGAGTCGCCGGTCGCAGACGACTCACCCAAGGGTGAGTCGGAAATTTCAGACGACTGTGCAAAAAAATTATTATTATTATTATTATTATTTATTATTATTATTATTATTATTTATTGTTATTATTATTATTATTATTATTATTATTATTTATTGTTATTATTATTAATATTATTATTATTATTATTATTACTGATTATTGTTTAATTAATTAAAAATGTGAAATGATAGAGGGGAGGAGCCGGTAAATCGGTGCCGAGCTAGTTCACATTTTTAAATAATTAAACAATAATCAGTAATAATAATAATAATAATAATAATAATAATAATAATAATAATAATAATAATAATAATAATAATAAATAATAATAATAATATTTTTTTTGCACAGTCGTCTGAAATTTCCGACTCACCTTTGGGTGAGTCATCTGAAATTTCCGACTCACCTTTGGGTGAGTCGTTTGCCGATCTCGACTCACCCAAGGGTGAGTCGCCTGTAGCAGATGACTCACCCAAGGGTGAGTCGAAAATTTCAGACGATTGTGCAAAAAAAATGCGCAAAAAAAAATTTACCTCCGCCACCGTCGACGGCACTTCCTGGTCGCCGGCAGACATCCGCAGCCGTTGCTTGAGTGAATGTTGATGAAGGTTGGGTATGAGAGTGGGTGGTAGAGAGGAAGAATTGGTGTGAGAGTTAGAGAGGGAGAGGATGAGTGAAAATTTAAAAAAGGGCAAAATTGGAATTTGGGGGGGCGGTAGGTAGTAATTTGGGACGGTATTTAGCAATTCACAAATAAAAGCCTCCCCACTTTTAATGCTTATCAAATATATATTCCCCACCCGAAAATGAAAAAAGAAAAACAAAACTGATTCACTAGGGTTTTGACTATATATTTCAAAGCCTCCCCATTTCTCAACCCTTTAGCGCCTCATACTCAGAAAGAGTGAGAGAGAAATCCTAAACAGCAAACATGGGTAAACAAACCTCCTTATCATCATCTCCTTCTGTATTTCTCTCTCCTCTCATGAAATCGAATTCTTCATTGTTTGATTTGAGTTTATTTAAATGATATGATGTTCGATTTAGAATGATTTTGATTTGTGTTTCTTGTTGATGGAATAGGTATTTCTCGTGATTCTATGCACAAGAGACGTGCCACTGGAGGCAAGAAGAAGGCGTGGAGGAAGAAGAAGGCGCCTCGGTCTGTATTCATCTAGGACTTTGACCCCTTTTGAGATGGCAGGTAGTTCGTTAAGTCGGGGGGTTGTGACATCGACTACGACACCGATACCTAGTCGATCAGAGGCAGCTCGTCGCTTGGACCTCTCACATTATGTAGGTCTTGAGACGCCTGTACCTGAAACAACGGAAATAGGTGAGGAGGAAACCTTGGCGGATAAGTTTGCACATAATCGAACTGCGGCGAATTGTATGTCCCTATCTTTCATTCCACTTCATATTAAGGATGGAAAAAAGGTTGTTGTGTTAGATAACACTGATGTAAGTAAGTTTTGTATTTTCTTTTTTCTAGAGATCTTATATGAAATTTCGTATCTTTTTATTTATCTCATTATTATTATTGATGCTTGTATGAATTATGAAAGCTTTTAGTTGATTGTTTTTGGAGGTTTAATTTTTGTTATATGGAAGTTCATATTTTTTTTGCTTCTACGGTTTGTGGTTTCCCATTTCTGATTTGCCTTGTGGTTGGTTGGTTGAATGTGATTCAACTTTTTATGAGCTTTTTTAAAAATTGTTGTTTGTAGCTGTGATGGATTATTTTTGAAGATTTACATAAACACAACTGAATGGGTTTGTTTGTAATTTGTTGGTTTTTTGAATGGGAAAGTGCTGAGATAGGATTTAGTGATGCTGTTACTCTTTAGTGTAGGATTTGGTAACCCAAATTGTGTTGTCTTGGACACTGTATTTTGAGGAAGTAACTGGAGTATGTGCTTATTGACGGTCCTGTGCTGATCAGTTTCTCCGTTAGCACGCAACATAATCATAAGCAATGGTGATGTGCCGCAGCATTATTCAGTTTTTCTCTGACTTCATGAGAAAAGCCTTCAATGTTTTGGCATACATACTTTTGATGTTCTTTTATTTATTGACAAGAACATTTGAGATACTTTTGGTAAGTTACATTATGTAATTGTCTCAATAGATTGTTTTCTGTTTTGCAAGTGAAGTAAAAATGACTCTTGATGATGTTTGTTTTGTACATGTAATTGATGGATATCTCCTTGTTATGGAAAAGGTATGAGCTTGGAAGGCAGCCAGCAATGACCAAGTTGTCAAGCAACAAGACAGTTAGGAGAGTCAGGGTTAGAGGTGGTAATGCAAAGTGGCGTGCATTGAGATTGGATACTGGTAACTACTCGTGCGGTAGCGAGGTTGTAACTCGCAAAACTCGTCTCCTGGATGTTGTTTACAATGCTTCCAACAATGAGTTGGTTAGGACACAGACATTGGTCAAGAGTGCCATTGTCCAGGTGGATGCTGCACCATTCAAGCAGTGGTATCTCCAACATTATGGAGTTGAAGTTGGGCGCAAGAAGAAGGGTGCTGCCAAGAATGAGGGCGAGGTATTCTTGCCTTCTACTTCTCTAACATTCTTTTATGTTGCTCATCTGGTTGTTTTTGAACGTTTGTATATTGACTTGGTTTTGCCAAGTCATTGTTTGAACTTATTCTTGTCCGATTGTTCTGTGTCTTATGTATTTCACTCAATCTTCTTGAAACATTTATTTGTGCAGCGTCCTTTGTTGCAGTCTTTCTTTCATTTCATTGGTTAAACTAGTAGACTTTGTTGAAGTGCTTTGCTTTTCTTCCTCTGCTTTCTTATATCATAACATTAGTAATGTTGATAACTTCATTAATCTCTGTGCTTACATTTGAGATTGCGCTATCCGCTCGAGTCTTGTTTCCCTTACTTTAAATTTACTGAATTCTTTTTTCTTTATTTATGTATTCTGTGTCATGTTTTCTCTTCTTTTTGGTTATATCATGCCATTCTTAAAATATGTCCCCTGTTTTCATAAAATGCGCTTTTGCTGTATGAGGTTCAAACTTCTGTGTTTAAGGAACTTACATGTGTCTGTAATATTTAAAAGGTTCGTTAAGTGACGATTGTTGCTGATAATTGTCTGCATTCTATTGATAAGAGGCTGAGACCACCGAGGAGACCAAAAAGAGCAACCATGTTTCAAGGAAACTGGAGAAGCGACAGGAAGGTCGCACA
The DNA here is from genome assembly GCA_038025085.1 of Tetragonia tetragonoides. Classification (NCBI taxonomy): domain Eukaryota; kingdom Viridiplantae; phylum Streptophyta; class Magnoliopsida; order Caryophyllales; family Aizoaceae; genus Tetragonia; species Tetragonia tetragonoides. Next base: position 28,619,427 of record CM076143.1, on the reverse strand, counting down.
CTGGACCATAATATTGAAGAACAATTTAGCAGTGGTCGTATGTTGGCTTGCATTTCATCCCGTCCTGGTCAATGTGGGCGTGTTGATGGGTAAGAATAGCTGTTTCTCACAAGCTTTTTTTTTTTTTGTCTTTGGACTTGGGGTGGTTATGATTTTCTACGTCGGGTTGTGTGATGTTTGTTTGCAGATACATCTTGGAAGGAAAAGAGTTGGAGTACTACATGAAAAAGCTCCAAAAGAAGAAGGGCAAGGCAGCTGCTTAAATTTTTGTTGTGAAACCTTAGTTGTTCAGCATCAAGATTTTAATTTTGTTTTCTATGGTCGATACCTTAGTATGGATTCCATAGTCTTCTTGAGTTTGAATCTTGGGAACTTATCGAAAACTTTTGTAATTTGGAATTTGATACTCTTAGGTGTTAAACTCTGCCAATTATCATTTTTGGTTTCTGTTGCAAATAACTTGCAATGTGTCATGAAGCAATTATCTCTCATAACATGGATTTATTGTGCAATTCACCCATCTCCACTTCTGTTCATAGCAAGGCTCCTATGCTTTCTTTTTTTTTTGAATATTTTTTTGGGTAATTAAAAAAGTTTTATTATCACCAGGATAAAGTCTTGCAGCACAAACCTTTACTCATGGCCTCTCAGATTACAAGTTACAACTCAATAACAAGAAAGACTTGCTTATAATAGCATCAGTAAGAGTGGGTGGTTGGGTGCTCACCTTCTATGAAGGGTATCACCCCATCAAATAATCAAAGATCCTCAAAAAAGGTTCCCAGCTTCTTCTGTTGCCGGCTTCTGATACACATTTGCATTTAATTTGTTGTATGATCATTTCTGCTGATGTTTGTCTCTTCTGGAACACACAAGAGTATCTCTTTCAATCCATTTACAATACACAGTGGTGGCAAATGCCATTTTGATGGCTGCAACAACATGGCTTCAATCCATTGGCACTCATTAGCCCAATCTGTAGTTTTCTTTTCTTTTTTTTTTTTTTTTTGAAAAGAGGGTGCAAGTGAATGTTGACTGAGGCACCCTCTGCTATGTCATGTTCGGACTCTCGTGTTCAATAGCGAACATATCAGACTAGCTGCAGAACCAGCGCAAGTACTGGTCCCGTCAGTGTAGCACCAACAAGGGGCTAGTATAGTTCCTAGAAGCTAGCATACACAAGGCTTGGGGGGGGGGGTGAATGAGGATTCGAACCCATGACATTGCCTTAACAAACCACTTGGGAGTAAGCTTGGAACCACTACATCAACATCCTTGTTGGTAGCACAAACTGTAGTTGTTCTATTGATTTTAAACCATTTTATGTAGTATTAGCTTGCTAGATTTCTTGTGAGAAACAACCCTCAAAAAGTAGATGTGCTTGGCTCTCAGCATGAGAAGCACACAACACACAAGTAAACAAGGTATCGCTAGCCACAGTAGAAATACTGTCTTTGGAGCATCCATATTTGAGCAAACAAGGTTCTTCCAATTCACATTTGTGACGGATCCTCTCAACAGTTTCTAAGTATGCTTTATAGATAAATGTCATGCCTTCACAAATCTTTGCCACTCAATTGGCTATAATACTCAAGTATTTGCTCATTTGTAAAAACATTTCCTAACTATCCACGAGACTCAAGTAGGTGTGTATCCATAATCATAAGTTCAGCATTCTTAATGTAGTAGATAACTAGATATGTACCCATCTTATCCATAGGGTGTCTTTCTTTGAGCTGAAGGGCCATAGTAGCTTGCAGATTCCACCCTTTCAAATTTATCGAATGAAGACACCCAACAGCTTCAAGCAAGCATATTTTGTCCCAGACAACTAGAGCTCTCTTAGTAATCGTTGCTTCCCCACTCCATTGAAACTTCTACAGGCATACTCAATTAATTTCATAACTTTTTGTGGTGGAACAAATAGTTGAGCCCAATAGGATTGCACACAAAACAGAACAACCTTTATCAATTGGATCTTCCCTGCATATGAGAGGAACCTAGAGCTCCATGATCTAAATTTTCCCAACATCTTGTCTACTAGTGGTCTGCATTGAGAGATAGTGAGTTTCTTGGTTAATAAGGACGCACCAAGGTATCTGACAGGGAGAGAATATTCAATCTCCCAAGAATAAATGCAGATCGACTATTGCTTACAATACCACAAATTACAGACTGTAACCTATGACATAAAACCATTAAAATGATTCTATACAAAGTGCAACATGTTGTTGGTCTATATTCCTTAACAAAGGAAGGTTGTTTTACTTTTGATACCAATGTATTCAAAGCCACATTAATATCAGGTAACATATGACCAGTGGCAAAGAACTCATGAATTGCATGACATACCTCATCTCCAATCATATGCTAGGCTTTTTTGAAGAAGTGAGCATAAAAGACATCAATTCTTGGAGCCTTGTAATCATTAATAGAGAAAAATGCTTCCTTGATTTCATTATTTGTGACTGCATCACAGAGTTTTTGAAGCTGTCCCCATGTGAGGGTAGGTTCCTGCCTCATGATCCGCAAGTCAATTCCAAGCAAAATGGGTGCTACTGAACCCATCAACTTTGTAGAAAGACAACCCTTCATGTTTGATTGCATCAGCTTTTTACAATTCTACATCCATTTGTAGTAATCAGAGTTGAAATTGAACTCTTTTCATGTCTCTCAGCCATGACAGAGAAGACATATCTCAAGTTTGAATCTCCTTCCTTTATCCAATGAGCTTTGGATTTCTGTTTATACACAATTCCTCGATGCTACTCCATTTATCAAGTTCTACTAGACACTTTTTTTCCTTAAGCAGGAGAGCAGAATCCACAATATTCTGTTGCAGTTGCTGCTGAATCAGAATTACGTTATCCCTAGCCTTATCAACTCGAGGTTCAATGTTGCCAAATTCTCTATTGAGTAAGCTCTTCAGTGGTTGCTTACATACTTTAAGCTTCTTCTATACTTGAAGCATGCTAGGTCCTCTCATATATATATATATATATATATATATATATATATATATATATATATATATATTCCACCCACTATACAGACTTTCTGCCTCAAACTTGTCATGAGATGATAAGATATTCAAAAAGCGAAACTCTTGTTTAGTTGGGGTCTTGTCTCAATATTTAATATAACAGGTGAGTGATCTGAGAATAAGGATTCACCAAAATTTGCTTTTATATCACAATGAAGCTACCAATAAGTATTTCCCAAAGCTCTGTCAATTTTACTACATACATGTCCATTAGACCAAGTATGAAACTTGCCTATAGCATTCAATTCAGCTAAACCACAATTATCCATGAAATTTTGCAATTCTACAGTTTCATAGAGAGATACCTGAGTCTCATGCAGTCTGTCAGATGAGTATAGAACTATATTAAAATCACCAGCTAAGAACCATGGCTCATGGATGCCAAATCCCAATTTCGTCAAGGCTTCCCATAGAGATTTCCTATCTTCTACAGTATTTAGCCCATAGATGATAGTCACCATACATTTAAAGTCAGAAGTTCTACTTTCTACTGAACAATAATGAACAAACTGAGAATGAGTAGCAATGATATTAACATCAACCAAATCAGAAAGCCACAACACCCAAATCCTACCATTTGCTGCTTCATTATAGCTATAACAAATTCCCAGTCACGAGCAATCTTTGTGCAGATTTTAGGAGCAGTCTGTTTTTTCACTCTAGTTTCAAGTATTGCAAGCACAATTTTATTTTTCTTCAAAAGATTCTCAATCCCTTATGCTTGAATTACTTATTCAAGCCCTGCACATTCCATGTAAGTATCTTCATTGAGGGATGAATGAGGAAGACCCATCACTCACATCAGAAGAGTCTGGGAGAACAATCTGCTCCAAAACAGGATCCAAAGTGGGAAAGGGTTTTGTGATACATGTATAACCACTACATCACTTATGAAGCCCTTAGAGGCGTTATAAGCAGTGTCATGTCTGTAAATTACAAGTCAAGTTCGTGGGGTTCTTGATCCATTGTCATCCTTAGTTGGTCTAGTTCCTGGTCTACTATCAGCTTGCCATTTAGGATGAGGAGGAGTTGCTGGAGCTGTCTGACCAGTAGATTCGGCAAGAGTTACATAAACCAGAATTTGTATTCTTTATCTTCTCAACCCAAATTTGCTGGGGTTGTTGTGGTATTCTCCGCCTTCTCCTGTTCCTATTCTGTGGTGACTGTGGTGGCTGTTGAAATCCACCTTGACCTCTGGTATCATTATCACATTTATGACCAACTTTCAAACACTTCTAACTACATTCAGGTTTCCGCTCCAGAATAGCCTTTTGCATAAAGGATTTACCCTCCGGATCTTACACTTTTAATTCTGCAGGTACATGCTGTGTGACATCTATCAAGAGCATAGGAAACACGAAGTTGCTTGGATGTGCATTCATCAGCAAAAACTGGCCCCCCAGTCCACTAGCAATACGACTAAGAGAATCTATGCCCTAACAATTGAGTGGCAGGTTGGGAAATTTAACCCATAAAGGAAGAACTTGCAAGAATTCATTCTGGAATTTGAACTCAGGAGATCATGCTCACATTATGATAGACATATTATTCAGAGAAAATGGCCCCGAAAATAGCACATCCTCCATATCCTTGGAATTTTGGAATCTAGCAATGAAAATCATGTTAGAAAATTTCAGGTTGGGATACAAAATTCCATAGTTCAGCCAAGTATTAAACCATAAATTTGTAAGCAGGTGTGTCACCAACATCATAGAACATAATAGAATTTACGAATTACTCATTTTTTTTTTTGTTTTACATCAGTGTTATCTAACACAACAACCTTTTTTCCATCCTTAATATGAAGTGGAATGAAAGATAGGGACATACAATTCGCCGCAGTTCGATTATGTGCAAACTTATCCGCCAAGGTTTCCTCCTCACCTATTTCCGTTGTTTCAGGTACAGGCGTCTCAAGACCTACATAATGTGAGAGGTCCAAGCGACGAGCTGCCTCTGATCGACTAGGTATCGGTGTCGTAGTCGATGTCACAACCCCCCGACTTAACGAACTACCTGCCATCTCAAAAGGGGTCAAAGTCCTAGATGAATACAGACCTTCATTATCGCGATTAGAACTATCTAGTGAAATCCTAACACTTACTGAGCTACCGATGGTGTACAGTGCGGTGCCGCGCCCACGACCACCGCAACGACCTCTGCCAGGCAATCGTCCCATACCACGACCTCTACAACCACCTATTTCAGTTATTGAAGAACGATCACTAGCACACGTTAACAAAAGCTAGCTTTAACGTGAGATGAGAGCATAATTTTAGAAAAAAGAAAAGAATGCCCTATTGTCGGCTTAGAGCTATGCTTTTTTTATTATTTTTTTTTGTTATAGTAATACAATTTAATTATTGAATTTTACTTGCGATATTGAAATGTTGTAGCTTTTTTATTAATTAGATGATAATTCGAGGGTTACTTATTAATAAGTGATCTGTTCGTCTTTGCCCTCTTAAAATATTCTCATTGAAGTTTTTGTAGCACTGAATTGAAAAACCTTTGATGCTGAATGAAATTTTCACTCCTTACCCACTTCTCCATCCAACCAAAAATAAAAGTTCCCACCTCAAAAAAAGAAAAAAAGAAAAAAAAAAAAAAACAAAACTGATCCTTTGCTGAAGATGGTGTGTGGTTATCCCAATTCCCAATTGACATGTTTGCATCTGTAGCAAACCACAAACACTAGCAACAACAAACAAAATCAACAAAAATGTCCCAACAAATATCTGTGGCAACTTACCCACTTCCTAAACCCCTCAACAACATCCAAATTTTCCAATCCCATGGCAAACCTCTTCACTCTCTCTCATCCTTCTTCTAATGCACTATTCTACCGCCAAATCACACCCTTTACAAATCCCATTCCCAAAATCCCAACAATTTGTCAATCCAAATTGAGTTTTTCCCCTTCTTTGAGAACACCAATAAGAGTCTTAGCCATGGCTGCCTATACCACTAATGTTAAGGTTGCTCCAGCCATTATTGTTGGAGGTGGACGTGTAGGAAAGGCTTTACAGGATATGGGTAGTGGTGAGGATTTGTTGGTTAAAAGAGGGGAGCCTGTGCCACTTGATTTTAAAGGACCTATCTTGGTTTGCACTAGAAATGATGATCTTGAGGCTGTTCTTCAAGCTACGCCTCAATCAAGATGGAGCGGTAAGTGTTTTTATTATAGTAATTTATTTACACAAAATCTCGTATGAGGCGGCCTCAAAGTGAGGCCTCTCAAGCATAATGTCATGCCGACGTGATTTATTTATTGTTATGCTATTTGGTTATCTGGGTCTGTTTTGTATTTGTGTTTTATGATGCTCCATTATGTGAAATTGAGTATGTTTAATTAGGAAGAATTAGTATGCTGCATTGTTTGTATTTGTGGTTTCTGATGATATGGTGTGAGTTAAATTGAGTACGTTCATAAACTGATATTTGGTTCTAGGTTATAATGGATGCATAAAACACACTTAAAGTATGATGCTCTTATTTGTTTTCATCAAATGGGCCATTTGATGTATTTCCCACCAGAGGTGTTGGGTTGGTCTTTCATGTAGTTAGTTACAATGCTAAATCAATCAAACTAATCTATTGGGAATTCAAGGGCTGGTCTCTCTAGTGTAAGATATTACCAGTTCACTTGTGAGTGTATAGAGATGGGGTGGTAAATACTATATACTGTTCAGATTAGATATTTTAAAAAGATCATCCATATTACCCAGCCAAAAAAAAAAAAAAGATCATCCATACAAGAACCTTTTTTTAGGCTTTCATTTGTCTTAACTAGTAGAAATATGATTCGTTATTCATATGTTGGGTTCCTGTGATCGATAACCCAAAACATGATCAATAACTGGGCTTCAAGGTTGTACCTGTTTGTAATTGGTGGAACAATGGCTAACAATCCAGCAGATTTGGTCTTTTTCCAGAATGGAATGCTGGAACCATGGTTTAACAATAAAGGTCTTGGTGATGCGGACCAAGTATTGGCGTATTTTGCGGTGTCGAAGCTTGGAGAACCACCAATTGATGGGAAGACAGACACTAATCCAGAAGGACTGACAGCAGCTTATGGCAAATGGGCTTCTGCTGTAGCGGAAAGATTACATGCTGGTGGCCTTTCGTGTAAGGTAAATCTTACTAGTTGCGGGATAATTTAAGATAGTGCTGAAGTGGACTGATAAATCAGGCTTCTTTGTTACCATATCTAATCTAACTTCGTGGATCAATACTAAGCAGGTACTCGATAAGGAAGCTTTCCAGAAGCAGATGTTGGAGAAACTGATATGGATTTGTGCATTTATGCTTGTTGGAGCCCGTCATCCTGGAGCCACTGTGGGTGTTGTAGAGAAAGATCATCGATCTGAGGTAAGACTAAATTTTGTGGAGCAGCCACTAAGACAGTCTTTTGATGCAAGTTTGCTTGCTTGTCGTTGGTTGGACATGCAGTTCCTTTCTTTCCAATGAATTCGTCTTCTTTGTTGGATTATAATGTAGCGCAGTTCCTTTTATGTTTCTGTTGTTCTGCTGAGTACATCCTAGGTTAAGCAGAGAAACCTAAGCTGAAGACCTGTGGCGGGTTTAGAAATTCTTTCAACTAGTGGCGCCCTCTTCGGAACCAATGCTTTTGTCAAGATGGGTACTACATTTATACGCACTACATTATAACATGGTTAGTTTGGTGACTATAGAGAGATTATAAGGGGAAAAAACGAGTGTAAAAGTAAAAAAGTATATGAAAAATTAAGCAGTTACGCTAACGCTATCAAATCCATTTGATAGGAAATGCTATCGCTTGACAGCTTCAACTATTAGATGTGTTTTGAATGTTCAAGTGGTCTCTGGTGCCACAATACACAAGCATCCGCAGTGACCAAGATACACATCCTCAGTGTCAAATCAAAGCTAATGTCATCATGAGAAGTTCTGCCAAGGCCTTGTTCATTCTGCAGAATAGTGCTATTGCAGTTATTGTTTGGAACTGGTCTAATACATGAAATTCATAGTTTATCAGAACAGCATCCCTAGTAGTCTAGACTTGGCAGGGGAAGGGTGCATACATCTTGATCCAGGAACCTGGGTGTTATTGTTAGTGCAGCACATGAAGCATCGACTGTGCTTCTTTCTGGGTGTGATTTCCGGACAGATTTCCCTTGCAGCGATATGCTCGACCTCTATGTATGAATGATCGTGAGATCAAAGGGCAGCAATTGATGTATTCTTCTCCCTCCCTTCCCTCCATAATTCTGTGATTGGAGTAAGACGAAGGATAATTTACGTAAAGAATGCAGACTGCTTAGTCAAGATCTGCCTAGTTGCTGAAAAAGCCTGTCAAGACGAAGTAAAGAACTAAAATGACATACCTCCTGAAAGAATCTAATAAAAATTCCTCTCTGGTCTGGCATTTATCTCTCTGTATGACATATGATCAGAACACCGAAGAAAGCAATTCTTGTGAGTTTTGCAGCGTTTCTTTGGTTCTGGCAAATAGAATCAGCAGGTTGGGATGCTTTGCTTTAGTTTAATAGTAATCCTAAGCAAAGAATACAGTAGGCTCAGCCATCAAAAAAGAAAAGAATGCAGTAGGCTTCAGTGATCTGACAGATGCGATTTAAGGGTATCTTTGAATTCAGACTAGGTCTTATAGCCTCCTTGTGTGACATAGCATTATGCTCTTAACTCCTGTTTCTAGGAATTGAGTGAAGAATATCTCAGGTTTCCTTCTACATACTGAAGACACTTCTTGACTTGCAGAAGAACATCAGTAACTGCTTTAAATGATCAGAGTTTAACAGACTTCTAGAAAGATTGAACTTCTGGTTGTTCTCCATGCAGACTCCATCATTTGCAAAAGAAATTATTAGACTGTGTTTGGAGTCTCTTGAACTCACAGACTCACTTTCTGATATTTTTAGCTAGAATTTGCTACTGGATTGACAGACACCTTTCTTCGACTTCGTGTTTTGTCTGTCGAATAGAAAACAGGGCATGCTATGAAGGCATATTTTTGTTGAACATAGTGTACCATATTTGATAAGAACTTTAATCTTAAGACTTAGGTGTAATTTAAAACTGTAATGGCTCTGTGTTTTCAGGTGTCCAGCCTCATCGCAGAACTTGCCTCTGCTTCTGCAGCAGAAAAAGGTATTGTTTTTGAAGAAGAGATGGAAGAGAGATTATGTGCCTACTCCCATGCTGTAGCACACTTCCCTACAGCAGTGAAAGAGGTATTCTATTCTTGACCTTAAACAAGGGTCTGAACTTATAAAGATGTCTGTATGCTTCTCAACATGTTTCATTTCAAAGTTACAAAGTAGTAGCCAACAGTATGGGACATCTGAAAATGGAACCAAGATAATTTTTCATCCCCTGTATGTTTCTAATCGTTTATTTCTTAAACTGGCAGTTTAAGTGGAGAAATGGCTGGTTCTATTCACTCTCAGAGAAGGCTATTGCTGAAGGGAAACCAGACCCTTGCCCCCTCCACACAACATGGCTGAAGGAACTAAAGGTCATTTAGATGACAGACAATGTGCAATCAAGTATTCATAGAGTGTGTTGGCTCAAACACTATTGTCATCTTGCTGCTAATGTAATATGCAGCTGCAGTACAAAGCGAAACATCAATTCTCCTTTCCTTCACCTGCCTGTGGACACAACAGTTTACTGTAATTATGTGAGCAATAGTTAGTTAATACTTAATAACCTGTATTTTGACCAATTTTGAGTCGAACGTGATATAGATGGTATATTGGACGCTTTTGCCATATGAAAATCTGGAGGGCAGTGTACAGCTCACCACTAAGAATATCTTCTTTTGAATAATGTTGAAACATTGCATATTATAAGCGAATGCTGCTGCTGCTGCTGCTGCTGCTGCGTTCACAGAGGATGATGTATCCATTTTTGTAAGATCTTCAATGAAACTGAGTGGATTGCTTTCAGCACATGATAGCTGGTAAGGGAGTATTGTCTTGAGACTATGTAGCTTGAAACAAACTTTATTTTGCTTGATAATTTTGAGATCTTATATTAATTATTATTAGTATTAGTATTAAAAATTTATGGTGTCAGTGTCACTGATTAAATTCTTTTTTTTTTCTTCTTCTGGATCTGCCATTCAGCAAAGCTACGTACACCACCAGCACGACCACCTCCAACCCTATGGATGTAGCTCTGCCATGTCTACGTTGCCCACTTGCCCTTGCCCTCCCCACCACCCTCGACATCATTATATATAGAGTTCAACCTAATGTTGATCACAAAGATGATCATTGCAGTTCCGTTTTTCGTAGAAATGACATCTATACTCCTCATCCTCACTCCCTTCTTTTGCTTTCTCTGTCGCTGTAGCAATCCCCATGCCCCTCATCTAAGTCCTTCATTCGCAGTGAGTCTCCTCTCCCATCCCCCGAGAAATTTCATGTCTACTTTTCTTGCCCACTTGACAGGGATGGTTTTGACGAGTCTGCTCTCAAAACCATCCCCGTCCCTATTTACAAAGTTCTGAACATTACTATATTTGACAATTGCTTCATTTTGTTTGATTGAACTCAAGGACGCTGATTCCATTAGTCTCCATGTTCTCAAACATTCTACGCGAACTGTATAGTTATGTGGCTCGCCTTGCAAGCTTGGAGTACTTGTCATTTGTGGCGTGCTGAAGTATAACCCTAAGGATCTCGCTGAGCCTCTGAAGCATTGCTTCTCCAGAGCATGGAGCCATTGTCTGAAGGTTAAACAAGTGAGGTTCAACAAACGGAGGGTTAGGGACTTAGGGTACATACGTGACTTAATTTCTGGAACCTTGCAATGCACATGCTTGGTGGAGTTTATCTCTGCCATCGTCTTGTATATGGTAGTTTGCTTATTGACTTAAAGGCTAATTAGGTGTTTGGTAAATGACCTTCCTATTAACCTTTTGAGGTAAAAAACCCAAGTAAGTTCATTTGAACTTCGTTCATGGTAAATGTCTTTTATTGTACAAAGAGATTCAACGAAAAAAGCGTCTCAAAGTTAGTTTCAAAGCCTAAGAGGGTAGAACCTGCAAACCAGGAAATACTTCCGTTTTCGATGTTCGTCGGGTAATTATTGATATAAAAGTACAGAAATGAAAGAAAGGGTGGAGAAGAAGGTAGATAATGACAAATTGACAATAATATGCACGAAGCGAATTAGTTAACAATCGATATGGTTTATAGTTTCCAATATCTGGAAGATCATTTGAATGCAATGTAATAAACAGCAACATCTAGTGATCTAATGAGTTAACCTGATAGAATCTTTTGTTGCAAACAGTACATTTCTCCCTCAGTGATGTCGAGAAACCAACACATCGGAAAACATAACTGGCAGCTTGAGACTTCAAGTACCGCATTATTGCCATCAAAAAGGAAGACATCCGAGAACTTCCCCACCAACAGAGAATCTTTCAGAATTCAAGTTGCAGCAACATTTTAACAAGCATTATGTGAATACCAGGTTTTCAGGTGTCTCCATCCAATATTTTGTCAGCAACAGCAAATGAAGGAGCAATGTCAACAGGGACCTGAAAGGCATCCAGCAAGAACAAGCAGTTGCATTAAACGAGAACATTGTTGATATAGGGTAGGGGTCGGCTGGGGGACAGAGAAGTAAAATGAAAAAGCTAACCAACTTCAGAACTTCCAAGTGTTCCCATTCTACAAATATTTGTTTCACAATGTTAACTATTCATAGATATATATTGGTTGGACAACACTTATCTTTACTCATCGCATTCTCAGTTCCGCTGTTCTTTTTGGTCCAGCTGTATTGTAGTTAAGTCGTTAAGAGTCTTAAGACGGTATATGATGGCGGAAACAAGGACAGAGGAGAAATGATGGCATACCATCTGTACATAAAACAGAAACAGAAAATCCCTTGCAATTGAACACCCACCCTTTCAAAATTGTGGGATTTGTGATTTTCATCTTTATTTCATTCTTCCCACCCACTTTTTTGATATTATTAATCTGTTTCAGATAATTTCACAAAAAAAAATCTTCCCAGTTTAAAATAGTACAGATGTAGCACATGATTTCTTCACAGGATGTTAACAAAACCCTACCTAACCTGGAGTGGACTAGATATATTCAACAAGGTATTTTAGTACAACTGCCAAAAATTGATCATTATCCGAATATTTTGCATATTTCTGGCCCCACATTAAAGCCTAAAGGTGCCAATGGGTCCATAAATCGTACTAGAAGTCGATAAACCGACATGGGTACTTAATGCAAAACCAAGAATCCATGTAACATGGGAATGTCCTTACCTGAATGCTTTCTAACTTGTCTAGTGCAACTTGTAGGGGATTGCTTAATTTACAATATTTCTGGAGAAGTGAACTGGCAGCAATTTTGTCACCAGTAGCTTGTATCGTAAGTATCTCTCTACTCAGGCTCTCAACTGCATCTTTAACCTTTTAATCAAACAAATTATAGCGGTCAGATGCTCTACACTTAGTCATTTGACACAGAGCAGACTATGAAGAAACCAAACCTTGTCAAAGTTTACTGAAAACCTCCCATCTGGGTGCATAACAAATGCCTCTTTCTCAAATAACCAGTTAAACTGCAGTGCTTGTCCCTTTCTGAAAACGAGGCAAACAAAATAAATAACAGCCACAAATGCCTGAAATGAGTTGAAATATTGTATAGCTTGCTTACCCATGAGCTTCCTCCAAACCAAAACGCACCGAGCGAAAGCATCCAGCAAGGAAGGAAACGTACATGGACTTAGCCAAACTCTGTGGAAGGAGTTTCTGGCACAAAAGAATACAATGGGGTTAGAAAATGGGATATGGCAGCCAGGATCTTAAGTGAGGTATAGATCTTCCATAGGTAGAATTCAACAGAATGGTATGCAGTGTAATTGACAAGAAGAAACATATCAAATGCATAAATTTCTTTTTGTTAAACCCGCATCATTTTGTTGCATTATACAATTCCAAGAAGGGTGAAAAGTTTAGTAGGCAGGAAGCTGGGAATCCATAATCCTGAGTAAAGACATACAAGAGAAAATGAGTTGATGAAAATATTCTTCAATGCATGGGTTCAGAGAGAAAGCTTCTTTCTTATTCTTGGATCTTCGAAAATAACCTCCAAGAGACAGCCCACAGCTCTTTCATAGGAAAAGTGACCATTATCAATCGGTTCAGGCATCCGACATAGCTCTGGATTCAGGTTTGTTTAGTGAGTTCATCTCCCATTGTGTAGTCAAAACTCAACCTCACAACATTAATGGGGTCAGGCCAACCAAGATTTTGTACTAAAAAAAGAGTAAAACAAATGCCTCAGTCAAAAATTAGTTTTTCTCTTTATTTGTTGAGAAGTAGCAGGCCAGCCAATGGTTTACAAAAAGGTTAGCAGGAAGCCAGGAACAGCCTCTTTCCAGTTGTAGGGGTAAAGTTTGTATGTCCGACCACCCATACTCAAATGAATAAACTAGTTTTTACATATTTCAAATAATCATCAAAGCCTTGGATTTTGGATCTTTTATGATATGCTCGATTAACTCAAGATGACATATGAATACTCGAGAAATGGATAGAAAGAGCAAACTTATCAGGCTCGTTCAGTGTTTAACAGACCTAAGGTGGCGTTTACTTGCTAGTAATGCAATGCAATCATTTTATAGAGTAAACGTGAGGTGTAAAAGGAAGGAGGCGAAGGAGAGAGATGGGAAAAGTGAGATTGATTACACTATCCAAAGTAATCATTGTTACTTGGGTTAAAGTAAGCAATTGTGATTACATTGAATGGTGCAGTCAGCCCCACTTTTCTCATCTCTCTCCTCCCACTCTTTCCCTTTTCACCCAAATTACATTGTAATTACCCTTGCTATCAAGTAAATGAGTCCTAAGAGGTTGCGAGTTAATATCCCCATGAATGGGAAACAAAGCTCTCCGAATATTCTTCCAATGAAAGATCCCCCTCCAAAGCAAAATACTTGAAAACCAGCAACAGTAAGCCAGGTTGCACGTTCTCCTCTTTTAGTTTTATTTTTATTTTCACTTAATTCATTTTATATTAATTTAATCCTTGAATTTCTTCTTTTCAGGTCTTAGAATACTAACAATAAGCTTTAGTTGAAATATTGTACTGGTGAACAAATGCGTTTTGTTCTCCAAGCATTGCAACTGAACAGAGAATTGCATAATGATGTTTGAATATGTAACATTAATACAGGCATTCATTCATATGCATGCATATCAGGTTCCAGGTTAAGTTTGGTCTAGCGCTCTTTCTTTCGAACTTTGCTGTTAAGTCTTGAAACAATATGTTTTCCAAAAGAAATCTCAGGAGTAAAACTTATAGTTATACTCAACAATAACAATGACTAAAAGAACCTTCCCTAAGACAAAAAGGAAGGGAATAGATTGCAGATTTGAACAGAATGGAATGGCTTTGAATAAATTGCAGAATGGTAATGACAAAACGAACAGCCCTAAGCCATAACAGAAGCAGAAATGCGCTCTGTGGAAAGAATCAGAAAGTAATGACCCCATATAAACCTTCTAAATATGAGGGACATTTATCTTCACAGTTTCTTCTTATTTGGACAACACAACATAGAGCACAAAGAAAGTAATACTTGTTAACCATAATATTTCAGTGGTTGAGAAATTTCACTGACCTGGCTGATAAAAAAATTCAGCGCCCAAAGCCCAACTATATCAGCTTTTGCCTCTTCTAGTCCTGAGTGTAATTCTTGAAGCTCCTGCATGACAATAACAAATAATTAAGTTTGTTCATAGTTCATAAATGCAACCAATACTTCAGAACATAGAATCTCGCAACTTTAATCTTTATATGGAGTATACAGATTACAGGGTAAGAAGCGAAGTGTCTCCAGAAAAATATTGGGCACCTTAGCACGTTTTGGCAATTATGAGAGTTTCGCCGGGCCTTTACCAAGTTCCAACTGGATGAGAACATTGATACTCCCATCTATCATGCATTTTATCAGTATGAAAAAGGGAGGGGGTAGAAGAGAATTAGGGCAACCCAATCTTCTAATAAGGTTGTATGACCTATCAGAAATTGCAACAAATGGAATCTCACCGAGTTTCCAGAAATCCTCCACCATATCCACTTTGTTTTCTTTCCCCTTGGATAATGTTTCACCAGATTCTCATAAAAATGTGAACCACTCATATTGTAAATGATTGGAAGAATTTGTATGTAGAGGACACCTTGTCCTCTATAAGCTGTACATTTTCGACTTTTGATTAAAATTCTCTCTCCTTTTTTTTATCTCAAAAAAAATGTCAATCCCTCTTTATTCCGAAGAAGTACAGCAGTACAAGTACTCTGATTTATTTGCATGTTGTAACAGCAAGGTAAAGCTTGCCTAGATCCCTCAAATCAAGGCTGGCACATCGTAGAATCATGGAATCCATTTATAACAATGATCATTCCACAGACAATGCCAATGTTCTCATGAATTGTTGCAGCTCCCTGAGATAGAGCTATTATTTCAATTCTCCATACTATTAACAAAGAATTTACATCCACAGCTGCATCAATGTGTTATAAAGTTCTCGAAATGTGAAAGCGGTGCCTTCTTCACAGAAACCCAATCTTTCCCTTTCCCTTTAGTGTTTATATCTCTGAAGTATCAGCCAGGTGGTTTCTCCAGAAGGCGGAGGCACAAACTTAACAGGTTTGATCTAGATAGGCATGTGAGAATGTAAACTGGCTGATTTTCCAATTAAAGTCAATCATCACCTTAAACTTCATAAGTGTGAGATCATGGACATTAAAAGGTATCAAGAGACTTGATTTACTTTCCACGTACAAGAACCTCACATACTCCATGCAGATTATCAGTCAGCTGATATATAAATTTTCGCACGTCATTTTTGAGTTCCGTCCTAGGCTATCATATATTATAGCAAACATTTATCGAGGCATATTGAGGTTTGGTGAAATGGCGGTGAGGTATACAGTTTTGAAAAAGCAAGATACAATGAGGTATACACTGGTGACCATCCAGTGACTGGAAGATGATGTGGCAGTCTCTTTAAGATGGCCTGGCTAAAAAACAAATTTATTAGTACAAAAGTACTCTTACCTCTATTACGGACTATGCTCTGATTTAATGTTGTAAAGGTACATGTTTTTTTTTTTTGATAATTAGGCATTCTTTCATTATTAATACAACAACCAGAGCATTGAGAGTTCATCTACAAGAACGCCAAAAGTGCCAACCCTTGATAGCATCATTCAGCTAATCACCCCCACCTTCTTATATAAGTTCTTATATAAAATTAAATATAACATGCAAATACATATGACTAAACCTAACCTAGTTCATCTACTCTGGCTTGATCTCTCACTGGTAATCTTCTGTTTGTTTCACCTTTTTCATAAACAAACAATTAACATCAGAAGACCTACTTTGACTTACCAATCTCACAGTAGACTTCTGACCATTTGGAAGCACTATGCTATGAGGACCAATTCCATGGCAGCATTCATGGCAAATTGTATGAGTGAAGAATGAGTCGAAGTCAACATGCTCCTGTTGCTCCTTCAATATGCATGCATCAGCTACGGGAAGAAGAATATGCTTGAACCTGAGCCACTCATGGAAGAGGGGATGTGTTTTAAATATATACTAGTATATATATGATTAAGAATTAAATGCTAATGGTGATAGACTAATAAAAAGTTTACAAACAGATGCAGATAAGGAAATTCTGCAAGTTGGAAACTTACTTTGCCTCGGATACATTTTTTAACATCACCATTGAAGTGCCGCGATCTTTCACAATGCGCTCATCATTTGGCAAATTGAATGCTACAGTTTGGGCACCTTTCACATCCTGAAGTAAACTGATGTTTCAAAGGCATGCTCCTTCAAAAAATAATAGACAAAATACAAAAGAAAAGTGCATGTGATAGGCTATGGTTGTGCCACATAAATTCTAACTAAGTGGCACCTCACCAAGCCAGAAATGTGTGACTTTGTGAAATAAATTATCTATTCAGACAAGAGCCTTGCAAAGGCTAATCTTGCTCATGTTACAATTAAAAAAAAAGAAAAAAAAAAAGAAAAAAACCAACCAAAATGCTTAAGCCTATGCAAGTTCAAACATCTTGATTCCTTTTCCAGGTCATGGTTGTGTGTGTAAATGCCAGTAAAAGAAATACACCCTGCTGTCATTTCCTCTTTTTTCCAAGGAAAGGATTGTGGTTATTTTGCCCATTCAAGTAGACCAGCCAACTAGAGCAGTTAGTTCAATAGAGTGGCATAAAAATAAGATAAAATTAAAAAGTGTCCATTTATATGGACCTAAAGAGCCTATTGGCAATTTTCCTGCTTAAGATCATAATGGATAAAATCAAAATGGCTCATCAAGTTGTTACTTGCTAGTTGCTTCTAATTTGCTAAGATACAGCAGGAAGTCAAAGCTTTTCACAATCAAGGGTTTCAAAGGAAAGAGCTATTGTGTCGACGCAAAGGTAACACTTTCAAAACCCCCCCACCCCCCTTCCAGCTTGCCCTATGAAAAACCAATATGCAAGGCATCAAGGTGATGGTACTGGTAGAGTAGAACGAAAAGAAGTAACCAATGCTATACAGAAGTACAACATATTAGAGAATGAGAGAGATCAAATGTTGATTTTATGTACTGCAAGCCCTTTCTATTTGTACAACTCCAATCCAGTGATTAACCACTACCAGAACCCAGAATTGGTCACTCCATTTCTATAGCCCACAGGCTACAAGACAACATTTTGGTTGACCTAAAAGGAAGGGAGAACAGAAGATATTGATAGTCAGGATGAGCAATATCATCGACATGGCATGTTTTGTCATTCTTTTTTAATTTGAAAACATAGTTCAAACGCTAATGTAATAAATATATCTCAACCTTTTGGGAGCATTAGACATACCACCTAAGCAAGTACACATTCTAGATTCAGATGTTCTGTAAGGCTTTCCAATCAGGTAAAAGCATGAGCTCGGTGGAAATTGTTTCAACACTCTTTCATGATCTCTCAATTACTACCATTCTGCTCTAATAGCCATACATGGACTATCAGCTATAAACATTCTAGGGCTAGATTACTAAGTAGCATTTGAATAGCCTGTGTACAAATCATTAGTGATGGCACACAAGACAAGTATTGGGTTTAGTTTCAATCCTTTGGTTTTCATTCTGCACTAATATTTTTGTTATTCCTCTACATTATGGATAAACATGTTTTTCGGATTGAAACTTAGAAACTTTGGCTGAAGCAGAGGGCCAGCTATCTAGGCTACCAAACACCAAGCAACCTGAATCATTAGAGAAGGAATCTAATAAAAGAGGAAAGAATTTGGAAGTGAAGTAAAGAAGGATAATTAATTTAAATATTTAATTTTTCTCCTTTTTTGATAACGTAGGTGACCAGGCTTTCCCCTATTAATAAATCAACCCAATAACTGAAAATTATAATCAAGAAGCTATGTTCCATTTGAACTAAAGGTTGTCAATCTCATTCATCTGCAGCATGTCGTCAGAGAACCAACATCAACAAAATTATCCTTTCTATTGCTAGTTTCTGAAAGCATTTTTTGTCACAGACCACCTCTTTTGTCAGAAATCATCTCATTGTCAGAGGGAAACTAGGTTAGTTCAATGCATATGTTTAGGTGGTATATTAATCAAGTTCTATGTCAAACAAACTATAAGTTGTGTGGCAATTGCTGTTGAATCGGAGTCGATAACATTGCATATTGCATCACATAAATTGGCGCTTTGCCATGGAAATGCCAACGAATCCAAAAATTTTCCAGTAGATTATGTTAACAATGTACTTTTATCAGAAACATATGACACATGACAACTAATTAAGTCACAGAAACTGAAGTAGATGATCATTAGCACAATAATCCAATTAAATCTAGTAACAGGTCCAGAATGGCACACAGTCGCTACTGATCAGAAAGTGAACATGGAGGATGGAAATGGAACTCGATAACATGAGTGGATATCAAACAAGGTACTAAAAGTAGTACTAAAGAACTTCCTCAAAAATTTGAAAATAACCTACCCCAGAATTGTAGAGAAGTTGGATGACACGAATAGGAGCAGCTATGACATCTGTTGATTTGATCCATTGGAAGATTCTGCTCTAAAACCTTTAGAAGAGAATTAAAAAGAAGCAGCATCGTTTATTAACATTTCTCTCCATCAAGAAGGGCAGAAAGGGTGAAAGACTTGCACTCAAAGTGGAAGAATCACAAGGAGGAAAAAAATTACCAATAAATGATTGCCAAAAAGTTTAACTTGAGCTGTAGCATTGTCATCCCGAATTCCAATAAATGCCTCAAATGTAGCCTGTAATATGCAGAGAGATCATCAACAAGCTTCAGTTACTCCTCTCCTATACTGCTTGCATATGTAACAACAGAGCAAATGCACTTTAACCTAATAGAAGTAGGAAGTTACTCCTAATATAATTGAAGTGGTTAAGAAATCAGCAGGGAAGAGAACCTTAACCACTACAGGTATAGGCTTACTATTCATATTCTTGTTATGTAGCTCTCATAGAAGAAACAAAGCCAGAAAGGGGGGAGGGGGGACAGAGAAAAATGTTTCACCCAGTGACTTCACTACTTAAAATTATCTACACACGAGATATTTACACTATGAAAAGTATTAATTGCTCTGAAAATATTTATTTGATGCCTTCGAAGAGATTTTGATTATAATAAACCTCTAACTTGATAAACCCCGTAAGATACTTCCAATTCCGAAATCTTTTGCAAACTCATTGTGGTATGAATTGATGGCCTAAACTCATGAATGACTATCTCAATACGACTGCTTATACAGAGAAGAGAAGGATTAAATACAAACAAAATTTGTTCCATTCGTACCCAATTGACATCTGAATTTAAGCCTATAATATCTACTGAAAGCAGTGGCGGATGTACTCACAAGGGTGAGTATTCAAGTGACTCCACTTGGAAAATAATAATCGAAGTTGCTTTTGTAAAATAAAATAAAAATTAATTAATTACCCATAAATTGCCCCACTTGCTTTGGAAACTGACTCCACTTAGACCACTTAGTGACCCTTTAACCCATTACTAGATGAGAGAGAAAGGCAAAATAGAAAACAAGTTAAATAAAAAAAAAAAGACTGAACCCCCTCTAACATTTTTCTGGATTCCCCACTGACTGAAAGCTCATAAGTCACAAGCCTTCTTTGGTCGAGGATCGGCTTCATCTCATCAACCACGTTCTCAAGATCTTACGTATACAGAGAAGAAAGGTATTTTTATACATAAAATGCTCTATAGTACCCAGCAGACAAGTGCTTTTTTAGCCTATGTGACATGGACTTCTAAATATTTGATAAAAGGTAGAAGTGTAAGGGTTAGATATGAAATCAGTACGGTATATTGGAAAGATATGCAAAATGTTTGGACAGTGGCTGAATCTGATAAGTCACACATAACCATAAAAGTTAATTGTAGTAGAGTCTATTAGGTTGGCTATTAAACTAAGTTGTAACGAAGTACAGTATGGTCACTCTGCCATCAATTTGTTACAAGTTTCCTGAATTTCGTGCTTACGAAATCTTACTGTTTGCTATAGAAAGCATTCACCATTTCTTGTAGTTTTCTCCAAAATATAGTTATTAAAAGTACAGTAATAACATATTTGTTTTGTAGTGTTAACAGAGGTGAATCTGAAAGTACATATCAATTATCATTTATCAGATGCCTAGGTATAAATAAAGAGTCAAGCACTGAAATATGACAATCTCCTCAAAAAGGGAACCAACTCCCCCAAGGGCCCAAACACAGGTCAGCGCATCAATGTAAGCTGTCATAAAGAAAGTTGTATCGCTACCTTGTATCCAAAAAGCATATCTTCATACGTTTCATAAGGGCCGATAGTAACATCCAACTTAGAGTCCTACAAGGTTAAGAAAAATAGACAACACAGAAATTTTTAAGCATGTTCACACTGAAAGTAGCAAGAACATAGTTAGTAAGAAAGGCACATCATGCAGTAAAGAAGTGAGCATATCATATCATGGTTGTGGTTGAAAAAATTCCATTACCTATACCAATTACTAGCAGAGCAATTACTGCAAATCAGGAGAGACACTATTGGTGGCAAGATAACATAAGCAGAAAAGGCCTAATAACAACAGCATCAACAACAAGAATAACCCAGTATATCCCGCCGAGGGTGGGGTCTGGGAGGTCCAAATGTACACAGCCTTACCCCTTGTTAGTTGCCTATTAGTTTCGCATAGACCCACAAAAGAAGGGTTTCCTTTTTTATAATGAAAACATTTGAAAACAGTTAAAAGTTATTTGAAAGAGTGCAAGAATGAGTGAAATAGTGTGTGGATGAATCAATGACCAAATGAGCGAGAAGTGGCATGCATTTTTTTGCTAAACTGAAGTGGCATGCATATATGTACGAATAATGGAACCTCCTTGGCTTCTAAGAACCTCCTAAGGAATTTCCTAAGGACACAATCAGTTGAGCAATTAAAGAGTTAAGTCTTCTGGTATTCATTGAGCAAATAAATGACAAAAGTGCCTGCATTCAAATTCTCTGCACGTTTAATGAAAAATGGGTAGAAACATAGTATCCCATAAAACAGCCGTTTCTGCATCATTTAATGAAAGAGAAACCAGATTTAGCGTTTGATTTGTGGCTATTTTCTTTAAACAGTCTCGTTTTTATCGTTATTGTTCATTATCTTTATCAGGTAAGAGAACAACCAAACCAACCCTGAATTTAATAGGGCATTGTATAAAAAAATCAACTTCAAGGACAAAAGATCACATACCAACTCCATCCATGCTATGTCTGACTCATAATAATCATTAGAAAGGAAGGCACCAGCCTTGCTGGTCAGCAACCTCTTCAAGCTACACAAGCAAGGAAGATATATCAGCCAACAGATAAATCTAATAACTAAAACAAAAAGCTTCAGGGAGGATGGTGCACTTTACCTGGGAGAACTAGTCAGTTCCCCTGCTTTAAGCAGTAGTTCCGAAGCTTTCAGAAGGTAAGACTTATATTCTTGAGAGAATGGGACACAATAAAGATCATGTGCAGGACCCAGAGTACCATCGCTGTTACCATTGCTTGGGGCATATAAGCTGACTTCACTGTGCCTTTTTATGACATTAAAATATCCAGTTGCATCCTGTCTTTCATCCTCAGAGAGACCATTCTTCCATAACTCAAATTCCTGTGGAGAAACTGCATCACCACGTACCCTTTTTCATAGAAGCTAAAAGCAAACAATCACGTGACAGTCATACAAGCAATAAAAGGCAGAAGTCGCAGAATATGGCCGGCGAGAAAATAACAGCGTTCAACCAAACAACTGCCCCCTTTGAGCCACCCTAGACAAAAAAGAAGATGCAAGACTATGCTTTAAGCCAAGTTAAACTGCGTTATAAGGGGTACTGTAGAAGGATGGTTCATTTCAGCGTTCCGTGACGCAGGGTCAATCGTCCAGGAACAATGGTCAGCTCCAATCACATCGCTTGGGAACGCAACGAGTTGGTCTTAGTGACTGTATTCTATTGATGCAAATCAAATTATCTAGTATTTTTTAAGCATGGGGTGGATGGTAGTATTATGTTTTACTTAAGTTTCTAGTATCGTTGTTTACATGGAAGAAAAAAGTCGCAAACAAAAGTCTGATAACTTCGGAGATGTTCCTACCATGTTGAAGATGTTGTGGGTGCTATCCTTCAAAGAGATGATCGTACCTGACAAGACAAAGCTACTGGATAGGATCTTCTTTGGGAATAGCTGGTGTTCTTGGAAATTGGAATCGCTTTGGGCTCCCGGGTCTGAAGTCCCTTTGGATCTTACTTCTATCTGCCCTCCAGCAGGGATGCATGCTGTTATGTAGTCTTTTTTTTTCGGAAAAGTAATTTATATTTCATTTCCAAAATATATGAACGTTACAGCACTATTCCCAAATCCGACTTATCTACAAATCAGAGAGGGGGAATACAAGCACACAGCTACACGCAAAAAACTTATCCACGCAGGGATATAACAGCCATAGGACAAAAGCACAGTAAAAAAACTAAGGAAACTGATTAAGGCTTTTGTTATGTAGTCTTTTGTTTGTTCTTATTTTGACTATTCCTTGTTCTTACTCTCTCTGTTAAGGTGTTGTATTATGTGTACTTCTCGTTGAATTTCTTCGATAATGTCCTTATTTTTCCGATTCGGAAAAAGGTAAAATAAGTAAATAAATAAAAACCATGATTGAATGGGCAAATTATTAGTGACTTTGGTGCTGAGACCCTATTAACATCTAAGGGTCCTCCTAAAACATGCTTTTGTCCGGGCAGTTCTTAAGAATAACTGGATAAGATTTCTATGAAGAATGAATATCAGTCTACTTAAACGGTGTAATCTTTGTGAAAGGAGGAACGTCAGTCTACCGTAGGGACTCTATGACTCCTTTACTACATCAACATCACCATTACCCCAGTGCCTCCAAAGAGGCTCCCGCCCACGTGGGTAAGCGGGTCAGACGGTCAGTTGTACGCAGCCTTACCCTTGTGAAACAGAGAGGTTATTTCCATTTGACCATTGATGATGATATGATGCACTACGATCATCTACAACTTCACAGTAAATAAACAGGCAAACAGTTGGATACGCCATTTTGATTTAGCCCATTAATTTCAAAGCCAAAGGGCAGTGCTTGGACATAAAGAAAAAAGGTTTCTTTACTGTTTCTTGTTAATACAGAAGATTGGCTACTTCTCATTCATCTCAGATAAAAAAGGGTTATTGGTAGACAGATGGACTTGCCCCATCCACATATCTAGGTAGCTTCTGGACAACTACATTGGCACTCCCCCCCCCCCCTTTTGACATGAGAAATTAAAGCTAGATATAGCATGAGTAAAAGCAATTCCATCACAATAATGATATGAAGTTCCATCCTAACGTTAAAGAACCTAGATAAGGCAGTAGCCACCTTGAAACAATCAGATAAAACTTCCACATCCAGTACATTAAACACAATAGTCTGTTCCTTCAAAGCAAGGACGTCAACATCTAGTGAATAAAAAACCTGAAATTTACTGAACAGTTCACAAACATCACGCCATAATGATCAAGAAGCACAATACCCACCCCATTGCTTTAGGTGGTGTTTGGCCTAGCTTGTGAGTAGCTTCTACTTTTCCTCACAAACCTCCCCCCCCCCCTCCTCCTCACCCCCATTTTCAGTTTCTAAGAAGCTCAAAACACCCGTTAGGAGCCCCAAAAGTAGAAGCTCCAATTTGATACTTCTACTTTTGGGGCTTCTAGGGGGTCCTAGGGGGTGTTTTAAACTTTTTGGAAGATGAAAATGGGGGTGAGGAGGAGGTGGAGAGGGTGGTTTGTGAGGAAAAATAAGGGGAAAAGTAGAAGCTACTCACAAGCTAGGTCAAACATGCTATTGGTCTGTACGAAAACAGACAACATCAATATTAATTCTCATCTTCTAAGCACTTAGTTCTGTAAACTATACCTGTGGCACAGGAACACTTGTGCCTGCAATCACTCAACGTTTTTTCATGGCCTTGACTCTGGGTACAACCATGACCAGGCTCAGGCCTTCTGAGTTCTCTCTCTTTGGTATTAAAACTTTATCTTTGTTTGGAAGGTTTATTGGGTTCAAGCTAGAAAGGTCAAAGATGTGCCAGTCTTTGTTTGGGGTATACTCTGCTAGACATAGAAAGGTCAAAGATGTGCTGGTGGGTTGCAGAAGAACGAAGAAGAAGGGTTCGATCACTGAAATATAGAGGTTGGTAAATGTGGTAATCTGCTAGTGCACGACGACAAGAAGGAATCGAAGGATACTTTAGGGTAAACATGGGTTGCCTCATAAGTTTACACTCTCATTACTCTGCAAATATGTTAGTAGTTGGGGGCCTTGGGGCCAAGTGCTCCATTGTAAGCACACATGATTTCCTGATTTTGTGGATTGAATTGGAATCCTATAATGATAAACCAAGAGCTTCAAAATTATTGTTCTCGGCACTCTTTTTGAGATTGGCTGAGTGACAGCCGGTAAACATTCCCCTAATAATATTTTAATCTCTCTTCAAAGAAAATAATAACAATAAGCAGATACACGTTCCAACTGTTGCACATTTCTACAATGTCAGCTAAGCAAAGATTGCATGATGTTACTGTTAATTAACCATTTTAGGATCATGTATTTGGGTAGTAATAGAATTTCAGTTATACTAACATATACTAATTTGATGCCTCGCAGCATTCGACATTTGTGGCTTTTGTGGAAATTCATTCTCTTATAACAGCACATTTTGAACAAATATGGGTAGAAAGGTCTAACTACTCTTTCATTTTAAAGGGCACAACCTCAAGTAACATATCAAAGGCAAAAAGCAAGCACATAAAAATGAGTGCTATTACCATAGTTCATTTTATGATTAAAATAAAATTTGAGTAGGTAAAGGGAACCATGTAACCTCCGCATTGAGAGGAATAGGGGCATAACGGTTAAGTTGCCTCTGAAGAGCTAAACTTCGTTCCTCTGTGTTGTCTTTGTACCTTCAAAGACAAATAAATGTCAAGAAACCCCATGACCTCAGATTGTACACGGTATGAATTTAGTATTCTTTACACTAAAGAGGAACTATGAAAATATGGCACATCTTAACAAGAAAAACTGAAATCGCATGCCCAAGAAAGTAAAAGAGCCTGATACAAGCACAATTTTCCGTTCCTCCCCTCCTGAAACATTTAAACAAATTCATACATCATCAAGAAGCCCAAAGTGTAGCCATTTTGTTAGGATAATGATAACTGTGCTCGTGATCAAAATAGGAAAGGGCAACACCCCCCCCCCCCCAAAAAAAAAAAAAAAAGCAAACACTGTAATTATAAAAGTACATCCATTTCAGAGGGAGACGAGTTTTACTACTCTTTGGTTTTGGAATATACAAAATCAATATAGCCCATCAAACTGTCGGCACTTCTTTTCCATTTTTCTTTTAGATAAAATAAAAGTATTAGTTCTTATTCATTTTTCTTCTAGATAAAGAAGTACTATCAATAGTAATAGAAACAGAGTTACATCCGAAGAGGACAAGGACTCCTCAAGAGGATTTTATTTACAAAGCCCAATGAAGCATAACCTGTGTAACACGACAGCTACGAAAACATCCTGCAGCCTTAACCCGCAAAGAGGCTAAATAGAATACCCTATCACACAAGGCCACAACACATCAACTGACATAGAAAAACCAGAAATGACCCTAGTATTCCTCTCTAGCCGGATGCACCAAAGTACTGCAAAAATAGTACTCTTCCAAAGCAGCAGCTTCTCCCTCCTCCACACAAGCCCCGGATGCCTCGCTTGCAAGAACCCCATAACAGTGTTTGGATACTCGCAAACCTCACCTATGATAACAGATAATCTACTTCAAAGAGCCTGCGCCACTCCCACTTCATAACTCAGAGACATGTGAAGAGGACCTTTGCTAGCTCGACATAGCAAATAAATATCAGGTAACAAGGCTGGAATTGGCCTCAGTTATCATGTAAAGAGGACTTACTGCACTTCTTATTCATTGTAGAACTACCGATGGCCGTCGCGCTTCAAATCAAGGGTCAAATAACAGCCTCTCTGTTTTCACAGGGGTAAAGCAGCATACAGCTGAAACCCCCCCCCCCCCCCACACACACACACATACACTTGTACCCTGCCTAGGCGAGAGCCTCTTGGAGACACTGGGGTAATGTTGATCTTGATGTTGTTATACATTAACAGTTACAATCGGTTCTGGTTTGAAAAGAAAAAAAAAAATTCCTGCTCGTGACTAGACTTCTCTTATATCACTTATATCATTGACTTTTCTTATACTTTAAGATAAAAGAAAAATATATATAATTGAAGCTGTGGAAACAGCAGAGGGTCAGGAAGTCCTCACACAGCAGTACATTTACAGGTTAGCTACTTAGCCCAGTGTTCCTGGACATCAGAAATCAGGTAACTCCTAAAAGTTTCTCCCACTCTAGCCCACAAAGAAGCTAGATAAGTGACCCTATCTCATACAAACTCAGGTGACAAAGTTCTCCTAGAAAATCCCTAGTGTTCCTCTCCAACCAAATACACCAAGCGTTCGCAAAGATGGCACTATGCCAGAAGCGCCTTCTCCTAAACTTTCCCAAATCCCACAAAGCGACTTGCAGTAGCTCTGAGACTGTCCGAGCAAACCCATTGGAGCATCAAAAGATTGCACCAAAGAAGCTACACCATGTCACAGTGAGGAAAAACATGTGAGCGGGATTCACTACTATTGACTTTTTTTCTTCTTTGAGTATCACAACTTCCAACAATTATAAAAGATTATCAAAAGAGAGCGAACTTATTGAGAATAACCAAGAGAACAAGTAAATTGTCTGGTTTTTTGCAGAGATGGCTGAGTACGAATCAACTTATGCAGCAAATAAGAATGAAATGCCTCAATACATTTATGTCAAAGTCAAGGGAGATATACCTCTTTGCAATCATGTCAAAAAGTTGGCCATATTGACTATTTACATCATAAGGGACATAATCAGGATCTTCCTTCTTCAGCAAACTTTTGTATTCCTCACAAGACATATATTTAACAGCAGATACTTCTGTTTCCTAACAAGTTATAAAACCATATTTAAGTCATATGACTTTGCAGTAGCTGACAGAAAACAGAACACGATTCACAAGTAGGATTCCTAGAAACTACAAGCATCATCAGAATATATGTTCTTAAGCAATCAGTCCTATCAGGAAATTATTCCGTGGTGAGAGACATGTAGCCCCATTTGATAATATGTCTTCAACAGAACTCAACTAACAAAGCGAAATAGTAATCAGACACCTGCAAGGAATTGGTAAATGATTTTATCGAAAGCAAATACCGACCTGAAGCATAAATGCCTCTAGAGGGATGGTTGCGAGAGTGGTCACCAAATACACATCATTGAATTCATTATTGATATATTTCCCATCATTAATCACACTGCATTCAAAATGAGACGATCTCAGTTAATAATTTGTTCCAGACCGAATCTGAACCAAAAGCAGAATAGCTGCCTAAAACATGTATAAAAATCAAAATATCGTCAATCATATCGTTTCTCTATATATGCTTGTCATTGAACTATGATGAAAATTTGGATGAAAGGATTCGTGCAATCAAAATCCAAAGCTTAATCATAATGAACTAAGCTTTTTTAATTAGATGGATATTAACTGAGAGAGTTGTTGGTTCACCTCCCCTATTACTAAAATCAGGGCCAGCTGTATGTAGCAAAAGCCCCTCCAGACCCCTATCCTATTGGATCGACAGACAGGACTCACAGGAGCAATAAATGTGCAGCAATCAACAATACGCACACTCATCCAATACCAAATCAACCGCCTGTTTTCATATAAGCATTCAGAAACTGTGGCAGAAGCAATTTAAGGGCTCAAAATAAAGTTTTCTCTTTATTAAGTCACATTATAGACAGTATCAATCCTACTAAAAACCACATTTCAACTCATATACAATATAAATATGACACAGAAGCAAGGCTGGAATACAGAGACGATTATCAGAAGTAGAACCAGCTCACAGACCACTCTTGAAGAAAAATGAACAGCAATTCAAATGCATCCTTTGGAATGTCGACACCTACCTCTTCATGAAGTTCCCTCCTGCAAGAGTTTAGAGGAAGCATTAAGAGAATGAGTACTAAAAACAATAGGCATCAAGTTGTAGCACAGAAAAATAAACAAATAAAAGCTACATGACAAAATGGTTGGCCAAACAACTTACTGTTAGATGTATGTTCTTTCTTAATCCAATGCACTCCATTTCATTTACTTAAATTGTGTATCTACATTCTACACCAAAGGTATAATATTCTCCAGTATCATGTACGGTACAAACAATAATATTTTACATATAACCCTTGTATCAGATCACTAACGCATTTGTAAATTGCATCAACAGTGACCAGCTGTACTTAGGCCATACTTTTTTTTTCCAGATGGCATGGGTATCCAAGCTATGCTTGACTAGTCCCATGGGCCCTGAAGTTGACGACAAGGAAAACTGCCAGTGGCCCTGAGTGGGTTAGGCCAAATTACCAATACACACCCCCTTTCAATGCATCATTGCCCAGCACTTAGCAGGTCATAAGTCTCATAACACTGCTCACTGATACTCTTATTCAATGTTTGCCATTGTGCTCAGTTTATGCATGTTCCTCTGCTGAAACTGAAGAAATCATAAACAATCATATGAAACCAGGTTTGATGCAAGCACCACTAGAATGCAGATTTTTTGAACGGAGCTCATTGCTCCTCTCCCAGTTGGTTTGGACATTTTAACAAATTCGAAGTCGAACTCACGTAGATCTTTTGGCTAGGGAGTGGAGAGGGGGAAAGAATAAAAACAAAACAAGAAGAAAGGTTACAGGGCCATCATGTTAGTACCCTCTAGGTAAACAGTCGCTGGTGGTGATGTATTAACAAATCTTCAAAATCAAAAGTTAGGATATGGCAAGATTTCCAGTTTTTCTTGAAGTTCTGAGGTCTTTGCTCAGATGTCAATAACATGAGGATTTACTAACCAAAGAAAAAAGATGTTAAACACAAAAATTCAAAACTCTGCAAACTAAAGAAGTGATACTTAAAATCATACAGTTAAAAGAAGTTACTTTCAAACGATTGCAGGGTTAAAAACTTACCTTGCTGTTACAAGAGATGAGTCACCAGCAGATATGTGGCCAGCACTGGAGATATCCCACTGGCCTGGCCATGAATCTTTACAGTCAGCACGTCTTTGGAGCAGCAGCTCATTTGTACTTTCAGAATAAATCCACACATGAACAGCTCGATGATAGTCCCCATCTCTATGGACCTCACCCCTATACAGCTCAGTAGAACACGGAACACCATCATTGAGGTAATATCCATCAACAAAATCAGACAATATCTCCTGTAGAGTGTCTTGCAAAACTAAATACAGACATCTTAGTACATGCCTTTAGAAGCAAGAGAACCACTACCTTGACTCCCAATTTTGTAAGAGGTCGATCGGAGGAGTCTTACTAAGATCATCACGTCAACAACTCGGCATAAATAAAAAGTAGTAATAATTTGGATCATCCCCCATCCCCCCCACCCTACCCCCATTTTTATCACCAACTGAACAGATGGGTGAGAGCAGTAATCAACTTGAGTGAAGAAAACCTACATGAACTTTACAGAATGCACTACGTTGGACACTTGAAAATCAATTGAAGTTACACTAGGAACGGAGAAATAATTACATCATAGGAGGACAAGGAGTCCCCAAGAAACACCCGGTTGCAAATCACCCCAGTGATGCTGGATGTCATTGAGAGACACCTCCTAAAAGCTTCTGGCGCCTTGGCACATGGGGAAGCCAACTACACCATGTGGCCCCTTGGCAAACTGAAGGGGATGGGCTACCCCGTACAAAATACAGGATTTTTTCTCTAATCACAGGCACCAGGAAACCGCAAGAACAGCACATAACCATAATACCTTATTCCCCTTGCCCTGCCCAGCCCAACATATTTGGCCTTCAAGTGCTGAACAATAGTTGCAGTACAAACAAAACACTCCCCAAAAACACCAAAAAGCCAGCCCGATAAAGTTCGCGCCCTATCACGATGCTAAATAAATGCAAAGTTTTCACTGAGTCACTGCCATTATTACATATCAAAGACAGTGAGTTCATCACATCAGAATTAAGTGTGCTAACTCAAAACAAATTAGTCGAAACGTAGGGTCGGGCACGAGTCAAGCTGCTTATGAACTATTGGGGTTCGACTCGTTTATAAGCTCAGAAACGAGCCCAACACAAGCTTAAATTTGAGTTAATATAAGAGCCAAACTCAAGAGCTTGTTTAATAGCCAAGCTGAGTCTCTGCTTGAGAACTCATGAGCCTAAAATCTAAATGAGCTTCGTCTTTTTTGCTTAAATAGAATACCTATTATGTGACAAGGTAGACAAGGCAAGCTTGACTTCTGATCTTACGCTTTAAACCATGTTTAATCCATCTAAACTTCATGAACTCGAACTCCTTGATTCCAAACCGACCTTGGTTCGACCCGTAAAAGCTCTATCGAAATTTATTTCACTTAATGACCCTCATGAAACATAGAATATTTGTTCAAATTGAAACAAAGACCTTCCAGCAAATTTCAGCAAGAATGGTCTCAAAGAAACACTCCAATAAAAACAAAAACAAAAAAATTGAAAACCAACCTCCAAAAACCTGACAGAGCTAGCTATACAAACAACCTAATCATGCAACAGCAAAATGTAACTGCAAAATGAAATTAAGAACTTAAAAGGAGGCAAAAAAATAAAACTATAATAATCAAATAAACAAAAACTTGAGCACTTGGCCAAATAATTCATCCCCTATATATTATAAAATTTGGGTATGAAGTATAAACACACAACATTGCAAGATTTTAAATTTGTGTCAGAGCAATTTCTCCTTATTTTACAAAACCTCTGAGTATTGACATTGGTTGTATTCGATGGAGTTTTAATGGATTGAAGTGCAACTTTCATTAGAGACAAATCCGTTCTATCTTGGGAGGCATTTACTCAACAACTTGGGCAACGAGAAGGAGTAAATACGTCTTAAGGAGACAAGGACATTTGTTAGGCTCGGATTAGCATTGGTTCTTCAATCAGGTTTTTCATAATCTAATTTATTATATACGAATCTACCTGTTTGATATACCCTAGATATAACATTTATAACAATACTGGGAAGGATAGAGAGAGAGAAACCAACCTGGGTTTGCGAACGCCAGTCTTTTGGCCGGTTTTGGTAAGGACGTCTAGATATTCTTCCACTTCAAGTTGTCCAGCCATGGTTGATAGTTGCTACCACCACTGTGATCACCAGTACGGACTCAACAAAGATTCTTCGACCTTAACTATCTCTCTCCACTAATTACGATGTTCCTGGCACTTCCTGCACTCCCTAAACAACGGTTTTTATTGATCCGATTGGGTTGATTAGGAAAACAATCGGTTATATACTTGTATCTTAGTGCATTGCTAGAATGCTCTCAGTGGATTTTCAGTTGTGCCACATCTTCAATGTAAAAATACTTTTTTAACCCCTCTTTTCTAATGGTATAAATTTCTAATAACGGGACCTAATACAAAAAAAATCATATTAGAAATTTTATTTGTCTAAACAAAGTGGTATAGCATATGCTCGTGTCATATGCCCTTACATTTTTATTATGAATGATCTGATTTTTTTCTTGATAATATAAGAATAAATTATCTGAATTATCTTGGTGACTTTCTTACCATTTTAATAAAAAAAGAAAAATATTATTTTTAATGAAAAAAGAATTCTTATCTAAATATATTTATAATTTGTTTTTAGCGTTACTTAATACTTATATCAGTTAGTGTAAACTTTTACATGATCAAACCCTTCTTTGTATCATAGGCATAAACTTTTAAGCTTTATTATGAAATAATTAAACTTGAGTAGTTTTATTAATTAAGGATTAAAGTCTTGAACTTGTAAGGTTAGTAAGATAAGATAAGCACGATAAGATAATATGAATAATATGATTAACGTGTAAATCAAGAAGATTAGTAGATAATTTATCCAGTTTGTATTTTATTAGTCACTTGGGGATTTGATTTGATCTTGGGTTGAATAATTTATATGGGTTGTGTTGTTTCGATTCGTGGATAAGATGTCCAACAATTATTTTTCACCTAACTCATTTCTAACTGCTACCAAAGTCCAAAATGATGTTACTCACAAATCACTAGCCATGATTAATGTGTTATTCACTAGCCATTTTCATATGGTGTAGCATTTTCTAAGCCATCATGGTTAAGGGCTCATTCATTTTAACTGGTAACTCGTAACTGAGAGAAATTGGACAAAATTGGGACAAACTAGTAAAAATTAGGAAGTCTAACTAGAAATTAGGAGAAATTGGTAAAAATTAGGAGAAATTGGTGAAAACTAGGAGAAATTGCGAGAAACTGAGGAGAACTAGTAACAATTCGAACAAATTTGCCTTTAGTGTGCTTGCACTTAATGGGATTATGTAAAATTTGTTTGCAAGCACTTAATGGCAGTGTGTTCATGTTCAATGGTTGTGAACTTGTGATTCTTGTTTGATTGGTGATGTTTCTTTTCCAGGTAATGTGATGTGAGTTGCCCAAGAAACTGCTATGTAATGAAGATTAGGATTCAAATTCGCTATCTTATTAAAGCCGTAAATGCAGGGAGCATTTTGTTCATTTTGACTCATCAACTAATTGATGAAACATCTCAACATATTGTGGGATATATTTTGTTGTTTGCTAACTTAGCTTGCTTAGAATGTAAATATTAGTTAAGAGGAAGATGTGTAAAGTACTAACACAAATTGGTGGTTATTATTCTCAATGGAATTGAAGCAGCTCTTGCTTTTTGCAAATGTAATTGTTTATTGTTTTTATGAATTATTATCAATTTTAGGCCAAAAGCAGACAATAGTAGGCATAAGAGAAAAATGAAACAGTTAGTAATGAGCCACGAAATTTAGAATAATCGTCACCCAAACTTGATCGCTTATGCACAAAGGCTTGCCGCCCATGCTTTACAAGTTCGTGGCACAAAATATATACACTGGGCTAGGATAGAAAATCGTAGCACAAAAGTTTAGGGTATGAAACATATTCGTAGCCTTCCAATAGATGCACCCCACTTAATAGATAAGGTGCTTATCGATCGCTACTACACAGGCAATTCCCTAATTTCGAACACAAACGGGCTAAGTTTGGGCGACGAACATAATATATTCGTGTAATACCCGCTATTTTTTTTTTCTAGGAAGAGTAAGAGAAAATAAATATATATTTATGTAGTGGACTAATACGAGAGTTTAGCTAGTTTAGATAATAAGCTAAACTAGATTACTAGGAATTTAAGTTAGAAATCCTACTAGTAGACTAGTAATACTTATCTAATAGTAGAGCAGTTCAATTTGAAAATGTTAAAAGTAAATCCACCTCACTAAGGCAATGACCTTAACCGATCTTCTCGAGCTATATAAGTCATTTTCTCTCTTCCATTTAGAAACCCAAAAGAACCCAGCTCTCTTCCTCTGTTTCTTTACCACGCACCACCATTACCATCACTACGCATCACCACACTTCATCACCGCCACCCGCAGCTCACACCCACAGCCGCCAGCCATCTCGTCCCTCTCTCCCTCGATGTACCCGCCCATGTCCAGCCACAAATAGCGGAAGGGTCATCAGTGGCAACAGGCGCACAAAACCACCAGCCATGGTACGGAATTTCAGCCACCAGTGACGTCTTTGGACGTCCTTCGTTCTGCCAGCTTATGGGTATTGCGAATTAGGAGGCCAACCGCAACTAAGGTAACTAATACATCTAATACGTATGGTTCATTTTACATTCATTTTGAGCCTAATTATGTGTATATGTGGATTATGTGATTGAGTTAGTTTTGATGTGAAATTGGGAACATAAAGGTATAGCACGTTATAGTAATATTTTGTTGAAATTCAATTTATGAGAATTTTGATAACTAAGCTAGTAAGCTGTAAAAGCATGACAAAGTTGAACATGTTGGTGGTGGTGTATACACTGATTTCTTGTCTCAGTTAAGATTAGAACGTCCCTTCATGTATTCTTAATTTGTTGGGGCAAAGAACATGATTTAGTGAGTTAGGGGAAGTCATTAGTTGAAATACATGAGATAGGTAAGACATGATTTTTATGTTTCTTAATTGGAAGTTTATACTCGCTGTGTGATATCAAATATATGTCCATAAAGATATAAGATTACATGTACTCCTAACTCAGACTCAATTGGGTGGAGATTATGTGAATTACTCAATATTATTACTTCTGCTCAAGTAGTAGATAGTCATATGGATGTTGACAGTAAGTGTACTAAATTAAAGTGAGATAGCATATTTAGTATTGTTGATGTGTGGGAGGGATATGCTTACACCTTCCACGAGTTTCTCTAAATGTTTGTTGTTAAGAAAGTGTTAACATGATGAAGACATGTACATAAGACCTGTTTCTAAGCATGATTTATGGTGATTGGATTCTAGAGATAATGTGGAATAGTTAAGAAAGATTATGTTATGTTTTACTTGTCTCTTAGTCATAGGATTATAGTTTTTGCTTGCTATATACTCCCTCCGTCTCTCTTTAAACTTCCTCCTTCTTTTTGGATCGGAGTTCAAGACAAAGAGGAAAGGACTCAATAGTTCCTTCAATGCCCTTGCTTTATTACTACAGTTTTGGAGAGAGAGAGTAAGATAATGAATGATTGCTTTTTGATGTTTAAAATTACAAGGCTCACATAAAAGTACTCTTCCCTCCAAATTGGATTTTGCTTTTAGGTGACAGCATGAGAGAGAAAGAGTTGTTCAGTTTTGTGTTTGATGATTTCGAATTCCAGCCAAAATCAAACTTAATTGCCAAATTTTAATTCTCCCTCCAAAATTAAAAATGAGACATTAGGCTGCTCCAATTACTCGTAGAACTGAATGAATTCATACTTAAAATTTTCAAATTTTTAGCCTCCCTCCAAAATTTAAATGAAACATAACGCAACTCAAATTTGAACATAATTTATGAAATTTGAATATTGAAACATGTTCATCAAATTTAAATATTTAGGAAGCACCTACTACTTATAAAAAGAGAAGATTGCATTTCAGATTATTCAACTCATCATAAATGCAAGATAATGGCACCTGATACAACTTCTATTACAAGTTTACAACAACCCACTTAAATTCCTCAATCTCAACAGAATTTAATACACCTTCAATTATCATAAATACACAAAATTCTACTCAAAACTCACCCTCGGCACTCTTTAATGCACTTGGGGCAACATCATCAGGTGCTTCATCATTGGGTTATTCAAGAGCATCCTTAGGTGAGTCTGATGGGGCAGAAGCAGGTGGGACATCAACAACATTAATTCCAACATCACCTACACTTCCAGCAACAGAAACATTAGTAGAGACAAGGTTCATTGTCTTTGGCTTAGGGGCAGCAACAGGAACAGATGCACAAAGGCCTCCATTACAATATAATGCCAACCCGGATCTCTCTCTCAAGAGTTTCAAAAAGCATACCAACAGCCAAAGACAGAGAATTATTGAGTTCATGTTGCAAAACTCAGTGAAAGGAAAAAAGCAGAGAGGAACAATCAGTAAAGCAGCGATAAAATTCCAAACATCAACTAAGATGATAAGCACCTTATGGAAGATTGCATATCAGCAACTCCAACAAGGAGTGCAAATCAACGTAAAAAACAGAATGGCTGGAAGAGTGGGTAGGAAACTCATAGACATTGATATAGCAGAAATGCCATCAGTACCCCTCAATCAAAGAAGCAATCTAAGCTCCCTAGCCAGAGTTCTAAAGCATACATTATCAAACGTGTATAGGATAGTTAAGAGGAAAGAGATTGTTGCACACACAAATGCAGTCAAACTTTGGTTGTCAGCAACAAATATCACACAAAGGTTAGAATTTTGTTCGAGCAAACTTAAATTGGATCCACATAACTTTTATCCAATATTTGAGGATTTCTATAACACAATACATATTGACGAAAAGTGGTTTTATTTGACTAAATGCTCAATGAAATGTTATTTGCATCACATGGAAGCGGCACCATTAAGGGCAATGAAGTCAAGAAAGTTCATAGGAAAAGTAGTGTTTCTTTGTGCTGTAGCAAGACCAAGAATTGGGCTGACCAAACAGTTCTTTTTGAAGGAAAAATTGGTATTTTCCCATTCACTTATGTTGAGCCAGCAAAGAGAAGAAGCAAGAATAGAGCCAAGGGGACCTTACAAGCCAAACCAATTCCCTCAATCACCAAGCAAGTAATGAGAGAGTCGCTCATCAAGAACATAATTCTAGCAATTAAAGCAAAATGGCCAAGAAATGCAAGCAGAAGAATTTACATTCAGCAAGATAATGCTAGACCCCATATCAACTGTGACGATCTAGAATTCATATAAGTAGCAACTAGTGATGGCTTTGATATAAGGTTGACATGTCAGCCCCCTAACTCTCCAGATCTCAATGTGTTAGACTTGGGATTTTTTAACAGCATACAAAGTCTACAATAACTTATTGACTGCTCGGAATCAACTTGTCCATCGAGCTTCACAAACAACCAATCAACAACGTTTCATCGTAGAACCACAATAAGTAAATGGACATAAACACAAGTAGCACAAAAAACAAACAGTCAGCAAAGTTGAGTAACTTAACATTTTATCATCGAATCTCAAGCAATAGCATTTATAAATCAATCACACTGAAACCAAGAGGCATGCTCAACTTTTAATGAATCATATCTAAAAAGATATAGGTCTTATGATCTTCAAGTCATGCAAGTCAGTTGCTCTAAATCTCAAGCCAAGTAATATATATATACCAGTTCACTTTTTTATCTCACTCAACAATTCATTCATATCCCATTTCACGCATAAGCATACACACATCTCATGTGCATAACAATTCATAAATTTTGCATAACTTTAAAAGTTTCAATCCATCATTTTACTTTTTAGAGGGAAGAAAACGTACTCTAGAGACCGCATCCTCCATAAATAAGGGTCGCAGTCCCAAATCAAATTCAAATCCAATGATCATGAAATTACAATGTCCCTAGTGTGCACACCCTCCCTCTAACCGCTTTAAGTAACAACAACCCTATAAGTTTCACGACTAAAGAGAAAACTAAATATCATGATCAAAACTCAAAAGTAAAGAGACAAGTACAACAACACAAGTCCATAACCTATAAGCCGCCCTACAGTAATCGCAACCCTGTAAGGGTTCACGATTAATAGGTTGCCGATGTTCATCACCTTCGAGTGATCCTACCCGAAAAAATTCTTTCCCTTAATTGTTCAAGTTTTAAGTATTAATATCTTAAAATAATCCAGGTGTTCACTCCATAAACATTACAAGTCTAAGTGAATGTTATATCAGCAATTCATCTCAATTCAATATCAACCAATCATAAACATCTGTTGATCAAAAAAATTCATAAACATACTGGTCACCGTAAGAGTAGTAATCGATCGAATTCATTTCTCACAAGTTGAAGTTCATGGCCAAATAACCTCAAAAGATCCTTCTAACAATTCTCATATAAGTGTCCATACAAAACAATTTAGATATGTGTCAAGCTTAGCCATCAAGTAGTACATGGATGCATGCCCACTCACTACAACAAACCATCACTTGTGCCACGACAATCATCGTGGCACAAGATCAGAATTCTCGTGGCTATGCCATCTAGCTACGGGATATGAGCCGTGGCATAAGTGAACGTGGCTAGGATACTGCCACAGGAAAAGAGGTCTCGTGGCATAAATAATCTTTAGTCCCACGGTTATCCCCGTGGTTAGTACTTTCCTCTTACCACAAATACACTCGTGGCCAGCTTCCCTCTGGCCACTATTACAGCCGTGGCAAATAGAGAGTTATAGAAACTATTGTGGCTATCTAATCCCAACGAAGAAAATTATACCCGTGGCCAATGGTCATTAACTACGAACACAACCATGGCAAAGACTGTTACAACTAGCTTATTGAGTCTCGCTCTAATCATGAGTAGATATGTTATTCGCAACTTATACAAGAATCATATAAATACAAGTACAAATATAGACAATAATACTAAATTGATATGGTATTATAAGCTTCAAAGAAGATCCCATGCTGAGGTACATTTAATATAGATTTAATAAAATAAAAGGTACATCATTTAGTCTAAACAATCCTAATATTTGTCAAACAAAAGTTGTTTTACAATCTGGATATTTAAAACTCAATATATAATATGGACATCACACCCCTTCATATGTAAAAGATAGGCAACAATTCCAATTCTGCAATCCCGTAATCCCGCAATCCCGTAATCCTTCATGTTTTACCTGCAAGAAGAGAAGGTATAGCGTTGCGTATTAGTTGATTTAATCCAAACTAAAGAAACACAAGCTGTCGGAGACAAAAATAGAAAACCCCAAATTAAAGCATTATAACCACAAAAACATTTGAGACCTATAATTGCTACATAATATTATAACGATAATAATAATACCAAATATAAAAAAGGCCAGTAGCAACTAGCTAGAGTAGCAAAAACTGCACTAGAGCAGTAGCAGCGGTTGACAAGTGATAAGTGCGGCAAAGACTTGTTTAAAAAGACAAAATGCCATAAGCAAGGATGAAGAGCAGATTGACGATCAAAAAAGAAAGGGCAAACAACAAGGTATTATTTGGAACAATTGCTTCAGCGGCATAGCAGAAACAAAAAATCAAACAAACAAGTAGAACAATTGCAGCAGCATCATAGCAGAAACAGCTGAGCAAAGCGACAGCAACAACATAGTAGCTGCTGCTGTTGCAAGTGCAGCAGGTTCAAGGGCTAACAATAGTGACAAGCGAAGTATCAGAGAAACCATTTTTTTCAAACAAGCAAGTGCAGCAATAGCACACCTGCATAGTATTACCAACCTGAGAAATAGAACACCGTTACTATTATCACTTAATCTTTCCACCTCACCTCTTAACTCTGATATATTGACATCTTCTAATTCAACATGCTAACTGCTCTCAAGGTTATCATTGAATCGTCTCCATCTTCTAACCCTGTGTATAAAAATGAATCAACCCTCTTTATTATAGAAACAAATCAAATTTACATATATAATTTAAACTCTGAGTTGGCTCAACTTTATCCAATTGTTGTTGAATACTTGGACCTAAAATGTACAAGGACATGTCAGCATTAGTTATACGATTCTACCGATAAAAACATAGATTTATTTATATAATGTTGTACCTTGTTTTACAGCTTCAAGGTACAGATGATCAGGTATAATCAATCAGATAACCAGGTTACAACATTCAGCGCTTAAAATCAGATAACGAGATCACAAATCAGACAACCAGGTTTGAACGTTCATCTCTTAAAATCAATCACAAGTCTAGACTTGTCATCTCAAATTAACCATTAGTCTACAAGTCTAAATTGTCCTATCTTTAATTCCCATAGAGTACCTACTGTTCCCTTGAGTTTCCCGCCATATAACATACAAAATCAAGCACAGACACAAGTCTGAAGACAGAAGTTCATAGGAGGGCTTAAGAGTAGTTATCAGATAGATCACCTTGAACTTTTTTCGCTTAACATCTTTTACACTCTAATTATCTACCTTGTTTTATACATCAAATAAGATCACTAATCACTCAAAGTCATACTGAAGTTATGAGGGAAGCAAGAAGGAACCAGAAGCAGCGAAAAGGCCCAATACAAATCACAAAGTGTATAGCAATTGACAAATTTCAACTCAGTTATTCCATACTTGAACTGAATCTAGCATATAAATTATAAATAGCTTACACTTTCTAATCTCTCACCATAAGTCATTCATATAACTCATTACTCTAGATACCCTTCAAATAGATCATTGCTCAAATACAGATAGGATATGCAAGAAAATCAGAGGCTAAACAAGCTGGATGAGTATAATTAAGTTTTAGTGCTATTTTTCACCCTGCAAAACCATACTCCACCACCCTTTTAATCTGGAAAAACAAATCCTAGACCACCTCCCTATACCTTTAAGTTTAAATGATAGCAACAGAGAAAACAGGAATTCAAGACTATACATACGCAAATATCCATTTGAAACTGTTCACATTATTTAGAAGCAATATGAGTCTGGTTTTATATTTACAACTTCATGTCCGCATCATATAAAATTCACTCCGTGATAGTAGCGTCAGAAAATTCCCAAAAGAATCTAATTATATGCTCTAATTTGCAACCACTATTACAAGCCTAACATCAGTTTGTCTTGTTTCATATTTTTTATGAGCCTTTTAACATTTAGAGCATCTGTTTGCTCCTAGTTTGCCTCCTTTCTCATGTTGATTGATATAATTATGTTTGCACCTCATGATATCTGGGTGGATGAAATAAAATTTTGCAATTTACCCAAAACAACCAAAAAACTTCAGTACTTATAATCCAAAATACTTACTAGAGGTTCATGCCAAAAAATTAAAATTAAGCCAAACAAACAATTAGCCCTATCATCAAAAAATTCAGCTTTTGAAAAAGAGGATTGTAGTCATCTGACACTACTTGACTAATAAGCTATTGACTACTTCACCTCCTTAAACAGAGCTACTTTTTTTGTGGGGGTAATCACAGCAACATTGTCAGATCAATGATGGACACTATTTCAACAATGACTTTAATTACTATAGAATTTTCAAGACATTAGTGATTGATGTTTGCGTGAAGAGCTCAGTAGAAGAATTTCAGCCCTAAATTGTGTATTGTAACCCCAGGAAAACGAAAATTCAACCCTAAATCGAAAATTTAGTCCCCACAAAGAATCTGCCCTAACTGTGAAAAATTCAGCTTAACATCAAATAGCTTAGCCCCAAAAACGCAATTCCAAACACAACAATCGCAACCAATCCTTAAAAAACTCGAGAAAAAAGCAAGTAAAATAGAAAATTAATACCTGTGTACGGCAGTAGTTGTGCCACTACTAGAATTTTTGTCTTCAATCTCCCCTGTTCTGTAGCGGAATGATCGAAGCTATGTTGGATTCAATTCATGGAAGGTACGAAGCAGCCGTAAGGTAGAAGAGATAGATGAGAAAACAGTTGCTTTTGTGAGACAAAAACTACCGAATCGGGTTTTTTTAATATCTTTTCTTTTGCACAAGTTTTTTTTCTCCTTTTTCTTTTGTTTCAAAATCTAAATAAGAGTACTACGGTGTAGGACTACGAGGTTAAGTAGTAACTAAAATAAGTAGTATGTCCCTTATTTTTTTTACAATACTTTTTGCCATGGGTTGAATCTTACTAGTTACCGTGGCTATATTTGTGGTAGATACGAATTTTGCCATAAAATGAAAATTTTCGTGGCTACACTCATGGCAAAAATCGGTATTGCCACGGGTAAAGATTTCCCGTGGCATATTTCTAAAAGAAATACTATACATTTATTTTTAACCTCTTATTCTCGTGGCAAGAGATAAATTCGCCACAATTTTGAAATTCCCGTGGCATAAATCGTGGCACAAGTACTGTTTTGTTGTAGTGACTAGTTTAAACGTAAAAATAACAAGACAACTCATTCAAATTAGATTTTCAGGATATTTATCACAAAATTCAGCACTTACAAGCTCCATGAAAATGTTCCAATCAATTGTCAAAATAATCTCCAACTAATCTAGTGTTTCAAGAATAATTACTACCCCCACTAGACAACTTTTCTACATGCAAATAATAATTTTATACCACAAAACCAACAGCTATATATAAGTTCATCAAGCATAAATCACCCTTAGTAGGACTAGAAATCATATATTAACAACCACACTAAATCTGCTCAAAATCTCCCTTAAT
Organism: Tetragonia tetragonoides; assembly: GCA_038025085.1. NCBI lineage: Eukaryota > Viridiplantae > Streptophyta > Magnoliopsida > Caryophyllales > Aizoaceae > Tetragonia > Tetragonia tetragonoides. The sequence continues at coordinate 28,576,825 of CM076143.1, read as the reverse complement.
CACATTCTTTCATTCTAATGAACTAGCAAATACACCAAAACTCCAATTACATATGCTAAATATTCACCAACTCAACCCTATTGATTAGTAGGCTAATCAATATAAGACAACTTAAACTAATACTTCTTACCAATTAATAATAATTCACTTTTTACATAAAATCATTTCAATTGTCACATAACATACAATTTGTAAACCATCAATTAAGGAAGAATAACATGCATAAATATTACTCATATCCATATAACATAAGCAACCATCTATCAATAGAAATGAGGGTTACATCTAAATTAACAATTCACGTCAATTAATTAATTAAGCATCCAATTCCTTCAATCAAATCACTGAGCATACATATATTATAAATCAAATTAGAATTTACAAACAAAACCCAAATCAAATTTCTATAAATAAAACCCATAAAATAGAATTTAACAAACAAAGGTTTAGGGTTTGAGGTTAGTGTATATATTTAAGTAGACAACTCTACCTGCTATCACTAGTGGCGGAGTCAGGATATTTTTATAAGGGGAGCTGGAGACCATATGTACTAGAACTCAAAATAATGTTTATTGGTTAGACTAATTCAAAATTTATTGTTTGCCTTACGTTAAGATCAATGAGTGTTGTTGTGGATCTAATAATAAGTTTTTAATAGTAAAATCCGTATATTATTAGTTAAATTACATTATTAGGTACTTATATGAGATTCTAAAAATGTGGAAAAGTATAGAAACATGAAATTAAATTAAGAAAATAATGGAGAAACAGTTACAACGGAAAAAAAAGTTGAGTAAAGCAAACAAACTAGAGGTTGAGAATTTATGATAAAAAAAAAGAGAAAAAGCAAGTAGTGGACCCTGAAAAAACATAAGTGCAAAATGGAATGGCAGTGAGGTTCGAACCAAGAACTAGTAGGTAGATGAGTTTAGTGCTGATGATCATATGACCACAGGAGCAAAGCACTTCTTATGTTTCTAATATGTAAACAAAAGATATAATGGATTTTGTTGCTGATGGGGGTGGCTGTGACACACGCTGACCACCCCCTGTCTCCGCCTATGGCTATCACCTTATACTCTAATCATCCTATCTAATAAGCACTCTAATAATAATAATTTATTCCTTCACAATCATAAAGTCACTTCACTGCCAAACCACTAAGCATTATTCCAACTATAGCCAACAACACATGATTATTAAATTAACACAACCAAATTATTCACATAATAGATAATAATGATAATACAATAGTATAATTGAATCACAAAATTAAGCATATATCATCTAAAATCAGTAATCATGCAAATTCAAACCAATAGAATGAAGGTTACCCCCAAATTGCACTTCAAAAAAATATGCATCATAACCTCCCAATTTAATCATCAAACATCTAGCATGTATATAGATATAGGGGAGAGTTCCCATGAGAACCCTTGTTTATATAAGAACTATGAGAGCTCAATCTCACCTAGGTTAACTTTTATACATATAACAGGGTTAACTTTTATACTAGACATGGTTAACTTTTACATATAACATGGTTAACTTTTATACCTGACTGGATTAACTTTTTATTTATATGGTTAACTTTTATGCTCAATAGAGTTAATTAAAATTGATTAAACCATTCTTTCAAAAATAAATAAAAAAAAAATTGATTAAAACATTTCCCCCTGCCACTCTCTCTCCTCCACCCACACCGCCTCCACTCCGCCAACCCAGCCACACCACTTTAAGGACCCGGGATTTTCCATCGCTCCACCCAGTGTGTCCTTATAGAAAATTTGTAAGTTGGGGGTTTAGATAAGTTCAAGGGACCATCGAGTTAGAAAAGATTTTAGTAAAGACTTGAATTGAATAAAAATCATGAAAGAAGTCACAAATATGCTATCGGCATTTTATCGAAAGGACAAACCGAAAGGACAACCCAATAGCGCGATAAGTGAACTGATCATGTTTTTAGAAAGACTCACGCTCATATAGAACATATGGGTATCCAAGAATAAAGGGTTAGGGGGCGAAGGTACGAGGTGGGAAAGTGTTAGGCACCCAACTCGCCCTTTTTATGACGGCCTCTACTAACTCAAGTTTGCTTAATAATTTAAAGACATAATTTCCATGCAAACCGGATCAACAACCTAGACTTAGACTATTAATTGGTTCATCACAAGCATCACAACATTAATTTCTAACACTTGTTTAGACATGCATTCGATTGGCAAGTTGAGCATCACAACGACTAGACATGCTTTAAAAGACAATATTTAGTAAGCAATAAAAGACGTTTATTAGCATGATATCTACATTATGACTACTAGAAAATGAACCATTAGACAAGTAATTTAATTTGAGCCCTCAAGAGTTAGTACCTGAACTGTAGGTTATTTAGCAAAAATAGTAAAGACAAGATATCAAGTAAAGTATTTGGAAGAGAAAAGGGGGAAGCTCGGGAGTACTCAACCGAGAATGCATGGAGGTTGTCAACTGTATACTGTGTGTTTTTGAATGAGGGTCGAGGGTTGTATTTATAGGCGAATGAAGTAGGGTTGGACGGGGGAAGAGGAGCCGAAATTTGGATTTTGGGCTGAAAAATAGTCGGGCCTGAAGACTTAGCGAGGGCCGCTAGAGGCCCTGGATTTTCATCCAAGGCCGCTGACGACCCTGGCGAGGGCCGCTGGCGGCCCTAGCCACAGCCGCTAGCGGCCCAGGCTATTAACCCAGGGCCGCTGACGGCTGTCAGCTTGCAAGCAGAGGATCCATTTTAATTTCCAGAGGATTTTTAGTGTTCCAAAAATGTGAATAAACTGTTTTACCCTTCTGTGTTAAAAAGACAGTTTTATCTCCAACTTGCAACTTGGCGACCGGGAGTAGGAAAAAAACACGAGAGGTGTCTTTGGAAAACTCTTGAATGGGGCTTTTGAATGGGGTTGAAATGAAGGACTGATTGAGGAAAAACCTGAGACTTTATCTTACCTATTAAAGCAAAAAGTTCAAGTTTATAAATTACTCCTTTCACCATCGAGCTTTGGCGGAGAAATCTGAAAGGCGCAAAAATAACGTCTATAGAAGCCCCCACTTTGATCGAGCTTGAGTAAAAGCGAAGATCAAATTATTTCGAAGGCAACATGCAGGATGCTGATGTGCACATGGTGTGTGAGAGTGTAATGTATGTATGCATATGAAGGCAAACCTGAGTTGGGACATGCTCGTAGTGCGCTAAGATTTCATCTTTGTGAACAGAAGAAAAATAAAGGTTATGGTTAGCAGGACAAACACCGCTTGTAGATGGTTAAAACGTCTGCTGGGGACTCGTATTCAGAGTGAATGGAAAGGTTAGTAACACTTTGGGAATGATCAACGTAGAGTGCTTAGACAAATAGTGACTAAACACCGCTCGACGAGTGCCGAGACTCCGTCCCTGTACAAGAAACGAAAAAGTCAGCGAGACAGCGTGATTAAAAATGACAGCTGTAAATGGGAAACAACACTGGTGATTGAATAGTATAAATGCTTTATTCTGAGCAAACAGTGACTAAGCACCACTCGGCGGATGCCGAGATTCCATCCCTGTACGAGAAACGAAAAGGTTGACGAGACAGCGCGATGAAAATGACGGCTGTAAAATGGTTAGTATGAACAGTTTAATTGCAATAGCTTAAGCAATCATTGACTGAAACATATAATAGATAAGGGATAGTATAACCGCAATAGTTTAAGTAATCATTGACTGACACCAAATGAGTATCTCGTAGAAAATGGACAGTTTAATCGCAATAGCTTAAGCGATCATTGACTGTCCCGAATAACTGACCTCGTAGAAAAGGACAGTTTAACCGCAATGGCTTAAGCGATCATTGACTGACCCGAATAAGTGACCTCATAGAGAAGGACAGTTTAACCACAATAGTTTAAGCGATCATTGACTGACCCGAATGAGTGACTTCATAGAAAAAAAAAAGGACAGTTTAACCGCAATAGCTTAAGGGATCATTGACTGAACCATAATTTTGGAAACTGGTTGTCCTATAAAAATCTTGGATGGTGCCAGCGGATTTATTTGACCACTCCGGGTGATTAATATAGTCGGGATATACCCCGGCTTGTATATTTGGGACCTGCAAAGTAATTGGGTTAGTTTTACCTGATAATAATTGGTACCGTAAGATGGACCAACTGTTGAATTTTGAATTAGTGGGCCAAAAGGGACTTGCTCCCGCGCGCTTGGTACTGGTCTTTGCGAGCGAACTGAAATAACAGTTTTCGGGCTGAAAACGAAGTCGTGGGACAGTAGGGGGGCCCGCATGTGCAGGTCGCTAGCGGCTCTTGGCCTCTTAGCGAGCGGCGCTAGCGGCGCTTACTTTGAGCTGGCTAAATTGTTTTGTCGTGAATTTTTCTGCGTTTTGCTTCATTGTTCATCTCCTTTGTCGAGAGCATTGTCGAGAACTAGCTACCATTGTTGAGTGCGGCAACTTCTTCATGGTAAGTCGATTCTTGACCAAATTCCTCGGTTTTTGTCTTGAACTTGTTTATTTTTTCGCCTAGTTGCTGAATTTTGGGTTGCGTTGTTGAATGGGTACTTGTTGCTTGCGAATCTAAAACTTGAAATTTTCACTTGTAGAGAGAGAAAACTCTCATTCTTCTTCAATGGCTCCCAAAGACAAAGGGAAGCGTCTCATGGGTGAGGAGGAGGAAAATCGGGACCTCTTTCGTACTGCGCTTGCATCTTCTAGTACACGCCTCCCTCGGCATGCAGATGGGGCTAATTTGTATCAGGACTCGTTTATGCGTGTGGACTGGTGCCCGGCTGAGGTTTGAGATCATTATGCTTTGCTACTGGACAGGCAGAGTCATCTGTCTAACCCTCAGTTGGTATGTTTCTGACTCTCCTCTTTTTTTTTTTTTTTTTGGTTCTGCTCAGTTTTTTTTTTGTACTGAGAATTTGAACTGTTAGTGCTTCGGCACACGAACAAATTGGGATTGTACTGGATTGGTGATCAGCTATATATAATTTGTGTGGAATTAATTTTGGCTGTATTTGGTAGTATGTGGGGTGTTGAGAAAATCTTATTTGTTGGCTAGGTTGTTGGTGTTTTGCTGCAGTCTCATGGGTCTACTTCTCATTGGGCCATGTTGTTGGAAACATTTTCTGTGGGGGCTAGGGAGATAGTGCAGGCTTCGGGTTTGGGCACTTTTTGTCGGTTATCCCTGCTTGTCATTCGGGGGATACTAGGATAGTTGCTCGAGGATTATTGGAGAGGTTCTGCGATACCACGAACGCTTTCCAAACACCTGTGGGGGAGATGTTTCCTACTCCCTATCAGTTCGCTGTAATGACAGGCTTGTCTTTTAGAGGGCGTTGTATACAGTAGGGGTGAGCAATGGGACCAAGTACCTGGTTCTGGATCCAAAACCGTTCAGGATCCGGCGGGTCCAAACATGGAACGAATCCCACTGGGACCAGTTCTGGTTCCAGAATTTCGGAATTGGTTGGAATCAGTACCAGTTCCGGGTACCAGTTTTTGGGACCAGGTACCCGCCGGGTATCCGACAGGATCAATTTCAAGAACCAGTTTATGAGTTTCATACTTTGATGTGGCACTGAGTTTTATTAATTATTGTTTTTGTATTTTCGTTTTTGGGTTATAGTATTATGATATTAGGTAAAATTTAGTATAGATGGTTTATTAAAGAGAGTTGTATAAGATAATATTAAGTTTTGGGGAAAAAAGAGAATCAAAAAGTTTATGAAAAAGTGGAAATGGGTACTTGGTCCCAGAACCAGTACCCGCCAGTTCTAGTAGCAGTTCCCATATTTCAGTATCCGTGGTAACCAGTTCCAGTACCAGTTCCCAGATTTCAGGATCAGCCAGTACCAGTTCCAGGTATTTTAGGCGGGTACCCGGTCTTGCTCACCCCTACTATACAGTATGACGCGACTTATCACCAGCAGTCTGATAGGTTGCTTGAGCTATACGGGCCTGTATCTGTTCACTTTCGGAGGGACCGAGTTTTTTGCCGGTGTTATGGGGATCCTTAGCGGAGCAAGGGATTACCGAAGAGTAGAGGGCTCGTATTTTCTTGGCTTACCTGTTGGGGGCGACCATCTTTGCCCAGAAGAAGAGTGTGTGTCAGGTCGGCTTCTTGACATGTTTAGATGACTTGTCTAGAGTACATGAGTACAACTTTGGTGCTCCTGCGTATGCTTCGTTGGTAAGGTGGTGTCGTCAAGCTTGCAGGCCTAAGTTGACGAGTCGGAGGGTGTCTATCTGAGGATTGTGGAGGATATTGGAGGTAGGCATATATGCTCTTTTTTTTTTTTTTTGCATATGCATACTTTGTAGGAGAGTTGTATCTGACTGTTCTTGCTTGTATGGCATCTGTGGTTCTTTGAGTATTTTCCCGCTCTTGGTCCTCACCGTTCTGGTTTGAGGATGTTTCCACTAGGCTCACGTCGGGTTGGTAGGGATAAACACCCATTTACCTCTTTGGAGCATTTTCGGACTACCTTTGAGAGTCATGCTGCGTCTGAGGTAGGTTGCCTTTTGACTTGCTTTTGTACATATATTTTTTTTGGTTCGTTTGATGTGAATGAACTTTGACTTCATAATCTGCATGTGTCGTGGACTGCCTTTGATTGCATTCCTGGGGTTCCACCCCATATTACCATTGAATCCTTTAGGATATCCACCTTGCAGGTGGTCTTCGAGGGGCCATTTAGCTTTGTGTGGTACTTGGGGGACCGCTTGACTCGGCTGGTCTGTCCTGCCTTGGGTAGTCATTTGGTTCCGGAGGACCCCCTATGACCATGTTCTACCTGCGCAGCTTGAGCGTAGAAGATTTAGGGGTCGTGACTCGAGGAATGGCGGCCACAGAGTTTGTTGAGCCGGAGATTGCTGGCTTGGACAGTACAGCTGTGTATCTGGCCTATTGCTTGGGTCGTCAGATGCCGGACCTTACTTCTGAGGTAAGATCTTATCTGTGTTTTTTTTTTTTTTTGCTATATGTGTAATATATTGAGTTTTGTGTCTTGTAGGCGGACTGTTTGGTTCCTCAGGGTTCCAGGAGGTCACGTTCCAGAGTTCCTCGTGGCCAGCCCCCAAGTGTGACCTTGCCGAGCAATGAGGTGAGGTACATTGGTGAGAGTGGGGGACGTATAGTAGAGGAGCTCCTTCTACACATTGCTAATGGGGAGGCCGTGGAGGGCTTACCCTTGCCTGATGGTCGTACAGCGGTAAGTTTTTATCCCTTCTTGATTCTTTTTGTGCTGCTTTTGGATGCTGACTCTATCTTTTGTTCCTCCTTGTAGCTGGACCGGAAGCAGACTTCTCAAGTCTTCAAGCTCATCCACTTGCTGAAGAAGGGATATAGCAAGGTGATGGGTAGAGGGAAGAGTTCTCGGTCTTGGACTGCTAGTGTAAGTACACTTCTGTCTTTTGGTTTAGCTATGTGGAGTGCTTAGTTTAACATTTGGTCTGGATTGTATGCAGATGTCGCGTTCCTCGTCCTCTGTGGGACCCCGACATTCGTCAGCTGCGAGAGTCTCTTCGGCGAGCAGGCCATCTGTTGCTCGTTCATCTACTGTAGCTGCGACCAGGCCTCCTGTTGATGAGGCGCTCAGATCTTCTATGCCGCACATTCCTGTGCCTGAGATGTTTTCTCCTGCGGATTTTCAGCCTTTTTCGAGTAGTAAGCCCGTTGTGACCCCTATGGATGGAAGTTGGGAGAACGCCCCTTGGTGGGATGCACCTCAGGTTGGGCCTTCGTATCAGAATGTGGCTATGGATTTTGGCAGCCAAGCCACAGAGAGCTTCTTTGGGACGGGGTTTTCGGCAGGTACCTCCTTGCACGCACCTGTGTACGATGGGCGAGCCATGAGGCCCAACAATAGCAGATCGATTTATAACTCGTTCAGTACACAGGGCTCCTTCTATTACTCGTCCAGGATTTATGGTCAGGGGCCTTCTATTGAGGATGAGGCTGATAGCAATGATGATGACGACCCCAGTTGAACAGTTTAGGCTTTGATTTGTAAACCTGGTCTTTGAATTCCTGTTTTTATGCATATGTTTGATATGAATGCTATTATGACTCGACTATGCCCGTCTAATCTCTAAGTATGCAATGAGTTATGCAGTAACGAGTAGGACATATTTTAGGGAATAAAGTAAAGAAAAAGGTAAAAATTGCAAGAAAAAGCAAAAATTACACATATTATACCCCCTCAAAAAAAAAGTAAAATAATAAAAAAAGAAAAAGAATATGGCTAACAGAGTCTCGGGCCTTGTAACTCCATTGTACATTTGAAAATTAGGCTCAAAACCGAGCGGAACGGACCAAACGAGCGAGCGAGAACAAGAGAGAAATGTCAACTGGGCCAAGGTCAGGGTCGCTAGCGGCGCTGAGCCAATGGTGAGGACCGCTAGCGGCCCTGGTCACAGCCGCTGGCGGCTCTGGCTTTGGGCCTTTTTTGTGGAATTCTGACTCTTTCTGACCCGATTTTTTTCCTAAAAATAGGATTTACGGGATAATGTCGTATCTCTTTTTCAGACTCTATCTCTCTCAAATTTCTCAAAGCCTTTACCATGGTGAAATTTTTTGAACATCTAATCGATGCCTGGTGTAAAAATCTGACCATAGAAGATAAACTAGAACTGGCTCCGTATCATATCTCAACTTTATTGGCTTTAAGACCAACCAAAATCTTGTGGCCCCTTCTTCTATCCGCTTTGAACTATTGGGACCCAGACTTGCACGTCTTCTGTTTCGGTAACTCTGAATTATGCCCTTTAGTTGAAGAATTTGCTACAATTACCAATATGTCTGATGTTGTTCCCCCAGTTGTGCCTTATTTGAGGGATGGTTTTAGTAATCAGTACAGGAAATCTCTAGGCTTGACATCTGCAGAAGCCAAAAGTATGATTCTTAGTGTCGATGTGGACTTAGTTCAAATTTGTGAAAAGTTTGCTCCTGCTTGACAAGCTTTTGTACTGTGCCTGTTGAATCGCCTATTGTTTGCTAATGCAGAATCCTCCAACCTGGGTAGAGCCTCGTTGTTGCGAGTGGTGAATCGAATGGCTGAAGGGCACTCTTCTTTGCATCTGGTTATTGGAGAAACTATTTTAAGGCTTGACAGGTTGAAAATTTCGCCTCACGAAGCCTTTTCGGGCAGCCCCCCTGCTGCTTCATATTTGGTTATGCAAGCATCTAAGGCTGATAGAATCGCCAGAGAAGATGATAGCTCCTACCTCTCAAGCCTGGAAAAAGAAGACTTATACTGTTGCTAGCTTCTTGGTTAGAAAAAGGCTATATGATGAAAAGACCATTGCTGAATGGGATGCCTTTTTTCATGTCGGACCTGCTATTCGTTGGCATGTGACTTGGTGGAGCTTGACCTCTTTGGTGGCTTGTTGCAAATTCCTCTTTTACACTACTATAGTAGGTCTGTACATGAGTACTTGCTTTTTTCCTTCTAGGGTCATGAGACAATATGGGTTAAAGCAGGTTATCCCTCGTTAGGAAACTTTGAGACAACCTACCTTGGCTTTGACCACTGAGTTTGCTAAGGACTGGGGAAAATATTGGTGTGGAAGGGATCGCTGGACAGTACCTCGGGTTATTGCCCCAACCCAAGTTTCCGAGACCTATTTGAACTGGCTTTCCTGCAGTGATGGAGAAGCGAGACGAGCCCTTCGTTATGAGGAGTGGGACCAACTAGTACCTAGGTATGACTCTGGAGTAGGAAACAAGAAAAGGAAGGAAGTGCATTATGAGGAAGGCTATCACGTAATGAAAAGAGGCAAGCCCCAGGTCAAGGAAGCGATCATAAATTGTTCCCAAGCCAAGGTCTTTCAAAGAAGAACTCTTCAACGAAGCCTTCTAAAGGGAAGAAGGATTAAAGTAATTTTCTTTAGAAAGCAAGTCTAGTTTTAAAAAAAAAGTAATAGGAATTTATTTAGCTTAAACCCTCGTAGTTGCACTTTTTTTTTTGTAGCCTTAGGCATTTTAATTTTTGCAATGTAAGCTTATTCGTTCAGTTTGAATAAAGATTATCCTTTTGAATGAATTGAAAGGGATTTTGAGATTGATTTTGGCCGGGCCCTTTAAAAGGGTTATCTACGTATCCAGAGTGGAATCAGGCCAGCGTAGTTCGTTCAATTTATGTACGTCTCCTTTTTTTCGGATTTTTTTTTGTTTAGACGTAGCACTTCTTCAAATGGTTCATGTTGGTGAGCTGACTGAACTCGATGCCATCAATGTCCATAAGCCGGACTGCGCCTCCTGATAAGATGTCTTTGATGATGAACGGACCGGACCAATTCGGTCGAAATTTACCTCTAGGGTCGGTAACTGGTACACGTAACTCTTTCCAAACTAAGTCTCCTTCTTTCATGTGTCGAGGTCGGACTTTTTTGTTGAACGCTCTTGCCATGCTTTGTTGGTACATGTGTGAATGGTCTAAAGCTCGTAGGCGTCTTTCATCTGTGAACATGAGTTCCTCATAACGAGCTTGGAACCATTGGTTTTCAGGAATCTCACCCTCTAAGGCTATGCGTATGGAGGGTAGCTGGACTTCTATGGGTAGTACAGCTTCCATTCCGTAGATTAGGGAATAAGGTGTCGCTCCTGTGGACGATCTTATGGACGTCCTATATCCCCAAAGGGCAAACGGGAGTTTTATGGGCCAATCTTTGTAGTTTTCTATCATCTTTTCAATGATAGTTTTGAGGTTTTTGCTGGCGGCCTCCACTGCGCCATTGGGTTGGGGTTAGTAAGGGCATGATTTTTGGTGCTGGATTTTGTAGCTTTTTAGTAGGGTGACTGTTTCGGCTTTGAAATGGGATCCATGGTCACTAATGATTTGATGCGGAACACCGTATCGGCAGATGATGTTGTTCCTTATACACTTGGATACTTGCTTGGATGTGAGGATGGCATAGGACTGTGCTTCAACCCATTTGGTGAAATAGTCTATGGCCACTAGGATGTATTCATGTCCTCCAGAGCCCTTCGGGATGATCTTACCAATGATATCTATTCCCCATGATGAAAATGGCCAAGGGGATGTGAAGTTATGGAGCATTGAAGGTGGCATATGCTATAGGTTGGCATATATCTGACATTTCTTGCACTTCTTGACATAGTCGTAATAGTCTCTTTCCATGGTGGTCCAATAGTATCCCAGTCGTAGGACCTTTCTCGAGAGCATTCGACCATTCATATGTGGTCCGCACACTCCATTGTGTGCCTCATCCATGATTTCCGCGGCTTCTTCGGCGTTCACACATCTGAGGTTGACTCCATTGTGGGACTTCTTGTATAGAACCCCCTTGTATTCTATGTATTGCGCCGCTAAGAGACGGTTGGCCTGTTGAGCTCTTATTGGCGTGTCTGGAGGGTACGTGCCTTTGGTGATGTAGTTGAAGACGTCTTGGTACCAAGGATCTTCTTCTATCGAAGCCAGGGTTAGACTCGTGTCGAGGTTGTTGCAGAAGGCTGACTCGCTTCTTCTTTGTATGAAAACAGGCATCATGCTGACGGGATCAGGTATGGTAATCAAGGATGTCAGCTTAGACAGGGCGTCCGCAAATTGGTTATCCTCTCGGGGTAGATAGGTGAATGCTACTTCTTCAAAGTTGTCAAGTACTTTATCCAAAACTTCCTTGTAGAGTGCCAGACTTTCACTATGAACCTTCCACTTTCTAGACACTTGGTTGATGATAAGTAGAGAATCTCCATAAACCTTGAGTACCCTGATGCCTAGGCCTACGGCTGCTTGTAAACCAATAATACATGCTTCATGATGAGCAGCATTGTTTGTGACAGAAAAATCTAATTTCACCGAGATGGGAGTATGAGCCTCGTTTGGAGATACCAAGAGTACTCCTGCGCCATAGCCTCTTTGGTTGGATGCCCCATCACACTACAACAATTAGTCAGTTGGGCCACGAATTTTGTGTGGCTAACTTTTTCGGATTTTTTGAAATTGTCACGAAAAATTATTTCATGGCCATTTCCAACAAAATTGCCACGGGCAAAATAATTTTATGCCTGTTTTTCCACGGAAAAAACAAAATTGTGGCCATCTTGGAATAATCGCTACGAGTGGAATAACTTCGTGGCTAAATTGCCACGGAAATATACTTGTGTGGCCAAATTGCCACCAAATATATTTTTTCGTGGCCATTTACAAATTTTGCCACGAAATTGACTAGTTTTCCACGATAAATTTTGTGGATGTCGATATTTTTTCCATGTAATAACATTCTAAATATAATAGTGTCCATACTTTAGTCATATAAGAAATTTAGCATATAAACTCCGAGAGGTCTCAAGTTCAAGACTCACTATCGACAATTCTAAGGTTTTTCTTATTTCTTTTTTCATGTTTACTTAGCCACTAGTGTTATTGTAGCTATTAATTTAACCGCCACAAAAATTCTCGTAGCTAATTGAAATGTTTCTACGACTCATTTAGTGGCAAGATGCTAACGTGTCACTGACAAAACTGTGGCTAGACTTCTCCCTATAGCCACAAGAGTGCTTTAAGCGTGGCTAAATAGATTGCCACGACCTTATAGGCCACGACCGGTCACGAGAAAAATCCCAGTGGCTAAGTGCTTTTGCCACGGAAATTTCATATGATAGCCACAGTTATTATAGTGGCGCAAGTGACCATTTTTTGTAGCGTCAAAGTACATTTTCCAGCAATTTTCTTCAATTAGAGCTACATCTTCGTCGGGAAAATCATATTGCTCGTGATCCCTGGCTGTGTGAGTGGGGTGTTCGGCCAAGTATTGTGAAACCGCATGTCCTTTGATGGTTTTTGTAGGATCAAACTTGAGATCAAATTCAGACAAAAACACTGTCCATCTTGCAATCCTTCCACTGAGGACTGGCTTCTCAAAGATATATTTGAGGGTATTCATCCTCGACCTTACAAGAACGGGGTGATTGAGCATGTAATGTCGGAGTTTCTTTGTTGCCCAGACTAAAGCTAAGCAAGTCTTTTCAAGGCTCGAATATCTGGTTTCGTAATCGATGAACTTCTTGATCAAGTAATATATGGCTCGTTCTTTGTCCTCTATGGCTTGGGCTAGCATAGCCCCCATGGCTATATCGGTTACCGTCAAATAGAGGATCAATGGCAGGCCTTGCTTGGGAGGAGCAAGAATAGGTGGGTTGGCTAGATAATCTTTAATCTTGTCGAATGCTTCTTGACATTGGTCATCCCATTAGATTTTGACCCCCTTCTTCAATTTCTTGAATATGGGTTCACATGTTATGGTGAACTTTGATATGAATCGGCTAATGTATTGAAGTCGACCGAGGAACCCCCTAATTTTTGTTTCATTCTTGGGCGGAGGCATTTCAACTATCACTTTGATCTTAGATGGATCAATTTCGATTCCCCTTTGATTCGCTACATAGCCCAATAGTTTGCCTGATGTGACCCCGAACGCACACTTTTGGGGATTCAGTCGGAAGTTGTACTTGCGCAGTCTCTCAAAGAACTTGTGGAGTGCCTGAATGTGCCCATCCCGGTATCTTGACTTCACAATCATATCGTCCACATAAACTTCGGCTTCTTTATGCATCATATCATGTAGCAAAGTTGTGGCGGTCCTTTGGTAAGTTGCACCTGCGTTCTTCAATCCAAAAGGCATGACCCTGTAACAATAGGTCCCCCAAGGAGTTATGAACGTCGTTTTGCTCATGTTTTCTTCGGTCATTTGAACCTGGTTATATCCTGCGTAGCCATCCATGAATGATAATAGAGCATATTCAGCAGTGTTGTCTACCAAGAGGTCAATGTGTGGTATAGGAAAATCATCTTGGGACTAGCCTTGTTGAGGTCCCTGAAATTGACGCACATTTTGACCCGGCCGTCCTTGTTCAATACTGGAACCACATTTGCGTTCCATTCAGGATAATCTGATACTATGATGAACCCGGCGGCGAGCTGCTTCTGTACCTCTTCTTTTATTTTCAGTGCCCATTCTGGTCTGATGCGCCGTAGTTTCTGTTTAACTGGCTTAGCATCAGGGTATAAAGGGATCTTATGCTCGGCTATACTCCTCTCAATTCCCGGCATGTCTTTGTAGGACCAAGCAAAAACATCTGTGTACTGTTTCAGAAGTTCAACAAATTGCTCACGTTCCTGTTCAGTTAAGGATAATCCAATTCTTACTTCACGAGGTTCGCTTTCATTGCTTAAATTAATTAATTCTGTTTCCTCCACAATGGAGGTCTCTTGTTCATGATTGGTTATTGCTTTCAGCAAATCCTTAGGCAACTCATTTTCATAACTGGGTTTATCAATAGCTAAACAAAGCGAAAAATAAGCAGAAGGACTTTTCATTTTATTGATATTGGAATTAAAAACAGCAAGAAAGGGATCAGAAGTTCCCTTCATATTGACACTAGACTTAGAAAAAGAAAATGGGAAATTCCCCGCTCCTGACTCAACCTTAGGACCTAAACTAGACACTAACTCTGACTGAGACTTGGAATCAGATTCTCCCATTATTGGTCCTTCTCCAGTGGTTATTGTGACCTTGCGTCCATTTGAGCTAGTCTGGCTTACTTCTTTGCGCCATCCCATCGTAACATCTTCAGTAGTATATATCAGATCAGCGGGGTTGAAGTTGCGATCATAGAGAGCCATCACTTCTTCATTCATGGCGGGAGCTTCCGTCATTCTTGTTTCTTGTCCGAATAGGAGCCCCAACATTTGGTTGCCCGGTGCCTTGGTCCAATCTCGATCTGCTGGATTGCGGAAGTGAAGTGCCTCCTCGTCCAGTTGGTTACAGTCTTGGAAGATCTCGAAGCCTGGGTGTATGACTTTGGCTTCTTTGTCGTAGTAGGGTTCGGGGAAGCCATAGTATGGGCAATAGTCCCCTTTCATAATAAATTGGCCATTTAGGGTATGGCTATAAGGTGGTATCATTTCCTTGGAGATGGCTTGTTTTCCCTTAACTTGCTTCTTTTGCTTCAGAACATGGTTGTGGCTCTCTTCATTAGTGGGTTCATAACCGAGTCCAAAGGAGTTATTCTTGACATCAAACTTGAAAGTGGTGGGCCCTTGTCCATTTTTGTTCATACCCATACCGGGTATGTACCCTTGCTTCTTGAGGAAACCTAACATGAGGGTTTGAGTGCCATATGAATGGTGCTTGATCTATTTCTAGCACGTTGACTTTGGGTTGTGGCTCATACTTACGCACAGTGATTTTAAATATATGGGACTTCGGAGGGGAAACGGCCCCAAAATCAATAATGAACTGGATGTCACACTTTAGGCGATAGTATTGATCAGTAAGGTGACCAAAGCATCTGTGATATTTGCAATAGAGGTAATGATCTTCCTCTTCTGGTAAGACTCCTTCCAAGAATCGTAGATCTCCATGGCGAAGTAAAGTTGTCATAACATCATGAATTGGTACTGCAAGTGGTGTAGACTCGCGAGCGGGAGGATTCGATACCCTTTTTGGACAACCAATGGTGCGCGGGCCACATGGTCCCTTCATTAATGAAGGCTTGGATTTTGTCTCTCAGATTTCTGCAGTCATTGTATGATGTCCGCAGGCTCAGTATTATCCGCAGTAAACGCTTGGGTTTCCGTTTTCAGGGACGAGTTCATAGGTAGGCCCCACTGGATGCATGTAGCCATATGCCCTCATTTGTTGAAAAATGTGTTCTTGAGGCCAACAGGGTTGCCTTTGATCCAGAATAACTTTGTCACCTTCTAAAGCCTTAACCCTTTGTTCCAGCCCGGCAACCTTTTTCTGTAGCTTTTTGATCTCAGAGTTATAAATAATTATGTATTGAGATAGCTGCTCAATATCGTCTTGTGCTTTAACAAGGGCTTCAATTGGCTTGTTTGTGCCTCTGTACTCAACGACACTAGGGGTCTCATCAGGATTAAGGCCTACTTGGATTTTGGCCTCTCGGAATGATCTGTCCAGTTGTTCCCCTAAGTCAAGGGACTCATCTTAAGTATCAAGTACCGATTCTTTTGAAGCTTCATGGACCGGATACGCAGTTGTTACAAAGTGAGTTTTGGTCTTCTTAGCAGCCCGACCCATTTCTGATCCTGGCATGAGGGGAGGTTCTTCCTATGTATCTTTAGCTGAGGAGCGCTTGCTGGGCCCTGACATGATCTGAACGAGAAGATGACCCAATGAGCTCACGAGACTCTCACCTAAGAAAAAATGATGACCCACACATAAAAAACACATTGTTCTATAAAAAAAAAAAGATCGTTAAGCCTAAATGCCCAAATATTTCCCTAGTATCAAAGAAAAATAAAGTCAATGAATGAAAATATAGAAAGTAGAAAAAGACGGACTATCCTATTTTTTTTTTTCTAGACTCAAAGAAAATGGAAATGGGATAAAATAAAAGAAAAAGAATTTCGATCATCATTTTTTTAAATTTTTTTTTGCAATTTTTTTTTCGGCGTTTGCCATTTTTTTTTTCGGCGTTTGCCATTTTTTTTTTTTTTTTTTGTTTTTTCTTTTCTTTTTTTTTTTTCTTTCTACCGAATCTGAATTACATAAAAAAAAAAGAAATAGAAAATGGGAGAGGGGAAATTGGAGTGACTGGCTCTTTTTTTGCTAAAAGATCCTAGGAAATTGCTCATGACTTGACAGAATATATCATCGGAAAAATGACGAGTGTTCATTGAATGGAATTCTCACACCATCTTTGGGCATTAGGGACTAGTTAAAAATAAAAGAAAAAGATTTCTAGCACGTAAGTACATGTTGGCACATAGTCACAACATTTATGCATTCAATCAAGCATTATAATGACGCAATTTACAGGCAAACATGTGATCAGACGTGCATTACAACGACACATGCACAACAAGCAAGTGAATGCACGAATGTGGGCTAGAGGCTTTTTGCTCCTGTGAGGTCACCACGACAAATTACAATTTCCGTTCGGCGGATGGTCGACACATCAATTGTAATTCTTTTTCACCAAACCAACAAGAGTCGATGAGTCATGGGTGAGGAAGCGTCGGTTTGCACGATAGGACAACTGTATATTCTTTTAGATATACGGGTTGTCTACGAGTTACGACACAAACTTCCTCGAGGGTCGATAAGGGTCAAAAAGTTGTGACAAAGCACATGCAAATGATGCAATATATGGAACATGTAGTTAAACAATTAAGCAAACTTGACTTTCGAGTCTCACCCTCTTAAGGACCCAGGATTTTCCATCGCTCCACGGAGTGTGTCCTTATAGAAAATTTGTAAGTTGAATTGGGGGTTTAGATAAGTTCAAGGGACCATCGAGTTAGAAAAGACTTTGTAAAGACTTGAATTGAATAAAAACCATGAAAGAGGTCACAAATCTGCTATCGGCGTTTTATCGAAGGGACAAACCGAAGGGACAACCCAATAGCACGATAAGTGAACTGATCATGTTTTTAGAAAGACTCACGCTCATATAGAACATATGGGTACCCAAAAATAAAGGGTTAGGGGGCGAAGGTACGAGGTGTGAAGTTGTTAGGCACCCAACTTGCCCGTTTTATGACGGCCTCTACTAACTCAAGTTTGCTTAATAATTTAAAGACATAATCCCCATGCAAACCGGATTAACAACCTAGATTTAGACTATTACTTGGTTCATCACAAGCATCAAAACAGTTATTTCTAACCCTTGTTTAGACATGCATTCGATTGGCAAGTTGAGCATCACAACGACTAGACATGCTTGAGAAGACAATATTTAGTAAGCAATGAAAGACGTTTATTAGCATGATATCTACATTATGACTACTAGAAAATAAACAATTAGGCAAGTAATTTAATTTGAGCCCTCAGAAGTTAGCAACTAAAGTGTAGGCTATTTAGCGAAAAAAAGTAAAGACAAGATCTCAAGTAAAGTATTAGGAAGAAAGAGGGGGAAGCTCGGGAGTACTCAATCGAGAATGGAGGTTGTCAACTGTAGACTGTGTGTTTTTGAATGGGGGTCGATGGTTGTATTTATAGGCGAATTGATGCACAAGTATTTGTGCATGTTTTTAGGGTACATTTGCATTGGTTTTACGTAATTTTTAGGATGTTACTTGCATTTAGTGCAGTGATTATTTTACCCCATATTTTCTAGATTATACTTTTCTTTGCTTGGTGTGTCTTTGCGTATTTTTATAGGTATTTTGGGCTTCCTAGAGGAGTAATGGTGGGAGCGAGAAGAACCGAGGATGAAGTTTCGACAATGCTTCAGTATTTTGGCCATAACCTCATCATATAAACTCCAAATCAAGTGATTCAAAGTGCTGTGGAAAGCTAGCCAACAGAGTTACAACTTTCGTGTTTTACCTTTTCGCCAACTCCAAGTTCGAGACTGCTTAAAATGTGTCAGAAGGAAAAAACGGACAAACCATGAGAAAAACGGGGGAAGAAAAACCCCCGTTTCACCTCAGCAAGCTTTCCAACGCTTACTGTAGGTGAAAAAGGCCTGGCTGGGTGAAAAACGGCGTAGGCCATTTTTGACTATTTTGGCCATTTTTCGCCCAGTTTGGTGCCTCCTCGCGCACGCGACCCTTGGGCTATAAATACCCCCTTTTGTACGGGATCCCATTATGTCATCTTATCCTTAGCTTAACTTTTCTAGGGTTTTCATTAGAGTTCCTCAAATAGTGAGTTTAGAGTAATTAGTGAGTGTTAAACATTGTTAGTTAGTGAAAATCTTCTCTTTAATCTTGAATATTTGTTGTAAGTTTTCTTTCTCCTCTCTCTTTCTATAAATACTTTGCAAGTTCTAATCTTTGTTGTTGAATGTTAATGGGTATTGTTATTATGAAGTTTATTTTGCTTAATATCATGATTAGTGAGTAGTTTAATTAGTTCTAGGATTAGGTAGCCCTAATCCATGCTCTTGATTATTGGTTTGCCCCTTTTCCCAAGTTTAACATCAAATTTCTATCAATGTTAAGCATGTGCTCACCAAGTGTTTGATAAATTGATTAATCCACTTTTTATCTTATTTATGCCTAATGTGTTTTTTTTTTTTTTGGGAATTTAAATTTGTATTTCATTACTTCCAAAAGTATATAAGATATTACAATGAGCTCATAACCACTAAGACTAAAATACTCTTTCCCTCATCTCTAGCAACAGGCTGCTAGCACACAAAACTCGTATCAAACTTGCTCTTTTGACCTACCTTCTATGAAGGGTGATCAAATTACAAGAATATACAAAGATTTTGCTATTACAATAAGGATGGGTAAAATAAGCAAAGAAATACAAACATAGCATCTCAACTACTCAGATAACATTTTTTAGCAAAAGAAGTTAAGATTTGAAGAGAAGTACTTCTGGATCTTTTCGTTCTTTGCTGCAACAGCACGAACATGGAGTGCAGAGATCATTTGCTTCATGATCTGGCCTACAATGCCTGTCTTTGCTTGAAATATTCTCTGGTTCCTCTCTTGCCAGAGGTGCCAGATTACAGCAGCTACACAAGCATACATGACTTTGTTCTTCACTTGTCTTCCCTTAAACTTATCACAGATATGCTGGTAAACATTAGGCCACTTCCATTGGACAGGGTCTAGTTTCAGCCAAGTAAATACTCTCCCCCACAACTGAGAAGCAAAATCACACTCAAAGAATAGATGCTTGAAAGATTCTTCGTCATTTCTACATAAATAGCAGTAGCTTGGTCCTTGCATACCAATCTTATGTAGCCTACTCCATATTGGTAGTCTCTCCTAGATACACAACCACAGTGCAAATTTCCATTTAGGCAGGGCAAGTTGACTCCAGATCAGATTACACTAGTACTTCTTCTGCAGGTCTGCCAGCATCTGTTTAAACACAACACTGATTTTATACCGAGGCCATGAACAGACAATGAGCTGTAGGTTCTCACGTTCATCAAATAGTTTCTGAAACAGCCAAGAAGCTTGCATAGGCTTATTCATGGTCCAGAAATCATTTTGCTTAATATAATAAGCATTAAGCCATTTAATCCATAATTTCTCCTTCTTGTGCTGAATATCCCATATCAACTTCCCAAGGGAGGCTCTATTCCATATTTTCAGATTGAAGATGCCAAGTCCCCCCCTAGCAGCAGGAGTGCACAAATCTTCCCATGCCACTAAGGCTCTTCTACTAGGTTCTGCTGTACCAGTCCACAAGAACTTTCTGCAGAGCTGTTCTATTTTGTGAGTAACAGCTGCAGGGATATGAAAGAACTGTGTCCAGAAGTTTTGCATAGCAAACAAAACAGATTTAATCAGCTGGAGCCTTTCTGCATATGATAGAAATTTTGAGGTCCAAGCTTGGATCCTCTCAGTAATTCTGTGCACTAAAGGGTCATAATGATTAATCTGCAATCTCTTAGATGTAAGAGGAGCACCCAGATATCTGAAGGGTAGAGAACCGTCCTGCATACCCATACACTCCATAATTCTCAATTTTTCAGCATTATCAACCCCTCCAAAATAAATTTCAGATTTGCTTTCATTAGCTTGAAGACCTGAACAGACTGAAAATAGCTTGAATTTCTCAAATAGCAGTGCCACAGACTGTTGATCACCTCTAGAGAATAGTAACAAATCATCTGCAAAGATACAGTGAACAAGGGAGAATTTCTTGCATCTGGGATGGTTCTTGAATTCTCTGACAATTTGGAGCCCTTTTAGACATCTTGAGAGGTAGTCCATGGCAATGACAAATAGATAAGGAGAGAGAGGATCTCCTTGTCTAAATCCCCTCTTTGCAGAAAAAGGAGCCATGGGAGTGCCATTAAACAAAATAGAGTAACTCACAGTTGTGATACACATCATTATCCATTTCACAAATCTCATAGGGAAATGCATGCCAAGTAACACTTGTTCAAGGAAAACCCATTCCAATGAGTCATAGGCCTTCCTTAGATCAATTTTAAGAACACATCTAGGGGATATCCCTTTCTTTCCCTAGTGCTTGACAATTTCATGAGCAAGGATTATATTGTCACCTATAAACCTCCCCTTGATGAAAGCAGATTGTTCCAATAACACAACATTATCTAGCACTTTGCTTAGTCTATTAGCAAGGGTTTTAGACAAAATCTTATAAATTACATTGCAACATGCAATAGGCCTATAATCACTTACATATGAGGGGCAAGATTTTTTAGGAATTAAAGTGACTGCAGTGCAATTTATAACTTTCAAAATGTTACCTGACTCAAAAGTGTCAATAATAGCATCAGCGATCTCTTTGCCCATAGTATCCCATGATTTCTTGTAGAAAGCTGCAGAAAAACCATTTGGGTCAGGAGCCTTATCATCATTGATTTCCCAAATAGCTTGCTTAATCTCCTGAGCTGAGAATTGCTCACATAATGCAATCTATTGCTCCACTGTAAGTACAGGACCAACAAAGATGATGATGTCAGGGTCAATGGCAGGGAGTTCAGTAGCATTAGACCCATCATGTTGATGAAAAATGTCTAAAATTCAGCTTTAATAGCAGCAGGGTCAGTCAGTTTGACATTGTTTGTATTATAAATAGAAGAGACTTTGTTGTGTGCTCTTCTAGTTTTAATACTAGCATGAAAGAATCTAGAATTGTCATCTCCAGCTCTAATCCAATGAAGTCTGGATTGTTGTTGCACATTTAGTTCCTCAGTATCTCTGATCTTATGAAAGTGATCATAAGCCTGCTTCTCTCTCTCAATAAGCTCCAGGTTGAATTTATCATCTGCAAGAAGTTCTTCAGCCTGGATTAAGCTAAATTGTGCCTCCTACACTTTCTTTTCCCAGTGAGGGATGTAAAGGTAAGATTGCTTGGGTATTTTCTTCATATTCTGGTGCTTTTGCCAAATTCTATACATTGCAGACCCTCGCCCCTCAAATTTCCAGCCTTCCTCAAACACCTCCTTGTACCCAGGTTGAGAGATCCACAAATTGAAGAATCTGAAAGGCTTCCTCTCTTGTTGGGTCTCAGGTACTATAGTAAGTGATGCAGGTGAATGGTCAGATATAAAAGGAGCCAAAAATTCAACCTCTATGCTAGGGAAGGTAGAGATCCATTCATAGTTTCCTAGCACCCTGTCAATCTTGCTATAAACTCTTGTATGATCCTGGTATCTATTACACCATGTAAATTCCATACCTTTAGCCCTAATATCCTCCAGACTAAGCTTATAACAAAGGTCTTGAAGTTCCTCAGTCCCTGATATATGATTTCCAGTTTGTAATCTTTCAGAAATACTCAAAGTGGCATTGAAGTCACCACCTATTAGCCATGGTTCAGTAATATTCATTCCCAAATTCTCAATATTATCCCAGCACACACTCCTCAAATTTATATCATTCTTGGCAAACACAGCAGTCAACAAGAAAGTAATCCCAGAGAGGAATAAAGTTTTCATGTGCACAAAATGATCAGACACACTAGGAGCTTCATTGTGGTTGCAAAAATGAAGCCAGTTATTCAGGATTTTATTGCCTACTTTATCAATTTTATTCACCTTCACCTTTGTCTCTAGAAGTGCAACAAAACAGAATTTATTTCTATAAATAAACTTCTTAATATCACGAAACTTAGAGGGTTTATTCCGCTAACATTCCAAATAAGCATCTTCATTGAGAACTGTTTGGGTTGGGAGATACCTGAGCACCAAGGCTTTCTCCAATGAGCAAATCAGCTTCTGCAGAATCAGTTGCAACATTTATATCATCAGACTCCTCATTTAGTTGAAAAACTGTAAAAGAGTTATGCAGAGCAATATTTGCACTTGGTCTATGCATACTCTGCCATCTTCTCTCCTCAAGTGATATGTGATTCTTTTGTAATTCATCCATTTCTGCAGATAGTTCATGTTCAGGCTCTGTGGTCTCAGTATTTGCACCAGTAGGGACAATAGGTTGAGCTGGAGCTACAGTAGCAGTAGTCCTAGGCTGCCATTCCTGTCTATTTCTCCTTCTTCTCCTGCGTGCAGGTTGCTCAGGATGAGGTTGAGCAGGATTGCACCTATCTTCCAGGTGCCCAAATTTCCTGCACCTTTGACAAAAGGCAGGCTTCCACTCATATGTAAGCTTTTGCTGAACCATGGTGCCTTCATCATCCTCAAACCATACTTCTTCCTTATATGGTACAGTTATATCAACTTCAATCAGTAACCGAGCATAAGAAACCCTCTCCAATTCAGCAGTAACCTTACCAACATATAAAGGTTTACCCATACAGCTACCTAACCTACTCAGAGAGTCCATTGACCAGCAGGTTAATGGAAGATTAGGGAATTGGATCCACAGTGGAATTTTCCTGTGTTTTTCAGGGTCCATCACAAAATCAGTTGTCCATTCTTGAAGTATGAAGGGCTTAGCATTAAAGGCATAAGGACCCCTGTGAAGAACTTCATCTCGCTCTTCTATGGTAGCAAATTTGAAAATGAAATAGCCTTTTTCATGAAGATAGCACTTGGGCATGGCTACAAATTTCCAGTAAAAAGCTACATAACTCTCCATTTGGCTAAAATAAGGAGCATCTCCCAAAACAAATTCAATAATTGATGAATCCCATTTTTTAATTGCAGATTCAATTTCATTTTTCTGGAGTAGCAACTCTTTTTCCCTCTTTTATTATAGGAGGAATAAATTTCAAGTTATATGAGTCACTAGCAAACCGATTCGAAGAATTTCTGATATTATCATTTTCAGTGGGAGGGTTTACCTCAATCGGATGGCTACTGGTAGCCACCGGAGCTATGGGGGTAGCCACTAGAGAAGGCGTAACAGACGAGCTCAGCGAAGCCGGAATACTACCAAAAATAGGCATAGAAACACCTGCCACCGGCGTAACAGCTTCCGCCGTCGGCAGAGAGGCACCAGAGCGAGGGGTAGGGACCATTATCAGTTGTCGGGCAGCTCGAGGTTGAAGACTCTCAGCTGAATCCTCAAAAACAGGAAGCCCTTGAGAGAGTGAACTATAAGCCCCTAGATCCTCCGGTGTCGATTCTTTTTCCAAAGAAAGTTCTTGATCCTCAGGGATTGAAGGAATGGAGCCCAGAAACTCGTTCAATGGAACAGTAGATTCTCTCGAAGCTTTTCGTCTCCCCATTATTTATGCCTATTGTTAAGCATGGAAATGTGTTTGATGATAGTGGTTGCTTGACTATTGATGCTTGAGAGTTAATACCACGAAAGTGGATTATTTCTTTAATGACTATATAATTAGCTTAATTTAATATAACTCATGCCTAATTAGGACCCTAGAAATAGGACTCTTGATTTGTGTTTGGGTAAATCACATCCCTTCGAAAGAAGGTGTTTGTGATGCGTTTGCTAATTGTCAAGTGGTTTGTTATTTAAGTTTGGGGGTTATTTGGGACTAATTGACTTTCAAGGTGTATAATTAGTGGTGATTCCTATACTAGAATTGCCTTTATTATCGTTTCACATCTCTATTTGCTTTCAATAATTAGTTTACTTAGGTTAACCAATCTACTCAACTACTCTTTAATCGGTTTAGATAGACTATAATTTAGGGATATTTTGTACTTTATCAACGAGTCTCCGTGGTACGAAATTGATTATTACTTCGACATACACCGTGCACTTGCGGTTGTGTCACGAATGAAGTAGGGTTGGATGGGTGAAGACTAGAGGAGCCATAATTTGGATTTTGGGCTGAAAAATAGTCGGGCCTGGAGACTTAGCGAGGGCCGCTAGCGGCCCTAGATTTTCATCCAAGGCCGCTAACGGCCCTGGTGCGGGCCGCTGACGGCTGTCAGCTAGCCAGCTGGATGTCGTCATAATGACAACATCCAGTCCATTTTAATTTCAAGAGGATTTTTAGTGTTCCAAAAATGTGAAAAGACTGCTTTATCCTTCTGCGGTAAAAAGACGATTTTATCCCCAGCTTGCAACTTGGCAACCGGGAGTCGGAAAAAGACACGAGAGGTTGGAAAGCTCTTGAATGGGGCTTTTGAATGGGGTTGAAATGAAGGAGTGATCGAGGAAAAACCTGAGACCTTATCTTACCTATTAAAGAAAAAATAGCGTTCAAGTTTATAAATTACTCCTTTCATCATCGTGCTTTGGCAGAGGAATCTGAAGGCGCTTTTTTTGGCGTCTACAACCACCGCCTACCCCGCTTAGCCACCACCTACCCGGCCACCGACGAGGTCGCCTCCGGCCGGCGACCACAATAGTAGCCCCTTCAGTCCAACCCTCCCCTCCTCACTCTCTCTCCTAACCCCACCACCCACTCTCTCTCCTTCACCCACCCCCACCAGCCCCCACCACCCAGAGCCAATCTCACATTATCATAAGCATAAAAGAGCACCAATCTCCAAGGATTCAGTCGTCGACGAGCTACCGCTATCGGTGACTGTGATGAACTGCCGTCGAGCTCTAATCTACCCAAAACGGCATCGATGCACATAACCCAAGACAATGGCAGATTGGCTCCCATCGACTGGTCTCCAGGTTAGTTGACTTGTAGCCGATGGAAGCATGGCCGATGGGCTGCGTATGTGGCAGCCATGATTGATTGAAAAGTATGCAATTAAAGCTTCATTTCCAGAAGCACGCAGTGAATATGGAGGAAGGTAGGTGGGGATAAGTACTAAAGGGTCCCTCAGTAAGTATGTGAAAGGACAATCACGTCCTTATACTGTTCAATTTTTTACAACTGAGCCACAATCCCTTTAACAAATCTGGGACGCTTATTTGAGATGAATCAAGGGTTTAGATTGGTTCTCATAGTTCTCACAAAAAGTAGTTCTCATTTGATATATATATATATATATATATATATATATATATATATATATATATATATATATATATATATATATATATATATATATATATATATATATATATATATATATATATATATACAATAAGATGATGAGAAGTGATCTGAACCATAGAATCAAGTAGATCGAACGGTTGTTAAGTCGCGCGTATTTTAAGTTATGATAAACCAGATCTTGCCCCATTCTCTCTCTTCAAACCCAATCCTTAATGTTTTTCTCTCTCCTCTAGTCCCTTTCACAGGCGCACTCTGTACGCTCTCTCTCTCCAATCTTTCTCTCTCCTCGAATCCATGGCGGCAAAATGAAAATGACGATCTACGACCATGTAATTGTCTTCACGAAATCATCGATCGACGACACAAATTGTATGCTCTCTCTCTCTCTTTCTATTTCTCTCTCCATAGTAATGGTCCCAAAATTGAACTTAAATTTTTTCTAGGGTTTGTTTTAGTTTGTCAAATTAAACGATCCAAATGAAGTCAGTACTTGAATCTATCTTCCAACGATATATAAGGTGATCAATCTGGATTAATGTGTGTACTTTTGTTGCAGATATGTTATTGTTTGTAGTCTTCTTTGTTTTTCTCCATTTGAAGTAGTAACTTATTTTTGTGACTTGCAATTGAAATTGAAGTATTATTACCATTTGTGTTTGATTCCTAATAAGATACTTTGAGTTGCCTTTGAATTTGATTTGTCTAGTATTATATTTGTAGTTAAAATGCCCAAATGTGAAGACATCTGAGTTTGTGTTTTTGTTTTTTGATTGATCGATTTTCTTTTGGCGTGTCTGCTTGTTTCCATTGAAATGTCAGAATCTAGGCTGAATTTCAAGTGGGAGGAGTGTTCAGGTGAGATAATTTTGAAAGTTTGAGGATTAAAAAAATAAATTTATAGTTTGGTGGTATTTTAATGCATGAGAGAAACAGGTTGATTGGTTCAATTTTGACTGTAGAAATAGATGCTTCTTGATATTTGGAGAGTACAGATTGTAGTGAGTATGTATAAGTGAATCCAATGGGATGCCTTTTTCGTATAAAATGTATGCATCTGTGATTAATGTTGAGCACTATAGAGTGGGATACTAGTGATCAGTGATCACTACCTCATTTTTCTCGTTGACTTCAAATTGAATGCATAGCATAGATTTAGGTTCGAGCCCTACGTAGTCTTCTAATATCTTTTTTAAAAAAGTTAGGATGTTAAGTTATAAAGTGACTTGTATTTTACAAAAAAGTGACTCGTGTTTAACAAAAAAGTGACATTTGTAATAGCTCATTATAGTGACCCCTATTTTTAGTTTAAGTGACCCATGTTCTGAATTTAAGTGACCCCTATTGTTAGTTTTAGAGATTGAAGTGAGTTAATATGCTAAATAAATTTGTGTTGTGACCTTTGTTTATACGTTATTCCCATCGTTGTTTGAACCAAAGTGCATAGCATATATTGAGACTTTATTCCTTTCGGTGAAATTATTGTCATAGTCGTTTTGTGATTTAGTTGCCTCGTCCAAGTTATATGCTCCTCATTTCTCTAGAAAGTGACCAGTGTTTAACTAAAAACTGTCCCGTATTTAGCTAAAAATTGACCTCTGTCTCTACATCAATGAAGTGACCCGTGTTTCGTAGACTTTGTAATTCACATTTCATGCTTTCAATTTTGCTGTATTGTTCATATTGTTGATGTTTTTGAGTCACTTGCCCCTCGAGTTTCTATCCTCTGCTGTTATTGGGGCTATAAGGCATGAAGTTGTAGTTGTTGGTGGGCATCGACTATCTGCAGAATGTACTTTGAAAAGCTTATTGATAAAGTGATCTCTTATAAAACTTGTAGTGACCCCTTTATTTCAGCATAATTGACCCCTTGGCTATTGTCAAAGTGAATTATTTTCAATCTTCCAGTTTAGAGGGTGATATCTATGTTAATTAGTTGAAGCTTTGATTTTTGTTTCTTTAAGTAACCCCATATGAAAAATTAAATTATCCCTTTGTTTTGTAAAAGTGACCCCTTATATGGTAGTTGTTTGTTTGATTTGTTGTTGTAAATGAATCTTCGTAATGTTGTTCCCTTCTACTACTGCTCATATTTACCTGCTTTCCACAGTAATACACTATTACTAGTTTCCTCTTCTTCTATGCTTCTGTAGTCATGTCTGCCTTAATTATCTATCTGTAATTGATTGAATGATAGTTGCTTTTATTTATTGATGAAATGTCTGAATGACAACTCTTTTGAGTTGGGACTATGGAAATGCTATAGACAACTACCTGTCCTTTTTAGTCTACTAGCTCAATAGTAGAGCATTTGTGCAATGCACAAAAAATGTGGGTTCAAATTCCATATAGACTTCTTGTTATCCCGAATCAATACATTAGAAGTGACCCCTCTCCCTTTTTAGTGCTCAACAACTAGTAATTCAGTTAGTCTATGCTATAAGTGACATTGTACAATCTTATGAGTGACCCTTCTCTCTTTTTCAAGTGACCCCTCAATCTTACTGAAGTAAACTTCAAATTTTTAGTTTTGTTGATATTGACATGTTCTTACACCGTTCTGCACTTGAGTCTTTGTGTTGTTGCCAGTTGGTCATTCATGACCTGTTTCTTGCTATTTCAAAAAACAAATACAGATAGTATTAAAAGTGACCCCTCTCTATTTGTAAAGTGACTCCCCAATCTTATGGAGGTTTACTATTAATTCTTAGTTTGTAAATATTAATACTTACTTTTCTTTCACTATCCTTTTAAGTCATCCCTCGCACAATGAAAAGTGAACCAAATTATCAAGTAGTAGCTTATGTAGGATTCAAACATACATTCATTGTGCGAAGCACATTGCTCTACCAATTGAGCTAATAGGCTTCCTTGTTTCTCACAGTGCGGAATTATGTATCTCATAATGGTATGAGAAAAAAATATATTTATATTTATAAATTTCTATCCTATTTTGTGCCTAATATTTCTAAAATGTGAGTCAAATATTTTAGATAATCAAATAGTTTCGGATAATTTTGAGTTTTTTTATATTCTTTTTATTATCGGATAGCCGAACATCCCAAATTTATGGAAATTTATATCCAAAATTTCATTTATCCGCTTATTCAGATTTTTGGATCGGATACTCGGGTTCGAATATTATTGAGCAACCCTAACAAGTTATGAAGACACAACTTTTCAAAATTGGGTATGCTCTTTATTGGAATAATTGCAAGTTTTGAAGAGGAGTAGACGAGATGTCACTCTGTTACTGGTCATAGTGGTGAAGTACAACTGTACAAGTAGGAAGGGCCCAGCTACTAGTTACCTCATTAGGACTCATTACTAGGAGTACTACATTCTTCAAGCCTAGATCAAACTTTTGGGGCGATATGTTGGGGTCCAGACACCTGCCCGCCCCATAGCAGATACGCCTCAATGGCTATCACTCTCGAAACAAAATGCATTATGCACTATATAGGTTATCTAAAATCAACACCTATGCAGTTGAGTAATGAACTACTCCAACAACCAAAAAGTCTCAATATATTGTACAGTGAAGCCCAAAGCCTCATGCTCATTCCTACCCAAATAAATAGGTTATTATCTGCAAACCCTAAGTTAAGAGCAACATTAGCAAGCTATCAACTTCTCTAGCGCTTGTTTTCTTCCTCTTCATTTTTTCTCACTTTCTCTCTCTACTCATCTAATGTCTCTATTAGAGTAATTAAGCGCTTATTGATGCTTCTTTTCTTCCTCTCAATATTTTACTCTCTAATCACTCTCTCACACACACTTCCATCATCTCTCTCTGTCATATTTATCCCCTTGGAGAATTATTGTTGGTTTAATTTGGATTATTACGGAGTAGAACAAGACACTAGATGAGGGTTGGATCGAGTAAATCGATTAATGGCCAGCACAAGTGTCCCCTTGCGAGGAAGACACATGCGATGACTTACCACTTCAGTTTCTAAGATTGTAGTTTTTCTTTCTTCCTAATTTTGTCTAATATAGGTATGAATTATTGTTCAATTTTATACTTAATTTTGTCTAAGAGAAAGTTAATCTAGATCATAATTATTTGTTTAGGGTCTAGTAGGAAGTGCCTCTTAGAATGAGAAATGAGAAGTGAAAAATTTAGCCGTTGGATTTGAATAAGATGGCTAGGAAAAATGCGGATCAATTTAAGTGATTTGGTATGTGCTGATATTAAACCCACAAAAAAAAAAAAGAACGCTTTGCCCCTCTGTTCCCTATTTCTGCTCTCACCGTCGCTCTCCTGATCTCCTCTCAGTCCTGATCGGTTATCTCCGGCCACGGCGACCAAAATTTTAGATTTCTCTTCGTATGTATTCTTCTCTTTTCTCTCATCTTCTTTTTCTTACTCTCCCTTTTCTCACCTTATCTTACTATATCTTATTGTTGTTGAACCCTAACTGATGGTGTTCTTTTAGTTTATTTTTTGATTAATGTTGCCATTTTTGTCATATGCAATGTGTTTGTTTTCTGTTTTTATCTTATGTGTTTGTTGAATAACTATTATCGGATTTGGTTGTACTGATGGAAATTGTCCAGCATGATGATGAAATGTCATATATATATATATATATATATGTGTGTGTGTGTGTGTGTGTGTGTGTGTGTGTGTGTGTGTGTGTGTGTGTGTGTGTGTGTGTGTGTGTGTGTGTGTGTGTGTGTGTGTGTGTGTGTGTGTGTGTGTGTGTGTGTGTGTGTGTGTGTGTGTGTGTGTGTGTGTGTGTGTGTGTGATATTTATTTCAACATCTTAACACACCCTTGTAAATGAAAAGTTACTATTGTTGCTCAGTTGTTGTCTTGTTATGGGTCGGCAGCTACCGTGAACTAGTTGTAGCTATCCAAGATTTGATTGCATTTTGTATTGGTAATACTGGAAATGAATATCCTGATAACAGATGTAATACATGGTTAACCATTGTTAACTGTAAAACATGGTTGCTCGCAGTCAAGTGTCAAAATCAGAATTTCAGAGTACTAACACGCTGCTATATTTTTGTAATGTGTTGGTGTTACTTTGTTGTTTCACGCTACTGTGAGTATTTTCTTTGATCTGTTTATATGAATATGCAGAATAAGTAATGATAAATTATAATATGCTCATAAATATTGCTTCTTATTATTAATGTTGAGGAGACCCCTATATTTATAGACACTAATGACTTGCTCTCCAAGTCCTATTAGTATCCTAATAATCGGAGTTTCCTAATTACATATTATCTCTAATATAATATCTGAATCATTTGATATCTAATATCTAATTTCCTAGATACATATGGAAAATCTACTCATTTAATATATTTTTCTATATCTTATCTCTAATACCCTCCCACAATCGTAGCGGGAAGATCATCACGAACGCTACGATTGGAACAATGCAATACGTAGTGTCCTCATCTTCGGTGAGTACTCGACCTGTACGTCGAGTCTTCATTATTCATTGGTCAGTGAGTACTCGATCTGCACGCTGAGTCTTCACATGTAATTAGTCGGTGAATCTTCGATCTGTCCGTCAAATCTTCATATATCTTCAAGTAAGGAGAAACCAACTTCTTGTCGCTACCTCTAATACTTCAATCGGCGCCATCCATAGTCGTCAATAACATTCATTATCATTATGAAGGTGATCTTGTATATCACATGAACACCTTCTTTCATCTACTACTGCAAAAACGGCCAATAGCTCTGCCATTTTCCAAAACCTGCTTCTTGCAAATTTTAGTTCATCATCATATATAATCATCATCAAGGATCCCTTGATCCATCAAAAGAAAAGTAAAAAAAAAGGTTTAATTTTGAGTTTCGATCAGGTTTGTCAGGTGGCGGACGGATTGACCGCCACCTGCGGAAGCTTTTGTTATTTAGGTCTCCGGAACGAACCAGTTCTGATACCATGATAAATTATAATAGGCTCATATATATTGCTTCTTATTATTAATGTTGAGTAGACCCTCATATTTATAGACGCTAATGACTTGCTCTCCAAGTCCTATTAGTATCCTGAGAATAGGAGTTTCCTAATTACATAATATCTCTAATATAATATCTTAATCACATAATATTTAATATCTAATTTACTAGATAGATATGAAAAATATATTCATATAATATATTTTCCTATATCTTATCTCTAATATGTTGAAGTGGATTTGTGTCCCACATGGAAAGATTTAGTGGTCTTTAGTATGCATATAAGCAAGTGAGTTACTCCACCCGTTGCCAATTGGTTTTGGGTTGGAACCTCACTTGTCTTATATGTGCTCAATTGTTAAGGCCCAATTATTGAAATTTATCAAGTACCAAGAGTTGAAGACAAAAAACAATGCTGAGAAAGATAGTCAAAATGATATAGATTGTTTCTTTAAAGTTGTTGGTGGTCATTCTAAGAAGGGCACGATCTATGAACTAGGTAACCTAGCGGACTACTACTATCCGACGCCTGAAAAATCATAGACTCCATTGCCTTCACCCAGCATCATTGTGGAGTTGCAGGAAGCGCTAAGGACTGCACAAGAAAACTTTGAGTATTATAGGAAATGAAGCGAGTAGGATAGAAAACGCTATAAGAAGGAGAGGAAAAAAAAGTGAGGAAGAGACAAAAAAAAAGTGAGGAGGACAGGGGACAATATGTCCAAGGATGACTGATTTGAAAAGACAAATAGATGAGTTGTCTCAGCAACTATAGGGTTGTTCTGCTTACTCCGCTTTCAATAATTCTGATTACAGACTCGACCCTGATGGAGATACAGCAGTCGTGTAACTCTTCCATGCGACTTTCTTTTGGTTATGTGGACATTCTTTTCGTTGCAGTTGCGTAGTTTTTTTTTGTGCTAATGGAACTTGACTTGTACGTTGGTATTATGTGACTATTTCGAAATTGTGGACTTTAATTCACTTAGTTTTAAATGATGTATTGTGATACTACTTTTGAATTAATGTATTCGAATTGCTATGTTGTTTTTATTATTATGATTATTGACATGTAATAGAATATAAAGTACTTGCAGTCGCTAAATTAGCAACAATTAGCTACTTAATTTTAGTCGCTAAGTTTTGGAGGTAAAAACCTGTATTAAAATTTAGCATTAGCTACAAAAGTTCATTCGCTAAATTGGAGACCAAATTTCGGTAGCTAAACCTAGGGTTCGAATATCTGTAGTGAATTTTTCCACAGATAATATTTGGGTCACTAATTTCGCAACAAAATATTTAGTTGCGAATTTAGCAATTGAACAATGGGGTCGCTAATTTTGCAATCGAGTATTCGATTGCAAATTTAGCAACTGAACAAAGCGGTCACTAATTTTTCAATCACCTATTCGGTATCTAAATAGCAACCGAAATCATGGGTAGCAAATTTTAGTTATCGAAATGTAATGGGTTTCTATTTGTTCACTATTACTTCAGTAGCTAATTTAGCCACCAACCTTTTAGCAGACGAATATGATCGGTTGCAATTCGGTGTCTAAAGCCGAATGGCGACCGAGATTTCTCATTTTGAGACCGATTTTTCGGTCGCTAAATTGATTCATTTTCAAATACGATTTATTCATTTTTCTTACGTCATTTATCACTACACAATATCAAATAAATAATTACAAATTCATCTATAAACTCACCCCATCATCAGGTAATTTCACACCATCTTTTCTCATTTTGAAGTTATCAAACACAAAAATCTCTCTAGTGGATAACATATTACAAATCAAATAAAACAATATCAAATAATTTCACACCACCACACAATATTAAATAAATAATTAAAAATTCATCTATAAACACAAAAATACAACATTTTCTAGATGCAATCTAAAATGAACGGTTCACAATTGGATAACATATTTTATCAGAATCTTATCTACAACATTATCTAGATGCAATCCGAAATGAACGGTTCACAATTGGATAATAGATTTTATCAGAATCTTATCTACAACATTACCAACATTATCTGAAATGGATGAATCACAATTAGATAACAGATATTATCTTATCTACACAAAATTCGAGGTGGACCTATAAATATTAAGTTATTATGTCTATATAAATGAGTGTTCATGTCATTCATTTATCACATATACAAACCAACAATAATAGTTTTGTCTCATCAACAAACACATGACAAAATTATTAATACGAAAAACTTTCAATTTTTTGATCATGTCTCAAAACTCCAACCCTCTTCCATCCCCCAAACCAAAAGACTTTGATTTGTTTGACACATGGCAAAATTTGAGTCAAGCTGCCATGAGGTTGTTAAAGGATGATGCAGAGGAACACATGATTGAGGTGCTACATGAAATGCAAAGGCAACAAGAAGAAGGTAGCAGTTCTAACAGGCGTAAAAAGAAAAGAATCTACATCAATAGGGGTCGTGAAAAAGGGCACGCCATCCTCATGAAGCAATACTTTGCTGAATCGCCTGAAAACCGAATGTTTCCAAATGAGACATTTCGCTGAAGGTTTCGCATGCACAAACATGTATTCCTTCGTATCGTAGAAGCCCTTCAAGAGAAATATGACTTTTTGAAGGAAAATCCGAATGCACCTGGTAGAAAAAGTCTTTCAACCCTTCGAAAATGAACAACCGCTATCAGAATGTTGGCATATGGAAAAACATCTGATTTATTCGATGAGAGCCTTCGGATTGCAGAATGCACTACGATGAAGTGCCTATACAAATTTGTTGATGGTGTGAACGAGATATTTTCCAAAGGAATACCTAAGGCCAAACGACGACGATACCGCACGGTTACTTCAAATAGGTGAGGCGCGTGGCTTTCCTAGCATGCTTGGATCATTGGATTGCATGCATTGGGAGTGAAAGAATTACCTAGTTGCTTGGAAAGGAGTTCAAACGAGGTGATCATGCTCATCCGATGATTATGCTTGAAGTCGTGGCTTCAGCTGACCTCGGGATATGGCATGCATATTTTGGCATCCCAGGTTGTAGCAACGACCTTAACGTGTTAAACCAATCTCCACTTTATGCTGAACTATTGCAAAAGGCGTGCTCCACAAGTTCAATTCAAGGTAAATGACAAGGATTATAATTTGGGTTATTACTTAGCTAATGGGATTTACCCTGAGTGGTCAGTATTTGTGAAAACCATCTCAATGACACAAGGACCAAAGAAGGCGTTGTTCGTGCGAGCTCAAGAAGCGTGCAGAAAAGATGTTGAGCGAGCCTTTGGGGTGCTTCAATCTTGTTGGGTATTATACGCTAACCTGCTCGTGGTTGGTATGGGGACAACCTTAAAGACATCATCCTTGTGGGTATTATTATGCACAAACATGATTGTTGAGAATGAGAGACGTGATTTTTTGGGTAATTATCCGCCTTCTTTCGACCAT
This sequence comes from Tetragonia tetragonoides, assembly GCA_038025085.1. NCBI lineage: Eukaryota > Viridiplantae > Streptophyta > Magnoliopsida > Caryophyllales > Aizoaceae > Tetragonia > Tetragonia tetragonoides. The sequence goes on along the minus strand of CM076143.1, from coordinate 28,541,671 downwards.
CCACTTGAAGCCACACTACCAGAAGGTGTTAATCAAGAGACTAATGACTTAAAATTTGATGATATGTACATGCAAATGACAACAACGATTCGTGACAGAATTTCTCATCGCGCGCTAAAAGCTGACCTGATGAAGCATATTTGGAATATGTCGAGACATTAATAACAGGAATACTTATTTTAAGGGCTCATTAATATTTAATGTAATGGTGTAATGTTAAGAATATGTGTATTTTTTTTTTTTTTTTTTTTACTATTCTGTAGCTTTTTGAACTTTTAATTAAATTATTCGCATTTATTTAATTATTATTATTGTCAGTACAAAATTATTCCCTTCTGATAAGCAAATTATTTTTCATTACAAAAATTTTAGAAACAAAAAAGAAATCTGGTTCAAAACAATCCGGGAATAAAACTTTTATTATTATTTATAAAATTTTCCGATAATAAAATTATTTTATTTAACACTTTATGTTTATCCAAATTTAACACTAACGAAATATTACATATTATTGAAGTATGTTTAATAGTTTTGAGGTTAATTGGTATAAAAATCTTATAGGGTAGATGGGTGGGGCCTTTTAAGCAAAGTAGGGATAATTGGGTATGTGCTTATTTGGGGGAGGTGTGCTAAAAATGTGAGGTGACAACTTCAATATTATTGTAAGCACACTTTGGTTGTGCTACCAATTAGACCACCCTTATTGGTGTGCTTAGAGAGGAGGAAGGGTGTGCTTAGAGTGAGCTTGACCAATAATTGTATTTTTTTAAGTACACTAGAAAATAAGCACAGTTCTTAAATAAGCGGGTGTGCTTAGGCCAAAAGCTAGGACCACAAAGTGTTTGAAGGCAGCCAGCTGAGGGACCGCGTGCAGCACAAACCAGTGGAATACCCAGGCGCGTGTAGCGTAGGCACCTGGGCAGTACACTAACACAAAAGCAGAGGCACCACTGGGTGACACGTGTCCTGGTGGTCCAACACCCCTTTTTTGTTTACTTTTCTCATTTGTATGGGACATGCAATGTTGATCCTTGTATTCAGTCCAATTAAAATACTCCACTGAATGCTTCCACTTGTAATTAATTATTTGTTTATTAAAATCAACCCCTTTAACTTGTCATTTGTCTTCACCTAATTTATTGCCAGCCATAATTTTAGCCTTTTTCAATATCTTCCAAACTAGGCAAGTAGATAATATAGACAATTAGGCCTACAAATAACTTGTAGTCAACAACGTTGAAAATATATTAGTAGTAACTAGTAATTAATAAATTTATAGCAAGTAATGCATTTGATCATCCTCAACCGACGATTATGCAGTGACTTCAGCTGATCTCTCGATATGGCATGCATATTTCGGCATTCCAAGTTGTAGCAACAACCTTAACGTGTAAAGAAATACGGTTCAAAAAATTCCGGGAACAAAGTTGTTATTATTATTATTTATAATATATTCGAAAAAAAATATTATTAATATTATTTATAATAATTCAAAAAAAATAATTATTTTACTAAACACTTTATATTTATCCGAATTTAACACTAATGAAATATTACATAATATATAGGTATGTTTAATAGTTTTGGGGTTAAGATGGTATATAAATCTTGTGGGGTAGATGGGTGGGGCCTTTTAAGCACACTAGGGATAATTGAGTGTGTGCTTATTTAGGAGAGGTGTGTTTAAAATGTGAGGAGAGAGAATTGAATAGTGTTTTAAGCACACTTTTGGTGTGCTACTAATAAGGGTGCCCTTAGAGTGCCCTACATGCCAAATTTCAACAAAGTATAAAAGATAGAGAGAAATGAGTTTTTGTACAAAATAAATGCCAAATATTGACATGCTATTGTGGATGCACAAAAGAAAAAAAGGGAAAATCGTTGATTAGCGGAGTTTAATAGGGTTTAACACTTTTTTTTTTTTGATCTCAATCCCGCAATACGACACTAACTTACATTCAAATGACTCAAAAACTAACATTAACGCGTTGTTCACGCTACAAGGAATTCCACAACAACAACAACAACCCAGTAAGTATCCATTGCCTAGGGCGGGGTCTGAAGAGGTCCAGATGTACACAGTCTTACCCCTACTAGTCGCCTAGAAGAGAGATTGTTTCCGATAGACCCACAAAAACTTTTTTGAAAAACATTTGCAAAAATGGTTTTTTTTTTTTTTTTTAAATATTTTTTTTAGCGAGAGTGCATGCACAATATAAGGAAATGAAGAATGAGCAAAAAAGCAAGGGAAGGCAAGCATAAGCAGGCTAACACATAAGAATACTAAATGGAAAGGATAAAACGAGAAAGACAACTACAAGTTGGAAACAAAGTTAATGCATGCTACAAGGAATTCCAAATACCATAAAACAACTAAGATCTACTTTCGAATGAACAACATAGGCTAACTCATGAGTAACCCAATTATCATCCCTACGAATATGACTCCACCTAACATTCTGAAAACAAGAACAATAATCTAACATACCAAGAAGAATATAACTCCCACATTGCTGCTTGAAATCAGTGTCTTCATCAGCTCCGTCGATTTGTAAGTACCAAATCCAACATCATTGCTAGAAATCGGCAACTTGATCGGCTATGTCGATAACTAACAATTAATCATCGACTGCCTGAACATAGCATAAATTACGCTATAAAGAAAGCGGGGCACCAACGCATTATCCCTACGATCGGAGGTAAGCACGAAACGTGCTGCAACTATGTAGAAGTGTAGATCCCCTTGACATAACAGATCGAACTTGTCTTCTCGATTCATGAAACTTAACTTGATAAAAAAAGCTATATGAAACTCCGACGAACTCCGAGACCAATCAAACTCTGACGAACACAGAGACTCAAACAATCTCCCACAAAAGGAGAGTTTATTAATAACCCTACCGAACATTAAACTATAAACACTAGATTGAAAGCAAGGAAAATATAATAACAGAGGAGCTAACCACTGGCAAAAACACCAGTGATAGCCCCAAGATGAGTCAAGAGGAGAAAGGGAGGCTAGAGTTTTTTTTTTATTATTTTAGATAGAAGGGAGAGACAGGAGCGTATTATATAGGGTTTAACACTTTTAAATGGTGTTTATTCTTTCCCCTTTTCATTTATTTGTACCACATCAGTAATTATTGACAAGAAGTTAACATCATCTGCGAGCGGATGATTTTTGTGGGACTCATGCCAACTTCAGATTATTGGTATCAATATTGCATCTTGGGAATATTATGAATTTATGGTTTAACGAGTCAAACTTTGGATTTTTATATCAAATTTTCCTTATTATAATAAATATATAATTTAATAATAATAATAATATTGATAATTATTATTATTAAAAAGGGTGGTGCTAAATACCAAACCACAAATTCATAAATACCACAACCTAAATATCGAAGTTCCTAAAATACCCTTCAAGATGAAAAAAATAAAACAACCCCCTTCCCCTATCACCTCACCCTCGCTCCTTCTCACACTAGTGCGGCAGTGCCCACAAGACATTACAGGTACAATTGAGCAACCTTTTTACCAATCAGGAAATCACCATAGTACCTCTTTTTATGGTTGATTGTGGGCATAGAATCAAAACTTTGTCATACCTGATGTTAGCAAATTTAATTCATAGTATTATAATTCATAAGGCACCACATGCTCAAGTTCTGCAATCAAGCAAAGACATTGAATACAATAATAAAATAAATATGTCTGACATTCTAACAACTAAACAAAGTTTGATTGCAATAGTAGTAAAACAACGTTTGCCTATGATAAACTCTGTGGGGGACTGCACCTGATTCAAGCTATGCTATAATTGCTACTCTTTATAGATACACCTAATTCTAGCGCAAGTGTCATATTTCTAAGCCTAATACAGGCACACGTTTAGGATACTTACGCCTCATTCGGGCCTACATACTGTATCTCTACGCCTGATTCATCAGGCGCAAATTTCATTTTATACTGCATTTTTGCTCGCAACTTCCACTATGATACCAAAATTTAAATCAGAATTTTACATACAAATGAAATAGGAAGCGAAGCAAATATATATAGCTGTGAATTAACATTAAAATGATAGTCTTTATGCTCATCGCATTCCGCCATCATGATTCGAAAGGAACAAATTGTTGATTTCGCAAAATAAAAAAATGATTATTAGACAAATAGCCAAATTTTATTATTGTATAAACACGATGACTGGACTTTAACACTGAGGAAGAGGGTATTGTGTACATTTATAAAAAGGGCAAAATTGTTTTTTATTTTCTTAGGGTGTGGTATTTGTTAAGTAAGGGTGTGGTATTAATGTGAACTGATTAAATGATACTTAAAAATACAAAATTAGGGACAACTAGTGACAATTGGAGACGAGCAACTAAAGGCTCAACTGAAAATTTAAAACAACTAGGAGTAAGGGTCTGTTCTCCCCAGTTTATTTCTATTTGTTAAAGTTTGCTGAAATAAACTTCAACAAACTTTAGCAAATTTCAACAAAGTTAAATAAAGTTCAACAAAGTTTAACAAATCAATACAAACTAGTTATAGAAAACACTTGAATCAACAAGATTCAACAAAGTTCAACAAAACAAAAATAAATTTTCAACAATAAATATAAACGTTTTTCAGTTGGAAAGAACTGACCCTAAATAGATACAACTGAAAAACACTTGAAAAGAACATGTCCTCAGCCAGTTAGCCCCTTACCCCCCATAGTAGATGATGGAGAACCAAATGTAGAGAAGAAACGGGTTTCACCCTTCGTCTCGACGTTTTGCCCCAGAGTATTTATTCACCCTTCGTTTTGACGTTTTGCCCCAAAAAGATTCAAATCATCACCACCGCGTTCCCCCCTCTGGCCTCTCTCTCTCTCTCTCTCTTCGCTCACCACGTCTTACCATCTCTTGCAATCACTTCAATCGATTTCAATTTTCAATGGCGTTTCTGTGAAAAAAAAAGCTCTCTCTCTTGCAAAAATGGCGACGGTAGAGAAGTTGTTCTTGCAAATCTTCGAGAGAAAGAGATGGATTATCGAACATTTGAAACAACAAAAGCAACAATACGACCAACATCTCCTTTCGAAACTCTTAATTCAAGGCATTTCACTACGTTCTTGGCTTCTTAATCCTGAATTATCATCTTCTACTTCACATCTCACTGGTAATTTCGACTTTTAATTCGATTTATTTATCGTTAAATATTTTCGATAATTTGTTAGGGTTTCACTGAATTATTTGCTGATTGATTGAGCTCAAGCAATACATTAATTTCTAGTGCGGCTTTTCATTTCATGAAATTATTGCATTATCGTGGTCTAAGATTTCACTTCAACAAGTGTTTGATTGGAGTTTCCTGTGTTCATATTTTTAATTTGAGAAAAAGGACGTTTTAACCAGTTTCAATTCGATTTATTTATCGTTGAATCTTTTGGATAATTTGTTAGGGTTTCACTGAATTATTTGCTGATTGATTGAGCTCAAGCATTACATTAATTTCTTGTTCGGCTTTTCATTTCATGAAATTATTGCATTATCGTGGTCTAGGATTTCACTTCACCAAGTGTGTGATTGGATTTTCCTGTGTTCATATTTTTAATATGAGAGAAAGGACGTTTTAATCGTATTTGATGTTGTTGTTTATTAAAATTTGAGTTTTGTTTGGTTATTTGACGTTATTATCATATATATTATGTCAGAGATAAACAAAGAGGAGCTTATTTCTGGACTGTTACTTCCAAGGCCTAGACCTTTGACCTCTTATGCTAGTGCACCTTGCTTTTTCTATGATAAACCAGTTGCAAAAGCATCTAATAATGAGGTACCACAAGAAATTTGTGCCAAAACGTGTTCCTCTAGTAATGAATATGATGAAAATGAGCGGGGCGTTGTCCCGCCATGTCATGTTGATAGCACTGAGGAAGATGGGTTGATATTTTTCCGCCATTTCCTGTTCATGGTGCTGAGGATGTTCCTAGTTATGTCCCGATGTCTCCTGAGGATCAAACTGATGCAATGGTCTCAAGCACATGTTCTAAGGTAGATCAGTCATTAGCAAGGATGCAGAGGTCTAGATCCCGTCAAAAGGCTTTGGAGCTTCGGAATAGCTCAAAAGCGAGTGGTAAAAGTCGCTTAGGGATGGAAATGATGTTGATTTACTCCCTGGAAACAGAAAGGGTAAAATTGGTCAACAACTTGATGGCCTGAGGGAATCTGATGAAATAGTTAAGCCTTCAGCATTGTCAGTTGAAATATGCAGCAAAGAAGAATTAGGACTTGGTGATTGCTCAAACAAGGGGAGGGAAACTGATGCTTGTAGTGAGTCCGCCTCAAAATCTAGAGGTAGTTAGGTAAATAAAGTACCTGAAGATAATGATAAAAAGGATAAGAAGGGCAATGATTATGGTGGACGAAATACTAGATCCAGTTCCATTATTGGATATTCACAAATTCATCAAAAGAGTCACGAGGTTTTTAATGGTAGAATGACAAGATCTAGGAGTGGCAAGGCACTAGAGCTAGGAACAGATTATTCTCAAAATAGAAGAGTCACAAGATCTAGGAGTCACCACTCTCAAATTATTAGTGAAAATAATGCAATCGGGAACAACAAGGCTCACATGACAAGATCTAGGAGTGGCAAGGCACAAGAGCCAGAAACCGATTATCCTCGAAATAGAAGAGTCACAAGATCTAGGAGTCACCACTCTCAAATTATTAGTGGAAATAATGCAGTCGGGAACAACAAGGCATACAGCGGTAGAATTACAAGATCTAAAAGTTATGGAGCAAAAGAAGCAGAAATAGGGGATCATAGGAGCAGGACGAAAAACGACATGTCTGTGAAACCCAAGCAACTTGATTTTGATGAGGTTGAAGAAAGTTGTTTGGCCGATATCCTGACTGAAGGTCATCATAACTCAGAAGAGAAGACCAGAGCTGACGACGTCGAACAGACGACCAGAGCTGACAACGTCGAAGAGAAGTCTGCTTATGTTCCTTGCGCCCTGTCTGCTGCAAGAACTTCTGGAATGCATATTAATTCATTAGCATGTGAGTCTCTAGAGGTCCATGAGAGCGAAGGGGCTCAATCTTTGCCAAGAATTGAGAGACTATCAGGACATACTTCATTCTTGCCAGATTATCTTGTCGATATCCTGGCTGAACGTTAGCATAAGTCAGAAGAGAAGACCAGAGCTGACAACGTCGAAGAGAAGTCTGCTTTTGTTCCTTGCGTCTTGTCTGCTGAAAGAACTTTTGGAATGCATATTAATTCATTAGCATGTGAATCTCTAGAGGTGCAAGAGAGCGAAGTGGCTCAGTCTTTGCCCAGAAGTGAGAGACTATCAGGACCTACTTCATTCTTGCCAGATTGTCTTACTGCTGATACTTGGGATGAAAATAGTTGCGAGTGTGCATCAGAGATGTCGAAATTGGGCAGCCAGATTGGAAATGCGGATATACAGACTTCTTGCTTTTCCAGTCATGTTGGTATTGTTGGCAATCCTGAATTATCGGAATTTTGAGCTGCAGCTAACATACTTCCAGAATACAGTTTTGGCGATGCCAATTGTTCTTGGCCTTGTTATAAGCGGAGGAAGATTGAATCTCAACTGCAAAACAAATCTGCTAGCCCAAGTGTGAGAGTGAATCCTTTTCTTTCTGTCGATGAAAGCATTCCAAATAATCTCTCAGGTGCTGAGAACGATATCCCTTCTCCTATTCTGCAAGAGTTGCTTACTTCTCATGATTCAGATGCTTTTTTATCCAAGTCTAGGTTTGGTGCCATAGGGACTCTCAGTGCCAAATGTTCTCTCAGTCAGGAAGCTATGTTGAACCCAGAGGTGCAAAATTAAGAGGTAATATTTTGTTGGTGGTATTAATTTGTTTATTTTGAGGTGTTGTTGGCTTTCTAAAGTATGTGTATGTAGTTTATCAAAAAAAAGTAGAAAAGAAAAAAGAAAGATATCATTTTAGTGTTGCTTTTTATAGTTCTTCATATGTTTTGCCTGCTAGGGCGAGTTTGACATAGGGAGAAGTGTCATGATGCCCTTCACATCAGAAGACAAGCAATTATCGACATCCAATGTGTCAAAGTTGAAGAGTGCAGAACAAACAAATGGTTTTTCTGAGGGGAAAGTCAGAGCAGTTCCAACAAGTGCTGTCATTACAGTGGAAGTGTGTGCCATGATTTGCGGTGTGCGGAAGATGTGGCTGATTGTAATTCAGCAGAAAATCCGACTTTTACTAAATTGGCTGTGGATTCAAGACAACATCAACAGGAAGCCGATAAATATAATTTTTCTGTTGGGTCACCGATCACTGAGCATATGCATTTATGTGTCTCTGATGCTGGTGAAATTGCCTCAGAGTATGCAGGTTTCATCATAGCTGAGAAGAGGGAGAGTATACTAGATGATGGAGATGAACTCATCCATGGTAAAATGTCATTTCTGAGTAACACCATAGAGGACACCAGTTGGCTTGGGAAAATGTGCAGACCTGTAAGCTTGAGTACCCCAGCTTCCCCTTTTCCCACTGCACACAAATTCCACCTGACACCGGGTGTGTATCGCTCAGTGCCCAATGGGCTTCTAGAGAACACCGACTTGAGAAACAACCAGATGTCCAGCTGTACTGCTTTAGAAGGCAAATCTTATTCTGACTACTTTTCATTTCCTAGCAGTCGACATGGGTGGGATATTGGTAAACTGTTTATTTCTCCGCTTGGAAAGGGATTTGAAGGGATCGCATCTAAATCTGGTGGCTCAGATAAGAGAGTTAGTGGGAATGTGGAGCTAAATATCTTCCCCATTCAGAAGATCCTGAAATCAGCGAGGAAGAAGTGGATGTGAATGATGTGGCTGGTACAAGCTTGATGATAATTGATTCAACTATGAGAAGTAGCTTCGTCAGACAACCACTGTGTGATATTACTGAAACAAATGAAGGTACTCTGGGTCCTAGTGATGCAATTGAGAGAGGTAGTCTAGAAAAGGTAAGCACAGAAATCAATGTGAGTGAGATGAACAATAAAGACAGTACGAAGAGTGAAATGCATCGAAGAAGCAGACGGACAAAGCAAGGGAAAGATAACCAGAGTTTGTCAATTGGTGCTAATAGTATAAAGAAGCACTCTGAATCATTTAGTAGTAGGTATAGCAAACCGAAGTTATAAGGAAAATCTAGTTTAAGAAGCAGGGGGCCAAGTTTGTCAGAGAAGGAATCAAAACGCAGTAACATTGTGTCCAACGTGAAATCATTTATTCCACTTGTTAAACAAAAACAAGAAGCTACAGTTGCCCCTGGTAATTTTTTCCCTTTGGTTCTTGGAATCGATAGTTTTCGCTTCTAATCATGGTTACTCAATAATTATTTGGACCCTTATCTGGACCCTAATCGATAGTTTTCGCTTATAATTGATTCAACTATGAGAAGTAACATTTCTTTTATTTGTGAGACTTTCTTATCTGGACCCTTTTCTGGTAAATACAGCAAAGAGAGCAGTGAAAGTCAGGGCTCTGGAAGCTGCAGAGGCTACCAAACGTCTTGCGATAAAGAGAGAGAATGAACGCAAGCAGAAGAAAGATGCACTGAAGCTTGAACGAGCAAGACTAGAGCAAGAAAATTTGAAGCAATTGGAGCTGAAGAAAAAATTGAAAGAGGAAGAAAGGAAGAAAAGAGATGCTGAAAATGCAGCAAAGAAAAGACAGAGAGAAGAAGAAGAGAAAAAAGACAAGGAAAAGAAAAGAAGGCGGTTTGAAGAGGCACGCTGTCAGCAGAAGCAAGCAGAGGAAAAAATTCATGCTTGGAGAGAGGAATCAAGATGTAGAACTGAGGTAGGTGTTTTCCCCTTTTCAAAGTACTGAATTAATGCTCTGGCAGTTCTTCCAGGTCTAAGTATTTCCATATTTATAGGATGGGAGAGAACGTGAAAGGAACAACTCCAATAATCAAATAGGAAATCAAGTTGAGAGGGCAATAGAAGAAGTAAGTGTATTGAGAAAGCCATTGAATGAACTTGTTGGAAATGACAGAATAGAAACTGATGCTGAACTGCAGATCATAAATGAAAATAAGGCTTCTACTTGCTCTTCTGGTACTGGAAAGGTAAGCTAGGCTTATTCAAATATTTAATATTGTATCTTATTTTGTAGTGTGGATTTCAACTCATGTATTTATTAAGTGCCCTACAATAGCTGGCCTGGCAGTCCATGGACGTGGACCTGTAATCTGGGTTGGGTGGTTACGGATGTACTGTGGACAATAGAGTCCACCTCCAACTACACCCACCCCTAAGGCAAACAGAAAAAGGGATAGGATGGGGCTGAAGCTACAGATTGGATAATGGCATCCATTAATTGCTGGGAATCACATGATTCATAGAACAATTATTTTAGTAATAATATGAATAAAAAGCTGTTTGGAGGCCTTGATATGCATATATACATTCTAAAGTGGCCATGTTGTTCTCAGGTAGGAAGCATGGATGCTGCAGAAGTTTCAACACCTAATTGTGATAAAATGAACCAGTCCATTGCCCGGACTAGCCAAGTACATTCATATGATATATCACCATACCACTGTTCGGATGATGAAGAGGAAGAAGAAGATGACAAACCAAACAAGAAGTTTATGCCGACATGGGCCAGGTTGGTAGTCGGTTTCCTTGGAATGAATTCGTCGATGCTGAAACTCTTTTTAATGCTCGAGTGCATAAAATAATCTGGTTGAGGTGTAGTCTATGTATGACTCGGGAACCTTTCTTATTCTAGTGAGCTAGTTGTTTTTATTTTATCTATCCGTGGAAGCTGTTACTCTTACTTTGTGCGGTGTTGGTTATCATGTGTTTAAAAATCAGCTAGGCACAGAATTATCATAATTGGCCATTCTGAATCATGAGCTATTTACTTGTTTTCTTCAGTAAAAGCTGTGTGGAATCGGCTTTTTCCTCTTTAATGCAGTTAGATCCAAACATTATATTTACTCCTGGAACCTTTTGTTTGGAGGAAGGTAAAGCCTGTATATGTATATAATTCACTGACTTCGTCAACTATTTCACGCAATAACGACCTTTTCTTTTCTTTCTCTTCTAGTTCTTTTGCCCAGAAGACTACCACAAAAGTAAGTCGCAGGACTGCATCAGCTTCTTTATAAATATATTTTTTATGTAAATGAGATGAATGGATCATTGGCTTGGTGGAGGAAGTCTCTTGGGTTTGGAAACAGGTAACTCTAACTTGGTACTCTTATTTACTGGCTACTTGTATGCTGATAGTAACTAGTTGTGTCTCTATACTACAACGCTTGGCTCAAGTTGACTTTCTGAAACCCCTACGAACATTGGGTTGTTGTTTGTAAAATGAGCCATCAAAAGTTGTTCATCTAATCTATATATGCTTTTTTCTGCTGCAGCATAGTGGTGAACTATTTGTTGTTTGTTACTCAAAACAGATCTTTGAATGACATTGTTGTGGTTCGTTGCAATTATTTCCTAATCGAATTAATTATTTGACGCTTGGTACTTGATAAATCTTCGTATGTCATCTTTCAGGAATCAGAATGTATTTCCAAATATGGTATTTTAACTTGTGACTTGAGAGCTGAAGATGATGGCCAACATATCTGTAGCCGTATGCTGTAGCTGAAGACCCTTGGTCAATTGCTGTATATATTTTTTTGATTTTGACATCCATACTCTTTGAAAGATCTTCTGTTTCACCTACATCACGAGCTATTTTGTGATATCCTAACCAGGTCTGAAGAGTTGGAGAAAAGCTTATATACTGTTTGAAGGCAGCCATCCACTTCAGGCTCCATCAAGTATTAAGATGTTGTCTAAAGAGTTCTTAGGCCTATTTCAACTTTTCCCACCTAGGTCTGCCTATGGAATGACAACATAAACTCATCCCTTGGTTAGAAAAACTAAAGGGCCTCTAAGTTTAGCAAAAGTTGAAATAGGCCTAAGAATTTAGTACTGTATTGGGATTCCAAGAAATACAAAAAACTTGTGGACTTAATCCATAGTGGATCAATGAACTAAATCTTTTTAAATATACCCTTGATGTTCCTAAATATTTGCACTGATATTGATGATCCACGGTAAACTAAGTCCACACAAGACATGCTATCCAAGGAAACCCTGCTCCAAGTCCATATTCATCCTCCTCAATTTAAAGCCCTTCGACCTAGTGCATCCCACCAAAGTTCTAACTTGTCATTAACGTCTTTCTTGTTATCAACAAACATCTCCCAAGGCACGTCCACTGGAAAGTTTTAACAATATACTTAAGCGCAATGCTAAAAGATAGCTCAAAACGAAAGCTCAAAGTAGTGCAGTTTGTAGCTTTTTATTGCTTTCACTCATTAGTGTTTTCTCGTTACAATGTTGGTCTATTTATAGGCAAGTAGAAATGAGATTTACTATGCTTGTATACTAAAACTCTATTATTGCCCCATTTTGAGTTATTCACCCACTACCATGTGGGAATTGCAACACTTCCCCTTGAATGGATCACTGTTAATAATTATAGGGGTATTAGTTGCCTCATTAAAACCTTGATTTGGGAAACCCAGTGGCATAAAACCAAAGCAAGGAAAAAAGAGTACAACGTTTATTGTAAAGCACTATACGCACATTGACTCCTTAAAAACCTTGTCAGGAAAAACCTTGTGGGATAAAAACCTGATCAAGGGAAAAAGAGTACAATGCTTATGATGCGTAAATGCTCTCCCGGAATTTAGGATAACGCAAACTCTTGTTTAAGATGGTGTTGTCGTAACTTTTAGTCAGATAATGCTTACTTTTTAGTGAAACAAGGGTGACTCATTTCTCTTTATAAGTGATCATTACATTTCTAAATACTAACCATATTTTATTGTTAATTAGTTCGTCTCGCACAAAACCTGCACATGGCGTGTTAATATTTAGTGAGAAATAACACTGACACACCCGCCATCGCTATATTGTCATCAGGGTGATTAGGGTTATTCTGGTTTGCTAATCCAATTCGTACCCAATCATCGTTTTATCCGAAATGCGGATACAAAGCAATCGGAGCAGATGTCTGATCCATGTTTTTTGGACTAAATGAGGAGCGGATACGAATCGGAATTTTAGAAACCAAGGGTGTGTTTTTTAGAGCTTATTTTGTCAGTCCAGTTTTATTTCGTTCTATCCTAAAGAACACAACTCGAATATCCAATTTCCGATCTGTATTCCTTATTATAAATAGTTGAATCTAACTGGACAAGTAATTTTGTAGTTATGTTACTTCTTTTGTATGTTGAATCATGTCATTGATGACATAATTGTAGTACTTTTTATAGTCTTCTTGCTTGTGTTCTTGTCAAATTGATTTGGGGCTTTCCACTTTTGTATTTTCTAGTGTCTACGGTTTGGTTTTTTATGAATTTCTCAGGTAGTTCCATAGTTTAGTTTTTCTGGTTTGTGTGTTCTTGGGTGTTAGAATCTCTGTCTTTTCCTAGGACTTAAGTTAGGGCTTCTCCAATTCGGAGTTATATAGTGTTTGAGGTTTGGCTTTGTGTGAACTCCACGCCTGATTGGGAAGATTTGCGGGATGACCTTGTGTTTACTCACTTTACGGATGGGGTTGAGTATGCTGATTCAGAATTTTTTGCAACTGTTCTTAATTTACACAATCCTCTTGGATTATTGTCACGAGTCCGAAAAGTTAGAGAGGAGGGTAATTCTGTTTATAAGGCAGGAAGGTTTGAGGTTGCTACGGACAAGTATGTCATGGCTGTTAAAGTTCTATCTATTGTTTCACCAAGTACAGTGGATGAGCGATCCGAGTTTCGTTCTTTAGCCCTTTCTCTTATTCTGAATGAAGCTGCTTGTTTGCTTAAATTACATAATTACTTCACTGTTGGTCAACTTTGTTCAGTTGCTTTGAGACATGACCCTAACAATGTCAAAGCACTGTACCGAAGGGCTGTTGCTGCCATGGATTTAGACCAGCCAGACTTGGCTTGTCTTGACTTGATTCGGGCTTCTAGGCTTGATCCCTCTAATCAAGATGTGTCGAAGCGGTTGAAAAAGGTTGAGAGTTTGATTCAGGTGCCTTTTTGTGGGGAAGATAGCTGTAAGATTTCATCCGATCCGGGTTTGGATTCGAATGGGAATTGGTATGGTAAGAACCTTTATACTACGTCAACGTGCCAAGATACAGTTAATGTGAGTAAGGCAGTTGGTGATCTTGAGATGTCTAATGCCTCTATAGTTGATGAGGAGGATGTCTCACTGAGTACAAAAGTTTGTGGCTTGGTGAGTCCTAGTTATACCCCTACCGGTCTTTTCTCATATGCAGCCACAATAAATGAGATGGATATGAATTCTTCCCCTCCAGTTGAGGACCCTTCTTTACCCAAGACCCCCTCTGTGACCTCCCACAAAACCACATCTGTCACGAATGCAACACACAGTGAGAGTAGTAGATCACTTCTCGTTATCAACACTTATGTTGAGGAGCCTAAATATCGGTTCTCTAAGTGACGACAGCAGGGCTCCATCCAGATTACTCAATCCACTTATCAATCCCTTAGCTACTACAACTCCTCTCGGGGCTTTGTGATGACGGTTCAAACTTTACGATCGTCCCAAATTAATCCAAAGGTGAACGATGTTGTTCAGAGTCTGGACAACAATGCGGCCTCTTATGAGACTAGTACCACGCCTACCCCATTTTCATCATATAATGGTGATCAAATGGACGTGTATGACGCCAGCTCCACCGTGCAGGGAAGAATCTTTAGATTTTCAGCCACCTCCAACCTCTAGCAACGCAACCAGAAGCAGCTGCATACAAGACGGGGTGCCTCCAGTGCTAAGGGTAACATGATTTTCTCTAACCGAACTAATGGTTGCAGGTGTTGTAGTGGACTCAAGAGGAAGACCATTCCTAGTCCGACTACTGATGGGTACAGCCCACCTCGTAAGAAGGTTGCAGTTACGACCTCGTCCCCAGGAGCAGGAGAGTTTGTTTCTGTTTTATCAAACAACTATGCGTTGGAGCCGTTCAGAGGCTCAGATGATCTAGCTGACCACACGGGTATAGCTAGTAAGCGTGATGGCTTGGAGCCCGTCATCGCTTTTGCAGCTGTAAATGAGTTGAATACCAGCACAATCGTTGCTTGTTCAGGGGATACTCTTCCCCCAACTTGTTTACCTTTTCAGTTTGCATTACGAGTCGACATCGATCACAAAGAACTCTGTTCACTTCGGTGTCTGTTCCTCCTCATGTTTCCGCAGGTAAGAAGCGCAAACGAATTCTGTATTCGTATGCCAATCCTCGCCTTCACCACTACCAGCAGTCTTCCCAACACTTCATCGTGCGTCGGTCACGTTTCGTAGTGGATGAAGGTACCTCGCCACAGAAGAAGTTGGTACTTGATTCCCCTAGGTTCAATGGTAAGGTTATGTGTAATAGATTAATAATGGAAGCGCATAAGTTCAGCACTAGAGTGAACAGGAAGCAGCTTCTTAGTTTTGCTTTTTAGGTTGTAACTCCTTTGAAACGTTGTCCAAAAAAAAAAAAAAAAAAGTGAACCACATGCCACAAACATTAAAACACCTGCTTGAAGAAAAAAACAATAATCATGAACAAAGACATTAGTGTGTATACTTTTGTACCTGTATTATTCCCAAACAATAAACCTCACAAGTACTAGTGTGTAAGCATCTTCAGTAGTAGTTCAAGTTTTGTGCCATCCAAGAACATAGTACAAATAAACCTACCTGCATTAGTAAAAGATGCCAGCACTAAAAAGTCCAACTTAACATCCTAAAACAACCAAATCAGGCTTACAAAATCATACCCTTCAGTAACTTCAACATAAAAGAATCTGGGAAAATCATCTGAATTGATTATTCAAGATCTAGGATCATTCATCAGTAGCATCTCCCTTCACATCACTAGCTTGAAAACAATTCTGATCGCTATCTTCCGATGCTGGAGCTGGTGGTTTCGCATTATTGCTCATCAAGTCCGAGGGAGATGGCAATGAATGCATTGGACGACATTCCGCCAAAGTGGAAGGAACAACAATTTGAAGGGGAATTTTGCACATAGTATTAGGCCTTATGTAATCATCATCTGGTAACTGATTTAGGTTGAGTTTAGTGATTACTGGAGAACAAGTAGACAACCCCGCTTGATTGATGTAGGAACAGTTATCCACCGATGTACCAATATTACTTTTAGATGACGCAGCACTGTCTGTGATTATCGTAGAACAAGTAGGCACCACCTGATGGATTTTGGAATAGTTATCCAACGGTGTACCATTTATTCATGTTAATATTTTGGTTGTGGCTCATAGCATGTGGAACTCCAATATTACTGTTAGGTGACGCAACACTGTCACCAAAAGATGTCGAACATGTCTGAGTTTCTTCTGCTGCTTGTCCAGGTTGTTGTTCTTGACCTTCAGGTTCTTCCACATCATCCTCAACTTCTTGCTGCCTCTGAGGTTGTACATCATTATTACCTGTGAGACCATATTTGGTAAGTGATTTTGATCGGTTTTTGTGGCTACTAGAGAACAAGTAGGCAAATCCAGTGCACCAATATTACTGTTAGATGGCGCAACACTGTCAGGATAAGATGTCGAACATGTCTCAGTTCCTTCTGCTCCTTGTCGAGGTTGTTCATCCTCAACTTCTTGTTGTTGCTGCGTGGCCTGTGGTTGGGTTTCAATCTGAGCTCCCTCAACTTCTTGTTATTGTTGCGCGGCCTGAGGTTGGTTTCCAATCTGAGCTCCCTTTTTCTTGTAGATTTTGCATAGCACATAGCCATCCAACTATTGGATGGTAACACAAATGAAATACAAGAGTTAGAATTTTATAAACTCTCAAGCTAAACCATTAATCTACAAACAATGAAAAAAAATCAAAAACAACATGACATAAACCAGAGTTATTCAACAGTTTCAGTTTAGGCTATTCAAATGTTTCAGTTTCCCAAACACCAAATTAATTGTATTTTGTCACATCCTCCCTTTGTAATGAGTTCTGTAAGGTTTCAACAAATATTTGGAAAAAGTTTTGAAGAAATATTTCTGGTGAGAAATAATCCTAACAACAAAATCTATATCTTAATGTGACCGAGCCTAACAGTAAAATGTTTATCTCCATGCTCAACAATAAAAAACCAAAGAACATCATCCCAAATGGTATAAATTAAAACAGAAAGCCATTTCAGATTAACAGAAGAATTGGTAATTGAAACTTAGAAAAGCTAAAGCACAACCAATTACGTTTAACAAACAATCTTAGCTTTCTGTTTATTTATTTATTATTTTTATTTTTATCTAATCTTAGCTTTCTGTTAGGATATTCCTAGAAAACAGTATAGTTGTTAACCAAACAGTAATTAAGAGAAACAATTCCCAAGAAAAACAATGTGAACATTATTCATACCCTCATACTGGTATCTTCATCTTCATCTTCATTTGGAAATTTCCTTTTATTATCAGTCTGAGAAGGTCCAACAACCTGAATGTTAGAAACAAGGCTAATGAAGGAACAAACTTATCTCGAACAAAAGCCGTGGCCTAATGAATCACTGCTCTAAAGTCGAATTTGCCCCCACACGTACACTAGGGAATTTCCGGCAACCGACCTCCAGGGCTACACGGCGACCAAAGCTCCGGTGTACTACGGTGCAATGGTTTTGAGAGTAAACTGAACAATTGCCAATCGGAAATAAGAGAAGAGAATGGAGAGAATGTGTTTTTCTGTGTATCCCAAAAGAAGTGAAGAAACAAAGTATATAAAGAGAAGAAATATGTAACCAAAAATAGTTAATGCAGGGCGGATTTTTAGGAAGGTAATAATGAGCAATTATTTTGTAACGGTTACAGAATCTTTTCGGTCAAAAGAAATGCTCTTCTCTTCTCTACCAATGTAGGACAATGGATTTATGGTTTTTACTTTTGTGGGACTTTTACTTTGAAGCATATCACTAAGCTTCCTTTCCAACAATCCCTCACATGATTCAAAGAAAAAATGGTAGAACAAGTTCATGGCAGTAGGAGGTCGCACGTTCCGATACTAATGTCTTGTGGACTTGAATTAGTACCTTGTGCTTACAAGTTTGACCAACAACCATTTAGGTGGAAAAAATTCCTTGAACCTTCACGGTATTTGTTCAGTACAAACTGCGCACTTGTTTAACCTCAAAATCAGATTTACTCTCGCGAAAAACATATATACATTAGCCCCTTACGTGCCTGGATATTTCTGTGAACGCTCTAGAGAGTCATTAACCCAAATGCTCTCATAGGGGGCGGGCAATTATCCCACATTCACATAGGTGAGTTCATCAAGTGTGTGCTGTCTCACACCACCTTTCAAGGCTATGAACCCATTAAGAGCTAAAATGCTCAACCTCACACACATAACAATATACGAAAAATACTACATCATTTTATAGAGGAATGGGGTTTGTAGTACATGACTGGAGTTGTTTTGTGATTTCGTTTGACCCATTGAACCTGGAAATATTCCAGGACGGGTATCTATCACAATTCACTCCCACTGGGCTGAAGCCCCATTTCTAGTGCTGACTCAAGCACTATCTTTCCACAAAGGCCTTTCGAAGAGGATTTTCAAGTTCCTCTCCAACTTAACACACTCGAGTGATATCATATTATATCTGATCAGATTTTTCACAATTTCATGTCTAAGGCGTACATGCCTTCTCTTTCTGTTGAAAGCTTAGTTGTGGGCTACTCTATTAGCCACTTGACAATCACAACACATGGATACTTGCGGAGCCGGTCTCCCCCCACAATGGAATATCTGCAGGCAAATGTCTTAGCCATTCGACTTTGTAACCTGCCACATTCTTGAATAAAAACTTAGATTCCATTGTGAAACTTTGCGACATAAAAATGTGTGGAAGCGTTCCAAAATATAGCAGCACTAGCAAGAGTATGTCATCATTCTTGCAGATTTAGTTGGCATGTAAAATTCCTTCAAACACAAGGAAAATTCTTATAGTGCAAATTAAACCTAAATTTATAGTACCTTACAAATACTTTCAATAAAATAATCAGAGTAATTCCAATAATCACAATTGGGCTTATGAGTATATCTACTCAACCTGCATACGTCATATGCTTTATTTGGTATGGTATAACTCATCAAACACTTCCAACACTCTTAACATATTCTCCTTGTAATACACTATTACCTCTATTCTTTTCTAACTGAATGTTAGAATCATAAACGAGAGTAGAATCAAAATTGACTAAACTTTTTTTATTTTTTTCTAAATCTCAACTTTATGAGACCGATTCAAACTCAAACTCTTAGAAGTTCTAGTGATTTTAATGTCAAGAATGAATTACAACATCTTTACCCTTATCTTTCATAGCATAGCATGATTTCAAGAAAGTTCATATTGTGTTTATCATATCAATACTTATACTAAAATCAAGCATGTCATCCACAAAAAAAACAATTTGTAGCACATTTATGCTCGTCATATTTATAATCAACACAAACATTATAATCATCAACCTTAAAACCATCAAAATCAAAGTGCAATGGAATTTATCATACCATGGTATCGGTGCATATTGAGTAATCTCATGGCTTCGTTTAACCACTTTGAATCAATGCCCACTATGATTTCCTCAATCTAAGGGTTTTTAGACTCATCCCCCTCGACGATTCAACAACAAAACTAAGAACAATTTTTCTTTAATTTATATGGTTACTTGATGCACTTTGTCTATTGCAAATATGTCATCTCTTGCCATTACACACCGATTTTGACAAATCACAATTTAAAAAAAAAAAAGAATTTTACACACTTAGCTTTCCCCAATGTTTTTCAACATGTCTCTAAATCATATGCCATGATAACATGCTATACAAATAAAGTTTTAGAGACAATACCCAAACAAGGGGAAAACATATTTACTTGTACAAGTATATATATTATTAACTTGTCACATAATTTGCACCAATATACCCATCAAACACGACAAAGATGTTTATCAAAGTGCAAACACAAGTTAATGTATAGCATATTAATTCAATAATTCTAGCTTACAAAAAATAAAAAAATATTTAGAACCTTAGTTGTTCTTATGTGATATGCTATCATGAGTTCCTCGCATAGAGAACATAAAAATAATGGCCTCTTTCAATATATGATAATTTCATATATAAATAATATAGTTTTATCTCCCGCAAACACAGTGTCCAAAATTAGCTTATCATTAGCACATGGCATATAAGCTATACGAGAAAAATAAATGATTTCACTAAAATCATCATTTTTATGCTCAAGACACCTCTAGAATTTTATATATAAGATTTTACTAGCATAATATACACTTCGGGCCTTTTGCGATTGTTGGAATATCTCAGGGATGACTAGCATAATATACACCTCTATATATAAATTTTTTCTAGCATAATATATAAGATTCAAATGTCTAAGCTAACACCCACAAAGATTTCGATAAACTAATTTTAATTAGTTACCCCCACATTCTCAAAGAATCGGGTTCGTTCAATCAAATTATATTGAGAACACCAACAATATTTATAAATATAGTTATACAACTTCCCCCACATGTTCTCAATATACATACCAAAAAAAAAAAAAAAATGTTTTCTCATCAATTTAATATCACTGTCTTTGATAGAAATACAAGATAATGAATATCAATATACTAATACAAATTGGTAGTACCAAAGAACCAAAAAAATGTGAATTTTGTAGCATGTCATGAACTACAAATACCATCCACTATTCACAAAATGTTCCCAAATATTAAAATATGTGACCAACTAACAAAATCCGTAACGGTTTTCGGATTAAAGGAACAACATTTAATCACAATAAATGAGGTTCAATTATAGTCCTCATATAACTCTCACATTAACAATTACTTACTTTTGTAAGCACTCAAGCAATATTTTTCCTTTGATTCTATCTCACACAAGAAGCATTTAGACTCAATTTTTTTTTTCCAGACAAGATCCGTCTAATAGCTCAAACTTGAGAAAAACTGAGATATATACACAATATGTTATATTATATTGATTTGATTTCAATATTTAACAAGCTTAAATAATAACATACGAGGTTACTTAGCAGTAAGCTAGAAGCAACCAATCCAAAAAAAAAACACAAGAGGCAATTTGACTAATGAAATGGAAATCAAAACAATTGTTACTGTAACTTATTACATGACAACTACCCCATCATGAATCATCAACATATGATCAGATTTAAACCTTCTCATGATATATATGGTTTATTGCCAACAATAACTCACTGCCCCTAGTAAATGTAAATTCATTTAGTATTGGACTATTTCCCAACAATTACTCACAAAAGAAAATGTGAAAGAGTATGATACACAAAAGGCTTTTAGCAATTACTAATTCCAATTGCTAAATTTGACCAGACTTACAATTTGTAATAATTCCGCTAAGACACAAAAACATATAAATAAATTTCTACTAAATCAAGCTATAGAAGACACATGATATGATTATCTAACCCTCCCCTGCCAATGTATCACAAGGCACTAATTAGGATCAGATTTTTTTTTCTTCAACTAATTAGGATCAGATAGTCATCACAATGGGTCATACAAACACTACAGTGCAACTTAAGTAAAACACATATGCACCAATCAACGTTTACCCATAAACACAATAATGCATAAAATAATAATCATATAGCCATATTTGCATCCGAGTATTCCAAGTCCGAACATAACCAAATCCAATAGTAAAACAATAAAACTGAATTTCTGACAAATCAATCTAATTTAGATATACAAGAAACAAATATATAGGCAATATGTAGGAACACCAATAGTAAACATGATCCATCACCAGCCATAGTAAACATAAAATTAGACTTTAGAATGTTAGAAACAAGGCTAATGAAGGAAAAACTTATCTTGAACAAAAGCCGTGGCGTGATGAATCACTGCTCTAAAGTCGAATTTGCTCCCACATGTACACTAGGGAATTTCCGGCAACCGACCTCCAGGAATACACGACGACCAAAGCTTCGGTGTACTACGGTGCAATGGTTTTGAGAGTAAACTGAACAACTGTCAATCGGAAATAAGAGAAGAAAATGGAGAGAATGTGTTTTTCTGTGTATCCCAAAAGAAGTGAAGATACAAAGTATATAAAGAGAAGAAATATGGAACCGAAAATAATTAATGCGGGGCGGATTTTTAGGAAGGTAATAATGGGCAATTATTTGGAAGCTACTACACATTCAATCTATGATTTGTTTATACACTTTGCATCCTGAGCGTCCATGTGGCCAAAATGAGGAATCTTTTTTATTTTGTGGGAGGGAAAGTAGGCGCCTCTTTTTTTGGCTAGTGGAGGGAGTTTTGCCACCAGAAACAGAATTAGGAGGAAAGAATATGAGAAGTCTACTACCATTAATGCTTGTTATTGGAAAAGCAAAAATCTAACATTGATATTATCAACAAAGAAGGGAAAGCATGACTAACCTAATTTAGAAAACTAATTGAGAATCCTAAATATTATTGTTCATATTATCCGACGGCCGGTATTCAAACTTTCCGGCGACTTATTAATAAAAAAAGTTAATTAATTTCGCATTCCATTGTTCAAACTTTCCGGCGACATACTTCCTTCAAGATCTCCATTATTTTCGCCGACCCATTACGAATTTGCCGGCGTCAATTTTTCGACCACCAGCTTTTTAATTGGTGGATTAATTTTTCGACCGACAAGTTTTTAAATTGTTGGTTTAATTTTCCAGCAAAAGAGTCCATTATTTCCGTCGACCATTGTTAAATTTGATTAGCAGTTGATTAATTATCTTCAATCTGGGTTGATTTTATTTTGGGCACAAATTTAACTCCGATGATCATTGCCGGCAACGTCCCTCCATTGCTACAGCGTATAGGTATTTTCTTTGGCATGACTTTCTATAATCTTTGGTAGCAAAAAATCCATGATGTATAATGGTTAAAAGTATACTACTTGGTAGCAAAAAAAATCATGATATTATCATGTGGGTAGAAAAATGGGTTCATGTAGCAACGAAATAGAAGTTTATGATATTATCATTTGGGTAGCAAAATTGGTTCATGTAGCAACGAAATGGAAGTTGTGGAAAGATAACCATGTAATATTTATACTCTGCTTAATGGGCTATCAAGCCTATCACTAATAATATTATCATTATTAATATTTTATTGAATAAGTTTTAAACTTAATTTATCAACATAAATATTGTTATCAGTGTTAACATTAATATTATAAAAATAGATATTTTATTGAACAAGTTTTTAACTTAAATTATTAATATATAGTATATTGTAAGCAAATACTGCAATCGCACTATTGAATGATGTTAAAATTGCATTATGTGGTAGCTAAATAAGGCTCTATAGTAACGTAATTGAGCTGAAACGATAGAACCATGTTCCTGTTGGTGTGATTTCCTGAATCAGTGTTTACATTAATATTATAGATATAGATATTTTCTTCAATAAGTTTTGAACTTAATTTATTAATATGAATATTGTAAGCAAATAGCGTTAAGTAATTGTCGAATGAGGTTTAAATTGGATTATGTGGTAGCTAAATAAGGCTTCATACTAACGTACTTGAGTTGAAACTATAGAACCATGCAGGGCCGTCTCAGAGGGGTAGGCAAGAGGTGCGACCGCCTAGGGCCCATCGTTAAAAGGGGCCCATAAACTTAGGAGTTTATTTATATATTGACAGCTGCATTATAGAAACATGCGTGAATGTGTGGCTAGTGATTTCCACTTTTCAGTGTTAATAAAAGAGTATTTTTAATTTGTAGATATTTATACTTTTTTTTACAAATTTATGGTTAATTTTTAAACTTTAAAACAAGTTATTGATATCTTAGGGGCCCTTATTTTCATTTCGCCCTAGGGCCCCTAAAATGTCTGGAACGATGCTGGAACCATGTTCTTGTTGGTTTGATTTCCCTATTTACCAAAATGCAGGGAAATGGCAATTGACCTTAATGTGGATCCCCTGAATGAACCTGCGTTCATTGAAGAAACAATTGATAGTGAAAATATTGAAAAACAAAGGTACACTTTCGTCCTCTATATGTGCAGATTGCATATGGTAAATGTATAAGTTGGTAGGTTGTGTTGATTCATTTGTTTTATTCAGGACTAATGCAGAGAAAGACATACCAACGCCGGATGAAGAGTTAGTTGATCCTTTTTGTGGAATGATTTTCCCCTCAGGAGAGGAGTTTGCTAATTTCTGCCACAAATATGCATATCGTATGGGGGTTCGAATTATTCATATGGTCCAACACAATACTAAAGGAGTACAAGGACAAAGGAGTGTCAAGGACGAACCCCGATAATCCGCCACGGTACCATATGGCAAAGAGGCTGAGGTTTACATGCAAAAAGGGGGGTGAAAAGCAAAGTGAAAAGTCATTAGTTACTGGGTGCAAAGTTGTTATCGAAGGGTACTCACAAAAGGGAGATTTTGTTTTGACAAACTGTCAACTTACTCACAACCACAGCACTGACCCAAATCATAGTCTCTTCATGATAGCTTATCGTCAGGTCGATCAATATCACAAGAAGAAGATGCTGGTCAATGACGCATCCGGAATCCCCATTTCAAAGAATTTCCTTTCCATGGTGGTGCAGTACGGAGGGTATGAGAACGTTCCGTTCACCGAGAAGGACTTGCGAAACGTAGTGAATACTGCACACCTTATGAGTAGGCTGGGGGGGGATGCAATTGCCCCTTGAGCAGTACTTTGACAGTATTCGTGATGATAAGCCTGACTTCTACAATGATATCCAGAGGGATGACAAAGGGAGGCTTTGCAACGTGTTTTGGGCAGACGCAAGATGTAGGGCTGTCGCAAAAGACTTTGGGGACGTCATCACATTCGACACGACTCACTTGGTTAATTTGTATCGTATGCCATTTGCTCCTTTCATCGGTGTAAATCAGCACGGATCATCGATTTGCTTGGGTGCAGCCCTGATATCGCACGAAGACTCTAACACGTTCAAGTGGGTGTTCAACAACTGGATTACATGCATGGTGAGGGCGCCCCTAGCAATACTAACCGATCAGTGTAAGGCTATTGGCAAGGAAGTGAAGGATGCATTTCCTAAAGAAACGCATCACTGGTTGTGTCTTTGGCACATACTTGAATATGCGAGGAGGAATTTGAAACACCGTAAGGACAACGAAGCCCTACTCGTAGCAATGAATAAGAGCATGCATGAGTCCTTCAGTTTGGAAGAGTTTGAGGAAGGATGGAATGTGATGGCGGAGGAATTTGGTCTGCAGAATGAACCGTGGATAAAAGAAATGTACGAAACCCGAGAGTTTTGGGTTCCTGGATACTGGAGAAAAACCTTTTGGGCCGGTATGTCCTCAACACAGAGGAGTGAAGGTATCAACTACTTTTTTAAGAACTACGTAAACTGTCACACCGGCCTAACAAATTTATTAAGCAGTTCGAGCTGGCAATTAGCAGAAATGTCAAGGCTGAGAAACAGCATACATCAACTAGCAGTGACAAACCATTAAAACACGACCCTAACATCACAGCGGAGGTGGTGTTTCATAAGTTATACACGAACGCTAAGTTCAAGGAGGTGCAAAATGAGGTGTACGACGTTGTGCACACAAACGTGACCAAGGTATCAACGGATGGGGGTGACAATGTTATGTTTTATGAAGCAATTGAAAAGATAGTTGACAAAGAACGACCATATTGGACCAAGCCGCGTAAAACATTCACGGTCACATTGGATAAGTCGGCTGGGACATTCGAATGCTCGTGCAGGAACTTCGAGTTCTATGGTATACTTTGCAAGCACATAATTCGCTGTATTGAGCTTGAGGACATCAACTACACTTCAGAGTGATACATAAAGAATCAATGGAGAAATGACATTGTTAGGGACTACGAGCGAGTGAAAGTAAAGTACTATAATCCGGATACGTCAGATAGGATTAATATGTCAATGGATGTGATTTTACAGAACGACTACATCCGCACACTAGCACTGAGCACCAGGGAAGCATACGATATCTATAAGAAAGAAAATGAATCCATGTGTAAGAAGTTGGAGTGTGCCCTTGGGATAGACAACAAATGTTTATAATCTTGCAGGGTGCATGGCAAGCTCAGGGTAATGTCACAGCCACAGAACGAGAGGTATATTATAAGGAAGAGAAAGCTTGCTCAAAAAGAAGGCGATATAAAGGACCCCGTCCCGAAGAAACACTCCGAGAGGGCACAAGTTCATAGACAAAAGCATCATACGGAGCATGGATTCATTTCTAAAAAGGCCAGCCCCAAGAAGGGCAATCAGTCGTCTCCCAATAAGAAGAGCAATCAGACGTCTCCCAAGAAGACCCCTCCCATGAAGACGAGAAAACATTTGAGGGAGGAGCAGTTGTCCATAAATTCAGTGAGTATATATCTTAGTAGCATAATAACAAATTACAACTGTTCTATTTTACATGATCAGAAATGGGTATGCGTTATAAGTGTATGCGTTTGTAGCAAAATGGACTAATTTGTGGTATTTCTTTTCTTAATACAGAAAGCAATACACAGTGTTTTAAATAGTGATATCGTGGGTGGGGATCTTGATCCATATCTTCACAAGTCGAATGATAATGTAAGTTAGTTAGCTTTTATCATCCGTATAATTATTTCCACATATATGTGCTTATTTCAATCTACGTCAAACAGGTTGGCACGTCTGGTGTTGCGAGACAGGTTTCTACTCCTGCTACTCCTAGTTACGCGGCACAGGCTACTCCTAGTTACGTATTCGAAACAGCTTATGGAAGACTTGGTTGTGTCAGTGGTAGTCAGACCTATTCCATTAATCAAGGACTTGGATTTAACCCTAAAATTGTGTACCCCAATCCTAGACCTGCCTCCTCACAAGTTTCTGCGGTGCGTATACTTTATGCTGCATAGAATGAGTTTTATTACTATTGTATGATACTAATATATTTAATACTTTGTTGCAGTCGTCAAGCCATCATCAATCTATATACCACTTGGGCGGAGCTGAAGATATTGACGGACGAATGATGGATGAAGGGTTATTGTTATGGATTAGTAGCAGCGTCGCAAATTTTGCATTTCAATAACACAAATTTAATTTTTTGAATATTTTTGATATGTTTATTTTATTAAGTCAATAGTATTTGGAACTCAAATTACTGACGGACGAATGATGGATGAAGGTTTACCTATAGTTTGCTTTGTTATGGATTAGTAGTAACCTCACAAATTGTGCGTTTTAATGTCAAAGATTTACAGCACAATGATATGCTTATTACATTAATTTTTGAAAGAATGTGTGACAATTCTAACATTTAAAGGGCATAACTCGAAAATATCAATAGAACTGTAAAATGAAATACTTGTTACTACAAATGCCATGTTTGCTACAAAATTAATCATCTAATACTAAACAAGAGAACAAGCAAATGAAACATTTGTTACTAAATATAACATTGTTTTCTACCATATTTCTTCCCATAAATGCAGCACGATTCAAGAAAATGAATCAGTTTAAAAAATAAATTAAACATCCCAAAAATACTTTCCCAATAATAATAAAACAAAAATTTCCATTTAACAGAATGCAATTGTAGTTTTTTTACAAAATAATGGGAATATAATAAATTTATTGTTGTGTTTTAAAAAATATAATAATAACAAAAGGTATTTGTCAGCCAAATAAAGAAAATAATTAACGAAATCAAATAAGGAAAATATTTGTAATTTTGCGGCATAAAATGATTTTATTATAATTGTGTGATACTAATACCTCAAGCCATCAAACTGTATCACACTTGAGCGGTCATTGAATATAACATAACATTGTTACTAAATACAATATTGTTTGCTACAACATTTATTCCCAATCTAACAACTATCATACTAAATATCAGTACAAACATTATAATAAAATGAAAAACTTGTTACTAGTTATAGCATTGTTTGCTACCTAATCCAGCATATATCATGCTAAACAGCATAACAATCAAATTAAACACTTGTTACTAAATATATCAAGGTTTGCTACCATGTTTCTTCCCAATCCCACATCTATTGAGTACTAAAACATTCCAGTACAAACATTAGAAATGTAGTTGAATTTCCCTGCGGCACCGACACACTGGGCAGTGAGGGCCTATGTCCTCCAGATACGTAATTGATGAGTAATCTTCATCCCATCCACGATCCGGGTCATGTTTAAGTTGGAAAGGACATGGCAACTCTGGCAAGTTAATACCATCGGGATGTTTAAGAGTCCATTGTAAGCCAGGTTGAAAACGTTCCCATGTTCTCCTCCCCTCGACGATCGCTATTCCGCCAAACTCTCTGTATGTTCTGCCCATCATCTCGATCCCCCTTGTCACCATTGCCTCGTCTCCACTTATTAACAGGAGTATGGTGCACACATATATGGCCACCATATCGCCACTTCGTGCTGCCATTTCTACGTATTCTCACCCTTGACGAATCCTCCCATGAAAAATAAACATATGCTGCAAAATGTAATATAAGATCAATATGTGAATGAAAAACAAAGGATCCCCTTGGGTACAATACAAACAAGGGTTTATATACCAGCCCAAGTTTCAACAGAGCAAGTGGGTTGCCTTTCCCAACACATCTATAGAGGAATGACAGCGGCCTCATGGTGGTAGGGAATTCAATAATCGCTGACACGTCTGCTCGATGAAGGACACTCTTTCCATGCCCCACGTTATACAACCTTTTGCAACTATCAATTAACAAAACAAAGTTTAGCTACTAAATGAAATTTAGGTGTTGAAGAACAATTAAATGGAAAAATCGCACCTTAGCCAACAATTCAGCAGATCAACGAGTGACAAACTTCTAACACGACCAGGAATATTTTCCAATAGAGGAAGAGGGAGATCCAGAAGGTTAATCCCACCCACTGCATGTACTCTAGAAAATTCACGTCGCATTTCTCTCCTTTGATCAGGTATAAAAACAACTGTAATGTCTCATTCACCTAACGGATTATTAGCAAGTTTGCTACTTTGAATAACAATTAACAAATCAGTGGTCATTATTTTGCTACCAAATAAAAAAAATCAATGACAATTCATGTAATGTTTTTGCTACCAAATAAGCAGGTTCCGAAGTAACTTTGACATTTCAAACTAAGAAATCAATAGTAATTATTTTGCTACCAAATAAAAAAAAAGCTCAAAAACACATCATATAATGTGCTTGTTACCAAATAAGCAGGTTTAGAATAAGTTGAGCATTTAAAAAAAAACAAATCAGAGGTAATTATTTTGCTACCAAATCAAATATCAACAACTGATCATGTAATGTGTTTGCTACCAAATAAGCGGGTTCCGAAATAAGCATGTACCAAAAAAGCATAACTTTTTGACAATTTGTTTCTAACAACAACTAACAAATAAGGAGTTTAATTTAGTATCTTAACCGGCTCCAATATGTGTAGCAATTCGATGTGCAAACCACTTGGTTTCACGACGACACCTGCACATAGCGCATCGAGGAAATTCATCCTCCACAAACCATACAAAACTCTGAATCCAAGCTTCATGTACAAGAGCAAAATGATCTTTACGGACTAGCAATAGTGGCCTTCGAATTGATATTTGAGAATAAGGGATAGGTATAGTTTGCAATGGGCATGAAAACTTCCGAAATGTAAAATGGTCAGAGATGAAGTAACTGAACTCATCTATGCTCTCTCTTTCCTGCACGATGCCTCGTCCGCCAAACTATCTAAATAGTCTATCCATCATTTCCATTCCAATGTTTACGCTTTCGTCATCTGGACTGAATAAGAGAAGCAGACTCAATACATCATTTGCCGATACATGACCAAGTTTAGCGGCCCTTTCTATTTTCTGTTGGCCTTCTGCGAAATTCCTTTGGATAAAATAATTATACTGCACAGGATAAAAATAATACTAATCAATACTAGAACTTAATTATGGGGGTAGTTTGTGCATGATAACACAACAACAAAATATACCATTCCTATCCTGTGCATGGCGCCAGGGTTGCCATTATTTACGCATTCATCCAAGAAAGAACCGGCGGCCCTGTCTTCTGGGGAATGCGGAACACCCGATACGTTTACTCTTTTATACACAGAATGTGAAGAACCAATGGATTTGAGTTCACGGCAACTGACAATCAAGGATGTTACAAACAGAATTATAACTTGCTAAACGAAATCAACAAACATACTGATCATGATTCATGACATACCATCGCCTACATTGCAACAGGTCGGAAGTAGAGGATTCTCAAACTCGGCCGACAATGTCTTCGACCAACGACGGAGGAAGATCTAACAAGCTTCTTTGCTCCCTCGTTTGTGGTTTTTCATCAGTCTCATCCGCTACCCATTTCCCTTTCTCCATCCTTGTTAACTTTCGCTTTTTTGGAGGCATCTTCACCAAATTTGAATCTTTCGGTCAAGAAAGTGTATGATATCGGTGTAGAGAGTGTTTGATTGTATTTATAGAGTTTCCAATAGGTGTTTATTAAGAAAGTAAATCATTTCATGTCGTATGGCAAATCTAATAACCGCTTTCCATAGTAGCAAAGGTTAGTCTTTAGGTAGTATAATGGCCTTTCAAATAACAAATGCGTTGAAAGAAACAAAATATTTATTGTTTAGTTATACCATATTGATAAGTATAATATTGGGAACGTGAACTTAATTATAGTTAACAGTAACTAATGCTGAAGGGTATCAGAAATGGAAAAGTGCTTTGAAAAACACAGAAAAACGTTTGCAATCACCAAAAGAGTATTTATTATTATTTCAATATTATTCCAGAAAAAAAAGGTTTAAAACTCGTATCAATTCGTCTCGATTCAGCATGCTACTAATTGCTTTTCATGTAGCAACATTACCTATATATATATATTTTTACTTTTGGTTTAAACGACAAAAACTAAAATTTATTGGGAAGGTTAATGTAATTATGGTTAAAAAAGGTAGAGGGATCAAAACTGGAAAGTGACATTGATAATTGAGCAAAACGTTTGGAATCACTAAACGAGTTTTGAGTTATTCTTTTACGATAAGAATAGTAGCAAAAGTAGTAGCCTACGAAGTGTTCTCTTATAAGTCAGAGATGGATATGGTAGCAAAAAGGACACCACAAAAAGGTTAATAAAAATAACCCTCCACCTACTCTAATTGGTATCGTTATCATCTTCATTATCTCTTATAAATTGACTTGCAACCACTATGTTCTATAGAGGCTTATAATTATAAATTAAAAATTCTACCTCTATTGCAATTGTGATTATGGCTCCAAGTAAGTGTAGACGCCAAAAAAGCGCCTTCAGATTTCTCCGCAAAAGCCCGATGATAAAAGGAGTAATTTATAAACTTGAACGCTATTTTTGCTTTAATAGTTAAGATAAGGTCTCAAGTTTTCCTCCAAACACTCCTTTATTCCAAACCCATTCAAAAGCCCCATTCAAGAGCTTTCCAACGACACCTCTCATGCCCCTTTCCGACTCCCGGTCGCCAAGTTGCGATTCAGGGGTAGAACCGTCTTTTACCGTCCAGGGGTAAAACGGTCTTTTTGTATTTTTTGGAATATTAAAATTCCTCCGGAAAATAAAAATGGACTCAGCTGGCAGCTGACAGCCGTCAGCGGCCTTGGCCAGCGCTGTTAGCGGCGCTGGCAAAATTCCCAAGGCCGCTAGCGGCGCTAACCTTGCTCCTGGCCCGACTCTTTTTTCAGCCCAAATTCAATTTTTCGGCTCTTTTCAGCCGTCCAACCCTACTCCTCCACACCTATAAATACAACCCTCCTCCTCAGTTCAAACACACAGTCTACAGTTGACAACCTCTATTCTCAGTAGTATTGACTCTGAGCTTCTCCCTCTTGCTTCCAAACTTGAGATCTTGCCTTTTATTATTTTTGTCAAATATAGCCTATAGTTCCGGTACTAACTCCTGAGGGCTCAAATTAAATTAATTTCTTAATTGTTTATGTTCTAATATTCATAATGTAGATATCATGCTAGAATAACGTTTTTATCTCTTCCTAAATATTGTCTGTATAGTCGTTGTGCTGCCCAACTTGTCAAAACGAATGCATGTCGAAATAAGGGTCATTAATAAATCTTATGATGCTTGTGATGAACCAATTAATAGTCTAAGTCTAGGTTGTTAATCCGGTTTTGCATGGGAATTACGTTCTTAAATTATTAAGCAAGCTTGAGTTAGTATAGGTCGTCATAATACGGGCGAGTTGGGTGCCTAACACCTTCCCACCTCGTACCTTCGCCCCCGAACCCTTTATTCTTGGGTACTTATATGTTCTATATGAGCGGGAGTCTTTCTAAAAACATGATCAGTTCACTTATCGCGCTATTGGGTTGTCCCTTCGGTTTGTTCCTTCAATAAAAAGCCGATAGCAGATTCGTGACCTCTTTCATGGTTTTTATTCAATTCAACAAGTCTTTACAAAAGCTTTTCTAACTCGACGGTTCCTTGAACTTATCTAAACCCCCAGCTTACAAATTTTCTATAAGGACATACTCCGTGGAAACCAATAACGTTGGATTGGACAAAAATCTCGGGTCCTTACAGTGTCGACTTCATTGGGGATTTATTTAAGAGGGTGAGACTCGAAAGTCAAGTTTGCTTAATTGTTTAAATAACATGTTCCATATTTTTGCATCATTTGCATGTGCTTTGGCACAACCTTTTGACCCTTATCGACCCTCGAGGAAGTTTGTGTCGCAACTCGTAGAAAACCCGTATATCTAAAGGAATATACAGTTGTCCTATCGTGCAAATCGACGCTTCCTCACCCATGACTCATCAATCCTTGTTGATGAGAAGAATTACAATTGATGTGTCGACCATCCGCCGAACGAAAATTGTAATTTGTCGTGGTAACCTCACAGGAGGCAAAAGCCTCTAGCCCACATTCGGGCATTCGCTTGCTTGTTGTGCATGTGTCGTTATAATGCCCGTCTGATCACATGTTTGCCTGTAACTTTGTCATTGTAATGCTTGCCAGAATGCATGAATATCGTGACTATGTGCCAACATGTACTTACGTGCTAGGAGTCTTTTCTTTTATTTTTAGCTAGTTCCTAATGCCCGAAGATGGTGCGAGAATTCAAATTTAATGAACACCCATCATTTTCCCAATGAAATATTCTACAAGTCATGAACAATTTTCTAGGATCTTTTAGCAAAAAAAAAAAAAGAGTCAGTCTCCCAATTTCCCTTCTCTCTTTTTCTATTTCTTTATTTTTCTTTTTCTTTTGAAGTAATTCAGATTCGGTCAAAAAAGAAAAAAAAAGGAAAAAAGGAAAAAAAAACAAAAAAATCGGCAAAAATAAAAAAAAGGACCGAAATTCTTTTATTTTATTTTATCCCATTTTCCATTTTCTTTGAGTCTAGAAAAATAAAAAATAGGAGAATTAGTATTTTTCTATTTTTATTACTTTCG
The DNA here is from genome assembly GCA_038025085.1 of Tetragonia tetragonoides. Taxonomy (NCBI): domain Eukaryota; kingdom Viridiplantae; phylum Streptophyta; class Magnoliopsida; order Caryophyllales; family Aizoaceae; genus Tetragonia; species Tetragonia tetragonoides. The sequence goes on along the minus strand of CM076143.1, from coordinate 28,508,098 downwards.
TTCATTGACTTTATTTTCCTTTAACATTAGGGAAATATTCGGGCATTTAGGCTTAAGGACTTTTTTTTAGGACAATGTGTTGTTCTATATGTGGGTCAACATTTTTCTTAGATGAGAGTCTCGTGGTTTTCTTTTTCATGTTACTAAGTGCTCCGTGCTTCTCATTCAGGATAGGGGGTCCGAAAAAGAAAGAAAAGCTTGAGAAAAGCTGGGCTCGGCCTTCGGTAAGGCTAGATCATCTGCAACAGTCTACACCGCCAGGTCCTCGTTTACTCCACCACAAAAAAAGCATCACCACTACATTCCAAAAGGCCATCACCCCGTACTCTATCACAACCACAAAAGCTCACCTCACCAATCACACCACGAGCTTCACAATGACCAAAACCACTGACGAAAAGTTTGATGAGATCATGGGCACTTTGGAAAGGATGCGACTCAAGGTTGAGAATTTGGAAAGAAAGAAAGAGGTGAAGCAAGGATCCTCTCTGTCTCTAACACTGAAGAGGATGAGCAAGTCACTAAGCTCAAAAATATTGACTCTATCGCCAACTACAATGCCGAGGATGGTAAGGTCAATTCCGAAGTCAAGGGCAAGCTCCGATCCAAATTCTCCATGCCCGAGATTCCGACATGCACTAGAACCGATGATCCACAAAATCACCTCAAGGCCTTCACTACCGCCTTCGTTTTAAGAGGAATTGACGAAAGCATCTACATACACTTGTTCCCCTGGACTCTGGATGCCTCGACTCGTCGTTGGTTCTACACCTTGAATTTGGAAAACTACCATATCTGGTCAGAGTTCGCCATAATCTTCCTTGCACACTACAAGGAAAATGTTGTCCTCTCCATGACCCTTCGAGAATTAGAAATCACCAAGCAAGGAAAGGGTGAGGGGTTCCTTTCCGTCCTTCAACGTTGGAGGCTGATGGTAGCCAAACTGGTTGAGAAGCCTGCGGAGAGTGATCAAAACCGCCAATTCATCAAGAACCTGCAACCTATTTACCAAGAACGGCTCATGTACCAAGCATTTGACTCCTACAACCGACTCTATGATGGGGTAACTTAGTTGACGATAATCTTTATTGTCAATATCATAGGGTGTTTGGCCACCGTACGGATGACAGCATCCTCCCGAGATATGATATACAAGAAATCATGGACAAGAAGGAAGGAGACGATGCTTATAAAACCTGGAATTAGTTGGCTACCCGCAGAAGCTAGAAGGATCGAGTCTGAGTCCCGAAGTTTTGTCGAGTTAGGACCCTAGCTAAATCCTTAGGTTGAGTCTAGAACAGGGGGGTGTTCCCCTTTTACTTTTCTTTCTAAGTCTAGTTTCTTTTTTGACGGGTATTAGAGACCCTCTTATCTAAAGTCATGTGTGCTTATCTCTTTTTGCAAATCAATAAAATTTCCTCTTGCTCATTTCTTTCCTTGTTTAGCTATTGATAAAACCAATAAACTTAAAAGTTGCACAAATCATTAACTAACCAATTTAAGCAATGTAAGTAAACTTCGCAAAGCAAGAATGCAGACCATCACTTTTTACAAGAATTTGACTAACTGAACTCCCTCAACGATGCCACTCCACAAAGAAAAAGCGAGCCAGCCTTTTGCAACAACCTCGACATAGAAATGACCCTAGCTCCAATCGAAGAGGATCCTTGGTACCAAGACGTCTTCAACTACATCACCAAAGGGATATACCATCAGGACGCACCACTAAGAGCTCAACGGGCCATCCGTCTCTTAGCGGCACAATACATAGAATACAAAAGGGTTCTGTACAAGAAATCCCACAACGGGGTCAACCTCAGATGCGTGAACTCCGAAGAAGCCGCAGAGATTATGGACGAGGTACACAATGGTGTGTGCGGATCACACATGAATGGTCGAATGCTCTCTAGAAAGGTCTTACGACTGGGATACTACTGGACCACTATGGAAAGGGATTTCTACGACTATGTCAAGAAGTGCAAGAAGTGTCAGATATATGCCAACCTGCAGCATATGCCACCCTCAATGCTCCACAACTTCACATCCCCTTGGCCGTTTTCCGCATGGGGAATAGACATCATTGGTAAAATCACCCCGAAAGGCTCGGGAGGACATGAGTACATCCTAGTAGCCATAGACTATTTTACCAAATGGGTTGAAGCCAAATCGTATGCCATCCTCACCTCCAAACAAGTGTCGAAATTCATAAGGAACAATATCATTTGCCGCTACGGCGTTCCGCATGAAATTATCAGTGACCATGGATCCCATTTCAAAGGCGAAACAGCCACCGTCCTCAAAAACTACAAAATTCAGCACCATAAATCATCCCCTTATCATCCCCAAACCAATGGCGCAGTAGAAGCCGCCAACAAAAATCTCAAGATTATCATTGAAAATATGATAGAAAACAACAAGGATTGGCCCATGAAACTCCCATTTGCCCTTTGGGGATGTAGGACATCCATAAGATCCTCCACGGGAGCAACACCTTATTTCCTAGTCTACGGAATGGAAGCGGTTCTACCCAATAGAACTCCAACTACCCTCCATGCGCATAGCCTTAGAGGGTGAAATTCCTGAAACCCAATGGTTACAACCCCGCTACGAATAACTCATGTTTACGGATGAAAGATGCCTACGGGGCCTAGACCATTCCCACATGTACCTGCAACGCATGGCGAGAACATTTAACAAAAAGGTCCAACATCGGAATTTAAAGGAAGGGGATTTAGTTTGGAAAGAATTACGTGCCTCAGTTACCGACCCCAGAGGCAATTTCGACGAAACTGGTCCGGTCCGTTCATCATCAAAGACATTCTATCAGGAGGTGCGGTCAGACTCATGGACATTGACGGCATCGAGTTCAGTCAGCTCACCAATATGGACCAACTGAAGAAGTGCTATGTCTAAAGAAAAAAAAAACCGAAAAAAAGACGTGCACAAATTGAACGAACTACGCAGGCCTGATTCCATACTGGATACGTAGGTAAACCTTTTAAGGGGCCCGGCCAAAATCAATCCAAAATTCCACTCAACTCATTCAAAAAGGGGTAATCTTTATTCAAACTGAACGAATAAGCTTACATTGCAAAAATTAACTTACTAAGGTTACAAAAAAAAAGTGCAACTACGAGGGTTTAAGCTAAACAAATTCTTATTACTTTTTTTAACTAGGCCTTCTTTCTGAGAAAAACTACTTCAATCCTTCTTCCCTTTAGACGGCTTCGTCAAAGAGGTCTTCTTTGAAGGACCCTGGCATGAGGACGACTTATGATCGCTTCCTTGAGCTGGGGGCTTGACTCTTTTCAGTACGTGATAGCCTCCCACCTGAGGCCCTTCCTTTCTTTTCTTGCTTCCTGTTCTTGAGTCATACTTAGGCTTTAGGTTGTCCCACTCCTCATGACGAAGGGCTCATCTCATTTCTCCATCACTGCAGGAAAGCCAGTTCAAGTAGGTCTCAGAAACTTGAGTTGGGGTAATACCCTAGGTACAGTCCAGCAGTCCCGGCTACGCCAATACTTTCCCCAATCCACAGCAAATTCAGTGGTCAAAGCTATGACAGTTGGTCTCGTAGTCTCCTGACGAGGGATAACCTGCTTCAACCCGTATTGCCTCATGACCCTAGAGGGGAAGAAGAAAGTAGTCTTGTACAGACCCAGTATGGTAGTATGAGGAACCAAGTTGTCACAAGCCACTAGGGAAGTCAAGCCTCACCAGGACACATGCCAACAGATAACAGGTCCTGCTTAGAAAAAGGCATCCCATTCAGCAAGGGACTTTTCAGAATATAGCCTTTTCCTAACTAAGAAGCTAGCCGCAGTATAAGTTTTCTTTGCCCAGGCTCGAGGGCCACGAGCTATCATATTCTCTGGTGACTCTATTAGCCTTAGATGCTTTCATAACTAAATTTGAAGCAGCAGGGGGCTGCGAGAAAAATATTCGTCAGGTGAAGTTTTCAACCTGTCAAGCCCAATAATAGTTTCCCCTACAACTAGATGCAAAGGAGAATGCCCTTTAACTATTTGATTAACCACTCGCAGCAACGAGGCTCTACCCAAGTTAGGCGATTCTGCATTAGCAAACAATAGGCGGTTCAACAGGCAAAGTACAAAAGCCTGCCGGCGACAATGCCTGAATATGGCATCCTTTTCAGAAGAAATAGCAAAGTTTTCACAGAGTTGAACCAAGTCCACGTCGACACCAAGAACCATGCTTTTGGCTTCTGCAGATGACAAGCCTAGGGATTTCCTATACTGAGCTCTAAAAGCATCTTTCAAGTACGGCACAACTGGAGGAAGAACATCAGGCATGTTGGTGATCGCAGCAAATTCTTCAACTAAAGGGCATAGTTCAGAGTTACCAAAGCGAAAGACGTGCAAATCGGGGTCCCAATAATTCAAAGCGGATCGAAGAAGGGGCCATAATATTTTTGTTTGTCTCAAATTCAACAAGGTAGAGACATGGAACGGAGTCAGTTCAAGTTTTTCTTCTATGGTCAGATTTTTGCACCAAGCATCGAACAGATTTTCGAAGGATTTCACCGTGGTAGAAGATTTGGGGAATTTGAGAGAGCTAAAAGTCTAAAAGTGATAAAACATCAAGCATCCCGTACATCCTATTTATAGGCAAAAATACGGGCCAAAAGAAGTCAGAAACCACGAAAAAGCCCAAACCATAGCCGTCAGGGCCGCTAGCGGCCTTGACCAGTGCCGTTAACGGCCTTAACCCGCAGCACAGCGCCGCTAGCGGCCCTGACCCTGTCCCAGTCTGCTTTTTCCTCTCGCTCCAGCCCACCCACTTGGTCCAGTCAGCTCGATTTAAGGCCAGTTTGATGCACACGGCTGAATTACAAAGCCCGAGACTCTCTTAGGTTTATCTTTTCCATTTTTTTTTTATTATTATTATTTTCATTTTTAGGGGGTATAATATGTGTAATTTTTGCTTTTTCTTGCAAATTTTTACCTTTTTATTATTATTATATTTTATTCCCTGAATTGTGGCTTTTTCCTAATGCATAACACATTGCATATTTAGAGATCAGACAGACATAGTCGAGCCATCATATCATACATATCATAAAAATGCATAAAAACAGGAGTTCAAAATCTCGAGGACAATGTCTACAAAGAGATCCAACACCGATCAACCAGAGTCGTCATCGCCGTTGCTGTCAGCCTCATCATCAAGGAATGACCCCTGACTATAGTTCCCAGCCGAATAATGGAGAGAAGAGCTATAAATGGGCTTGCTGTTGTCAGGCCTCATGTCCCGCTTATCATGTGCTGGTGCGCGCACGGGGGTACCAGCCGAAAACCCCGCTCCGAAGAGGCTCTCTGTGGCTTGACTAGCAAAGTCCATAGCCACATCTTGATACGAAGGCCGAGTATGAGGCACATCCCATCCAGGGGCGTTCGCCCAACCTCCAGCCGTGGGGGTAACAATAGGCCTGCTATCAAGTGAAGGCTGGAAACTCGCAGGGGAGAACATCTCAGGGATGTACGGCACAGAAGGAATGGGCGCCTCATCAACAGGAGGCCTGATCACAGCTACGGGAGGTGAACGAACAACAGATGGCCTGCTCGCTGAAGAGGCCCTCGCAGCAGAAGAATGTCGAGGTCCCACCGAAGACGAAGACTGAGACATCTGCAAACAACCAAGATGAAGATGTTAAGTTAAGTACTTCACTTAGCTAAACAAAGAATGAAAGTCTACTTACATCAACAGTCTTAGACCGAGAACTCTTCCCCTTTCCCATCACCCGGCCATAGCCTTTCTTCAGCAGGTGAATGAGCTTGAAGATTTTAGATGTCTGCTCCCGGTTCAGCTACAAAAACACAAACACAAGAGATAGAGTTAGCACTCAAAGGCAAACACAAATACAAGAAGGGATAAAAAGGAACTTACCCCCGTACAACCGTAAGGCAAAGGCAAGCCCTCCACAACCTCTCCATCATCCATATGTAGAGGGAACTCCTCTACTATGCGTCCCCCGCTCTCCCCAATATACCTCACCTCATTAGTCGACAAGGTCACGCTTGGGGGCTGGCCTCGAGGAACTCTGGAATGGGACCTCCTGGGACCCTGAGGAGCCAGACGATCCGCTTGCAAAACATAAGAAGTCAGCATATCATACATATGGCTGAAAAGATGCAAAGAAATTTCTTACCTCAGAAGTGAGATCCGGCATCAGACGATCCAAGCAGTAAGCTAGTTACACGGCCGTGCGGTCCAAGCCAACAACCTGCGGCATAAGAAACTCCGTGGTTGCCATACCACGAGTCACAACTCCCAAGTCCCGCACACTCAGACCGCGCAGATAGAACATGGTCAAGGAGGATCCTCTGGAACCAGATGGCTACCCAAGGTGGGATAAACCAGTCGAGTCAAGCGGTCCCCCAAGTACCACACAAAGCCGAATGGCCCCTCGAAGACCACCCGCAAGGAGGACACCCTGAAAAACTCCATGGTAATATGGGGCGGAACCCCAGGAATACCATCAAAAGCGGACCATGACACCTGCAGGTTACTAGTTCAAAAGTTCATTCTCATGAAATGGACCAAAAAGGATATATGCACAAGTCAACAACAACATACCATAGACGCGGCGTGACTCTCAAACGTAGCCCGAAAATGCTCCAGAGAGGTAAACGAGTGGTTATCCCTACCAATCCACCATCAACCTAGCGGGAACATCCTCAAACCAGGACGATGAGGACCAAAGGCCGGAAAATACTCAAAGAACCACAGCTTCCATACAAGCAAGAAAGTAAGCTCCAAGTCCAAAACCATACACGGGCAAAGAAAAAAAAAGAGAAGTAACAGATGGGCCTACCTTCAGTATCCTCCACGAGCCCGAGATAGATGCCCTCTCACTCGTCGGCTTAGGTCTGCAAGCCCAACGACACCATCTCACCAAGGAAGCATAGGCAAAAGCACCGAAGTTGTACTCATGGACCTTGGTCAAATCCTCTAAACATGTTAAGAAACCGACTTGACATACGCTCTTCTTCTGAGCAAAAATGGTCGACCCCAACAAGCAAGCCAGAAAAATACGGGCTCTTTGCTCCTCAGTAAGCCCCTGCTCCCCCAAAGCCGCCCATAACCGCACCAAAGAAACCCGATCCTTATCGAAATGGGCAGACACAGGCCCATAAAGCTCGAGTAACCTGTCACTCTGTTTCTAGTAGCTCGCGTCGTACTGAATACGACGCCCTCTGAAGGATAGACCCGTCAACACAGCGAACTGATAAAGGGTGGGGAACATCTCTCCTACAGGCGTATGAAAAGTGTTCGTGGAATCCCAGAACCTCTCCAATAGCCCCCTAGCAATAATCCTAAAATCCCCAGAGTGACAACCAGGGATAACGGTCAGGAAATGGTCAAAACCCGAGCCCAATACCGAGTTCCGAGCTCCCACTGAAAAAGTCTCCAACATCATAGCCCAATGGGAGGTGGACCCATGAGCGTGCAACAAAATGTTAACACCCAGCCAACAAACAAATTTTTCTCAACACCCCATATACTACAAATACAAATAAAATAATTCCATACAGATGATATACAGCTGACCACCAATCCAGTACAAGTCCCAATTTGTTCATGTGCCGAAGCACTAACAGTTCAAATTTTCAGTTCAAAAAATATATATGCTGAACAGAAAAAGAGAGACAGAAAACATACCAGCTCAGGGTTAGATAGATGACTCTGCCTCTCCGGTAGTAAAATACTACGGTTCCAAATCCCAGCCGGGCGCCAGTCTAGTCGCATAAATGAGTCCTGCTACAGTCGAGCTCCATCCGAACGATGGGTCGGAGGTGTCCTAATAGAGGGAAGCCCAGTAAGGAAGAGGTCCCGATCATCCTTCCCCTCACCCATGGGACGTTTTCCGTTGTCTGCGGGAGCCATATGAAGCTTTCTCTTTCTACAAGTGGAAAATTAAAAGTTTCAGATTTGCAAGAAACAAGCACCCATTCGACAATGCAACTCAGAATTCAGCAATTAGGCGGAAAAATAAGCAAGTTTAAGACAAAAATCGAAGAATTTGGTCAAGAATTGACTTACCTCAAGCAAAGTGAAACACTAAACAATGGTGGCTTTCGACAATGCTCTCGACAATAGGCTCGGCGAAGAAGAAGATTGGCACGCGGAAAAGAAAAAAAAGCGTTGAAGCACTTCTTATTCGGCCCAAGCTCAGCGCCGCTAGCGGTGCTGGCTAGAGCTGCTAACGGCCTTCACCCGAGGCCCAGCGCCGCTAGCAGCCCTGCACATGCGGGCCCCACTTGTTGTCCCACGATCCTTTTTCCAGCCCAGAGTTCGTTATTCCAGTTCGTTCGCGGCGAATATCAGTAACAAGCGCGCGGGAGCGAGTCCCTTTGGCCCACAAATTCAATTTTGACAGTTGGCCCATTTCACAGTACCAACTACTTTCAGGTAAGACTAACCCGATTATATTTTGCAGGTCCAAATACTGAAACTCGGATACATGTAGCGACGACTCTCACCGCCCAGAGTGCCAAATATATTTTTAAGCCCGAAAAGTCTATCGGCCTTACCAAATATCCCAATTTTGGGGTCAGTCAATGGTCGCTTAAGCTATTACGGTTAAACTGTCCTCCTGCGAGACCATAAATTTTGGGTCAGTCAATGATCGCTTAAGCTATTGCGGTTAAACTGTCCTTCTGCGAGGTTACGTATTATGTGTCAGTCAATGATTGCTTAAGCTGTTGCAGTTATACTGTCCATTTATTTTTTATATGTTTCAGTCAATGATTGCTTAAGCTATTGCATTTAAACTGATCATATGTTTTAACCATTTTACAGCCGTCATTTTGATCGCTCTATCTCGTCGACCTTTTTGCTTCCTGTGCAGGGACGGAATCTCGGCATCCGCCGAGTGGTGTTTAGTCACGCTTTGCTTGATAAAGCATTTATACTATGCCCTCTCACGTTACTTTCCCATTTACAGTCGTTATTTTTAATCGCGCTGTCTCGTTGACTTTTTCGTTTCTCTTACAGGGACGGAATCTCGACACCCGCCGAGTGGTGTTTAGTCATTGTTTGTCGAAGCACTCCACGTTGATCATTCTCAAAGTATTACTAACTTTTTCATTCACTCTGAATACAACTCCTCAGTAGACGTTTAGACCATCTACGAGCGGTGTTCTATCCTGCTACCATAACCTTTATTTTCTCTTGTGTTCACAGAGAAGAAAGCTTAGCACGGTACGAGCATGTCCCAACTCAGGTTTGTCTTCATATGCATACATACTGTACACCCTCACACACCGTGTGCACATCAGCATCCTGCATGTCGCCTTCGGAATACTTTGATCTTCGCTTTTACTCAAGCTCGATCAAAGTGGGAGCTTCTGTAGACGCGCCAAAAAAGCGCCTTCAGATTTCTCCGCGAAAGCCCGATGATGAAAGGAGTAATTTATAAACTTGAACGCTATTGTTGCTTTAATAGTTAAGATAAGGTCTCAAGTTTTCCTCCAAACACTCCTTTATTCCAATCCCATTCAAAAGCCTCGTTCAAGAGCTTTCCAACGACACCTCTCATGCCCCTTTACAACTCCCGGTCGCCAAGTGCGATTCAGGGGTAGAACCGTCTTTAACAGTCCAGGGGTAAAACGGTCTTTTCGTATTTTTCGGAATATATAAACAGACTGGATGTCGTCATTATGACGACATCCAGCTGGCAGCTGACAGCCGTCAGCGGCCCTGACAAAATTTCCAGCGGCGCTGACCTTGCTTCTGGCTCGACTCTTTTTTCAGTCCAAATTCAATTTTTCGGCTCATTTCAGCCGTCCAACCCTACTCCTCCACGCCTATAAATACAACCCTCCTCCTTCAGTTCAAAATACACAGTCTACACTTGACAACCTCTGTTCTCAGTAGTATTGACTCTGAGCTTCTCCCTCTTTCTTCCAAACTTGAGATCTTGCCTTTTACTGTTTTTGTCAAATATAGCCTACAGTTCAGGTACTAACTCCTGAGGGTTCAAATTAAATTCATTTCTTAATTGTTTATTTTCTAGTATTCATAATGTAGATATCATGCTAGAATAACGTTTTTATCGCTTCCTAAATATTGTTTGTATAGACGTTGTGCTGCCCAACTTGTCAAAACGAATGCATGTCTAGATAAGGGTCATTAATAAATGTTATGATGCTTGTGCTGAACCAACTAATAGTCTTAGTCTAGGTTGTTAATCGGGTTTTGCATGGGAATTATGTTCTTAAATTATTAAGCAAACTTGAGTTAGTATAGGCCGTCATAATACGGGCGAGTTGGGTGCCTAACACCTTCCCACCTCGTACCTTCGCCCCCGAACCCTTTATTCTTGGGTACTTATATGTTCTATATGAGCGGGAGTCTTTTTAAAAACATGATCAGTTCACTTATCGCGCTATTGGGTTGTCCCTTCGGTTTGTTCCTTCGATAAAACGCCGATAGCAGATTCATGACCTCTTTCATGGTTTTTATTCAATTCAACAAGTCTTTACAAAAGCTTTTCTAACTCGACGGTTCCTTGAACTTATCTAAACCCCCACCTTACAAATTTTCTATAAGGACATACTCCGTGGAAACCATTAACGTTGGATTGGACGAAAATCCCGGGTCCTTACAGTAAGAGGGTTACCAAAGAGGAGAAAGGGAAAGGAGTCGATGAGGGAGATGATGGGACATCCTCTTTGGGTGCTTTGAAACTGCTTGATCTACCTGATGGGGTGTTAGAAGACATTATCGTTAAAGTGGCTACCTGTTCTTCAATCGATCTACTTCAATGCAGGCTAAGGATGTGGACACTCTGTTTTATTATTTTCTTTTATTTTTTCATTTCTTCTCCCGTTGTTTTATAATTCCCTGTTATGTTCCACTCCAGTAATTTGATTTGAATCTAGTTATTTATTAAGTTGATGTTTTACAATAATGCTTCCAAACTGAACAAACTGGGTCAAGGGCCTAACGTATTCCGTAACGCAAACACAACACAAGTGCCCTACTACCCACTCAACACAAGTGCGCGTAAGTTTCTCTATCTATGCGCGCGATACAAAAACCCGGATGCTTGCTACAAGATTGGGACGATATGCAATCTCTTGAATTATAGTTGTTCCAATTGTGCCAACGATTTTATACACTGTTATTTAAGCTTCTTACCTATGTTTAACTTCCGTTCTCTTCAGAACCTGTTCTTCTTTCAAAAGAGATTTGAGCTAGGGCAATGGTACATATCAAGGGCAGCAGATGAAGGTGATATGTTGGCCTCATATATGTTAAGCATGATCTTCCTAACCACTAAAGGTCCTTTGACGGTAGACAAAGGGATAGACATGATGGGCAATACATACAGAAAGTTCAAAGGGAAAGGCATTGTTGAGGGAAGGAGAAGTCTGTATTGCTTTTGCCCGATTTATATTAGGAGAATGCTGAAACGTGACAGATTTGAAATCCCAATTTTGTCGTGCCCCCTTGCAGCTGTTCACGACCCTGACCGAGGTTGGGCTGAATACGACAACTACAATTCTGATCTAGAAGACATTAGTCCTCACTGCCCATGTTATGCTTTTATAATGGAATTTTCTAAAAAGTTATCGAATCGCTATGGCATTATTATTAATTTCAAATTTCGTTGAAAAGTCGCACCTCATTAAGGTCTTTATCGATCATATCACTTATAAATATGGGACATCAGACATCACTCTACATAATTTGTACTGATCAAAATTTAAAACATCTTTGCAATTTTGAATATGGCTCCACGAAAGCGATTTACCAAGAAACAGAAAGGCAAAGGACAGGTTGAGGTACATGGTTTGGCTGATTCCAAAATTGCTTTGTCTGCCAGATGAATTGTTAGAAATAATTGTGATTAAAGTAGGGAGTTCTTCCTCAAACGATTTAGTTAATTGCAAGCTAAGGTGATAAATGATTTACTCTTTAAATAGTACTCTTCATTATTTTATTTTTTTTATTTGGATTTCTATAATGATTTGGATGTTTCTATACAACAGCGCTCGCCGATTGAACGAAGTTTGCCGAAGGCCGGCCGTCTATCAAAAAGCAGACATCTCTGAAGTGTCAATTGACCTAACAAACAAGAGGGCGTATTTTTATCTATACAAATGTGCGCGAAACAAAAACCCTAATGCTGCCTTTGAACTTGGGATGGTAATACAGTCATTGCTTAAATTATATTATTCCCGATTAATGTTTGCAAACATGTTGTTCTAATTTTGCCCTCTGCAGGAATTCTACTTCTATGTGATCAATCAGCTCGACTAAGGACAATGGTACCTATCAGATGCAGTAGATTTGGGGCATATGGAGGCTTTTTATATGCTAAGCATTATCTTACTTTTGACATGGTACAAAAAATTTGGAAATCTGGAAGCAGGGATACACATGATGGACAAACTGTACAGGCAGTTCAAAGGGAGAGGCATAGTTGCTGGAAGGAGAATTACTTTCATCTCTCCGTATCCTCTTAGGCAAAATTTTCTTCATTTCAGGTATCCAAGTTTGGTCTGCCCCGATGCCGATATTCATCGCTCCAAAAGGGGACAACTAGACTATTACAGTGCTGATGTAGAAGACACTGGTCCTCATTGTCCAATTTGCAGATGCTCCAAGGAACTTGACTGGTTTTATATTTATAGAATGTAGGCGTAGTAACAGAATGCAAGTTTTGCGTATGTCCTCCATGGTTTAATGTAGCGAACGCATAGGTCGTATTTTGATAGTTTTTAGCATTATGTTTGCTTTTTGTTACTCTGAAACAGCTGTCTTTGGTAGCAAAAGTTTATAAAAAATACAATGCTAGTAATTTAAATTATTTTTTGGGTAGTGTAATCCATAAATGGTGTCGCCATAATCGATAATTTAGGCCCCTGAAAAAAGAATCTAAATCGATTATTTCAAAATAATAAAGTTGGTAATATATTTAGGCCGATGTTATTGCCAGATCCTAAAATACTAATGCCAGGTTTACTATTTTATTAGTGATAATTTAACCCTTCATGATAAAAGGCAACCCAAATTACACACACTCTCTCTTCCATATATAGTTTTGTACACTTGCTTTCCAACTTATTAAATATTTAAGAAAGTCCTATCATAATAATATCAGTAGAAATGTTTTGCCAAATATACAAAATGTTAGATCCATCAGAGAAATACCATGATCATGGAAAGTTGCTGATTGTCTTCTTGATTCCAATTAACGAACGTCAAATTGATTTCGATTAGATTGACGATGTTCCAAAGCATGTTTCCCATCTTTGGATATTTTTTAGACGCTAATTAAACATGATTTACTAAAGCATGAACTAGCCTCAAACTCAAAAATATTCAGTAGATGGCTAGAGTTTTTACACGCCAAGTACTATGCTCGGCTTGGATTATGATATTTATATTCTTAGTTTGTCCAATAATACATTTTTAGCATCATACATTGACTTCCCAATATATTCATGGTGGAACAATGGCTATTGGCCGGCTTTTTGATGGAAATCCCCATGAATAACTTGATAGTGTTTAGTACTCGTATATTTGGTGCAAGAAAAATATTGTTGATGTTATTATGATATTACTTCGCAAGATAGATATTACATAGCATGTAAAAAAAGCAAGTGTACAAAGTATTGTATATCGAAGGTGAGTAATTTAAGTTGCCTTTTTATAACTTGATATTGAAGGGGAGTAATTTTAAGATCTGGCAATAACAACGGCCTATATTTATGTTACATTTTTAAAAACCATTTTATAATAGTAACAAAGTCCAACCATTATATTTACGTCACATTTTTTAAAAACCATTTTATAATAGTAACAAAGTACACAATTATATTTACGTCACATTTGTAAAAAGCATGTTATAATGTTATAGTAGTAACAAAGTGAAATAAAAATCTAAATCGATTATTTCCAAATAATAAAGTTTGTAATATATATATGTTACATTAAAAACCATTTTATAATAGTAACAAAGTCCAACAGTTGAACCTGGGTAAACACCATTTCACATCACATATTGGTAACAAACAATTACACCTCAGTCAAATAATTTTCATATACTGGTAACGGAATTTGTATTTGATTTCTGATTGAAAACACATTGGAAATATATATATTATATTATGGCAAAAATTTATTTGGAATTACCCATGCGCATTCATTTCTTTTTTGAATTTGCATGGGGATGGACAATATGTTTTCTTAGAAAAGGGGAAGGGCTGTCAAAAAAGGTCGTGCTGGCATTTATTGAATTTTCAAAAATGAAAAAAACTTTAATAAATAAAAAATAAAAAAATAGCAGGTTGTGCTATTATTAGTAGCAGAAAGTGTGTCTTACAAAAGTTGAATCGTCACTAACTTACAAAACGTTGTAAAATCTATTTATAAATATGCCTTAAGGCTCCATACATCAATCATTTCAAAGTATGCTTATAATAGGCCTTTGTGAGTGATTATAATCTTTGCCCTTGTGACTCATAATGGCACCAAAAAAGCAGTTCTCAAAGGTCGGGAAAGGAAAATTGGAGAAATGGGTTAACGGGAAATGGGAATTAGGGAGATGGATAAACGGGGAGTGGGTGAAGAAATTGACACTGGAAGAGGAAAGTTTGAATGACCCCGATGGAATGAATCTGATTGAACTTCCTAACAATATACTGGAAGATATTATGGCCAAAGTTGGGAGTGATTCTGCAAAGGATCTACTTCATTGTAGGCTAAGGTACGAAAATTACTCTGTAATACAATATCTTTTGTAATCCTCAAATGTTATATTTTTTCTTCAATGACAGTTGCAAAGAACTGGATGCTATTGGCAAAAGGAATATCTTCTATAAAGAGATTGACGTTTCAAGAGTTCCCTATTACCCTTACAACAAGACCGCTCGTGCATTCCTTTATAAATGCGCGCGAGAAAAGAACCCTGGAGCTTGCTACAAAATTGGGACGGTATAAAAACGATTGCTAATTTATCATTTAAATGAGATAAACCAAAATTATTAGACGTATCTGATTAATTTTCATTTTTTACAGCACAAGTATTTTTACCAGAATATATTCGTTGAAGGGAAGCATTTTATACAATAGGCGGCAGAATTGGGGCATGTGGCCGCGTCGTATGTGTTGAGTATGGTCTGCTTACTTAGTCGAGACAATGCTGAGGTGAACAGAGGGATACAAAAGATGGAAGAGACATGCCGAAAGTTCAAGGGTATAGGCATCGTTGAGGGTAGGAGAAGCTGGTATTGTGCGTGTCCTTATCATCGTAGGAACTCTCTTACGGGAAGACGATTTGTGATCCACGAATTGCGCTGCCCCTTAGCACCTGTTCATGATCCGGATCGAGGATGGGATGAGGGTCAACGTTTCACCCCTGTCCTTGAGGATATTGGCCCTCACTGCCCATTATGCAGGTACAGGAGGGAATTAGACTTCTTTTGCGCTTATATTTAACTTTAGTGATGGACCTGTAGTGATGGACCTGGTAGCAAATTACTTCCTATCAACAGCGAAAACGTTTATTAAAGTATCATGATTTTGTAATAGTTGGGGTGTTATTTTCTATTAGCAAAATTTGAATTTGAACTTTTATTGGACGACGTATTAATTGTATTTCCAACTTTTACCGTTGGTAATTTCAATGGCGTAATATTATCATAATTGCCCTTTATTTATACTTATACGGAGTATTATATTTTTATGTGGGAGTATAAATGAACAACAGACTTTTATTTTCATCTTTCTCTTCTCATTCAAGTTTTTTTCTCCTCTACCTCCAAAACTTCTTCAGTACACCAGAGCTCTGCCTCAAAAAGCTCTTCAGTGCACCATAGCCATGAGTGGGGTAAATGTACCCACAACTCCCACTTCTCAGGGATTGTCGTCGCGATCAGGTCACAGGTGGTGGACATACAAGAATATTCAATTTGCCCCTAATGGTGAAGTGTTATGCTACTGTAACCGTCCACCTCCTCTGCTAACATGCACAAGACCAGACAGGGAAGGAATGCAGTTTTATGGTTGCTCGCGTTGGATGATGAGTCATATTGAAAAATTGAGTCATTTAATTTATGTTCACTAACTCCATTTTTCTCACAATTAAGGGTTTCTGACAAAATCGATTTTGCAGACAGTTACTAAATGTAAGTTTTTTGCTTGGGACTTTGAAATTGAGTTTGCCCAGCGGTTGCTAGAGAAAGAGGCAGCCATTGATAAAGCGCTGGCTACAATCAAGGATTTAAAAGAGATCAAGTTGCAACTACAGGCAAAAACTGGCAAGCTGAAATCTAAAAATCATCAATTGGAGGGTAGAATCAACACCTTCGACCTTTGTACGTGGATTGTTGTAGGCGTAGCTCTTTTGATTTATCTGCTCAAAGCCTGACTGATTGTTGGCATAATTATCTATTTTGGGGAATACTAATATCTTTCGCTCCTGGGCATGTGGCTCATGAATCTTTTGGATTAGGAGGAGTTGAAGTGCTTTTATCATTGTTACTAGAAGTTACATGTCTATTAGAAGCCTATTTGGTAGCAAACTGGGTGAACTCGATATCAATAATACTCTGTGTTTCCTGTTATCTGTATTCCATGGTAGAGAAATTGGTAACAATCATATATTGTTGTATTTGCGTTGTCAAATTTGAAACAATCAAATCTATGAAGTTTTGGTAGCAAAATCAGACATATGGTCTCAAGATATTCGGATATTACCCATTGTTTAAGTAGTTTTGGTAGCCAAAATAAGGCATGTTTTAGTAGTTTTGGTACCAACTTCATCTACAGCAAAATAGTGTAAATTAACAAGGTATTCATATATTACTCATTCTTGATGTAAAGTAATATGACAACAAGATTGTATGTAACCCCATTAGATGTAACACTTAGTCATCACATAACTATCAAGTACATGGCTTTGGACTCCCTCGCGGTTTGCCATATGTGACATCTGCAACTGTCTGTAGCAAAAGGAGGGAAAAATCAAGTTAGTAAAACAGTGGATGAAGAAATGGATATGATATGATAGTACCAATACAATCCTCAATGATATTCACCTCAGCCGCACCATATTGACCATCAGGCCCCCTGTCAGCCTTCAATGCCAGTTCAATGTCATCCTGGTTCAAAGAAGCAACTCTGCATCCTGTTCCAGCCCAACCAAAGCCTTGTCCGTTGCCGATCTTAAGTCTATCTATATATATTATCTGCCAAACGACAATTGTTACAGGTACTGTATTGTTGATTTAGTATCAAACAAATAACTTAGTTGTCATCAAAAAAAATAAATAGCAAGACTCACCGCCAATAAAAGGGTACAACCTCCGAGTCCTCCGTTCGAGTATTCGAATTTTTTAACTTCTTTGACCAACCACTTCAACGTATATGTAGCCCAGTTGTAACGACGTGCCCGACCTGCTAAACTGAGTACATTCAAGTGCAGTGGGCTGATCACCCGTTTTTGTGTAGGACACAGCAAAACCCCAAGTGTATACGATAAGAAGTGAGTTTGGAACTTCGTTTTGTCGTTCCTTTCCTGGAAAGTCATTCTAAATACCACCTTCTCACAAATTCCACCATAGTTGTTTGTTGTGTACTCCTTCTTCAATTTCTTCCCTTCACTATTCGTCCGTTTTTGTATATCTATGGGCAACAGATACGGGTGTGCAGGAACTCCAAGGACCCATCCAACAATATCCCTATCTATGAGGACATATTCACCATCTCTGATTTTCAGCTTCTTTGTGTCAGGATCAAATCTTCCTGTTAGCCAATGTCCAAAAATAGGATCAATTGTATGAATGGACATCCGAAGCAAACTGAAAAGAATCCCATTTCTTCCACCCAACCCTTCTGCTCCTGTGTCAACTTTTGAATTAGTTTGAAAAACCTTTGAGTATTTCAACCCATGCACAGGTCCACCTGACTCAGGAAAACCAACTCACAAATAAATACATATGACTAGTAGAACAACAATATAGTAGCAAAACATTCAGTAGCATTCTTGATAAACCCAACTTATACAGTAGGCACATTAGTAATATAGAGATCACACACCTTGAAAATGCAACAACAAACCCAATTAAAAGAAGACTAAATAGCAAACAATAAACCACAAATTCATTAAACACAATCATAATAAACAACATGGCACATATCGTTTTAAAATAAGAAATTTACAAATAGGTAGATCAGTAACAATCCATCTTAGTAGCAGAATCAAACCAACAGTCAGACATTTAATAATTTTACACAATCATCACAAACAGAATACATGACTTACACATTACCAGTTTAGAAGCAAACATATAAGAAAATTGGGGGTAATTTCACCTGCTCTTCTTGTGAGTCAAACCTCCTCCTCTTAGGACGTATTGCAACATGCTTCACCCTCTTAGGTCGTTTACTACCTATAACTTGGACTAGTATCATGTTGAACTGGATTTTGTTTTGGCTGTTCAGCTGGAGCCACGTTGGATTGCTCTTCAGTTGGGTATGTGATAGCAAAATGCAATTGTGGTGTATTAATTTCGAATTCCAAATCATCTGCTTCAGCCTGATGTTCAGGCTTAGGCGGATAAAGGTTCTTCAAGATGCTCAAAGTACACATTGACATAATTAATCCGATTTTTGTTCAAAACCTCTTTCAGCCCATCAATTGTTGATTCATCATCTATGAGACTTAATACCTCCATCAGATTACCTTTATCCGGCGTTCCTTTGGATATATACCACATGCGAACAAGGCTTTCATGAAACCCCAAACGTCTGATTTTATCAATAAACCATGAAACGCTAATATCTATACACCGAACAATATGTTTTAAATCATTGACATTTGTGTAAAGAAGCCTCGATTGATTCTCCGTAAAGTAGAACTCGCCTCCATACCTAAGTTTTACGGTGATTTTCCTCAATTTATCTACCTATATAATTAATTAACCACAATTATGCAGAGAATGAAAACCAAATTTGGAAAATAAAAAACATACATGCAATTGAAATAATCTAACCTCCTTGGTCGACTTAGGCGATTGAGGTGGTTTCTTCTCCGATTTTGTCGAATTCCGTCGTTTTTTCTCCACTTTAGGAGCCATGTTTTGAAATTTCTGTTTTGATTTGGCGTAGAAAACCCTAATTTCGCAAATGGCCGCAATACTGTATGTCGAAAAGTGGAATGAGTGGACCTTCTAATACAATGAACATTTAATTTTAAGTTGGGGATGAGTGGACCTTGTACTATAATGAGCATTCGTAATTCGCACCCAAAAAAAAAAAAAAAAAAGCAGAGCATTTGGGAATTACTTTGGGGGCCAACTTTGCTGCCAAACATGGAACACTTTTTATTACTATGGCCTTGTTTGGTAAATAGCGAAATGTATGCCATATACCAATTAGAATCATGTCAAATGGTTATAGTAGCAAATTAACCTAAACCCGAAACCCTATACTCTATACTCTATACCCTATACCCTATACCATATACCCTTTACTCTATGCCATATACCCTATACCCTATACCCTATTCCCTAAACCCTATACCCTATACCCTATACCCTATACCCTATACCCTATCTCCTATACCCCTACACAAGAACTAGTGTTATTAAACATTTCACATACATCTTTTACAAATTACTGTCTAAGTTTATACCCTTTACCCATTTACATTAGTGTTAAAACACTAAATATTTGTCTTTTACATTATTTTTATAGTTTGATCGCCAACTATATAATGTGAATTATTCCTGAAATCTAATAACATTTATACTGGTTTATTCATGCTATTCATAACTATAAATTTGACTTTAACAAATATTATGATTTCATGTTGTTAGATAAACATCGACCTTCTTGTCAGTAATGTCATTCATGTGACTCATTTAACCAATGAAACTGTTTGCATCATTCAGTATAACACTTGTAATCTAATATATAAAACAAATTAATAAGACCTTAGCAGATGTTATCATTTCATATTGTTAGAAAAACATTAAACTTTTGATCACGTTATATAAATTTTAACGTCATCAATATTATGAGAATTAATTCTAGTTTTGGCTTTAATATATACTAATATATATTAACATATTATATTGATATAACATTAAATATGTTCATGCATTGTTTAAAATATGTTTATTTGATTTGGAAATCAAATTTATATATAATATATATTTTTTGTTCATTTTTTGAAAATTTATACATAATATATATTTTTTGTTGATTTTTTGGCAAATATATATATAGATTTTTTGAGGTTTAACAAATTTATATACGTAAACATATATAATGGGATGAAATACTTCATAATATAATTGCACTTAGTATCATGTGAAGTAGATTTAATAGCAACATCAACTAAACATCTAGCAATACACAATCATACCAATTAATATCATGTCAATTGGTTATAGTAGCAAATTAACCTAAACCTCTCCCACTCCACACTCATACCAATTAGTATCATGTCGACTGGTTATAGTAGCACATTAACCTAAACCTCTCCCAATCCCAATCATACAAATTAGTATCATGTCAACTGGTTATAGTAGCACATTAACCTAAACCTCTCCCAATCCCAATCATACAAATTAGTATCATGTCACCTGGTTAAAGTAGCAAATTAACGTAAATGTCTCTCAATCCACAATCATACCAATTAGTATCATGTCAACTGGATAGTAAATTAACATAAACCTCTCCCAATCCTCAATCATACCAATTAGTATCATGTCAAATGGTTATAGTACCACATTAACCTGAACCATAAACCATAAACCCTATACCCTATACCACCCTATACCCCATACCCTATTCCCTATACCACATTCCCTAAAGCCTAAACCTTAAACCCTTTACCCTATACCCTATACCCTATACCCTTTACTCTATGCCATGTACCCTATACCCTATACCCTATACCTTAAACCCTAAACCAGCATATACCCTAAACCCTATACCCTATCTCCTATACCTTTATACAAGAACTAGTGTTATTAAATATTTCACATACATCCGTTACAAATTATTGTCTAAGTTTGTACCCTTTACCCATTTGCATTATATTATATAACATTTCAGATGTTATTACACTAAATATTTGCCTTTTTAATATTTTTCTTGATCATAAAACCAATTACATGCCATTATACCCCTTATTATACTACTTAACATTTCACATGTTATAACATTAAATATTTGTCTTTTAAATTATTGTTATAGTTTGATTCGCCAACTATATAATGCTAATTATGTATGATATCTAATCTACATTTATACTGATTTATTCACGCCATTCAGAAAAACTATAAATTTGACTTTAGCAAAAATTATGATTTCATGATGTTAGATAAGCACCGACCTTCTTATCAGTATTGTCATTCATGTGACTCATTTAACCAATGAAATTGTTTGCATCATTCATTATAACACTTGTAATCTAAATATAAAACAAATTAATAAGTCCTTAGAAGACGTTATCATTTCATATTGTTAGAAAGACATTAAACTTTTGATCACGCTATATAAAATTTTACGTCATCAATAATATAAGAATTGATTCTAGTTTAATTTGGATTTAATATATATTAATAATATATTAATATATATTATTGATATAACATTAAATATGTTCATGCATTGTATAAAATAGAAGTATGTGATTTGGCAATCAAATATATATATATATATATATATATATATTTGATTGCCAAAAAATCAACAAAAAATATATATACACATAAATTTGATTGCCAAATCACATATATATATATATATATATATATATATATATATATATATATATATATATATATATATATATATATATATATATATATATTTTGAGGTTTAACAAATTTATATGTGTAAACATATATAATGGGATGAAATCTTCAAAATGTAATTGTGAAAATATTGACAAATTTGTCAAAAAATCTGTCACAAATCAGGATAAGAAAGGAACATAATATATTAAAGGTGTCACATGTGACATTAAGAAAGCAACCCAATATTAAAAAATGAATAACAAAATATAAAAGCCAGAAATAATAAAAAGTAGAGTTCAGTAACGATCTTGGAACCAGCCTATCTATATTAATTACCAATGGTGGCGTGTGTTTTTTCATTGGTTGAGTATTGAAAATAACACATATGCCAACACATGACAAACTCATTCAGTAGCAAAAGAAGGAGAAAAAATATTTAATGAAACGCGAAAAGGGTATAGTTTTCCCGCCATTTTGTATGAAGCATATGAAGAGTCGCCCATGCAATAAACCGACATTTTGGCCTATATAAGCAACCCTCATCTTCTGAAAATTTCATCCACATCTACAAGCATATATTTTTCCTCTCTTAACCTCATAGTTTATTTTTATTCATAGAAAAAGAAAAAAAAATGGTGACTACAAACGAAAATCTCCGCAGACAACACCTTAAAGATAAAATAGAGATGAGAATGTTTATGAGAGAACTTTTGTATATTGTTGGTCCACTAAAAATGGAGAGAGCCCTTGCCCAAACAGGAAGCTGGATGCGAACTATAGAAGACATGTATACATCCACCTATACATTGTTATGTCATGTGCTCTTCCTATGGTTTTCTGGCTTCAAGGTTTTGAAATCGTCAGTTGCCCTTACTTGACGTCTTGTGTTGGGAATTGAGTTCTAATCATGTCCGATGAGATATGCACATATAATTCAAAATCTCATATTGAGATCCTTTTTAATAGACCGGGAAGAAACTCTATAAAAATGGGATGTCATTTTGTTACCTCACTTTGGCTAATTTTGTGAGTAATTCATAAAATCTTGTATAAGATCGTTTCACGGTGAGACGGGGTGACTTTTGTGAAAATAAGGGAGCATTATTTTTCATAAAAGTCACCCCGCCCCAACGTGGAAGAGTCTTAAATAAGACTTATTTGTATATACATATATTCGAGCTAAATGAATGACCATTACTTATCCCAAGCTCTTATTTACAACAAGAGTTGCAAATATGAACTCAGTCTCACACCCTAGCAGTCTTGCTTTTGAGAGGAAATGAAAATTGGCTCGTGGGTATGCCACAAAGCTCATTTGATTGAAATTCTCTCTACTCGAATGAACTTCTACTTCACCGATTGTATCCAACTCATCCGAGGACTACATTTGAGGGGAATAGTTACAAAAATATTGGGTTTGACCAAAGACTAGCTTTCGTCATCCAGTGTCATCCAAATGAACTTTGTATCTCTAAGTGAGATTAGTTAAACCACATATAACTTTAAATATACCGAAACCTGAGGACACCTAAGTGAAAATTTTTCTTTAATTTGTTTTTTTGTAGTGAAGAACTGAAGATACAACAACGAATCATAATGTCCAACCTAAGCGAAAGAAAAGAAAAAAGGAAAGGGAGAAGAAGATAAGAGCAAAATTTGAAGAAACGATTAAATCATAGTAGAAACGTAGATACAATTTTTGTTACATCGCCTCTTTGCTAATTATAGTCAAACTTGATGAGCTTTTACAGAATGAATGGCATCCTATGACGACAACTTGAACGACTGCAGAACAACTCCATTTCTAGCGGTAGAAATACGATCCCATCTTCCCAAACGTGGTTCCTGCAATCGAAAGAACTATTAAGATGGGAGATATGTGACGATGACAATTATACATCATCTCATTTAAGGGAGGGCTATCAAGGACAAATAGGCCTAGTTCATGCTATATAACTCATGATAAGCATAAAAGTGCCTTCATTAGTCATTCCTCCGGAAACAGGTTTACTACCTGAACAACATGGTACCCAACCACAAAACAAAACCCGAAAATACTGAAAATAGAACCCAGAAAATATGCACAAGATGCTCGTGACAATATGCACAAAAAGTGATATCTTTCAGTAGTTATCCGAAGGATTTAGATTCAACATGACCAGCTTTTAGGTGGGTGAGATACACACAGCTTGATCTCATGTGCTATAATTCAATGCTCAGTAAAGTAGCCTAAATTAAGCTTTTCCATGGAAGCAATGGAAATGCACTGAGCAACACTCAGCAGAATATGATGCTAACCTTACAATATTATTTTGAATTTTCTGCTACAATCAAATTGATGACGAATAGCAATGGGTTGTCAGAACCAGACATAATGCTATACTGTATAAGTTTACAAGGGGAATGGGGAGGGGGTCACCGTATTAGCATTTCTGTTTGTTTTTCATTTTTATAATCATGTACCATGTATTTCCTTTTCTTTTGTTATAGACTTATAGTTGTGACTTCTCTATATAGTTTCTTACAAAACATTGCAATAATCAGCAATCGTAAGATGGTAAATGGTAACAAATTAAACTTCTTTTTATTTTATTTATTTATTAACAATCCCTTAAACAACTCATTTGATGATCGAGGACACGATGCAGATAGTTCACTTCTGAATATGAAAGTCAGAAAGATATGAGTTTTTCCTTGAGAAACAAAAATGTAATTGAACACCCTCATTGAGGGGTCTTTTCCCATTCCCATCTCCCTTCCTTAGTCATACAACTTAAGAGGTGGCCTCCATAAGCTTAGGCTTGGGGTCTCTAGAAGATTGTGTTTACTTCTTGTAAACCAAATCTGGTCTGATCTGTCGAGGGCTCTTTTTGAGCCTCGTGAGTCGTAACTCTTTGTAAATGTTTGTATTTTGTAGGCAATGAGTTGCCATTAATTAATTCATTCTTTTGTGTTCCAAAAAAAAGAGAGAAAGGCTTAAGAGCCTTCCTTCCTAAATCACCTCACCCAAAAAAACTCTAAAGATAACCTCTTCAACCCAACTAAAATAGGCTATCTCACTCTCTCACTTTTGTGTACCAAAACCTGTGCCACTCTTTCTATAGATTAGTAACATTTTTTGGAGCCACCACTACCTGAAAAGGAAGGGTAAGCCAACAAAACTATTCTCACAATGGCACATATTGCAGTGTGAGCAAACGAGGCATACACGAAGACACACACACATTGCATGCACATACAGACATCCAAGAGCAGCTCGTTGAAAACAGATAAACGCCAACTCACCTGCCCAACTCCAGCAACCATAAACCCTCCGGATTTCGCAATAGCCAAGGAGTTTACATATCCCACCTGCGTAGCAGAGAAGCAGAAAAGAAAATAAGAAATCAATTCAGAACATCTTGAGCCTAAACAAACAATAAGTGTTTCAAACTACAAGAATAACAGATGCTAATACTCTTGGGCATAGAAAATAGTTACAAGAAAGGATGTTAAAATACAATTCGAATGATTATTCCTTTTATGAAATTAGTGACGCAGAAGAGTGAGCCAATCATGTAGTACATTATCCCAAATTCCCAATAGAGCCCGCAAGTGCCCAAAGACAAGCCAGAAACACAACCTGACTTCAGAAACACATAAACGGCAGCCTTGTTTAGGAGCATTTTACCATCCCTTCCCAGTTACAACGCCCACAAGATCAACAAAAAGGCACACTGTACGCCAAAAGATCTTCCACCCAAGCTCAATCCAATTTATTTACTTTTGGACAACGAGTTACATTGTGTTCTATATCACCTACACATTCTCCATACTTCTTCCCATTCACCATTTCACCTAGACAAGTCTGTGTTCATGAAAAGTTAGCTCCCCCAGAAAGTAGAACAAAAGTTATTTGAATAGCACTATACTAAAATCTATTTAGTCTAATTTCATTACTCATACAGCTTAACGAAAAGCTTTGACCTTCTTAGACTTCAAACAAAGTTTGAGCCAAGGGAAGCACTGAGTTCTTGGGTCTTCTGGAATATCCCAATTATGTGGCTTACCAAAATTGAAGAGGAGAAATCACAATAAGGTGAGAAGGAGAAGAAACAAAAAGCCAAAAAAAAAAAAAAAAAAAAAAGGAGCCAAAAGGTGCCTATGTTAAGTTGGTGATGAGGCAGATATATTAATCTGGAATATGGTAGAGGCTCTAGATTGTTCGATGAACCTTTTAGATACAGGGACTCGAGATGTGTTGTAGCATCCCACCTCAAATCAATGTGTGGGTGGTGTAAGAGACTACTTGTTGTAGCGCTTGAGTGGAAGGGAATCCTTGGGCTTGTAAATTAATCCAAACACGGGATATGTGGATGGAGACGTGATCCACCTAATAGATGTGTGTGTCATGTAACCATTCCTAGTAACCTTTGAGTGGAGAGGTTCCAGGGTTCGTAGGATGGTCTTACACTATGGAGGAGGGTTTACAAGTCTGTCCGTGCAAAACTTGGACTGTGGGAGTTTGCAAGTTTCACCATGCAAAACTTGCAGTTGATGAGATTGTGGACTTTGCCCTATGAGAGGATTGTGGACGTGGGCTAGAGGGCCGAACCACATTAAAAAGATCACGTGTCTATTTTCCTTTTATATTGTGTTTAGTCTTTCCACATACGCTGCGCAAATTTTCCCAACAATGAGTGGCAAGATAAGAGCACCAGAAGAGGCTAACATCAACACCTTTTGATCAGATGTCCCAGAAAAGCAAGACCCTTTCACACCCATGAAAGAGTTCGTTGGTCCATCCCTTTGTGAAGGACTAGAGAACGGCCTTGCAAGGAAGAAAGGCAATAATAGGAAAAGAGGATAGCAGAAGGCTAAGAACAGCCCAAGACTCTGCCCTAATTCCAAAATTCCCCATGAAATCAACCTAAGAAAAAAGACATGCCTGTGAGCTAAATTTCACGGTAGCACATGTAGAGATCATGTTCCAGGAAAGCGCTCCAACTATTCATACAAAGGCCTATTTAAATTACATTGTGTCGAAGAGACTTGTGATCCAAACCTACAAAGGAGATGCTCCTAGGTAACACATTATAAAAGCGCAAACATCCCTCTTCCTCCATTGCAGGATTGATTAAAAATTTATACCCACAAAATATGGCTCTCTTCCCCCGATCTAACCTCTTTAACACTTTAAGGTTCAAAAACAATTCACGTATAAGATTACCAATAAATGCAGGTCCCGTCATTGATTAAAAACTACATAGCAAGGGTCTCTCACTATATCAGTAAATTGCACACAACACAAAAGCATCATGAAAAGAACTTGGCTAAAATGTATCACTAAATGCCCAGCTTACAAACAGAGTGAATTCACAACAAAACACATACTCACATCATGGGACAAATTATGTGAAAGCTAGCTATCTATGCGGTAACTAGCCTAAGCCAAACAGAGAGAACAAGGTACGCTGATCTAAAAGCAGAAGAAATAAAAACTTTTGATTCTTCTAGCTAGGCACAGAAAGAGGAACGCATTCTTATTCTAGCCAAATTCTTTTCATTGTTTGAGAACTTCCCTAAGAGGGCTCGAACTAGTGACTGCCGGAATAGATCTCACAGTAGTGAAGTGAAATACAAGTACTCTGGTCATTCTAGATATGCAAAGAATATAAAAGCATGTACATTTACATAAATAGAAAGCACAACAGTAACTTCTGCAGTTAAATAATCTTATTTGCCCCAGGAGCATGTGTCGGAACCGCTTACAGTAGCATCGGTTCGGAGAAAAAAGAGAGATAAATGGTCTCAGACATAGTTTTGTCGATGTTCTGATTAAAATATTCAATTTATTGCACATGCAGGGAAAGACCAAAGTTTTCCAATGCACTTGCCTAAGAAGTTTACTCTAATTTTAGCTAAGAGGACATTGAGAACACTCAGAGTCTTCCTCTGTATACAATCAGCTGATGAACTCCACCCTATCATCAATCATAACTCATAAGAATCAACAATGTCAAAGAATAAGGGAGATATCAACTCACCACTGGAACAGCAAATAAAGGCCTAATGCCTCTGTTCTCACTCTCAATAGCCCACAAACGAACAGAACCATTTCCGGCACCTGATGCAGCAAGGTCGCTATTGCTGCAAACAGTGACAGAACCAACCCAGGATTGTGCAGTTGAACATGGGTTATCTGTGATGTGCCCATTACTCTCTGCATGATTGATAAAGCATTGGTCTTTAACAAAGGGCCAACAAAATAGATTATAAGACAGGAATGAAAAAGACACAATTGCTAGAGATGAACACATATTTAATCATAAAGACAGACAGGATTAAGTTCAGCTTACATGATTGCTCTTCGAAACTTAATAAACCCCACATTATGGCACCAAGTCAGAGAAAACATGAACACCTTATATGGAAAATAAAAATTTGTTTTTTTCCCCTTATCCTTATTCTTTTCGCACCCTCTCTCTTGGCCAAAATTATTTTGGTTCGGAGTATTGTTTAACCAAAATACAAAAATTTGTACTTACTAGCTCTCAGAAAGACATATGAGTAAAGGGAGGAATAAAATCCCCCTTAAAAATGACCAATGGTGACAGAACTGCAGTCTAGAACCATGCAGTAGCTTTTAGCTTAGGGACATGCCAGCTTGACTTCCATTAGAGCTAGTGTATCAAATTAGCTACAATAAAATCCGTACAAGTGTTTAACCTAAAAACAGCTAACAGAACACGAAGTCAAAGAGATGAATTTTACCAGCATGACCATTTGACATTCTTCCATTATCACTTTGCTCCACTTCACTCTTTTTAGATAGTAGAGCATGTGCATTTCTAACAATAGAAACCGGCTTTTTACGCAATACACTCCAGAGCTCAATGCTTCCATCATCAGACCCAGACAGGAATTCATCATTACTAGCAAAACAGCAGCATTCAAGAGATGAAGCAGGAGCACGGTAGGTTAGATGCGACTCTTCTGGAACCTTTTGCCATGATAAACAGGAGAGGGGTTAAAAAGGCAGGAAACAATAAACAAACACTAAGAATATCAATGCATAATTACACAACAACAAAACACAATTGAAGAAACTTAATTGAAGAATTTGATCATCGAGTACATCTAATACTGAAGGTCTTTGCTTAACATAATAATGCTAGAAGAAAACCAAACTAGCTATACTAGTACTTTCATATCAGTCTGTTGCTTCGGGAATGGACATGCAAAATCGTAGTGCATCATCTCCTCAACCCCTAAACAGCATGGCTCTTAACTATTAGTCTGTTATGTTTCATACAACTATATTGCAAACACAGGTTCCATTTTCTTTCCACCAAGTTTCAATTAATTCAAGATACAATGAAAGAGAACTTTCACCGTTAGAGACTTACAAATAGTTGTTTAACAACTCGTATACCAAGTATAAAGAAATATAGCAGCCATTTTCATCAAAAACGCAAAAACCTTTACACATGCATCTCTTTTTTTATTTAAAAAAGAACTTTTTTTATTAATCAACTGTTAAAGAATACAAAAGGTGGAGGATAAGGCATCCTCAATAACAAGTACATATCTACACATCACGCCAATGCTGAACTAAAGGTCAGCAGGACACCCTTAAAGGCCCCTGCCACCTTGGCCCAGAGAGACGCCAAATATACTATGTGATTCCAAACTATCTCTGGAGAATTCTGAGTCTCGGAGAAGACCCTCGAGTTCCTCTCCAACCAGATGCACCGTAGAATAGCCATGCAGGCACACCTCCACAACAACCTCCCTTCCTTACTCCTCCTCATTGCAGCAAATCATAGTTGCAAGAACTCGCCCACAGTAGCTGGGCACACAAAACTCTCCCCACACAGCAATCTATTCCAAAGATTTCTAGCAAAATCACACAGCACAAATAGATGCAAACAATCCTTCCCACTATGACGACACATCACACAAATCCCCGGTAAAAGGGCCGTTGCAACATATCATAAGTGTTCACCCTACCTAGCACCAAAGTCCACACAAAAGCGCGAACCTTCAATGGAACCTTAGACTTCCAAATAAATGTAGATAAAGGGTAATCGTGGAAACTGAGAGGGAAGGCTAATCTGGTAAAGGAAGGACTTGCAAGAGAAGACCCCAGAAGGATCCCCCGTCCAAGCCCGAGAATCGTCCCTAGGGACAATGATAGTGGAATTAAGAAGGGAACCAAGCTCCTCCATCTCCCTATCATGTGGTGGCAGGCGCAAATGTAAGTCCCAAGACCCACCAGTGGCCAAGAAAAACGCAGCCACCGGGGCCCCATGAAGGGTGGACAGCCGGAAAACCCGAGGATATGTGGAGGAGAATGGAAGGTCCCCCTTCCACACATCCTCCCAGAATCGAACCCGAAGGCCATTGCCCAACTTATACCTGACCAGTGGAAAGAAAAGAAACGATACCTGGGAAATGAACTTCCAAGGGCATGCATGAGAGACGTTAGAGCCAGCATGAGCATCCCACCCGTTGTGCATAAGACCGTACTTGCTCCTGATAACTCGGTGCCAGAGGGAGTTGGTGCCAGAGGGAGTTAGACTCCAGGGCCACTTACCCACTAGCGAAATGTTTTTGGAGACCAATCTACCAAAACCCAGCCCCCCCCCCCCCCATCTTCGGCCGACAAACATGGTCCCAGCTAACCAGGTGATCTCTCCTACCCCCCCCCCCCCCGCCCCCAAGACCACAAGAAATCTCTCATAATCCTCTCAATCCTATTAGCAACACTAATAGGTATCTTGAACAGGAACAGGTAATAAAGAGGGATACTAGCTAAACAAGACTGAAGAATAGTAACTCTCCGCCCTAAGGTAAAATACACTCCCTTCCAACCATCTAAACGCTTAGCCCCTCTAGACACAACAGTAAAACCTCTACACATGCATCTCAGCAAACCATAATCTCAAAATCAATTGCAGAAATGTTTCTATTGCCTATCCCTTCCCTGCAAAGAAATACCCCCAACAAGAAATTCGAATTAACAAGCGCACATACACAAATTCTTCTTATCAATTTTAGTTAGAGGGATAACAAGATTAACAACTATCGAGGGGAAAAATGTACATTGTGCTTAATACAGGACCCCCAAAAAAATTTTAGTACATCAATCAACCAACACTCCACACCTTCACTGGCTCCTACTTTAGAGAGTAGTTCACTGCTATAGTTAGGAAAGGTGGTTGAATAAAACTCAGCTTCCTAGAATTAAGCGACACGCTGACAACAGTAGGGTACTTCATCCATCCACAAAACACAGCGTGCAACTAAGTGGTAAAGCACCTGCAAGAGATAAGCAACAGGAAGAGATATGAAAATTACCTTCCACAATATCATAGTTCGATCGCGTCCAACAGTCAATGCGCGTTCTTTTCTCAAGCAATTGATAGACAACACCTCACTTTGATGACCATATAATGTTTCTATATATGCCCTATCTTCGGCATTCCACATCTTAACATTTCGATCAAATGAGCCAGAAAAAAGCTCTGAAGTCCCTTGTCTAAATGCCAAGCATGACACAGGTCCTCTATGACCTGGAAAAGCCTGTCAGTTATACAGTTGAGCCGCATGAATAACACATAAGATAATAGATAGTCATCAACGAAACATAGCTACAGTGCTAAACAGTCACCTGAATGTGCTCTCTTGTACGAGTATCCCATAAATGAATATGATGATCCAAACCACCCGTTGCCAAATACCGGCCATCAGAGCTAATAGCTAATGCTAAGACATGCTTGCTATGCTTAGACGCTCGACCCTGTGGATCTCTGACACCATGGGACTTTAAGACGTCATCATTGGGCCACAAGTATTTTTCAGCTTTCCCCGTTTCTACATCCCAATGGGAAATACATCCATCCTTAGAAGCTGAAAAGCCCCTCAAATCGTCATCAGATAGAGCCACAGCTGTGACAGACTGCCGATGTTTTACTACCAACCGTGGTTCCTCCTCAGCTTCTGGTTGCTGTAACCTAATTATAAGTGCAAACTGTTAGCATTCTGACAGCCTATGTAAACACTGAAGCATAGCAAAAAAAGTTCAAAAAAAAAAGTAAATAAAAGAAACAATTGTTGTAGCCATTGTGCAAGGAATTTCATCAACCGGAACCCATATTCCAATGATCACAGCAAGTTCGTATCTTTGGCAATTACAATTACAATATGATTATAAAGACAAATACCCAGATGAGCAACCAAGCTATATTTCATTTTGAGACACTAATCGACCTCAAAATATAATCTTTACAAAGAACTAAACTTTTGCAGCAGGTGCTTCAAATCCAATAACAAGTCTAATTCCCCTTTTTAGCAAAACAACAATAAACACATACCAAGATAAGCAACCAAGCTGCATTTCATTTTGAATAACTAATTGGCCCCAATTTTTATCTTTACAAAGCAGCAAACTTTTGCAGCAACTGTTCCAAATTCAATTTCTATCTAACTTCCCCTTCTTTAACTTCCCCTTTCAAATCAAAAACAAAGCATAACCCCAGCAAACAAATTTAAAAAAACCAACACAACCAAAATCCTCAATTTAAAACGTCAATGAATACATCATAAACTCAAACAAAAACCAACAAAAAAAAGAACCATACTTGTCAGCAATCAATCTTCGAATTCGACCCATCTCTTCAAGCTGTTCTTGTTGCAAAATCTTAGCAACAAGTGAATCTCTATGCCCAACTCTCCCCTCCTCATCCTCATCATCATCTTCTCTCTCTTGTTCTTTCCTTAATCTCTGCACTAATTCAGAACTCAACCTTAGCCGCTTTTCCTCGACCGTCTCCCTTTCAAGCTCATCCTCCTCTTTCTCTTCCCCATTTTCTCTCTCCTCGTCTGAAGAATTATCATCATCATCATCCATGAAGAAATCGTCATCCCCTTTATCTGAAACATCACTCTCAATTTCAGCATCTTCTTCTGAGTATTTGGATTTTCGTTTTTTTGGGTTTTGTTGTTGCTTTACAAATTTTGAATCCCCGTTTGCTAATACCCGTTTCCCCTTTTTGGCTACCGTGAATTTGCTTTTGCCCTTCATCTTTAAAATCAGAAGAGAGTAGCACTCACAAGAACAGAGAGAGAGTTGAGTTAGGGTTTAACACACCTGCAACCACAAAGAGAGAGAGAGAGAGAGAGTGAGAGGTATAGGGTTTAACAGGGGGTTTAACTACCGCTGGCTGCATATATGTCAAAAAGACCGGACCCGACCGGGAAAACTCGGACTGAACCGGAACCAGAATTTAGGAAATTTAAGACTAAGGCATGACCAAAAATATTCGGATCACCATTTGGTCCGGGTCGTAAAAAGTTGGACCGGAGTGAACCTATATAAACCGATTTTGGTTTTATGCATTTTTTTTTTCTTCTCACAATTTTATTTTGATTTTAAAAAACTTTTTATGCAAAACATTAACAACAAAGACCCTTTTTGTTTGAGTTTCTAACATAGTACCTAGAAGGTAGAGCTGCATGGACGAGATGGCTTGAAAAGCTTGGCCTTCTCCGCCCATAATTTGGAAGGGTATGGATAAGATTTTTGGAAAAAAATTATTTAACGGGCGGGCTTAGCCCGGCCCGAAACCCAGCCCGTTTAAATAAATGGGCGGGCAAGGACAAAACAAAATGGCCCGTGGGCGGGTCCGTCTGGCCGGTTTAATATTTTTTACTTAAAAAATTGTGAGCTTTTTTGTTTGTTTCTGTGTTGTTAAGACTTATTTTATATGAAAAATATCAAAATCATGATTATGTGAAATATTACGCTTGATTTTGGAGTTAGTTGCATACTAATAGTAAAATTATTTATCGCAAATTGTAACACCCCCGAATTCGCAACGATTTCCAGGGAACTATCGACGTCGCTGTCCACGACTCGACACCACGGAACCGTCACGGACCCAGGGGAATGCTACTGCAACATTTATCGCTAAGGAGTAAATGCTAAGCAGAAAAGAAAACTAGGTATCAAAGGAAGCATCTAAACATATTAAACATAAATATCAGAATTGTCTATCCAGCGGTCTTAAGTCCATTATAGTTTTATTACAACTTTTCCTTCAAGGGCACAAACCAAAGTCCCAAATAATCCAAGGTAACCAATAATTCCATAGCTCTAAACAAACAGCCCACATTCAACCTTCTAGTAAACCGTCCTCACTAAGCTACACATGCACTTTGGTTTCCGTGACGGAAACAAGGTACAGAAGAAAAGAGAAGAAACAAAAGAAAACAAAAATCAGATAAACTGAATAAACATCGTCCATACCCAGTAAAAACACTTTCGCAAACCTTACCTGGGTTTTAGAAGAATCATTGAAATTCATTTGCATGCACAAGTAGTCATACAATCAAGCACACGCATACTCGATATTCAATTACATGCAATTCTTGCTTTAGTGATCATACGAACACAAATAGATAAACCATCTTGATTAGAGAGATAAGAGAGCGAATAGAACAGCGATTACCCATACTGTTCATAGATAAATATAGACATGCCATGGACTTACGCTAGTGTATACTCACACTACCTCTAACATAATAATCAATATGTAGAGAATTAAATAATGGGGAATGATCCGTCCCGAACACACTGCGAGGTGTCCATAAAAGTAACTTGGGAATCACGCATGCCTAGACTACATCAATTAGATAAGTCTCGATAGCTCGGCTACTCCTAGGGATCCATTAGGAGTCTTATTCTCATTTAATTCAATTCACATACTTGCATTGATTGACCTAGTGGTACAACGAGACCACGACATACTACTTCATTTCATGCTCATGATAATGAATAATAATAAGGACGATTACGACATAAGGGCATATTAACAATAGTCATGCTACGTATATGTCTAACGAAATTTCGGCAGCACTTCGGCAGTAAATCATGATATCCAAAAATTACACTTTCACAATTAACATCCAACAAATATAATAGTAGGTGCTCATTAGCACTCAATAATATCCCATTCCAAATAGCTTTATATCATAATAATATTAGAAATTCAACATCGCCATAATTAAACATTAATTAGCATATGAACTAATTAATTAAAGAAACTTTATAAACTTATCATACTCAATATAAATCATATTTACAGCGAAGAATATATTTCAAATTCTCATAATTAACGACGATATAATTTAATCATGCTTCGCATATTAAATTCACAATAATAATCAATTAGCACATAATACATCAAAATAGTTTTGATGGGGCTTTGGAAAGAGGTATGCACAATCTCTTACCTAACAAACGCTTATTAAAAATTAGGTAACTTGGCTAATCACAACTCGATCACGCTTGTCCGTTTGGTCCTAATTAAAAACAATTACCGAGACATAATTAATAAACACGAAAATCCAAACAGTACTGAAACTGTAAAATAATATTTTTACTAAACTCCTTGATTTATTCCAACCAATCTAGGCTTTTGAAAATCCAGATTCGGGTTCCAAACGAGTACAAAAAAATAAAAACAATTATTGAAAAATACTAAAAATACGAAATTAATTAAAACGAAAAATACAAATTCGAAACCCTAACTTATTGTGCAAGTCTCGACCACGGTCACCCACAAGGGGACCCATGGTCGGACCCATCAGCACCATCACCACCCCCTGACCACCGTGGTCGGTCGTGGCGGCTTGCCGGCGACCTGCGGCCAGGAGAGAGAAAGAGAGAGGGTTCGCAAGGGAGGGAGAGAACGAAGGGCAGAGAAAGAGAGAGCGACTAAGCGGAAAGGGGGAACACTGGGAAGGACCCCAACGGCGTCGGCCGCCTGTCGGCGACCACCCAGGCGCGGCCTGGTGACGCAGCAGCGGCCCGACAGCCGTGGCCCGCGAAACAGAAGGGAAGAGAGAGCAGGGTACAGGGAGAGAGAGAAAGGGAAAGAGAGAGAAAGAAATAAGGGGAAAGGGGAGCGGCTCACCTGGTGGTGCCCTGGTGTTCTCCGGCGAAGGGCGGCAGCAGTGAGGCCGAGAGAGAGAGTCGGGTGAGAGAGATGAGAGAAATTGTGAGGTTTTGGCTCAGTTTTTGCAACTGATCAACTGGCCCATTTCTTAGCTTAAATAGGTGCTTAGTCAAGGAAAGTCAAACCCTACTAGAATTAGGATTATTTTCTGATTTAATTGTTAATTAAAAATAATTAAAACTAATTCAATGGTAATTAAAACCAATTAAAACAATATGAATAAGCCTTATTCATATACAAAACCATTTTAACTAAATCCCTCAATTTGATAATTATAAATCCCGAAATTTCCTTAATAATAATTAATATTATTATGGCTTAATTTGAGTAAATTGAAACGTTAAATAAATATACGATTTAAATCTCCGAAATTATTTATAAATGAATTATAAATCGATATTATAATTATAGAAAATATTGGGGTATCACATTCTACCCTCCTTAAAAGAAGTTTCGTCCCAAAACTTGAAACATGAAGTAATCACTTCTCAACAACGAAACGAGTTTACCCATACGAAGGTATAAATCGATTTTAGGACAACAACAATGCAATGCGTGTACTACGGTTGTGGTCTAGGTCAATTAGCAGTGCAGCATGCAATGCTAGAACATGCAACTCATGCAAAGCGGTAAACAAAACACGAAATTACTAGGTGTGACATTCTACCCTCCTTAAAAAGGGGTTCGTCCCGAAACTCGAATGGAATTAGTACCTTCGAGAAAGAGTTCTGGGTACTTCTCGCGAATCATGGTTTCAGCTTCCCATGTTGCCTCTTCTTGACCATGACGGGACCAAATAACTTTCACAATCGGAATAGTCTTTGTGCGAGTCGAGCGCTCTTTGCAGC
This sequence comes from Tetragonia tetragonoides, assembly GCA_038025085.1. Classification (NCBI taxonomy): domain Eukaryota; kingdom Viridiplantae; phylum Streptophyta; class Magnoliopsida; order Caryophyllales; family Aizoaceae; genus Tetragonia; species Tetragonia tetragonoides. The sequence continues at coordinate 28,471,459 of CM076143.1, read as the reverse complement.
CGGTGATCTCGATCGGACGTTCATCATATGTCAAACTCTCGTCAAGTTCGATCGTTTCAGGTTGAGCGACATGAGTTGGATCATGTACGTATCGCTTTAATTGAGAAACGTGAAAGACATTGTGGACTTTCTCAAGTTCCACAGGTAAAGCTAGATGATAAGCAACTTCACCAATCCTCTCTAGGATCTCGTAAGGTCCAATGTAACGAGGACTTAACTTCCCTTTACGACCAAAACGCATAACACCCTTGGTAGGAGATACTCGCAAAAGTACATTGCTTCCCACCTCAAAGTCTTCAGGTCTACGACCTCTATCTGCATATGATTTCTGGCGATCTTGTGCACTTCGCATCTTCGCCTGAATCACCTTCACAATATCGACAGTCTGCTGGATCATATCAGGACCCAAAACTGCAGTCTCGCTAATGTCCTTCCAACATACAGGCGATCTACACTTCCTACCATACAAGGCTTCATATAGCGCTCGATCAATGCTTGAATGATAGCTATTGTTGTAAGAAAATTCGATCAACGGAATGTGTTTATCCCACGAACCTTGGTATTCAAGGGCACACGCTCGAAGCACATCCCCTAGAGTCTGGATTGTCCTTTCCGTCTGGCCATCTGTTGCAGGATGAAAAACGGTGCTAAACTTCAATTTGCTTCCGAAAGCTTCTTCTAATTTCTGCCAAAAGTTAGAGAGAAATCTCAAGTCTCTATCAGAAACAATATCTTCAGGTACACCATGAATTCTCATGACTTCCTTGACGTACGCGTCAGCCAGTTTCTCCATTTCCCACGTGTCGTGCATGTGCTACTGCTGTTGTGGCTGTGGTGATGTGTTGTTGCTGCTGTGCTAGCTGCTGCCGCTGTGCTGGCTGTTGTCGCTGTGCTGGCTGTTGTCGCTGTGCTGGCTGCTGTACAGCCTTTGATGGCTGTTGTACAGCCTTTGATGGCTGCTGTATAAGCTGTTGTGCAGCCCTGTGCTGGCTGTTGGTGTTGTTGCTGGCTGTTGGCTGTTGTTGTTGGTTATTGTTGTTGCTGTTTCTTTTGGTGATTATGCTGTTGATGATGTTGATGCTGACTTAATGTCCATTGCTGTTAGTTGTTGTGCCCTGTGCCCTGTTGTTGCTGTTATCAATGTGTTGTTGTTGTTGTTTTTTTTTTTTTTTTGTTGTTGTTTTTGCGACCATTATCACTATGTTGCTACTCATTAAGTATGTGTCAATGTATCGCTTCGTTTACTTTGCTAAAAGATCTTTTTTTTTTGTAAAGACCCGAATCCGATTTATATATATAAAAGATAAGGTACTTGATATATGAGGGCCTTCAAATTTATTTCTTCCATGGGCCTAGAAAATGTTTGGAAAGGCCCTGCTACCAACCCACCGGAAACCCAGTGGGAACATCCTCAAACCAGGACGATGAGGACCAAAAATAGGAAAATACTCAAAGAACCACAGCTGCCATACAAGCAGGACTAATCAGATACGGATCTACTACAAAGTATGCATATACACAAAGAACAATATATATATATATATATATATATATATATATATATATATATATATATATATATATATATATATATATATATATATATATATATATATATATATATATATATATATATATATATATACCTCCAGTATCCTCCACGGGCCAGTGATAGACGCCCTCCGACTCGTCGGCTTAGGCCTACACACCTAACGACACCATCTCACCAATGAAGCATACGCAGGAGCACCAAAATTGTACTCATGTACTTTGGTCAAGTCATCCAAACATGTCAAAAAGCCAAACTGACATACACACTTCTTCTGGGCAAAAATGGTCGCCCCCAACAGATAAGCAAAAACGATACTGGCCCGCTGGTCCTCGGTAATCCCCTGCTCAGTCAAAGCTCCCCATAGCATTGGTAAGGAAACTCGGTCCTCCCCAAAGAAAGCGGCAACAGGCACATATAGCTCATACAACCTATCGGCCTGCCGATGGTAGCTCGCGTCATACCGTAGAGGACGTCCTCTAAAGGACAAGCCCGTCAGTATGGCAAACTGATAAGGAGTGGGGAATATCTCTCCCACAAGTGTATGGAAGGTGTTCGTAGTATCCCAGAACCTCTCCAGTAAACCACGAGAAACAATCCTAGTATCCCCGAAATGACAATTCGGGATAACCGATAAAAAATACTCGAGACCCGAAGCCCAAATTATCCCCCTAGTCCTCTCAGAAAAAGTGTCCAACATCATGGCCCAAATCGAAGTGCACCCATGAGCCTGCAAGTAAGCACCAACTCCCTAGCCAATAAACGAAAATTTTTTCAACACCCCATATACTACAAATACAGTCCAAATAATTCCATACAACTATTATATACAACTGACCACCAATTCAGTACAATCCCAATTTGTTCGTGTGCCGGAGCACTAACAGTTCAAATTTTCAGTACAAAATAAATAAACTAAACAAAGCTAAAGCAGTCAGAAACATACCAGATTAGGGTTGGATAGATGACTCCGTTTGTCCAACAACAAGACACTACGATCCCAAGCCTCTACCGGACGCCAGTCCAGGAGCATGAACGAGTCCTGGAATAGAGTCTCCCCATCTGCATGTCGTGGAGGAGGTATCCAAGATGACGGAAACCAAGTACGAAAGAGGTCACGGTTTTCCTCTTCCTCACCCATAAGGCGCTTCCCTTTGTCTATGGGAGCCATAGATGAATAATTCAAGCTTTCTCTCTCTACAAGTGCAAATTTCGAATGTCAGATTCGCAAGATACAAGTACCCATTCAACAATGGAACCCAAAATTCAGCTACTAGGCGGAAAATTAAACAAGTTCAAGACAAAACCAAGGATTTTGGTCAAGAATTGACTTACCTTCATGAAGTAGGGAAGGCTCGACAGTGGTGGAAGCTCAACGAAGAAAAAAAAGCGAAACTCGGCAAAAAATGCGAAGAAGCTCGCGGAAAATCAATTTATTCAGCTCAAGTGAGCGCCGCTAAAGAGTCGCCAGTGGCGCTCAAACTGAAGCCCAGTGGCGCTGGTTTGGGCCGCCAGCGACGCTGGTCGGTCTGCACGCGCAGGGCCTTGCTGCCCCACGACATTCTTTTCAGCCCAAAAATCATTATTTTGCACATTTGATTCGCGGTGAAGACCGGTACCAAGTGCCCAGGAACAGATCCCTTTGGCCCGCAAATTCAATATTCAACAGTTGGCCCATTTTACATTACCAAGTACTATCAGGCAAAACTGACCCATTCGTTTGGCAGGTCTCCAAGTGCACAGGCCCGTTCCCCGACAATATTGATCGCACGGAGTGGTCAAATTAATTTTAAGCCCAGTTGGTTTTCTGACTCTATTTATTTCAGGGACAAAGTCCGAATAATCGTGTGCGAGGTCCCCAATTTAATACTCTCGTGTGCGAAGCTCTTAGGGACAAAGTCCCTATTTTCTAGTGCAAAACTCCCAACGGACAGTCCCTATACCCAGGGACGAAGTCCCTACACCCAGGGACAAAGTACCTATAATCGGGTGCAAAGCACCTAGGGGTGAAGACCCCGCCTTATGGTTTAGTCAATGATTGCTTAAACTATTGCATTTAAACCATTCATATAACTTAAATATTTACAGCCGTCATTTTGATCACGCTGTCTCGTCGACTTTTTCGTTTCTCGTGCAGGGACGGATTCTCGGTATCCGCTGAGTGGTGCCTAGTCACTGTTTGTTGAAACATTCTACATTGATCATTCTCAAAGTGTCACTAACTTTTTCATTTTTTCTGAATACAGGTCCCCTGCAGGCATTGATACCACCCCGAGCGATGTTTTCCCTGCTAACCATTACCTTAGTTATTTGTTGTGTTCACAGAGATGAAGTCTTAGCACGCTACGAGCATTTACCAATTCAGGTTTGCCTTCATATGCATGCATATTGTAAACACTCACACACCACGCGCACATCAGCATCCTGCATGTCGCCTTTGGAACACTTTAATCTTCGCTTATACTTAAGCTCTATTGAAGTGGGGGCTTCTATAGACGCCGAAAAAGCGTCTTCAGATTTCTCCGCAAAAGCTCGATGATGAAAGGAGTAATTTATAAACTTGAATGCTATTTTTGCTTTGATAGGTAAAATAAGGTCTCAGGTTTTTCCTCGATCACTCCTTCATTTCGATCACATTCAAAAGCCCCGTTCAAGAGCTTTCCAACGACACCTCTTGTATCTTTTTCCTACTCCCGATTGCCAAATTGCTAACCGAGGGTAAAACCGTCTTTTACCGCAGAAAGGTAAAACAGTCTTTTCAATTTTTCAACACTAAAATTCCTCCGAAAATTAAAATAGATAGCCGGCAAGCTGACAGCCGCCAGCGGCGGTGAATTTTCAGCCAACGGCGCTGGGTGATATCCAGCGCTCGCTGGGTCTTCCAAGCCCGTCTTTTTTAAAGTCGATTCTCCAAATTTTGGCGATTTCTCCACCCGTCCAACCCTACTCCTTCGCCTATAAATATGACCCTCGACCCTCAGTTCAAAACACACAGTCTAGAGTTGACAACCTTCTATTCTCGGTTGAGTACTCCCGGGCTTCTCCCTCTTTCTTCCAAATTTATTCTTTGCTTGAGATCTATTTTTACTATTCATTTGCTAAATAGCCTACAGTTCAAGTACTAACTCTTGAGGGCTCAAATTAAATTACTTGCTTAACTGTTTATTTTATAGTAGTCACAATGTAGATATCATGCTAATCGTGCGTTTTATTGCTTACTAAATATTGTCTTTCAATTCCAAGCTTGTCTAGTCGTTGTGATGCTCAACTTGCCAATCGAATGCATGTCTAAACAAGGGTCAATAATAAATGTTTTGATGCTTGCGATGAACCAATTAATGGTCTATGTCTAGGTTGTTAACCCGGTTTGAGGAGGAATCTTGTCTTTAAATTATTAAGCAAACCTGAGTTAGTAGAGGCCGTCATAAAACGTGCGACTTGGGTGCCTAACACCTTCCCACCTCATACCTTCGCCCCCGAACCCTTTATTTTTGGGTACTCATATGTTCTATATGAGCGGGAGTCTTTCTAAAATCATGATTAGTTCATTTATCGCGTTATTGGGTTGTTCCTTCGGTTTTGTCCCTTCGGTTTGTCCCTTCGATAAAATGCCGATAGCATATTTGTGACCTTTTTCATGGTTTTTATTCAATTCAAGTCTTTTTAAGAGCCTTTCTAACTCGACAGTTCCTTGAATTTATCTAAAGCCCCCAGCTTACAAATTTTCTATAAGGACACACTCCGCGGAAGCGAGGCCGAAAGTTCTGGGTCCTTACAAATAGTCTCCTGAATCTCAACAAGGTTCCTGGAACCTTTCTTTCTACAAATTCCATCTTGATGCCCTAATTGCTTATACCCCTTACAATAGAAGGGCAACCACTCATAATGAACTCTTTGCACAAGTTGCACCCCAAAAGAAGTACAGATAGGGATCTTGTTAACCATCTCCTTGGATACATCAACTTTAATCAAGCATTTATCATATGGCACCTTTTCTTTCATGGTTGTGAACTTATCCGCAAACATGGGTGTACCAACTTTACTAGTCAACTTACTAAGAACAGACACAGACCAATATTGAACATCAAGATTTGGAAAAGTAACCCAAACAGGCACTTTATGATTTTCCTCCTTTTCAATACAAAACGAGGATGTCCATTGCTTCAACATCAAAGATCTATTACCAATAGCCCATGGACCCCCCTTCAAAATAATGTCCCTCTCCTCTGGTTTTGTGAATCTAAGGAAAAACCACCCTCTAGGATGAGGCATAATTTGGGGTTTACCCACATGAAACCATTTTTTGGCCACAAAATCCTTCAAAACCAGCCATTTTAGGGTTACCCCCAAGAACATAACCAACCAAAGTATTTTCCAAGTGATCAATTTCTTGAATCATATCAAAATCATCAAAACATACAATATCCACGTTAGACATTTCAGGTATAAAGTCCAATTTCATACCTTGATTAGGCTCCCTATTCCCAACAAAAGCCTTACGCCAAGAAAACATATTCCCATTTCCATCACACCACCATGACCATTAATAACAGGTATATTTTTTCTTTGATTTACTTGTAGTCCAAGGAATAATTTTAATTCTCCCATCATATTCATCTCAAATTCTCCCTGCATTATGTCAGAAAAGTTAATGCACATTGCATCATTAGTCGAACCAAAAATAATATCATCAACGTATACTTGAACAACTAAAATATCATGATTTTCAAATTTCAAAAATAATGTTTTATCAATCACGCCCCTTTTAAAACCTTTTTCCATCAAAAAATTTGAAAGCCTCTCATACAATGATCTAGGAGCTTGTTTATGTCCATAGAGAGCTTTATCTAATTTATAGACGTGATTGAGAAATTATTTATCTTCAAAATCAGGTGGTTGCTCCACAAAAACTTCCTCTTTTAAATAACCATTTAAAAAAGCAGATTTAACATCCATTTGAAATAATTTAAAGTTTTTGTGAGCAGCAAAAGCAATTAAAGTTCTAATCGCTTCCAATCGAGCTACTGGGGCAAAAGTTTTATCATAATCTATGCCCTCTTGCTGATTATAACCTTTGACCACCAACCTGGCTTTATTTCTAATAATATTACCTTCATCATCCAACTTGGTCCTATAAACGTATTTTGTACCAATCACTGTGTGATTTTTTGGTCTGGGTTCTAGGTGACATACCTTATTTCTCTTGAATTGATTTAATTCTTCCTGCATAGCTAAGATCCAATTAGAATCATTCAAAGCACATTTATAATCTTTAGGTTCTCTATCAGATAAGAATGCATTGAAAGAAATAAAATTATGAGTGGAGGATCGAGTCTGCACTCCCTTTGATGGATCAGTATTGATCTGATTAAGGGGGTGAGAACTATGGTACTTATAAGGTTTTGGATCCAAGAACGTTGGTTGGCTTTGAGGAACTTGTGATTCATCCCCAGTGAGTCTCTCGCTACTGTCGTCACTGTTTAATTCATTAATCACACTAGGAACGTTGGCTGCTGGTTCTACAATGTTGTGCTGTTGTTCATTTTCTCCTTGTACGGTGATGTCTGGAATTTCTTCACAGGATTGAGCACAACTTAATCCAATTTCAAAATCAATATCTGAATCCACCACATTCTCATTTGGCACGTGAAATTCATCAAATATTCCATGAATGTTTTCCTCTATGCACATAGTACGCTTATTATAAACTTTGTATGCTCTACTATGAGAGGAATAGCCTAATAAAACTGCTTCATCGCTTCGAGCATCAAATTTGCCCAAATAATTTTTCCCATTGTTATGAATGAAGGATTTAGCACCAAAACTCCTAAAATAAGCAATGTTTGGCTTTTTGCCTTTCAATAATTCATAGGGAGTTTTATGGAAAAGACCCATGGCTCTATTAATTATATAGCAAGCAGTATTAATGGCCTCGGCCTAAAAAGATCTAGGAAGATCACTAGAGATAAGCATGGTTCTAGCCATATCTTCTAAAGTTCTATTTTTACGTTGAACAACCCTATTTTGTTGAGGTGTTCTAGGGGCCGAAAAATCATGCACAATGACATGTCCATTACAATAAGCAATAAATTTTGAGTTGTCAAACTCTGTACCGTGATCGGCTCTAATAGTAAGCAATTGATGATTAAACTGTTTTTGTTCACGCTTAATGAAAGACAAGAAAGAATCAAATACATCTTCTTTGGAAGATAAAAATAAAGTCCAAGTAAATCTTGAATAGTTATCCACTATAGCAAAAACATATTTGCTTCCTCCAATACTTATAATACGCATAGGGCCACAGAGATCAACATGAATCAATTCGAGCGGTTTAGAGGTACTTACAAAAAATTGCGACTTGAACGATGAACGAACCTGTTTTTCTTTGGCACACGCATCCATACTCCATTAAAAGTAAACTTGCAGTCAGGTAGACCAATGACTAAAGTTTTTGTACGAAGTTTATTTAACAAGGTAAGACTAGCGTGACCCAAGCGTTTGTGCCATAAAAGTGGATCATCATCCATAACATTCATACAAGATAAATTATTTTCAGCAATATTATCTAAATCAACTTGATAAATATTATTAACTCTTTTTCTTCTTAATAAAGATTTATTTGTACTAGCATTAAAAACATGACAATCAATAGCAGAAAATAATATATTATTTCCCCTGTCACAAAGTTGGAAAATACTAAGCAAATTATATTTTAGATGTTTAACCGAAAAAACATTATCAATAGCATGAGCAAGTGACTTTCATATCTTACCTACGCCGACTATTTGACCACGTTTATCATCTCCAAAAGTCAGTGCACCACCTTTGAAAGCTCGAAGTGAGAAAAAAATTTGTATATGACCTGTCATATGACGTGAACAACCACTATCTAGATACCATTTATTGTTCCCCCTCACTTTGACCTGCAAAATTAATTAGTTTTAATTTTAAGAACCCAAATTTGTTTGGGTCCTTTGGCGTTAGTAACAGTATGCAAAGAATCTTTTCTAACTCGTATTTGTTTAAGCACAACCTTATTTTTATAATGAGATAATTTTCGAGAAGGACATTCATAAGTAAAATGACCAATGAAACCACAATGCATACAAACACGATGTTATGGCACATCGATATATTTATTATATTTTTTCTTTGAGTTAGCTTTAGGTATGATTCTAGTTCCTTGATTTGGAATGGTGTTGACATGTTTCTTGTACATCTCATAAGCATTTTGTCCAATATGCCATAAATTTTCTTTATGTGTCGCACTGGTTGTTATTTTTTCAACGTTAGTTAGTTTCTATTTAAGCGTTTTATTTTCTTTCTATAGTTGATCCAAACGTTCTTGTAAACTTTGAGAACATTTTTCATGACTACTAGAGTTTTCGGTCTCTTTAACGAACTTCAGTTTGTATCTTATTTTCTCTAATTTTACAGAATGTTCCTTCAATGTTTTATCCAACGTTTCCTTCTCATTAACTAGTTTTTTGTTTAAACGTTGTTTATTAGTTAGATCAGTCGTGCTCCTCTTTAACTGATTTTCCAAAGTTACAACCTTACCTTTTAGCGAAGAATTTATTTTGTTGAGAGAGTTATTCACACTAGATAATATTATCCAGAGTATTTTTCAAAACTATGTTATCTTCCTCCAGACTTTTATTTAGCATGCTCAAGGATTCATTACTCTTTTCTATGTCACAAATTTTAACAGTAGACATATTTTCTAAGTTTTCAAGAGTATTAATCCTATCTTTTGGGTCACTGATTTCATTCATCAAAATGGAATTACTTTTTTCCGCCTCTTCTTTGATTTTTTCAAAAGTCTCTTTACAATTATGAATAACTACTTTCATAGCACTCATCAATTTTTCTCTAGAAAAAGAAGATAATTTAGATTTCAATTCATTCATAGATACCTTAAGGTCTTCTTCTTCATAAGTAGGGTCATCCATGTTTTCCATAAGAGCAACATTGGCTTGTATAGGGTTTTCATCGTCTTCCAGTTCTTCTTCATCTTCTTCTTATTCTCCCCATGTGGCAGCCATCACCTTCTCAAGTTATTTATCTACATCATTAGATAAATTTGCTCTTTTGTCCCTTTTCTTCTACATGTCCCACATTGGACGTTGGTTTATAATGTGTCCCGGTTTCCTGCATTTATGGCAAAGTCCATCATTAGTGTTCAGCCTGTTATTACCAGTAGAGTAGTTCTTATTTTTTTTAAATAATTTCTTAGATTTGAAATTTTTAACAAACTTAGAAAACTTTTTAACAATAAAAACAATATCATCTTCATCAAGTTCTTCAACTTGCTCATCATCATCCCTGGCCTTTAGTGCATGTCCTCTGTCTTTGTTTGATGATTCTGGAGCTCGGGATTCAAGCTTCATCTCATGAGTTAGCAGGGATCTCATGAGTTTGTCCAATTGTAATTTAGTGAGATCCCTATCTTCTTGAATCGTCGTAACTTTAGGCATCCATTGATCGTTATTTAGTAGACTCCTCAGAATTTTCCTAACCTCATCATGCACTTCAGATTCTCTACCAAGGAACTTTAGTTCATTTATAATAATGGTAAAACGAGTAAACATATCTTTAATCGATTCCTTTTTCTTCATTTCAAATGATTCATATTGTTAAACAAGTAGATCGATTTTAGACATTTTTACTTCGTTGGAACCTTCATGAGCAATTTGTAAAGTGTCCCATATTTCTTTAGCACTAGAACAAGCATATATCCTACTAATTTCATCAGGGTCTAAAGCACAGTTTAACAATTTCATAGCTTTAGCATTTTTTTCAATTTTTCTGAAATCTATTTCATGTCCATTTATCCTCTTCTATTTCTTTACCTGCCGTGTCAACAATTTTAAATGGTCCATTCTTAACAACTTGGCATACCTGATAGTCTTCTTACTTAATGTAAATTTCCATACGATTTTTCCATCCAGATTAGTGGTGTCCGTCGAAGTATGGAGGTCTCACAGCAGATTGATCCTCTCTAATACAATTTGATGTGTTTGAGATCGACATTCTCTTCAATCGTGAACCTGTATCTAAGAGAAAACGAGGCTCTGATACCAATTTTTAGTAGCACTAGGTACACAAGAAGGGGGGTGAATTGTGTTACCCAAAATTTGCGGAATTAAAACAAGTAAAAAGAACTAGAATTAAAGTACTTACAATTTACATGGGAAACCCTTTGTAACTCACAAAGGATGAAAAACAACGACCGAAGGACTTTAAAGACTACTTCTTTTACTAAGAGAATAGTACAAATAGATGAAGTTTACTCTAACTCAATCTCGCACTTGAACACTCGTTCAAGCCAAACGCACTTAGGCACTCACCTAAGCCTAACAACTAGCTCTAGTTGTAATAGATAACAAACGATCGTTTACCTTGATGAACTTCAATAAGTGAATAAGGTACAATAGAAATCTTATAGCTAATGAAATAGTAACGTGTGGAGAATATATTTATTAGGCAACGTTCTTTGTTGTGATGCAACGTTTATTAATTTGGCTCTCTTAAGAATATGTTACGTTCATTAATCAGAGAGAGGCGTAAGTAAAAAATGATTGTTAGGCTTCTTATAAACAAGAGACGCAAACAGGAAAAATGACTAGAGACCTAATTATCACTTAGGAAACTAAATATCATTTTCTTTCCTTATAAAATAAGATTTTCATAAAGGAGGATACATATCTTTATCATATAAAGCATATATATTAATTCAGGTTTTATGAAGAAAATAAAATAAATATCTTTAAAGAGAATATTTTGTTCCTAGTTAAAATCATATAGCCAAAGTAGAGAAGTAAACAGATTTTGATGAAATCTCTTTATAAATATTAAGAGAGTAAATTTAAGATATTGAACTTAACTTTATCTCAGTGATGAACGTGTTAATATATGTGTAGTAGTAATGTTCCATTGAATACTAAAGTTTCAAGGATCGTTCCCAATCACGAACACTATTTCAGTCGTTAGTTAATTCGTTGCCTTATAGATAGAAATTTCACATTTATATAACTGCAAAGCTTTAACATGAGCTCTAAGAAATAAAATAAATAACCTAGAGAACATGTGAACTTGTGTCTTCTTCTTGATCTTTATCTAGCAAACTCTTGCATAAATAAATTCCTGAAACACTAACACACAAGTTAAGTAGCATCACTTTATAACTAAATAAGTTTGTCATCTTCAAAACTCAATTGCTCAACACTGTTATCTCTAACAGGCCTATCAGTCAATTAACAACGTCGACATACAAAATTTCAGCTGAATGAGGCAAGTTCAGATTGCAAGTCGTAGCCTCACTTACGAACTAAAGGCTTTCTAAAGTAGCTTAAGGGTTGGATTTCACTGGTTCATGGTTATTTGAATTGTGATTTGGGTACCCCGTAACATAATTTGTTGCAAGAAGTTTCATTCCCCTTCATCAATGAGAAATTCTAGCCCTAATTTGGGGGTCATTCAAGAAGCTTTGAGAAGTAAAAGAAGTATCTCATCAGTTGATAATTTTGTAGGTTGTTACGAAACTCTTTCTTTGTTAGTTTCTTGACTCTGAATTCGTAAAGGTCCATATGTTATTTCCACTTATGCGTTGGTTCTTTCGCTTACACAGACTGGCCCCAAGTCCAGAAAAAAGAGGTAAGCATTAGGCAGCCAACAACAACATTGAACTTTCCTCCAGGGTTCATCTTAGCCAGCATTGGAACATTGCAACCAACCGGAACTCTAAAGTGCGCTCGGGCGATTATAGCAGTAATAAACTCTGTCAGCCACAAGAAGCCCTCGTGCTCAATCCTTAGTCCACTGGCCACTCAAGCGTGGATTTAGGTGTGTATGGTATGGTGACCATACGAGTTACAACGCTATAAATTATATCATAGATGCACTGAACTTTCAAAGAATGATCAACATAATTATCAATCCTTGGGACTGAGTCTTCCTGGATACACACTTAAGCTACATCATCTATGGTCTAAACTACCACTAACAGAAATAAAGACAACTATATTAAGATGCTAACCTTTAATTCCAAAGTTTCAGAGTAGATAATGGATACATCAGCAATATAGAGTGGGAGAATGTGAACACTGCATAATTTAAGGCCAGCTCTGATTGTTTCTCTGGAAATTGTAGGGACATAAATACAAATCTGCACATATAAAGAAACACACATATTAAAACCTAAAACAGCCGACGAAAGCCTCAAAGCATATTTTAAAATCAAACATAAACGTGAAGATGACATGCTATGAAAGCTAATTAACAAAAGTTAAGAAGTCAACATCAGGACATATCTATATGCTACCCTCATTCATTATAGCGTGTAAAAATATTTAACCAAATAAATAAGTTTTGACAGCTTGATAAGATATTCCATCATAAGCTGAAAATACCTACAAAGCAGCATATGTATCACAGGAGACACAGAGGATATCCTTGCTGGGATGCTCATCAGGGGTCCATCTATTTAACTGAAACAAATTCAACTGTACAACTTTCGAGATGAGCGGAAGAACTGTAGCACCAGTTCAGCAAGTGTTATGCCTTGTATATATGCCAGATAATGTTTAGGACCTGATCCATTAGCTCTGAATTATGCAGCCACTTGAATATCCAAATTTTTCTTGGCTGGGACACTTCTCCAAGACGATAGTAAGCCTAACTCCACCTTCTCCATTACAAGGAGTTTCTTTATTTGCAATGCTTCTTTTGGCATTCTAGCCTCCACCAGACAAGATATCAAAGATTTTACTGTAATGTCATATGGGTTACATTTAACTGCTAGCATCTTATTGAAAATGTTGATCGCTTCGAACATTCTACCTTTCATACAGTGTCCGATGATAAGTATGGTGAACGTATATTTATCAGACCTGTATCTTCTCTCCTCCAATTCAGCCACTATTAAATTAGCCTTATCAATATTTACCAATTTTGCAGAGTCCATCATTGATAGGGTTGTACATAAAAATCTTGGAGGATAATATTCCTTAGCTTCAAGTTCTCCAGAAAATCATAAGCCTCATTCAGTCTATTATCTTTGCATAAAGCACTTATAAGAATAGAAAATGTATACTCATTTGGAGACAAGTTCCTCTGGGTCATGTCCTCCAAAAGTTTCAAAGCTTCGTCAATGTTTGCAATTCGACAATATCCATCAATGCAAGAGGTGAACGTGACAACATCCGGTAGACAACACAGAAAAAACATCTTATCATGAATAGCAATGCAGAAGCCATATCACCAACATTGCCAAAGCTATCAATGAGAGTATTAGACACTTAGAATAATAGGAGACATACCTAAAAATGGAAAGAACATACCCTATGGAGAAAGGCTGGATCAATGTTAGCAAGCACTCTTCAGCAATCTTTTTTCCCTCCCAACTAAGCTCCATGCCATGAGAGTATCAGATGTAGGACAGTTGCTATTAGTAGTTAAGATAAAACAAATTAAGAAATCATAGTCATGAGTTTGGAGCTGCCTTTTGTGAGCTCTTAAATCACCTCTGAAAAGCACAATATATTAAAACTTTCCATTACGAAACATAAACTGGGAATCCAAAGGACTAATTTGTGGAAAAGATTTAGATTTCGTAGATTTTCTTCCAAATTCAAATGACTAATATGTGGAAAAGAAACCCAAAATGTCATGAAATTTCGTAAAAAGACAAAGGCAGACAACGAACAAATTACTTCAATCAGACAATCAAACAAAGATGTGGTGGGCAATTTGAAAAATCCTTCCAATCAAAAGAAAATTCTGAAATCACCTTTAATAAGAACCATAAACAGGCATCAATCCACTTATCAACCCATGACATAGCCCAAAAAATAATAAATAGACAGTCAACAAAATTACCTTGAAATAGAAGAACCATTGTCCAAGAGAGAGTTGAATGCACCAACAAGAATTTAACAATTACAAAGAAAGAAAGGAGTTTACCGTATTTCCATGGAAAAAGATTTGAGCCTATGGATTTTAAAAGCTTTGAGCATCGGGGTAGACGAATGGAATATCGAAGGTAAATTAGTGGGTTGTGAGGGGAAGGAAAAGCAGGATTGATGATGACAATTCAAAAAGTTAATTAAAGGGCTTTGCAATTACCTCCCCTGCCAATTGGCTTTTCCCTTTAGCCACTTTATCCACCAACATAATTGAACAAAAGCTTCAAAATCATAAATTTTAAAACAATGATATGAAAACTGTAGACGCCCAAAAACGCGTCTTCAGATTTCTCCGCAAAAGCCCGATGATGAAAGAAGTAATTTATAAACTTGAACGACTATTTTTGCTTTAATAGTTAAGATAAGGTCACATGTTTTTCCTCCAAACACTCCTTCACTCCATTCCATTCCATTCAGAAGCCCCGTTCAAAAGCTTTCCAACGACACGTCTCACGCCTTTTTCCAACACCCGGTCGCCAAGTTGCGATTTAGGGGTAGAACCGTCTTTTACCTTCCAAGGGTAAAATGGTCTTTTCATATTTTTCGGAATACAAAAAATCCTCCGGATAATAAAAATAGACTGGATGTCGTCATTATGACGACATCCAGCTGGCTGCTGAGAGCCGTCAGCAGCCCTGGCATAAGTCCCAGGGCCGCTAGCGGCTCTGACCCTACTTTGGGCCCGGCTCATTTTTCAAGCTCGTCTCATTTTTCAACTTAATTTCTGTCGTCCAAGCCTACTTCCCCACGCCTATATAAACAATCCTTCACCCTCAGTTCAAAACACACCGTCTACAGTTGACAACCTCTATTCTCAGGAGTATTTGCTTCCCCCTCTTTCTTCCAAACTTGAGATCTATTTTTACTATTCTTGTCAAATATAGCCTACAGTTCAGGTACAAATTCCTGAGGGCTCAAATTAAATTAATTTTCTAACTGTTTATTTCTCTAGTAGTCATAATGTAGATATCATGCTAGAATAACGCTTTTATTGCTTCCTAAATATCGTCTGAATAGTCGTTGTGCTGCCCAACTTGTCAATCGAATGCACGTCTAAACAAGGGTTAATAATAAATGTTGTGATGCTTGTGATGAACCAATTAATAGTCTAAGTCTAGGTTATTAATCCGATTTTGCATGGGAATTATGTTTTTAAATTATTAAGCAAACTTGAGTTAGTAGAGGCCGTCATAAACGGGCGAGTTGGGTGCCTAACACCTTCCCACCTCGTACCTTCGCCCCCGAACCCTTTATTCTTGGGTACTCATATGTTCTATATGAGCGGGAGTCTTTCTAAAAACATGATTAGTTCACTTATCGCGCTATTGGGTTGTCCCTTCAGATTGTTCCTCCGGTTTGTCCCTTCGATAAAACGCCGATAGCAGATTTGTGACCTCTTTCATGGTTTTTATTCAATTCAAGTCTTTTCAAATGCTTTTATAACTCGATGGTCCCTTGAACTTATCTAAACACCCAACTTACAAATTTTCTATAAGGACGCACTCCGTGGCCGTAGAAATCCGGGGTCCTTACAGTGGTGACTTCACTGGGGATATATTTAAGAGGGTGAGACTCCAAAGTAAAGTTTGCTTAATTTTTTAATAACGTGTTCCATATTTTTGCATCATTTGCATGTGCCTTGGCACAACCTTTTGACCCTTATCGACCCTCGAGGAAGTTTGTGTCGCAACTCGTAGACAACCCGTATATCTAAAGGAATATACAATTGTCGTATCGTGCAAATCGACGCTTCCTCACCCATGTCTCATCAATCCTTGTTGATGAAAAGAATTACAATCGATGTGTCGACCATCCGCCGAACCGAAATTGTAATTTGTTGTGGTAACCTCACAGGAGCTAAAAGCCTCTAGCCCACATTCGTGCATTCGTTTGCTTGTTGTGCATGTGTCGTTGTAATGCCCGTCTGATCACATGTTTGCCTGTAAACAGGTTGTTATTATGCTTGTCTGAATGCATGAATACCGTGACTATGTGCCAACATGTACGTACATGCTAGGAGTCCTCTATTTTATTTTTAGCTAGTTACTAATGCCCAAAAAAATAGTGCAAGAATTCAATTCAATGAGCACTCGTTTCCCGGATGATATATTTTCACACAGCGTCGAAGTCATGAACAATTTTCTAGGACCTTTTAGGAAAAAAAAAGAGTCAGTCTCTCCAATTCCCTTCTCCCATATTTTTTTTTTTATTTTTTTTTTCCTCTTTATTGTCTTGATGTAATTCAGAGTCGGCAAAAAGAAAAAGAAAAGCAAAAAATATTGGCGTTACAAATAAAAATGCCGAAAAAAAAAATAATTCGGAAAATAAAAAAAATTTGCCGAAATTTTCTTTTTTATTTATTTATTCCATTTTCCATTTTGTTTGAGTCTAGAAAAAAAAAAAAAAAATAGGATGGTCCGTCTTTTTTCTATTTTCCTCATTTTCGTTCATCGGCTTCGTTTTTGCTTTGATATGAGGGGAAATAATCGGGCATTTAGGCTTAGGTTGTCATTTTCCATTCCTTTGCATTGCATTACATTATATTATACATATTAAACGCTCCATGCTAGGATTCATAACTAGTCGTCATGTTTGCATTGTCGTCATTTCGCATCTGCATTTTTAAAAAAATTCGAGTCTTGCATTTATCAATGTCTCCATCTGTTCATTACGTCTCATGCACTAGAAGTCTAGACAAGTCATTCATTAAGTGCTCTAGGGTCATTCTAGGAAGCATCCATACATTGTCATACATGTCAAGGTCAATCCACCATGCATCTTGCATATTGTTGTCGTAACTCTGTCATTGCATTATCGTCATAATGCATTCAAGTTCATATAGACGTCCTTAGATTCATTCACTTTAGGGGTTATCGAGGATCTTCTAAAAAAAATGAGTCCTTGTTTTCAAGTCCTTTCTTTGGCGTCTTTCTAAGTTGAGACTTGTGTTCAGGATTTGGGGCTCGAGGCAGAATTACGGTGACAAAGGTTGTGCTCGATCGTCCGGCAGATTGGTTCGTGTACAAGCTACTTCCAAGACACCACCACATTCCAAAAGGCCATCACCCCATAATCCATCACCACCACAAAGCTCGCCACCACTCAATACATCTCTTACCTCACCAATCACACCCCCAAACTTCACCATGGTCAAGACCACTGACGAGAGGCTTGATGAGCTCATGAGTGAGTTGGAAAGGCTGCGACTCAAGGTTGAAGATTTGGAAATGAAGAAAGAGGATGAAGCAAGAATCCTCTCCAACTCCGACTCTGAGGAAGAAGGACCAAATGCCAAGCTGGCTAAGATTATTGATGTGCTCGAAAACAACGGCCTGTTTGCCAACTACCATGCTAATGTTGGTAAAATCAATCCCAAAGTGAAAGGCAAGCTTACAGCCAAGTTCTCCATGCCCGAGGTTCCGACATTCACTGGCATTGATAATCCACAAGACCACCTCAAGGCCTTCACCACTGCCATGGGTTTAAAAGGAGTTGACAAAAATATCTACATTCACTTGTTCCCACAGACTCTTGATGCCTCAACTCGTCATTGGTTCTACACGTTGAATTCGGAGGACTACCGCACTTGGTCAGATTTCACTACAGTCTTCCTTGCACGCTACAAGGAAAATGTTTCTCTACCTATGACCCTTCGAGAGTTAGAGATCACCAAACAAGAAGAAGATGAGGGATTCACTGCCTTCCTTAGGCGTTGGAAGCTAAAGATAGCCGAACTGGTTGAGCAACCTTCGCAAACTGATCAAATCTGCCAACTCATCAAAAACATGCAACCTGCTTACAAGGAACCCCTCAAGTATCAAGCAATTGACTCCTACAACCGGCTCTATGTTGTGGGCATCCTAATTGAAGATAACCTTCTTAAGAATTCCACTTAAGTCGTGAACAACGCGAGTATCTACAGGGGGCTGTCCATCGTGTCCTTGTGAACAGCCTGTGCTCGAGAAGTTGAATAGAGTCGAAGTTTCCTAGTGTGCAAGTCTAGTTGAGTCCAGTCAAGTTTAATGATGTCTAGTTTGTCTTTTAAATTCGTCCATAGAATCTAGCTTACTTCTCGTGTAATGCTTTTCTTCGATTCAGTAAAGATTGCATTTTGATTCCCATCATTGTTCTTTGTTCAATTCTATGACGAACTTAAGTTGCCTATGACGGAACAAAAAAAAAAATAAAAACAATAAAAAAAACTAAAAAAATTCAAAAGAAAGCCTTCATTTTGGAAAACATCAAACAAAAATTCCCTAATGATCATCCCCATAGAGGACATACAGTTGAACCATCCGTGCTGAGGACAGAAGGCATTCATTTGGCACCTCACATCAATATCCTTTACTACCCTATACATCATTACCACTTGCAACCCTTTGAGCCTTAAACACATAGCCTTTCATTTCTTAACCACATCATCCTTACCCAGAAAATGGGTGTGTGCGACATGGGAATAGAAGCAACCTTCTAGGCAACATTGACCGACCTACGAAAAGAGCCACCGAGAGAAATACCAAAAAGAAGAGAGAACTCGAAAGTTCAAGAGCAAAAACAAAAAACCCCAATAGAGAAAAAAAGTCGAGAGTGATCAAAGATCCAAAAAAGTGCAAACTCTTCAAGCACAACCAAATAATGGCCTTACCTAAACATAGGTCTCTTAACCACCTGTCCAGATCACAAGCTTCTATACCATCTAGCATACTTTGGGGAGGGCATTTAGATTGGGGTTTATTTGAGCCTTTATCCTTTGTTTGACACCTCAACCCAGCCTGACATTACAACCCAAAAGCCCTCCAAGAGGTACGACCATTCAATTGTATAGCCTTGAACTACATTGGCCTGATTCCATAAACTAGATACGTAGGAAACCTCAAGGAGGTCCGGCCACGACAACCACTTTGTCATACGATCATAAGGAGTTTTCCAAAAATTTCAACATTCTTATCTAAGGCTGAAAAAAAAATGAGCCCGGTAGGTTGAAAACCCGAAAGGAAGGCCTAGGCAAAAGTTAGGGCAACCAAAAAAAATATATAAAACAAATTAAACATCTTGAGGCAACTTAAATTTCCGAGGATTTAGAACATTGTTTCTCATGTAAGCGCTCTTTGGTCAGTCATCTAGAGGTCATACTCATCACCTTTCTCGTAGGCTTGCACTTAGACTTCCCAACTGGGGGGGTTTTTCAGAATGAGTCGGTTCTTTGTCCGCTGCGTTCCAAGTTGGCCATTTCGTCCCCGTACCTTAAGTTAGGATATTTTGAACCGCTACATCAACACCCATATCTCCTCGAGTAGGTCATAACCATCAAGAACCACACATCAAACTGGGGG
Source organism: Tetragonia tetragonoides (assembly GCA_038025085.1). Lineage (NCBI taxonomy): Eukaryota > Viridiplantae > Streptophyta > Magnoliopsida > Caryophyllales > Aizoaceae > Tetragonia > Tetragonia tetragonoides. The sequence continues at coordinate 28,451,612 of CM076143.1, read as the reverse complement.
CTGATTCTTCCTTGACTGCACCCAATTTTGTCCCCTTGTCTCATACTCTGCCAAGATCACCACAGGAATGAAATTCTTGATCCCAAAAACTTTTCCCATATGAAGACCCTCTTCAGACCCTATAGGAGAGTCGTGCATGTTAGGCTAGGCTGCATGGAGCTGTGAGTCAATAGAGTCTTCATACATCATATTTGCATGAATACTAGAGTCGCCTTCAAAGGCATGGATGTGTACATAATTTCTTAGTGTCTTGAGTCCCTGTGTGTTTACATGTCAAATCCCCTGTTCCCCGTGCATATTACTATGTCATGTCTTGTGCATCTTGTCATGGTCAGTCGGGCATGTCTATTGCATCTCTTCCCTATGTGCATATTTCCACTGCAGGTTTGAGTCTACCCGCTCTCCATCAAAACCAGCAAGCCTGGAACTCATGATCAAGCCCAGAAGCGACCTTCCGACTACAACCAAGAATAGAGATAACCTTCCAACAACAGCCCTGCGCGTGCGGGCCCCTCTGCTGACCCACGGCCCCCTTTTCCAGTCCAAAGTTCGTTACTTCAGTTCATTTGCGGCAAATATCAGTACAAAGCGCGCGGGAGCGAAGCACTCTAGCCCACAAGTCCAAATTCGGCAGTTGGCCTATTTTACGATACCAACTCTTTTCAGAAAAAAAGTAACCCGTTTATTTTTGCAGGTCCCGGATACTGAAACTCGGATCTACACTACGACAACTCTTACTGCCCAGAGAGCCCTAAAATATTTTAAGCCCGGAAAACCTGTTGGCCTTATCAAACATTACAAATTTTTGGGGTCGGTCCGTCTGCGAGATTACAAATTTTTGGGGTCAGTCCCTCTGCGATATTACCAATTTTTGGGGTCAGTCCCTCTGCGAGGTTACAAATTTTTGGGCCAGTCAATGACCGCTTAAGCTATTGCGGTTAAACCGTCCCTTCTACGAGGTTACTTATTTTTGTGTCAATCAATGATTGCTTAAACTGTTGCAGTTATACTGTCCATTATTTTTTATATGTTTTAGTCAATGATTGCTTAAGCTATTGCATTTAAACTGTTCATATGTCCTAACCACTTTATGGCCTACTATTTTTAATCGCGCTTATCTCGTTGACTTTTTCGTTTCTTAGAACAGGGACGGGATCTCGACATCCGCCGAGCGGTGTTTAGTCACTGTTTATTGAAGCACTCCACGTTGATCATTCTCAAAGTATAACTAACTTTTTCATTAACTCTGAATACAGGTCCCCAGCAGACATTTAGACCATCTACGAGCAGTGTTCTATCCTGTTACCATAACCTTTATTTTCTCTTGTGTTCACAGAGATGAAATCTTAGCGCACTACGAGCGTGTCCCAACTCAGGTTTGTCTTAATGCATACCGTACACTCTCACACACCATGTGCACATCAGCATCTTGCATGTCACCTTCGGACTACTTTGATCTTCGGTTTTACTCAAGCTCAATCAAAGTGGGGGCTTCTGTAGACGCCCAAAAAAGCGTCTTCAGATTTCTCCGCAAAAGCCCGATGATGTAAGGAGTAATTTATAAACTTGAACTGCTATTTTTGCTTTAATAGTTAAGATAAGGTCTCAGGTTTTTCCTCCAAAGACTCCTTTACTCCATTCCATTCAGGAGCCCCATCCAAGAGCTTTCCAACGACACGTCTCACGCCTTTTTCCGACTCCCGGTCGCCAAGTTGCGATTTAGGGGTGGAACCGTCTTTTACCGTCCAAGGGTAAAATGGTCTTTTCATATTTTTTGGAATACAAAAATTCCTCCGGAAAATAAAAATAGACTGGATGTCGTCATTATCACGACATCCAGCTAGCTGCTGAGAGACGTCAGCGGCCCTCGAATAAGTCCCAGCGCCGCTAGCGGCACTGACAAGTTTCCTAGGGCCGCTAGCGGCTCTAACCCTGCTTTGGGGCCGGCTCATTTTTCAAGCCCGTCTCGTTTTTCAGCTTAATTTCTGCCGTCCAACCCTACTTCCCCATGCCTATATAAACAACCCTTCACCCTCAGTTCAAAACACACCGTCTACTGTTGACAACCTCTATTATCGGGAGTATTGACACCGAGCTTCTCCATCTTTCTTCCAAACTTGAGATCTATTTTTACTATTCTTGTCAAATATAGCCTACAGTTCAGGTACAAATTCCTGAAGGCTCAAATTAAATTAATTTTCTAATTGTTTATTTCACCAGTAGTCATAATGTAGATATCATGCTAGAATAACGCTTTTATTACTTCCTAAATATCGTCTGTATAGTCGTTGTGCTGCCCAACTTGTCAATCAAATGCACGTCTAAACAAGGGTTAATAATAAATGTTGTGAAGCTTGTGATGAACCAATTAATAGTCTAAGTCTAGGTTGTTAATCCGGTTTTGCATGGGAATTATGTTTTTAAATTATTAAGCAAACTTGAGTTAGTAGAGGCCGTCATAAACGGGCGAGTTGGGTGCCTAACACCTTCCCACCTCGTACCTTCGCCCCCGAACCCTTTATTCTTGGGTACTCATATGTTCTATATGAGCGGGAGTCTTTCTAAAAACATGATTAGTTCACTTATCGCGCTATTGGGTTGTCCCTTCAGATTGTTCCTTCGGTTTGTCCATTCGATAAAACGCCGATAGCAGAGTTGTGACCTCTTTCATGGTTTTTATTCAATTCAAGTCTTTTCAAAAGCTTTTCTATTTCGATGGTCCCTTAAAATTATCTAAACCCCCAACTTACAAATCTTCTATAAGGAAGCACTCTGTGGCCGTAGAAGTCCCAGGTCCTTACAAAAACCCTTTTTGTTTTATCAGACTACGACTTTGAGACCAGCCTCATTATCTCATGTCTTATATATGCTTCTTAAGTGAAGAAGCCAAGCACATTAAGAAAATAATTCTAATGAGTATCTCACATAATCCAATATGTTAAATAGTAGATTTTACAAAATCACAAATTGAACCTCAGCTCGGATAAGTAAAAAACAAAGGCAATAGATTGGAATGATCAATCGAAACTCCAACCAAAAAAGTATACGTGATTAAGATCAAACTAAAAAAGAGAGAGAAAATGAGTAAAATTAAAGCCAATGTGGTAAAACAAATAATTCAAAGACAACATGTAATGGAGATTAAGCCATTTGCATCAAGTAGCTGCAGAAATTTCAACCGATAACCTAACACTTGCTTCTTCTTTTTCATTTTTTGAGGGGGACCTTACACTTGCTTCAAACAATAGTAGAATGCATAGCAAAATTTCAATTCACCAACAAAAGTTCAAAGAATTCTAAACCCAGAAACAAATTAATCACAATCAAGCCAAGATAATAAAATGACAGCCTATAATCTTCGGGTTCAGAAAATAAAGCTAGAATAATCCAATTCGTCCACAACAACTTCACTTTTGGATCAGATAAGAAAAGAACGGGGAAAAAAAGGAAAAGAGATTGAACCTTACCTAGCACCGATGTGGTAAACTTGTCGAGAAAAATCAAAACCAAATGCATTGATTTAAGTCTCACGATTTAATCCTGGATTGCATAGAGATAGAGAGTTCTCTTGGGGCAATTAGATACTGAGTAAAAGAAAACTCATATGGTTATATAGCCAAGAGGAGTGGAGGGAGAGTGGAATTTTTTTTTGGGTTTTGGATATGGCAATGGTGGTTAAGGTGGGAGACAAAGAGGGAAATTGAGCAGAATACTCTAGAAATTTATAGATGTATGAACATGGGAGGATGAGAACTCAGACGTTCAATCTCCCACATTAGTTGTGCTAATTAATGAGCCGATTAGATAGTCTTTTACCTTTGGGCTTTGGGAATAGAGAGATTAGGGATTTTTCCAGTTGTAATTTAATATTCTAATGGTATTTGAAGGCTGGAAATAGAAAGAAGGATAACAGAAGAGTAGATGTAACACCCCCAAATTCGCAACGATTTCTAGGGATCTATCGACGTCGTTGTGCACGACTCGACACCACTGAACCGTCCCAAACCCGAGGGATGCTACTGCAACATTCATCGCTAAGGAATAAATGCTAAGCAGAAAGAAAAGCTAGGTATCAAAGGAAGCAAACTAAACGAACTAAATTGAATTAAAACATTAATACCAGAGTCGTCTATATAGTGAACTTAAGTCCATTAAAGTATTATTACAACTTTGCCTTCCAGAGCACAAACAAAAAATCCCACAAACCTAAAGAAATAACCAGTCTAGAGAACAAGCCCAACATCTAACTCCAAGGCTACACGTCCTCACTCCGCAACACCTGCACTTTGGTTTCCGTGACGGAAACAAGGTACGGAAGAAAAGAGAAGAAACAAAAGAAACAAAAATTAGATAAACTGAATAAACGTCATCCACACCCAGTAAAAACACTTTCGCAAACCTTACATGGGTTTTAGAAGAATCATTGAAATTCATTTGCATGCACAAGTAATCATACATTCAAGCACACGCATACTCGATATTCAATTACATGCAAATCTTGCTTTAATGATCATTCGAAACAGTTTAGACAAACCATCTTGATTAGAGTAATAAGATAGCGAATAGAACAACGATTACCCATACTATTCATCGATTGATATTGAAATGCCATGGACTTACTCTAGTGTATATTCACACTATCTCTAACATAGTAATCAATACGTAGAGAATTAACAAATGGGGAATGATCCATCCCGAACACGCTACGAGGTGTCCATAATAAGTAACTTGGGAATCACTCATCCCTAGACTACATCAATTAGATATAGTCTCGATTGCTCGACTACTCCTAGGGATCCATTAGGAGTCCTATTCTCATTTACAATTCAGTTCACATAATTTGCATTGGTTGACTTGGTGGTACAACAAGACCATGCCTCACTACTTCATTTCACGCTTATGACAATGAATAGTAATAACGACGATAATGACATTTATGCATACGATGAATAATCATGCTTGATATATGTCTAATAAAATTTCGGCAGCACTTTGGCAGTAAAACATGATATCGAAAATTTCACATTCAATAAATACATCCAAGAAATTATAATAGGTGCTCATTAGCACTCAATAATATCCTTCCATTTAGCACGTATATTATATATATATATCATAATAATATTAACAATATCCATCACATAACTTATTCATTAATTAGCATATGAACTAATTAATTAACGAAACTTCATAAACTCAACATGCTCATTATAATTCTTAACTACAGTAAGAATATAAATCTAATTCTCATAATTAACGACGATATAATTCAATCATGCTTCACATATTAAATTCACAACAAATAAGCATTTAGCACATAACAAGTCAAAACCTTTTTATGGGTTATAGAAAGAGGTAGGCACAATCTCTTACCTAACAAACGCTCACTTAACAATATGTAAGCTTTCAAATCACGAACCGATCACGCTTGTCGTAGGTGCTACTTAAATACAATTACCAATACATAATCAGTAAATACGAAAATCCAAACAGTAGAAAAATATTAAACTAATATTTTATTTAAATGCCTTGATTTATTTCAATCAATCTAGGCTTTTGAAAATCTGGATTTGGTTTTCAAACGAGTACAGAAAAATAAAAACATATAATTAAAAACTTCAGAAAATCGAATTAAGAACATTACGAAAATTGAAAATTGAAACCTTAACTTATTGTGCAAGTCTCGACCACAGTCACCCATAAGGGGACCCATGGTCGGACCCATCAGCACCAACACCACCCATCGACCGCCCTTGGTCGGTGGTGGCGCCGGTGGCTCGCCGGAGCCATGGCGATGAGAGAGAACACGAGCGAAAGAGAGAGAGAGAGAGAGATAGCGAACAATAGAGAAAGAGAAGAGCAAGGGGAGGAGGAGGCTACTCCGGCCATCACAAGCGACCGCCTAGGAGGCACACTGGCGGTGCCGTGGTGGCACGGTCGTGTGCACCCAAAGGAGAGAGAGAGATGAGAGAAAAACAGAGCATGCGAGAGAGAAGGAGAAAGATAGAGAAGGTGAGGGCTCACCTGCGGCTAGTCCCTGGTGGACCGGCAGTGGCTGAGCAGGCAGAGAGAGAGATGGAGAGGGGCAGTTGAGTGAGAAAGAGATGAGAGAGTGTGCCGTGAGAGAAGAGATAGAAAATGAGGGTTTGTGAGGGTTTGGTTCAGTTTTGCAAACTGATGAAATTGCCCATCTTTTCATTTATATAGGTCTCCAGTCAACCAAAGTCAACCCCACTAGGTTGAGGAATAACTTTCTGAATTAAATGCTAATTAAAAGTAAGTAAAACAATATGAATAACCCTTATTCATACATAAAATAATTTAATTAAATCCCCCAATTTTGCTAAATATAAATCACGAAATTCCCATAATAATATTTAAAATTATTATGGCTTTAATTGAGTAAATCGACCCATTGTACAAATATACGATTTAAATCTCCGAAACTCTTTATAAATGAATTATAATCAATATATAGAAAATATTGGGGTATCACATTCTACCCTACATAACATGAAGTCATCACTTCACAAAACAAAACGAGTTTACCCATACGAAGGTATAAAACAATTTTAGGACTACGACAATGCAATGCGAGTAATACGGTCGTGATCTAAGTCGATTAGCAATGCAACATGCAATGTTGGAACATGCAACTCGTGCAAAGCAAACATGAAATCACTAGGCGTGACATTCTACCCTTCTTAAAAAGGGTTTCGCCCCAAAAACTCAAATGGAATCAGTACCTTCGATAAAGAGATCTGGTTACTTCTCACGCATCATGGATTCAGCTTTCCATGTTACCTCTTCTTGACCATGAAGGGACCAAATAACTTTCACAATTGGATTGGTCTTTGTTTGAGTCGAGCGCTCTTTTCGGATAGTGATCTTGACTGGACGCTCTTCATAAGTCAAAATCTCATCAAGTTCGATCGTTTCTGGTTGAACGACATAAGTTGGATCATGTACGTATCGCTTCAATTGAGAGACGTGAAACACATTGTGGGCTTTTTCAAGTTCCACAGGCAAAGCCAAACGATAAGCAACCCCACCAATCCTTTCTAGGATCTCGTAAGGTCCAATGTAACGAGGACTCAATTTCCCCTTACGACCAAAACGCGTAACGCTTTTGGTAGGAGATACTCGCAAAAGTATCTTGCTTCCCACCTCAAAGTTTTCAGGTCTACGACCTCTATCTGCATATGATTTCTGGCGATCATATGCACTTCGCATCTTCGTTTGAATCACCTTTACAATGTTGACTGTCAGCTGGATCATATCAAGACCCAAAACTGCAGTCTCGCTAATGTCGTTCCAACACACAGGCCATCTACACTTCCTGCCATACAAGGCTTCATATGGTGCTTGATCGATGCTCGAATGTTATCTATTGTTGTAAGAAAACTCGATCAACGGAATGTGTTTACCACGAACCTTGATATTCGAGGGCACACGCTCGAAGCATATCCTCCAGAGTTTGAATCGTTCTTTCCGTCTGACCACCCGTCGTAGGATGAAAAGCGGTACTAAAGTTCAATTTGCTTCCGAAAGCTTCTTGTAATTTCGGCCAAAAGTAAGAGAGAAATCTCGAGTCTCTATCAGAAACATTATCTTCGGGTACACCATGAAGTCTCATGACTTACTTGACATAAGCGTCAACTAGCTTCTCCATTTCCCACGTGTCATTCAATGGGATGAATCTCGCGACCTACGTCAAACGATCTACTACTACCCTAATAGCATTGTTCTTCTTTTGTGTCAAAGGTAAACCTATGACAAAATCCATTACAATCGAATTCCATTTCCAAGTAGGAAGTTCCAGTGATTGTACCATTCCACCAGGTCTCTTGTGCTCGATCTTGACCTTTTGACATGTCAAACATCTCGCCACGAACTCAGCAACTTCTTGTTTCATGCCTTTCCACCAAAAGACTTGGCGAAGATCTTTGTAAAGCTTGTCTCCATTAGGATGTACAGAATACGGCGTACTATGAGCTTCACCAAAAATCTGTATTTTGATAGCTGGGTCATTTGGTAAACAAACACGTTCTCGAAATCTTAAAATTCCATCTTGGCCCAAAGTGAAGTCACGTATGATCTCCTTAGGAAGCACTAAAGCAATGTTTAAGGTATGTCGAGTCTTCCTACTTAAAGCATCAGCGACTACATTCGCTTTACCCTCATGATATTAGATATCAATGTCGTACTCTATAAGGAGTTCTAGTCATCTCCTTTGGCGCATGTTCAACTCTTTATGCGTGAAAATGTACTTAAGACTCTTATGATCAGTGAACATTTTTATTGCGGAACCATACAGGTAATGTCGCCAAATCTTCAATGCGAATACGACAACAGCAAGTTCTAAATCATGCGTAGGATAATTATCCTCGTGCTTCTTCAATGTCTTGAGGCGTAAGCCACGACCTTGCCATGTTGCATCAAAACACAACCTAAGTCATGCTTAGATGTGTGTAGACTTCATATCCATCTGTTAAAGAAGGTAAACTCAGAATCGGAGCACTTGCAAGACGTTTCTTCAACTCTTGGAAAGCAGTCTCGCACTTGTCAGACCATTGGAACTTTGTGGTTTTCTTCATCAAGTTTGTGATAAGCTGCGCAATCTTTGAAAAACCTTCTACAAACCTTCTACGGTAGCCAACAAGTCCAAGAAAAATCCGAGCATCGGTCATGGTCGTCGGTCTACGGCAATCTGTAATGTCGATTCTTCTCTGGATCTACGACCACACCATTATCAGACACCCTGTGTCCTAAGAAAGATACTGTCTCTAGTCAAAACTCACACTTAGACAACTTGGTGTAAAGTTGATGAAACAAAATAGGAGCACCCCAAGGCGATAAACTCGAACGTATGTATCCCTTTGCCAACAAGTCCTCAAGTTGTTTCTTTAGTTCTTTCATCTCGGCAGGTGCCATGCGATACGGTGCTTTCAAAATTTGTGCAGAACCTGTAGCTAGGTCGATTGAGAAGTCGATAATGCGTTGCGAAGGCATTCCGGGAATCTCTTCAGGAAATATGTCAGCATACACGGAAACTACAGGAATAGGTTGCGGAGCCTCCGTGTCGTGACTTGTATCCATCACATGACAAAGGTAAATCGCTTGACCCTTAGTCACGCACTCCTTGATTTTCATAGTCGCCATCACCTTCAGCTTAGTCTTGACCACAACTCCTCGGTAAGTGGTCTTCTTACCTCTAGGTCCTCGCAAAGAATTACGTTGTTCGGAGCACCCTATCTTAGTCAAATTCATTCAACTCGAACTGAATCAAGTCTGCAGGTAGCTAGTAACCAGCTATACTAATTGAACATTTTTCGTACAACAAGTTACAACTAACATTCGACCCATTAGGCATCGTAATGTACCAGCGACCACGTTCGGGTTTCTTTTGCCTCATTGCGGTTCATCACATAGATTCTGCCGTTAAACCCTCTATTGTTGTTGTTCAGCACAGGATTGACAGGTGCAGGAACTTTCACTTGATTGTTCACAGCAGGAGCAACATTGTTGCGGTTGTTGTTGTTATTGTAACTCCCGTTTCCATGGTAGTTACCACCATTACCACGATAGCCATTTCTATTCCCACCACGATTGTAGTTGTTATCGAGGTTCTACCCATTGCCATTTCTTCCTCGGCTCCAACACTTAGAAGCTTTGTGACCGGGCTTGTTGCATTCATAGCCCTGCATCACGTCACCACGACAATTCTTACCAGGATGCGTCTTGTTACGACGAGTACAAGGTGTGTTTCTTCTAGCTATTATCTTAGCTCGATGACTATTCGAGTCATGATTCCTATTCGCATTGTGGTTCTGACCACCAACTTGGTAATTGTTGTTGTTGCCACTTGGTCTTGGCCTTTTGTCGCCATTGTTAGAGTACGAGGGATTGTCTTCGTCGCACTTGTTCTTTCCCAGTTGTGAATCACAACGTCCTACAATCCACTTCTGATTCAGGGCTTTGTCATAAGATTCCTGTAAAGTCACAGATTGTCCAGCCACAAAATGTTGAATGTCCCATTTCAGTCCATCCTCAAACCTTTCGATTTGTTCAGCTTCAGGTGTCAGCATATTAGGAGCAAAGATAGCAAGTTCGTTGAACTTAGCAGCATACTCAGCCACAGACAGATGTTCTTGGCTCAACGCTTCAAACTTGCGTTGTTTCAGGCGTCATAGGGAACTAGGATAAAATCTAGCACGAATGGGTTCTTTAAAACGATCCCAGTTGTAGTTCGTCGCTACAAGCACGTCAGTTCGTACATCGCTCCACCATTTGTTTGCCTCACCCTTCAGGTAATACGTCGCAGAGCTAATCTTCATGTTGTTAGGCCGACTCGCTATAGACACCCTAATCGGTTCTCATCCCCTGGCACCGCAAAGCCCGATGGTGATGGTAATGGAATAACATGGACGTAAGTAGAAAAGGACATTGCTCGGAAATCTAGACTAAATTCCTTGAAACCTCAGTCTTTGGATAGCCCTTGTTATAAGGATTCAACGCCTTTGACCCTGCCTCAATCAGACTCCCGGATCAAGAGATATCGCGTCTTAAAGATTTGGGTCAAGACCGCTCAATCCCGATTCCTTGGGTCAGCCCAAGGACAATTTCGTAATTTACTGAGCACAAAAAGTCAAAAAACCCTAGCCACGCGCGCGCCTTCGGGTTGAGCCGCTGACGCTGTCAGCCCGGCGGCACACGCGTGACAGCGAGGGCCCGTAGGGCAGCCGCTGGGCTCCTACTGCCTTCCGGTTGGCCGCTGGACCTGTTTTTTTGCTGGGCCGAGTTTCAGCGCCGGGTTTGCAGCCCTAGGCCGCTAATTCTGTCTCCTAACTCTATAAATACCCCTTTTCACCCTCTTTTGAGAAAGGTTGGTCAGTTTATAATTTTGAGAGCAATTTGACAGCACAAATACCCCAAATCATAGAGAATTCATATTTTGAAGACTAGCAAGCCATTACACCCAACCTAGCACCGAAGATTGAAGAGATATTTCAATTCTACTAGTCCCGTTCGAATAGAACGTGCAGGTTAACCATCCTGAGGGCCTAAATCTTTTATTAAATCTCTTCTTTATTGTTTATCATCATATTTTATCTAGCTTTTGATTATGGTTGAATAATTATGCATGCTTTGACCCTTGTAAATAATTATGCATGTTAGTTTAATTTAAAGTTTCCATCTTTTTATTAGTTTATGCAAGTTTTTATCTTTTTATTGTTTGTGCATGCATGTAGCAACCTCCTACGTTTATTTTAGCATAAAGTTAATACTTTTGCATTGTTTATTGATGTGCATATGCAATGCTTGGTGCGTTTAGCAAGAACGGTAAGGTGGAGATTTATTTCTTTTATCTTATTGTTTTGGTTTATACTGAATAAATAGTATGCATGCAAATCGGATAATATCTGCAAAGTGATAACGATAGGTAATTTGGTATGTTCAACCCACCTAGCTAATTTTAGGACCTTGGACGACCGGATTTGTATGGAACCATATAGCATAAATAAATATTTGACATGGATAGGATTAGTAGAGGCCGTTAATTCAGGCGATTTGGATGAGATTCGTTCTGTTTATTTCATACCTACACCCCCGAACTCAATATTTAGCCCCATGGGTATGAGTCAATTCCCAATAGGAATTGGGTGCACTTTTTGATGTTTTTCAATTGTTTCCTAAAAATTGGTTGCGGCTTCATTGCTTGCAAATTGTTATTCCCCGTTATAACTGAATTTAAATTGCATATGACGTATTATTTAAGAACCATTAATTTCCAACTAAATATTTCAATAGGCGCCGAAACGGCGACGGTTCTTACAGTGGCCACTTCACTGGGGATAATTAACAAGAGGGTGTAATTCGAACACCTATCCATGTCAATACTTATTTTAGCTATTTGGTTCAATTACCGTATGTGTTTATATTCTTCTCTTTGCATCCATATCATTCATATTGCATGCGTTATCATCGCAAGATGTCGAAAGACATCACCACACCATAAAAAGGAATTACCCTTTGGAGCATTGTCTATGACTTTGGCCGGTGACCCACTAGGTCCGAATTACCTTTGCACATAGTCGTGTTCCACCCCATGGATTTTACATGTTTCCATTCGAGATATGTAAAACGGTACGTTTAGTTTTACTATGCATCCCATAGATGACGAAACGCATGGGGTCGTGGGTTACCTTATCCAATCATTGATTGTGTCAAGCTATTGCATTTAGTCCCATAGTCCATATCAAGGTGCTAATTGATTTACTTGCGATATTGTGGTTGATTGTTTCTTTGCTATGTGATTAGTTTCCATAGAATATTAGGACTAGATCCCCTCTTAGGATTTTCTTGAGTCCAGCTTTGGGAAGGATTCCCTTTTGTGTGCTTGTGCGTTTTGTCAGGTTTATAAATAGAGTCTAGGATCTTTTCTTTTTAGGAAATAGAATCCATGTATGACTCCGATGATGCTAGTGACATATGATTTAGATTGCGTGCAAATAATATATTCCCGTCAATGATCTTTCACAAAATAAAAAAGAGTCTTACTTTATTCCCTTAAGGCAAGTCAATAGCATATTTTCCTTTCTTAAATTCGGGAGTTATATCCCATATGCAAGTCAAGAGTATAATTTTTTTTAATTCTATAAAGTCGAAAAGATCATTGACTAGAATATACTATTTACATAAAATCGCGTCTCTCCTAAAAATCACCATGTTGAGGATTAATACTAGATTCTTTTCCCATATTTGTTTTTAAAATAAGATCTTTCTTTTGTGAAGCTTTCCATTTATTTCTTATCTTCTTAAACGGGCCCTTTTTATGTCCTGAACAGGTAAGAGTAAAGATCATGGTCCTAGGAAGTGGGAGAGGAACGAGTCCAACAAGAGATTGATCTGCAAGTTGTCATTCGAACCTTCACCGCAAGCATAGTTGGTGGGCCCTATTTGGCTCGAGTACCTTCGCACACCGCCATTGTCACCTCATACCTCGCCACCCGATTCACGTAAGTCCACTATGTCTAGAGATAATGAGAGAACCGCTGACCAAAAGATGGGCGACCTTTTAGCCCAATTGGTCGCCATGAATGCTAGATTCACTGATGTGGAAGCTCGTGTTGCTATGTTGGATCCCCTTACTAGGGATGAAGATGAGCCCAAACCAAATGAGGATAAGACTGAGCCCTCCAGTAAAGAGGTCCAAGAACTCCAAGCTAAGTTGAATAGGCTTGAGTCCGTTCTAGGCAAGAGTCGTGTCTTCAATGACATGATCATCAATTCTGAAGGCTATGCTCCCCACATTAAGGGAAAATTGCCTACTAAGTTTTCCATGCCTGAAGTTCCCACATTCAAAGGGACCGATGATCCGCAAGATCACATTACGGCTTTTACCACTGCATTGGGCCTTAAAGGCATTGAGCAAGTTGTATGTTCACCTATTTCCCCAAACTTTGGGCCCTGCTTTGAGGGCCTGGTTCTTCAAACTACCCACTCAAAAGCTGCAGAAGTGGGAAGACTTATCCACTTTGTTCCTAGAGAGATATGCTGACAATGTCTTGCCTCCCATGACATTGAGAGAATTGGACATCACCAAGCAAGGTGACAAAGAAGGATTCACCAACTTCGTAAGAAGATGGAGGACCAAGGTTGCTGAAATGATTGATCGCCCAACTGAAAGGGATCAAATAAGAATGCTAGTCCAAAACTTGGCGTCTGAATACCGCGAGCACATGAAGTTTCAACCCATAACCACTTATCCCCAACTAACTGAAGTAGGCATGGCCATTGAAGATGACCAACTCCAAAGAGGGAAGATCAAGGTCACTTACAATAACAATACAAGTGGTTACAAGGATAAGAAATACACCAATACCAATCATGCCTCCACAAGTAGAGGAAACGAAGTGAACGCCATTGCTGACAGGCGTCCGAGAAGGTTTACTCCCCTTGGGATGCCTTATGTCAAAGCTCTAGACAAATTAGTTAAAGGAGACTATTTGCACCCGATTGGGCCTACTCCCGATCCACCCGTTTAGAAGAGATCGCCATATTGGAACGAGTCTGCATTCTGCAAATATCATAGAGATCGTGGACACGACACCGAAAAGTGCTACACTCTCAAGGAGAAAATTCAATATCTGTTCGACAATGGCACCATACCATTACCTAAGGACGCACCTCCACCCAGTAACAATAGTAATCCCCTTGTGAACTCTTTTGCCATTGACATAGAGGAAGGGTTTGATCCATCCTATCTAATCACTCCTATTTGGCAAGTCATACCACCATACCCAAGCCCAAGGCCCACGCTAGACATTTGTGGCCTTTGGGATAGTGATGAAGAGGACAATGGGCATCATACTGATCCTGAAGATGTGCTAACTCCTCAAGTCCATGACATAGAAAATGGCAAAGCTTGGTATGATATCTCCGACGACGAAAAAAATGAAGATGACAAAGCTTTGAACTACCTCACAAGGTCAGGCCGCCAGTTCAGGCCCGAGAACATCTACATGGAACCGTCCCAAATCCGACCTGTAGAGCTTGTAACCATCCCCAATAGGATCCAACCCAAAGAGAGGCGACTAAGGAAGATGATGGAACTAACATCCTTAGACAATTGCAAAGGACAAAACCTGACATATCTATTTCGCAATTGTTGACCACTTCTATCACTCATTGAAGGGTCGTACAAGAAGCCTTGAACACAACCACCATTTCTCCAAATGATACTCCCGAGGATGTGGTTAATCTCCTGGTCCAAGGAAAGTCATCCACGCACGTCACTTTTTCTGACAAGGATCTTCCACCCGAAGGCATCCACCACAACAAAGCCCTCTATCTGACTGTAATTGGTCAACAAAGACAAGTCTCCATGACCTTGGTTGATAATGGTTCTACTGTAAATGTATGCCCCTTGAGGACTGCTAAACACCTCAAAATAGACTGCAATAATCTCACACACTCCGCACAAGGGCTAAGAGCTTACGACAATTCCAAGAGGAACGTCTTAGGCACATTTTCCATGAATATTAACATTGGGCCCATTGAGAAAATGGTCCAATTTCACATCATCGATTTTCTGGCCACGTTCAATCTACTTTTAGGAAGGCCTTGGTTGCATGGGCTTAATGTTGTAGCATCAACCCTTCACCAAAAGGTGAAGCTATCTCCAGCAGGATCCACTCTGGAAGTCTGCGCTGATACCATCGTAGCCCAAGTAGAAAAAGCTCCAGTCCTAAAGATAGAGAATAACGAGCAAGATGAAGAATTATGGGGCTTCGGGAAGATAGCCTTCATAGAAATAGTAGAGCCCACACTCAATGTGAACGCTCTACTTAGAAAGCAAGGTCACTTTCCAGGCACCACTTTGGGTCCTCACCCAAGGTAGCCCAATCCTGCTGGAACACCAAGATAAAAAATGATCTATTTGGGATAGGCTATAAGCCCACGAGGCAAGAGATCCGAGCCTACATATCCAAGGAGGTGGCTAGAAAGAGAGCCCGTGCGGCCAACAAACCCATCCCACATAACATGGATCCCTATCCTCTAACTCTCAATGGACAATTTCTCCAAGAAGGCGATCCATACCCCTATTATTGATTCCCGGAACCTTATACGATCAATGTAGTTCTACTTCCGGGCTTTGAGGCATTTCAAGACTGTTTCACTATGAGTGAAGATGCACCAATACCTCTCAAAAAGGACCAATCCATCAAAGATTAGGCTAATGACATGGCACCCAATGACTTTGGGCTACTATTTGGCGAAGAACGCCGCCAGTAGGATGAGACAACAAACAAACTTCCTCTTACTGTGCTTTTTAATGAAGGCTTCGACCCGTCCATGCTGATCTCCCCAATCAGGCCCGACAGCGCCACCTGGAAGCACGAGACAAAGTGGGCTCCAGTCGAGGGAGTCAAGTACAAGTTCACGATTCGCAATGGTCCTTTGGAAAGGCCCAATTCTGATTCTGAGTCTAATTCCGAGTCCGAGTCTGATTCTAAGTCTGTTATCCTAGAAGTGTCGGGTAGTCCACCCCAGTCTATTCCTTTTTCTACTAAGGTCGCTAGTGATGACCTCATTGATGTATTGTCCGCTTCAATTAATGTTATGAGTGCCGATTTCCCTTACTCGGATTGCCTTGTTGCTAATAATTCAGAAGACATAATGGAACTGCCAAAAGAAGTCATTAAAGCATTAACTGAACATGAACAAAAGACTTCAATAGTCGAAGAAACAGAGACCATAAATAAAGCTACTAATGATGAGCCTCCTCATGTGCAAATAGGCTTATTTTTAACTTCTAATGAACGCGAACAATTCATAACACTCCTAAAGAATTATACGGATGTTTTTGCGTGGTTCTACAAGGACATGCCTGGTATAGACCGCAACATTGCCCAACATACCAACCCATTAAAGCCCGACTGCAAACCAGTCAAACAAAAGTTAAGGAGAATGAAATCAGAATGGGCTCTTAAGATCAAAGAAGAGGTCCAAAAACAACTCGATGCAGGCTCCATAAGAGTGGCCAAGTACCCCGATTAGGTAGCCAACATCATCCCAGTCCCAAAAAAGGACGAACGAGTGCAAATGTGTGTGGATTTTAGGGACTTAAACAAAACAAGCCCGAAAAATGACTTTGCACTACCCCACATAGATGTTCTAGTAGACAATACAGCAGGACATGCCCTCCTATCATTCATGGACGGGTACGCAGGATATAACCAAGTCCTGATGGCCAAAGAGGATGAAGAGAAAACCACTTTCTTCACACAATGGGGCACTTATTTCTACACTGTAATGTCGTTCGGACTTAAGAACGCAGGGGCTACATATCAAAGAACCGCAACAACCCTGCTCCACGATATGATACATAAAGAGACCGAAGTTTACGTAGATGACATGATCATAAAGTCTAAGGAGAGAGAAGGGCATGTACCCTCACTTCAAAAGTTCTTCGATAGGCTTAGGAAGTACAACATGAGACTCAATCCCAAAAAGAGCACATTCGGAGTTACATCCGGCAAAATTTTAGGATTCGTCATATGGACCAGAGGAATAGAGATTGATCCATCTAAAATCAAGGCCATAATAGATATGCCTCCATCAAAAACAGAAAAAGAAATCAAGGGCTTCCTGGGGAGAATCCAATACATTTGCAGGTTCATTTCCAAATTAACTATCACCTGCAAGCCTATATTCAAAAAGCTCAAAAAAGAGGTAAAAACGGAATGGGACTAGCAATGCCAAAAAGCCTTTGACAAAATTAAGGCCTATATGTCCGAACCACCCGTGCTGGTGCCACCCACTCTAGGCATGCCTCTAATTCTCTACCTTACTTTCACAGAAACGTCAATGGGGGCCATGCGAGCCAAAGAAATAAACAAGGAAGAGAAGGCCATCTACTATGTGAGCAAGAAGTTTCTAGAATATGAAACCCGCTATTCCTCTCTAGAAAAAACATGCCTAGCCTTGGTCGCTACAACCAAGAAACTACGACATTACATGCTCCAACATACGATCCACATAAGATCGAGAGAAAACCCTTTAAAGTACATATTCGAAAAGCCCATCTTAAATGGTAGAATAGCTAGATGGACCGTCCTTCTATTAGAGTTCGACCTCAAATTTGAACACCAAAAAGCCATCAAAGGACATGCTATCTCGGAATACCTAGCTGACCATGCTATAGACGAGCCCGATCGCAAAGAAGAATATCACTTTCCAGACGAAGGGGTTATGACCTTAGATATCGAGACCTGGCAACTTTATTTCGATGGAGCATCTAACCAAAAGGGTTTTGGAGTGGGAGTACTAATAGTGTCTCCTGACGGTGCATATACACCTATTTCGGTTAAGTTAAACCACGAGGTCACCAACAATGGCGCAGAGTACGAAGCTTGCATAATAGGACTGCAATCTGCCATAAGCCTTGGCATTAAAACGCTTCGAGTCTATGGTGACTCGTCGCTCATAATCAACCAAAATTCCAAAGTATGGAAAGTCAAAAGTGAATCCTTAGCACTCTACCAAGAATACTTAGACAAAATCATAGTGTATTTCAACCAAATACATTTTACAGACCTTCCAAAAGAAGATAATGAATTTGCAGATGCCTTGGCCAAATTAGCAAGAATGATCAACATACCCGACACCATTCGAATGATGCCTATTTGTGTACAAAGAAGGTCTGAACCTTCATATTGCGACGCTCTGGAAGTATTCCATGATGAAGAAGATGAATGGTATATGATATAAAGAACCTACTCGTTCATTAGGTTTACCCTCCTGATTCTAGCCCTAGAGCCTAAAAGGCACTTAGAAGGCTCGCGGCCCAATTCGTTGAGGTATAAGGTCAAATATACAAGAAAACCCCAAATGGGATTAATCTCTTGTGCTTAAGTACCGAAATTGCCCATAAAGTCTTAAGAGGCGTACATGGAGGAGTCTGTACACCGCACATGAACGGTATGATGTTATCCAGGAAGATAATCCGGCTTGGTTATTATTGGACCACAATGGAGAAAAACTGCTGTGAATTCTTCAAAAGATGCACACAGTGTCAGACACACGCAAATCTACAACACATGCGACCAAGCCCGTTATATACTTTCACCTCACCTTGGCCTTTCTCCGCTTGGGGGATAGATATTATTGGCAACATAACCCCAACAGGTAAAGGAGGCCATGAATACATTCTAGTTGCAATTGACTACTTCACTAAAAGGGTTGAGGCACAATCATACGCAATGCTCAAAGCAAAACATGTGGTCAAGTTCATTAAGAATAATATAATAGCTAGATATGGGGTTCCCCAAGAGATCATTAGCCATAATGGGTTACACTTCATGAAGGAAGTAATCGAGCTCCTAGCCCAGTTCAAGATCCAACATCGGAAATCATCTCCCTACAGAACGCAAACAAACGGTGCAGTAGAAGCGGCTAATAAAAATATTAAGAAGATCATCTAAAGAATGTCCGAGAATTATTATGATTGGCCCGACAAGTTGCCATTCCAACTTTGGGGTTATAGGATATCTACTCGCGCATCAACAGGAGAAACACCATACTCTTTAGTCTATAGAATGGAAGTTGTATTACCAATTGAGTTAGAGGTCCCATCTCTACAGATCGTCTTGAAAAGTCAAATTCCAGAAGTGGATTGGGTCCAAGCCCGCTATGACCAATTAGTCTTACTAGATGAAAAAAGGTTGCAAGCTTTGAACAATGTGAGAATCTATCAAAAGAGGCTAACAAAGTACTTCAACCCAAAGGCTCAAAATGAGAGACCTCAAAGTTGGAGATCTAGTGCTTAAAGAAGTAAGGGCCAACGTCACTGACCCAAGAGGCAAGTTTAGGCCCAATTGCTCCGGTCGTTTTCTCATTACAAAGATCCTAACCGGTGGAGCTGCAAGATTAGAGGACTTGGACGGGATTGAGTTTAGTCAATGGATAAACATGATCAACTAAAAAGGTTCTATGCTTAGGCAAGACACCCAATATAGCACTTTCGAGAGGCCCACATAAGGCTAAGTAATTCCAAAAGAGTATTTTCTTTAATGGACTACTCCGTAGTTTCGATAGTAGGGCCTGCGTCCTCAATAGGCTCATCCACTTTTGGGTCCTCCGCTTCGGGTTCCTTGTGAGCCCCCATCTCTCTCGAACTATAGGCTCTTTTTCTTTAACCTCCATTAGAGGTGTGCTTGAAGACGCCTCATGATCATTGGCCCAGATTTGGGGCTCCACCTACGGCTTACGGGTGATCTTTTCCAAAGCTTTCTTGGCCTTTGGGTTGAGATGCCTCTCACATGCTTAACTCCCTTTTTCTTACCCTTCCCCTTCGGGTCACTAGGATTTGAGAGTCTTAAGCTGGCTTTGACCGATTGGGCCTTGAGATCGCCTTGTTCAGACTTCCTACATGCACGACGACCCTCCGCTGTCTTGCAATCCATCCAAGCCTCATAAGACGAAGATATGGCTATAGGTGCCTTCACATGAGGAATAGTCCACTTAGGACGACGATCCCATGCACACTCCCATTATATTACCATACTAATGGTCAAGATTGGCGTGGTAGGAGGAACACTATCCTTTTGTGTGATAATTTGGCGTTTCCCATATTGTCGCATAATACGGCTAGGATGTAGGTTGATTTATGAAGGCCAATGACTTGATAATATCCCATATTCTTGCTACATCCGATTGCGGATTTTATACCCCACCACTTGGCAGTCCATCGTAGTAAGGGGCATGCTTTAAGGTACCCACGCCACTCGTCAATGGTGGATTCGTAATATAATCTCCGGCCTGCGGGAAATTTCTTTGGTTGATATTTGAGCGCATTGGTGGGCCTCTCAATAAAGCACATATGCTCAAGAAGCCATATCTACAAAAAAGGCAAAACATATAAAGTTAAATATCCATCAAAGATTCAAACTTTATTAACCAAATAATTCAAAGCAATTTATTCAAGCACTTACTTGGAGAAGAAGAGGGCTTCCTGTCCATCCACCAAGCGATGGCTCTTAATTCTTGCGGTTCAAGCAAATTAAGGTTTCACCAAGAACAAGAGACATAGGGGTAAAATCGTTTTGAATTTGTTCAACAATTCTAAGCATATTAATTTTACCATTATGACCTCCACCAACAAAGAGGTACCTATGCAAGAGACATAAAATAAAGGCGCGCTTATAATAAGTCTCACTCATCACATCATGGTTATCCCTTACCTTGGGGAAGAAGATGTCAATTACACCGTTGAGGTCTAACTCACCACTCCTAGCAAAGGAGGAGGCTTGTGTCGGTGATAGGCCAAGATACCTTATGTTGTAGCCCTCAAGATTTGCCCCAAGCCATGGAGTGGCGGGTGCTTGGTAATGAGGAAACCCAAGGATAGCGGCAAATTCTTCGGGGAGAGGGCATAATTCGTTGTACCCAAATCGGAGGACATGAAGTTTGTCATCCCAAAACTCGATTGCGGCCTCAAGAAGGTTCCATACGATTTGAACTTGCTTAAGGTGGAAGAGAGCATTCAAGTGGAAAGGCACAAGTCTCCTCCTCTCTTCGGGGGTCATGGATTGTAACCACTTGTCAAATTTAACATCAAAGCTTGTCATGGTTGAAATCTAAGTTAATTAGGGGGTTTCTCTCTCTAAAAGCTCTCTATTTCTAGTAAATTATGAAGGTGATGTCCCAAAACCGGACTAACCCAAGGCTTATATAGGGCTCGCACGGAAAAGACAAAAAAATATGGACTACCCCTGAGACAGCCGCTGAAGGCTCAGCGGCCCCGATAGAGCAGCCCAGGCCCAGCGCCCAGCAGCTGAGCGCCAGCGGCACGCCGCTGAGCCCCAGCGGCCAGCCGCTGGAGCCTGGCGGCCCCTCTTTTTGCCCCCGCTGCTCCACATGTGCTGCTAGACCCTTCCCCTTGGACGCCGGACCCTTTTCTCGAGACAAGTCCCTTTTCTCCGGTTTGGGACACTTTCCTTAACCTATTTGGACTCAAATTTGGCTCCTTAACATTAAGGGAAGCTCCACAATTCCTTATTTCTTTTGTTGATGATTATCATTTTTTTTTTATGTATATTTGTTTATTAATCCTTTTTTACTTATTATTTTCATTTCAATTTTTTCACCTCTTTCTTTGTTTCATTTTTCTTTAGGGGGGATAGGGTACACCCAATTTTAACTTTTTGGTTGTACCTTTTTTACTAAATGACTATTACTTGTGCTTTTGCTTGACTACGTGTGCATTTGCATTAGCCTAATTATGTGCAGGGACCAATAAATAAGCAAGCAATATTTACAAGCAAATACATTGTCATAAAAACCATCACCCACATCATCATCCGTACGGGGCACCTCAAAGTGGTCCTCCGACCTCCGCGCTTCATTACCATACCTCAAATACCACAACCTGGCTAGGATCAAAAGAGGAATGTCGGGCAGGCTCCCGGTACGAACTCCCTTCCCCGGCATAGCTCAAATCATACCCCCACGAAGAACGAGGAGGCATGGTAGGCATCATAGGAGCAGGAACTGGAGGCTGGTAGTAAAGACCACCATACGGAGGATATCCCGCATACCCGGGATAAGAAGGATACATCGGCACATGCATAGGAACACGCTCCACATACGGAGTCATCCTACTCCCACGAGGGTGGTCCAACCGATGTACAGGCACCTTATCTCTCCTAGGACTCTCCCTCCGAGTGCTCCTCTCGCGCGAAGGACTACGCTCAGGAGAGCTCACACCCTCATCATCCGACAGCACCACCTGTCGTGACCGACAGGGAAGAGGCTGACGGTACTCAACCTGCATCCCACAGAAAGTTATAAGACACATTTCTCAAAGTAATCAACTTTGAAAATGCAAAAGCAAGTTTACCTTGTCCAAGTCGGCTCTTGAGAAAGTACCCTTCGAGAGGGCTCGGGATATCCAAGACTTCATCGGATGCATCATCTTGAAGACCTTCCTGGTCTGCTCACGATCAAGCTACATAAAGAAAAGTCAGTACAAGCATATAATATAATAAGGCATTGTACATTTTGGTAAAATTACAAATTTAGCCCTGGATGCCCAACGGGAAGGGGAAGGCCCTGGATGTCCTCATCAAGGTCCTTCGTCATAGGGATCTCTCCCCAGCACTCCTTCTCGCCATAATCCCAACCTCGGACCCGCATGTCCGGGACGTCCACCTCGGTGTCATCAACCCGAGTCTCCTACAAAACAAAGTTAGTTAATATCAAACAAGGCAAGAAAGGCATAGAATATCAAACATTAATTCTTACCTTCAAGCCCACCAATGAAGGCATGAGGCGATCACGGCAGAACTGCTCGTAGTGCCCCGTAAGGTCCTCCACAAGCTCCCTCAAATACCGCATAGCATCCGAGCCCACCGTGGCCTCCGCAACCTGCTCGCGAGATAAGCACGTCACCAAGAACATGGACGAGGAAGGATCCAAAGGAATCCTTGGACCCTCCAAATCGGGATAAACCTGACGGAAGATCCGCTCCCCTAGGTACCACTCAAAGGAGAACGGGCCCGCAATCAGGATCCTCTGACGGTCCACCGCCCTAGAGGCTAGGATGGCGTCCGAAGCCGACCCATTATACTTCTCTCATGGGAAGTAATCAATCTACGCAAGCATGCAACATAAGATATTTCCATACCATGAAATACAACCCATGCAATTCATACAACAAATATTACATTTTTTTTACCTTGTGCGAATCCATGCGCAAGAGGGCCTCCCTATACTGCTGGAGAGTAAGCAGAGGCGCAGGACCCCTATGGCGCCACGCCCTACAAACCGGGAAGTCCAAGACCCAAACCGTAGGCTCCATGTCCGGGAAATGCTTGAAAAACCAAGGCTACATTCAAGACATGAAGTTAAGCACCAAACACTTACATCATGAATATCACGCAAAGCGAATACAAAGAGAAAACGCACCTGCAACACCTTCCAAAAGTCGCATTAGCTCACGGGAGGAAGAGTCGCCTGCTCATTCACGCGGCAGGCGTACCGCATGCATCTCAGGAGGTTGGCATAGCCCGGCAACCCCCAGTTGTACTCTCTCACTCTCTCCCAGTCCAGCAGGCTCGGGAGGTAGATGGCATGAATGCACTCCCCCTTGTCACTAAAGATAGTGGTGGCAAGGAGGTAGGCGATAAACATCCTCGCCTTTTTCTCCACCGAGGTATTCCTCTTATACCTCAGGTCTTTCAAAGCAGCAAAAAGCTCACTGTAAGAATGGTAGTGGTGACCCCAAGTGTTCCCCCAAGGGCCAAAGAGCTCCACCAACTCCAACTTACATTTCCAAATAGAAACATCATAAACAATGGGCGTACCCACGCAAGGTACCCCGGTCAACTTTGCAAACTCCGAAGGAGTAATCATCATTTCCCCATTAGGGAAGTGGAACGTATTGGCGGTGTCCCAAAAACGCTCCAAGGAGAACCGAACAATACACCTCTTGACTCGCTCAACCGAGTCCGCCGCTCTCAAACCCCGTATTCAAAACTGCACTTGCACCTCTTTGGGAAAGGTTTTGTAAAGCTTAATCAAAGAGCCATAGTTTCCATGGGCCTTCAAATTCCCATCGGGTTCCTATGATCAAGTTCGCAACCCCTTAGGTTCACATTTCAATCAAATGTTCAATCCTAGGCATGTTTCTAAGTTCTTTCAAGCTGCGGAAGATCACATGCGCTACAAGCTTGACAATTGCATACAAATTCTACACAAATTCTATTGAAGGCAAGCATATAAACTCAAATTCAATGCATAAAACTATGAATTCAAAAGTTTGAAGACTTTCCACGAACTTGGAAGCCCGAGAGCTCAAGTGAGTCGCCGGTCGAAAAAGCAACTCCGATCGATCCCAAACAATGTCGGGCATCCTATCCGACCGGGTGTATCGATCTTGAGAAAAAGCCACATTAGGCTTCCTTTTGGAAGGCTTCACATGAGATGGAAAAGCCTTGGTGAAGATGTCGATTTCCTCGACCTCCTCTCGCACCTCGGTCCTCCTACTCTTCCTCTGTTCCAATTTTGGAGCCATGGAAGAAGGATGAGCAAGCAAGCAAGAACAACAAGCAAAGATGGAGAAATTGGGATTTTCTCTCTCCAAGGGTTTCAAAAACCCACTCTCAAATTCACCCCAAATTTGTGAGAAATCACAAATAAGCTTCAAATTATACAAAGATTATGCAAATGCAAGCAAAAAGGAGCAAATTTGAGCAATAATTGAAGTTTGGGCAACAATGGAGGTAGAGAGAGAGAGAGAGACTCTCAAAATTTTGGGGAAGAAATGACCCAAAATTCGGCTTTCTCCCAATTAAATCCCAACCCGCACCACTGAACCGGCCCAGCGGCCCAGTTTAGTCCCGCCTAGGCTCAGCTGTTGGCCCTGGCAACAAGGCCGGGAGGCTGCTCTCAGCACCTCTGCGACGCCAGTTGAGCTGCTAAGCGGGCCCGATAAGGCCGCCCAGCCCTCAGCGGCCCTGCGTATGGCCGCTGGACCTTTTTTCTCTTCCGCCACTCACGGGGCGGGCCCACAAGTTCAAATTCCGTGGACTGCATTTCTCGACCGTTAGAAGCCCGAGAGATACGAGCTTGTCAACCAAAGTGACTTTTTTGCCCCTCGCAACACGGTTTCCTATCCTAGGGACCCGGTACAATCTATTTTCGCAGGCACAGGCATATTTTCTAATTTTCGCAGGCACAGGCATATTATCTAATTTTTGCAGGCACAACTTTGCAAGGCACAGGATTTACTAAGGCAGAGCTACGCAACGCTCTTTGACGTTGAGGCTATCAAAATTAGCATCATGTTGGCACCCGCAAAGAAGAGCTACGGAACATTCTTTGACTTTGAGGCTATCAAAATTAGCGTCACGTTGGCACCCACAAAGCATAGCTACACAACGCTTTTTGACGACGAGGCTATTAAATTAGCATCGCGTCGGCACCCGCAAAGCAGGTAACCCTGGCCACAGGCGGTCAGAATTCTACCTTTTTATCTTTTTTCCCTAACATAAAGCATTTTTAAAAAAAAAAAAAACTGCAGGCACTTTTTAGCAAATACTTTGACCCTTCGCTTTCACAAGCTCGGCCAAAGTGGGGGCTATGTAGGTACCCTAATCGGTTATCATCCCCTGGCACTGCGAAGCCCGATGATGATGGTAATGGAATAACATGGACGTAAGTAGAAAAGGACATTGCTCGGAAATGTAGACCAAATTCTTTGAAACCTAAGCCTTTGGATATCCCTTATTATAAGGATTCCAACGCCTTTGACCTTGTCTCAATCAGGCTCCCGGATCAAGAGATATCGCGTCTTAAAAATCTGCGTCAAAACCGCTCAATCCCGACCCCCTGGGTCAGCCCAAGGGAAATTTCGTAATTTACTAAGCACAAAAAGATCAAAAACCCTAGCCATACGTGCGCCTCGGAGTCGAGCCCGACGGCACACGCGTGACAGCTGGGCCCTCAGGGCAGCAACTGAGCCCCAACTGCAGCTATTGGGCCTGGTTTTTGGCTGGGTCGAGTTTCGGCGCCGGGTTGGCAGCCCTAGGCCCCTAATTCCGTCGCCTAACTCTATAAATGCCCCATTTCACCCTCTTTTGAGAGAGGTTGGTCAGTTTATAATATTTTTTTTTTTGGTGCAATGGTCAGTTTATAATTTTGAGAGCAATTTGGGAGGAGAAATACCCCAAATCATAGAGAATTTAGATTTTGAAGACTCATTCAAGCCATTGCACCCAACCTAGCACCCAAGATTGAAGAGCAATTCCAATTCTACTTGACCCGTTCGTATAGAACGTCCAGGTTAACCATCTTGAGGGCCTAAATCTTTTATTAAATCTCTTCTTTATTGTGTATAATCATGTCTTATCTAGCTTTTGATTATGGTTGATTTATTATGCATGCTTTGACCCTCGTAAATAATTATGCATGTTAGTTTAATTTAAAGTTTGCATCTTTTTATTCGCTTAGGCAAGTTTGCATCTTTTTATTGTTTGTGCATGCATGTAGCAACCTCCTAGGTTTATTTTAGCATAGAGTTAATATTTTTGCATTGTTCTTCTAGTAAAGTTACTAACAAATTTATTGATGTGCATATGCAATGCTTTGCGTGTTTAGCAAGAACGGTAAGGTGGAGATTTTATTTCTTTTAGCTTATTGCTTTGGTTTATACTTGATAAATAGAATGCATGCAAATTGGATAATATGTGCAAAGTGATAACGGTAAGTAATTTAGTATGTCCAACCCACCTAGCTAATTTTAGGACCTTGGACGACCGAATTTGTATGGAACCATATAGCATAAATAAATATTTGACATGGATAGGCTTAGTAGAGGTCGTTAATTCGGGCGATTCAAATGAGATTCGTGTTGTTTATTTCTTACCTACACCCCCGAACTCAATATTTAGCCCCATGGGTATGAGTCAATTTTCAATAGGAATTGGGTGCACTTTTTGATGGTTTCCAATTGTTTTCTAAAAATTGGTGGCGGCTTCATTGCTTGCAAATTATTTTTCCCCGTTATACTTCAATTTAAATTGCATATGACGTATTATTTAAGATCTGTTAATTTCCAACTAAATATTTCAATAGGCGCCGAAAGGGCGAGGGTTCTTACACTCGTAGCCAGGAACAACTTTTCAAACTCAATAATCTAGTTCTCCAGTTTAGTCGGATCAGCACCACCCTAGAACGTAGGAGGTTTAAGAGCGTCAAAGTCTCGGAAACTGCCAGTTTTAGAAGTTGGTGCGGTTTTCATCTCTTCTTGGCGTGCCAACTGTCGCTCCATAATCACGACCACATCAGTCAGACCATCTTCGAGTCTAGCGATCCTATCGACGTTAGTTGTCATTTCGCGATCTGAGAATATAAAAGTAATGGTATGAACACCATTCGAACAATTTTCACATCTCGACCCATTAAGGTCTAATTGAGAGATATAGGTTGTAATTGAAACCTTTCTCTTGATATTTAGCAATTAGCATATAAGTTTCGATGATCGACCTTACATTGTAGGTCTAAGCAACATACTTGCTTTATTGTTCTTAGTTCTCATGCAAAATAGTTCGATAGGCATGTAGTACACTTTAGACACACTGGTCTCACGTGAATAGAGAATGATATTCATAACGCACATATTGAGGATCCATACTAGTTTTAGTAGGGCAATAAACAATCACACATAATCATATTTACATGATTTAGCTCTTGGCTCACAATTGATTCGATAATGCTTAACGAAAATTTTGCCATAAATTCGACATGGATTTCCCATTATGTCACGACAATATGAGATAGCATTCATGCTTTTAGTCAACCATGCAAATGTTTGATAACGACAATCATATAAACAAATCTCAACGACATTCATATAATCAAAAGAAATAGTTTTGCAATAAGATAGATTACAAAATAAATAAGAATCATAAATATTTTTTTCTTAGGCAACTACATCACACCACACCAATCTTGACCACGTAGGATCATCACAATAATGAAATAATGTTTCTAAACAAAACAATTAACCCTAGCCAACTAATCAACTAAATATCAACGGGGTTTTTCTTCGATCCAGGAGGTGTATCATAATCATCTTTCCTCCTTGGCTTCATCACCCTACATGGCGTGTAAGGATGCGCGTAATCTCTAAACTTTTGAGGCATGAAGCGCCTTCTAAAGTTATCCACAAGCTTGCACTTTTTCGACCAACAACTCTCACAGATGTCCTTCGGAGAAGGCACTAAGACATGGTTAACCTTTCACTCAAACTCAGACAAGCATAGCTCATTCCCAACACCCTTG
The DNA here is from genome assembly GCA_038025085.1 of Tetragonia tetragonoides. Classification (NCBI taxonomy): domain Eukaryota; kingdom Viridiplantae; phylum Streptophyta; class Magnoliopsida; order Caryophyllales; family Aizoaceae; genus Tetragonia; species Tetragonia tetragonoides. The sequence goes on along the minus strand of CM076143.1, from coordinate 28,423,262 downwards.
AAACATAGCGCCCATCGCTCACGTTTTCCATACTTCTCGTCGTTGATGTAGCCACTCTTCAGTACCACATCGTCATACTTTTCCTTAAGACCTCTCCAAGGATGCATGTTGGGTAAGCCAGCAAGTAAGAGTTCGACCCAAAAACCTTGGTTTATCCTCGTACGGTTCTCATATTCATAACGTTCAATCCCAGTGTATGCACGATGAATGTAGGCACGTATGTCATATAGCTCGGCATCAGTGGCAAAGAACGGCTCCACAAGAGGAGACACATCAGCAGGAGGCGAAAGAGGTACAGAGTTGTTGTCACTTGCATCACCAATATCCTGGAAGTCTGGCATGATAGGTGAATCAGGGACTCCAGCTCCATACTCGAATCGCATGTCGAAATCAACAGGGTTAGGCTCAACGTTTGGCTCGTCAGCAGGAGCATCGTTAGCCTCAGGTTCGGACTCAGTAGGTTCCTCCTCATACTCAGGATCCTCATTAGCTTCCAAGTCATGGTTGATGTCGATTGGCACGTGCGCCGGGGTCGTGTGCCACGGGCATGGCTGCGGCTTCCTCCGGCTCGTCATGTAGTGGCTCGTTGTTCGAGGAATGCACATATTCCACGTCATGCTCAGGTGCAACGATCGTAGCTCGCGGTTTCCTACCTTTAGTTGACTTCATCGCGGTCGAACGAGTAATTGCCATCTACAAAAGGGCAATCAAACAATAAGAACATTTAAATCACAAACAAGGTGATTTCAAGTAATTCCTAACTTCTAGGACTACTACGCTCAACGGATTTACTTACATTTTATTTTCCCCAAAATGAAACTAATCTTTATTAATTCTTTTATTAAACCTATGCAACCTTTTAAACCTAGGGCTCTAATACCATTTGTAACACCCCCGAATTCGCAACGATTTCATGGGAGCTATCGACGTCGTTGGGCACGACTCGACACCACTGAACCGTCCCGAACCCGAAGGTTGCTACTGCAACATTTATCGCTAAGGAATAAATGCTAAGCAGAAAGAAAAGCTAGGTATCAAAGGAAGCAAACTAAACGAACTAAAACGAATTAAAACATTAATATCAGAGTTGTCTATATAGTTAACTTAAGTCCATTAAAGTATTATTACAACTTTGCCTTCTAGGGCACAAACAAAAAAATCCCAAAAACTTAAAGAAATAACCAGTCTAGAGAACAAACCAAACATCTAACTCCAATGCTACACGTCCTCAGTCAACAACACCTGCACTTTGGTTTCCATGAAGGAAACAAGGTACGAAAGAAAAGAGAAGAAACAAAAGAAACAAAAATCAGATAAACTGAATAAACATCGTCCATACCCAGTAAAAACACTTTCGCAAACCTTACCTAGGTTTTAGAAGAATCATTGAAATTCATTTGCATGCACAAGTAATCATACATTCAAGCACACACATACTCGATATTCAATTACATGCAAATCTTGCTTTAGTGATTATTCGACACAGTTTAGACAAACCATCTTGATTAGAGTAATAAGTGAGCGAATAGAACAGCGATTACCCATACTATTCATCGATTGATATTGACATGTGATGGACTTACTCTAGTCTATATTCACACTATCTCTAGCATAATAATCGATACGTAGAGAATTAACAAATGGGGAATGAACCATTCCAAACACGCTACGAGGTGTCTATAATAAGTAACTCGGGAATCACGCATCCCTAGACTACGTCAATAGATATAGACTCGATTGCTCGAGTACTCCTAGGGATCCATTAGGAGTCTTATTCTCATTTATAATTCAATTCACATAATTTGCATTGGTTGACTTCGTAGTACAAAGAGACCACGACTCACTACTTCATTTCATGCTTATGACAATGAGTAGTAATAACGACGATAATGAAACTTATAAATACGACGAATAATCATGCCTGATATATGTCTAATGAAATTTCGGCAGCACTTCAGCTGTAAAATATGATATCCAAAATTTCACATTCAAAAAAAACATGCTAGAAAGTATAATAGGTGCTCAATAGCACTCAATAATATCCATTCCATTTAGCACGTATATTATATCATAATAATATTAACAATCTCCATCACATAACTTATTCATTAATTAGCATATGAACTAATTAATTAACGAAACTTCATAAACTCAACATGCTCATGATAATTAATAATTATAGAGAAGAATATAATTCTAATTCTCATTAACGACGATATAATTTAATCATGCTTCGCATATTAAATTCAGAACAAATAAGCATTTAGCACATAACAATTCAACACCTTTTTATGGGTTTTGGAAAGAGGAAGGCACAATCGCTTACTTAACAAACCCTCACATTAACAGTATGTAAGCTTCCAAATCATGACCCGATCACGGTTGTCCGTTAGATCCTAATTAAATACAATTACCCAGACATAATCAGTAAATACGAAAATCTAAACAGTAAAAAAATATTAATCTAATATATTATTTAAATTCGTTGATTTATTTTAATTAATCTAGACTTTCGAAAATCTGGATTCAGTTTGCAAACGAGTACAGAAATAGAAACAACTAATTAAAAACTGTTGAAATTGAATTAATTAAATTACAAAAATTAAAAATCGAAACCCTAACTTATTGTGCAAGTCTCGACCACAGTCACCCCACAAAGGGACTCATGGTCGGACCCATCAGCACCATCACCACCCATCGACCGCGCTTTGCCGTTGGTGGCACCTGTGGCTTGCTGGAGCCACGGGGAGGAGAGAGAACACGAGCGAAAGAGAGAGAAAGAGAGAGAGAGAGAGAGATAGCAAAAACGAGAGAGAAAGAGAAGAGCAAGGGGAGGGGGAGGCCACACCCGCCATCACATGCGACCGCCCAGGAGGCGCCCTGGCGGTGTCGTTGTGGCGCGGTCGTGCGCAACCAGAGGAGAGAGAAGGAAGAGAAAAAAAGAGCATGCGAGAGAGAAGGAGAAAGAGAGAGAAGGCGAGGGCTCACAGGCGGCTAGTCCCTATTGGACCGGTGGTGGCTGAGCAGGCGGGGAGAGAGAAACAGACAGGCGGTTGAGTTAGAGAGAGAGGAGAGAGTGTGTCGTGATAAAAGAGAGAGAGAGTGAGGATTTGTGAGGGTTTGGTTCAGTTTTGCAAACTGATGAAATTGCTCATCTTTTTATTTATATAGGTCTCCAGTCAACCAAAGTGAATCCCACTAGGTTTAGGAATAATTTTCTGATTTCAATGTTAATTAAAACTAATTAAAACAATATGAATAACCATTATTCATACATAAAACAAATTAATTCCCCCAATTTTGCTACATATAAATCACGAAATTCGCATAAATAATAATTAATATTATTATGGCTTTAATTTAGTAAATCGACCCATTGTATAAATATACGATTTAAATCTCCGAAATTATTTATACATGAATTATAATCAATATTACAAGTATAGAAAATATTGGGGTATCATAGTAGAAGACAGATGAAAGAGGTTAGATGGGGAAAAAAATGCATCAGACACTGCCACGTGGCCTAGTGGCTTTTGCTGTAGTATACTTTTAAGATTGGCATCAAGTTGTGCAAAAATTAAAAAAAGTTAGTGCTGCAGCAGCTTCAAGCAAGTTTTTCACCATCTTACTTTCCAATTCTGGAAAGTATGAAACATAAAAGTTTTAGAACTTCTTTTGTGCTTTTCGTAGCATTTTGAATCTTCAGAACCTGACCCCAAACAATGGAGTTATTGCCAAAGTACGAACAGTTGTCAAAAAACTGATCCGAATTGCGATTTGGGCCAAATTCGCTCTCCTTTAATCCACCTATATTTTCTACAAAATAAAATATAGAAAATAGTCCTAAAACACCATAAAGATATGAAGATATAATATAAAAGTTATTATTCTAAATAATATTATCAAAACCTAAATAATAATAAATCTAAAACTAATCAAGACATACAAATAATGAGGGATAAAACATGCATATTATACGATTTATCAACTATCATGAGGCAAAGCAACAAAATTATTACCAACCTGAGCTTCTACCTCATTACCATCAATTGTGTCAGTTCTTCGAGCCCCATTCCTTGGTCTTTGAAACCCTTAGAAATGCTAAGCAAACCTCAGTATTATAGTTGTTCATTTGCGGGCTTGGGCCGGACACGGGCCGGGCCAAGACACAAAAATCTGTCCATTGATAAGGGTCGGGCTGACCCTTTTTGACTGGCCTAGAATTTATGTCCGTGTCCGACCTTTACTAACGAACGGGCTATCCACGGCCTGATGGGCTTTTACCATTAAATGAAAAATATAAAAAAAAAATATTTGATTTGGGCTAGCTGATAACCGATGTTTGGCTTGAGTACCAAGATGGAGAAGACAACGATAAACGAACACTCCGAACAGTAGTTTTGAACAAAGGAGAAGAAGAGAGAGCAAGAAAGGCAACATTGTCTGTAGGATTTTACTAGTGTTCTACTAGGGTTTGTCTTCCGTCCCTTAGCTTTTCTTATTTTTAAGTTGGGCTTTTCTTTTTCTATTTGTTTTAGGTAATGGGTTCTTGTTTTATACTCATGGTTTACACCTTCCTCACAATTTCAATCGTATATGCATTAGTTTTTTTTTGGGAAATTGTGGTCTAATGGGCCTAACGGGCCAGCCCATGGGCTTTTTTGGGTGTCCATGACCAGCCAGAAAAATAAAACAGAGAAGGCCTAACCAGATTAATTTTTTAATATATAGACCCATAAATCTCACCCAAACTAGGACCCTAAAAATATCCAAACTTTCAAAATCGATATCAATAGTTCAAGGACGATTAATAAAAAGATTCTCATCAAAATACAAACAATTTCATGTCTAGAACTTTTAAATGATTCTCTAACGTGTGAAATAGCACAATGAAGATACCTTTTCGAACTATACAATCTTATCCATGCCAAATTTTCCTCAAACACGCTTATAGTAGCCCTTTATTACAGTGAAAGGAGGATTGGTGCCCAAAACATGACAGAAAAGGGCATTTTTCCAATATTCTACTTCATACTTAATGTCAGAAAATGTGACTTTAATACTCGTATGGGTTTAGTTTTGAGGCAAAGGTTGTCCTAAATCAACACTCTACCCACCCGGTTTAGGAAAAATGATTCCAAAATGGACGAGGATTACCTTGGAACGGAGTTTCCTGATCCCCAATTGAAGGATTGGCCACGGTCTCCAAGTTCTGGCAAGCTGCTGCACCCGATGGAGTTGTGCCGGTCAAATCCTCCGGGGTAACCGATGGTTCTGGTTCACGACTAGGCTCCGGAATATGAAGAGGTTGAACCCCTAAAAACTCATCAAGTGAACGTTTAACATAAGCATCACCAGGTCGTGGAATCTTATGCTCAAATCCCACCGGCGATTCATTCGGCAATGGTCCTGAAGAGTAGAGAGAGGTCTAATTAGTTGGAGACCTAATTAGATATGCTGTTGAGACACAAACCACTAATGCGTAAGAGGATGAATCCGGTGGCGCGTATGGGCTCATGGAGGTAGCCCAGAGTAAGTCGGGATCGCAGGATCGGAGACTCTCAAGTGCTGGTTCGTATATGTGGTGGATGATCGAGGTGGAGTTCCGGCACAGGAATCGACGGAGTATTTGGTTAGCGACATGTATCTGGTGAGATCTTTAACATCCGAGAGAGTACTAATTATTAGACAACACTAGTTTGTACCAGATGTAGAGATAGTATATACTTGTCGTTTGTCATAGTGTTGGATCTTGTTGTACTCCATTGATTATCATAGCGGATTATGTTTTAGTGCATGGAGATCTGCATTGTGGTTTTTACCCATTGTTGAAAAAGGTTTTCCACGTTACAATATTGTGTGTGATACTCTTTTACTGTTTGTAGTGTGTGTTTAATTTGTGCTATGCCAATTTTTCCCAATGATGGTTTCAGAGTAGGTTGTATGTAGACCTCGGAGATGTGTTTGTTGTGGATGTGTTTTGGGGAATATGGAAACACACATAGTTTAAGCCGAATAGCAGATCCGACAGTGGCGAGATCGTGTTGACGAAAGCTATGGACGAAGATGTCGGTCTTAGGCAAGTATCCCACAAGTTGTGAGGGGGAGATATGTTGGGGTAGTCCCAACTTGTGGAACCCAAAAAGTAAAAGAGAAAAATTGGAGAAAGGAAAATCGAATGGATTCGGTTGAGTGAGTTATTGAGCTTGATTTTTTGTTGTGTTCTTGAGGGGCCACATCTTGACTTTTGTGTATGGCTTATGAGAGAAGGAAAGGAGAAGGATTCCTTTGGAAGCTAGTAAATTGAGCATGTGTGTAAACACTAGGGTTTGAATTTTACTCCCTTTCTCTTGGTTGTTTAGGATAATTGAAGTGTCGCCACCAAATTTTAAGGAAAACACTTGAAAACCAATAAATAACCCAAATCAAAAGTCTAGAGAGACTCCAACCTACACTACTACAAAATGAGCCTAAGGCGACACTCATAAAGTGTTGTATTAGGCTTTCAAAATGTTGCATTATTGCTAGTGCGACACTTTTTGAAGTGCCACCTTAGGTAACGTTGCCTTAGGTATATAGCAACATTTTTATTAGAATATGCAACACTTTAAAAATGTGTTGCCTGTATTTATCAAGTGCAACACTTTTGAGTGCAACACTTTTGAGTGCAACACTTTTTGCACTCAAATACAACACTTTTTCGTTTACTTCTACCAAATTTTAACAACACTTTTATCCGTCAAGTGCAAAACTTAATGTGTTTTTCAGCATATAAGTGCAACACTTTCTAACTCCTAATACAACACTTTATTGTTATTTCAGTTACAGAAAGGCAACGTTTGATAAGCTCAGTAGCAGCACTTGCAGGTTCCATGCCATACCCCTGTTTTCATATCAATCAATTTTTTCTAAAAGACAGATACACCAATACTTCCTTCCATTGCAATAATGACATATCATAGATAGTATAATCTGGTACTCTTACACATTTGTCCAATAATAAAACTACCTTAATTTAAAATGCCTACTGTCATCGCAACATTATGTCAATAATTACAATCCTACAAATTAAAGTTACTAAAAATCCTGCTCCAAAAGTATGTTCTTCCATTCGATATATACGACCTTTTCTTCCGATTACTTTTGCAAATCCCCACTAGCCGCCATATGCCCCAAAAAAAGGTAGCCTAAGCCATTTAAAAACAACAAAGAATATAGTTAGTCCTTTTTTAAACCATGAAGTAATAGAATAAGTCATCATCAAACATGCAACTATGTATACGGGAATAAAATCCAAGTTTTAAGTTAGGCTTGTATAGATAACTTCTTATACTTCTAGTATGAAAAGAAGTTAGGCCTACAGATTGCAGTGCAGGTTTTATATTTCTCCCACATCGTGTTGGACATTTTATAAGTCAAGTTCATAAATAATCATTATACATGCAACTGCCAACACAACCATAACCTTTCACAAGCAGTTCCAACCAGCACACAATTTGTATGATAGCTACAAAGTAAATAAATGATACCCCCAATGAAGTGATGCCAATTGCTTATGTCCAATATAGTAAATAAAGGTAAGAGCAATACATACCTTGTACCAAAATACAGAAGGTGAAACGAGCTCATGTTAAAAACTCTCGAGCAACTTGGGGTGGTAGTTTTTTTATAATCTTCCGCACTGCATCTTCAACTATTTTATCTCGTTGATTGTCAATTTCATTTCGCATTGCTTCTAGCTCAGCCCTTTTCTTTTCATGATCTGCTTCAAGCTCTCTTCGCATATCAATCAACTGACTTTTTTCAGCTTCAACACTAGATTTGAGTGATTTCATAACCTCCCCTGGGACCATATACGATGTGTCACCTCCATTCACCTTCTTTATCATCGTATTATTAACACCCCTACCATAAAGCCTACGATATCCAGGATGCTCTTTGCCCATCACAGCAAAATAAGGATCTAAAGGAGCACTTCCATCTTCTGGAGGTTTGTAGTTTTTCATTTGTTCCTTCAATAATATTCAAAAAAGAAAGTTTTAGAAATATTACAAATACTTAATAGTAAACTAGACTATTAATATGCCATATAATCTTACAATCTTCTTTGCCGTGTCATCATACGAGTCAACATATACATTTCCTTCTTTCCTTTTGCGTGTGCGCTCAAACATTTGCGTAAACTTAGGTTCCTCCCTTTTGGGATCTTCATTTCTCTGTCAGAGTAAGCAAGAGTAAAGATTCACAATATTAAGAGATGATACACTATTATAAATGCTGACCACCAGCAACAACAACAGATTCCATATTCAAACCCAACAAAATCAAAGAGGAAATAATATATTACAATTTCCTCACGGATTCTGGCAAAACTTTTTGGGCCAGCTGTATGCATGTTCTTTTGTGACTTGCGTAGTTCCCTTGCGTGCAAACAACGCTTCTGCACATACATCAATGGACAAATACAAATTCTGTGACCAAGTTTATATAAAAGCAAAACTATAATTTCTATAACCATATTGGTAATCATTACCCAACATCATACCATCTCTTCTTTTTTATTCCATGAACTCAATAACTGGAGAAAATCCTGATCTGGAATGCTTTTCGGACGATTCTTCCATCTGGTTTTGTTATCCTTAAGTTTATAGAAGTGTTTTTTTCTTGAGCCTACATTTGTATCCCCTCCAGCAAGCTCCAATAGACATTAACACCCATGATTTTGCTTCATCAGGCAAAATGTATTTTTCCTAGAAAACAATATGTAATACCTTTTAAAACAAATAAAAGTTTCAATAAAGGGAGGATAAATCAGAGTTTTATAGCAAAATAGCATACAATAGTTTTGGTTGTTTACAGATTATGTAGGGGTATGCTTTGTTAGTTCCCTAGTTCTCTGTTTTGGGTTGTAAGCTCTCACATTGACTCATTTGGTAATGAAATGCTCACATTTTACCAGAAAAGGGTGGGGGGGGGGGAAACGATAAAACATTTAACAACTTACCAGCACATACTCCCACATTCTCTGCTTATGTGGCACTTTGTGCCATGACTTATGAATCAATGGTGCAGAACTGTAATCACGAGCTATTGTACCTAAAAATTGAGAGAATTTTCCTACTATGTCTTGCTCTGTTGTTACAGGTCCAATAGGTTGCCCATATTCGTTGCATATGATGATGTCCCGTTCATCAAGTTCTCACATGTGCACCTTATGCAGCCTTTTTGGCCCTCTTTTCTTTCCATAAGAAATAACGAAATACCAAATATAAATGCAATTAGAATATACTGAATCTAGATAAAAAAAAAAGGCAAAAACATGGTCAAGTAGTAGTTGAAGTTGACCTGCTTCTTTTTCTACTTGAACACCTTCTACTTGTTCTAGTTCAAGTTCATTAGTATCATTTTCCATATCATCATCAGTATCATTTTCTGAGCCATCCCCACTATCATCCCCATCTATCCCATTTTGAATATTTTCACGTATCATCAGCTCTATGTCTATGTCTTCATTCTTGCAAAACTCAGCACCAACTTGTTCTCTGTCAGCTTCATTCACATCTACAATCAAGGAAGAGTAAATAATAATGGCACAACAATGAATTCCCTTACATGTGCTTTCCTAACTTCTTTCAGAGTTATATAGGGTTAGCATTATTACCTTCAAAATGAAAAGGACTTTTAAATATAGACGGTATACATTAGTAATTAAATATTTTAGTTTTGAAATGAAACATACCTTGAGATCTCACATCATCCTGCCGACCATCATCGTTGTTGAATAGACATAATTGTCTTCTTGGTCCCCTTGATGCACTTGTTGTGCTAGAATTAGGTTGTGTTAAATTCTGTTTCAACATTTCCTTTTGCCTCTGTGATTCTTTCTTATTTAAGACCATTTCACGCATAGTCATTGTCGTCCTTGGCTGATTATTCTTTTGTGCTGCACTTGAATCAACAAAGTCTCCATTTCGCTGAAGGCCTTCCTCGGATGTTTGAAACAAACTGGCGACATTTGGAGCAATCACTCGTCGTTGCTTTGCTATAGTAGCATATTTATTTATTGACATTGGCACAATGAACTGTTGACGATGTTGCTGTACCAAATTGCATTTTAGTTAGAGAAAGACTACTTTAGAATTACATTTAATAAAAATCTAGGTATTTGGTTACCTTTTTGGGGACTCCAGCACTTGTAGCAACTTCTTCTTGGTCATCTCCCTCACTATCACCATCAAAATTTGGAATATAGTCTGCATCTTTCTTATTAGTAACCTTCGATTTTGTTTTCCTTTTCTTTGGTTTCTGACTTTCCATCAAACTTGCCAAATAATTGGCTATATTTTTAACTCCTAACTCACGCAATCTTCCTTGGTTCTCTTGAAATCTCAACATTTTACCTTTCTCGTAAGCATTCAGATTTTGTGCACTTTGATCTTGTTTACTTCTATTTCCCATCGGCGACAAATATCCTGCAAATGAAACCAAGCACATATCAGGTGACAGATCACAACATCTGTTACAGTGAAAAAATAACATGTTGCTTATAAAAAAAATTGATCCAACTGCTGAAAATGTAATACTTCGTGATAGTGCATGAATTGTATTTAATTGACCATATAGTAGAAAAAGAGTTCATCTTCATTCCCAATCACAAGTTTTGTAAGATGTCACTCAAAATATAAATCACTGAAACAATCACTATGAGACAATACAAAAACAGAAAATAGGGGTAAAATTGAATCAGATATTATCAGGGATCATCTTCTTCTGCTTGCATCCAATCCCATAAAGTATCATCATAATCAGAATCGCCGCTTTGATTGTTAGTTTCCTCCACCTCAGCTAGACTTGTATTTGCGTCAACAACAATAGGTGCCATATCCTCTCTCGACAATTGAGTCTCATGCTCACCAACTTTTGCCAAAGAATCTAGCCCGTCATCATTAGGCTCACACCAATATGAATTACCAACATTATCACTAGTTTCTTCCTCAAAGTCGTACAGATCTCTAGGAACCTTCTTCACAACATAATTTAGACCATCTTCTACAGGGTCTGCCACATAGAACACTTGATGCACTTGGGAAGGCATGACAAAAGGATCATCCGAACAACAAAACTTGTTGAATTTAACACAAGTCAAACCATAACTATCTTTTTCAACTTGGTACCACTCACAATGGAACAAAACAACTTTAAACTTTGACCAGTAATTGAGTTCAATGATCTCCAGAATTCTACCGTAATAGTCAACATCCCAAACAACTCGATTTTTGTCCCTAGATCTTGCAAAGCTAGGAGTTAAAGCTGTTAATGAAACTCCATTGTTCTGAGTCTTGCATCTAGCATCATGTGTTTTGGTATGAAACCTATACCCATTGACATAATACCCATGGTATCTCCTGGATGTAGGACTTGGGCCCTTAGCGACCCAAAAATGTGATCTGGAACGTTACTGTTTATTGCTTTGTCTTTCAACCAGTTGGCAAACTGATGACTGTGGTTTTGTGCTCGTGCCTATCTACTTTTTCGTGGAAGGCTGTCAATGTAAACTTGATGTTCCCTACAGTATGCAATAATCATTTACAAAAAAGAATACAAATCAGTTACGAAATGATTTGTCATTCACATATAACTTGTATAATTAGTTTAGGGAGGCGGAAAAAAAAAACTTACTTGATATACTCGTTAACCTCTGTGCAATCAGAATTGAATAAGGCGTAACAATGTGCTTGTTCGGTTAAAAGAGCATCTAAAGTGAAAAGCTTTCCTTTTCTTCGCTTTTTTCCTCCCAAAGGACAACCAGCATTTTGAAACACTACTCCACCAGATTCATTTGTCTCAACCAAAGCATCAAAATCCTCTACACCCTTATTAAGTCTTGTATTCACTCCTTCATGCATGTAACGTGAGCAAAAAGTCACACATTCTTCCACCAAATACCCTTCAGCTATGGATCCCTCTGGTCTGCTCCTATTCTGTATATTTAACTTCAACTTACACAAGTATATTTCCATAAAGAACATCCATCTATACTGCACTGGTCCACCAAGCCTTACTTGTTCAACTAAGTGAATAGGTAAGTGCTCTATTATGTCAAAGAAAGCTGGCAAGAAAATTTTCTCAAGTTCGCACAACGTTTCTGTTATTTCTAATTGTAACTTATCAAGGTCTTGGGGATCAATAACCTTGCTACACAAATGTTGGAAAAAAGCACCCAACCTAATCAAAGGGATAGCAACATGCTTTGGTAATGATTTTCTCACAGCAAATTGAAGCAAGTAATGCAACATGATGTGAGCGTCGTGACTTTTGTATCCCGACACTTTCCTTTCTGAAGACCGAACACACCGTGAAATGTTTGATGCACACCCATAAGACAATTTAGCTTCCTTAAAAACACGACAAAAGATATCTTTCTCTTTAGGAGACATAGAATATCATGCTTTCTGGAACAAAACATGTTCACCATCATTAGAAAGTTCTGGTTGAAGACTTTCTTTGATGCCCATTTCCATAAGGTTAAATCGTGCTTTTGCATGATCTTTTGATTTCCCAATGATATCCAACAAAGTCCCTATCAAGTTATCATATATATTTTTTTCAATGTGCATCACATCAAGATTATGGGGACATGTATTAAATTGCCAATATGGCAATTCATAAAATATTGACCTTTTCTTCCATGGGCACGTGCTGTCATTTTTTTTCTTTTGTGTCTTCCCAAATGAATTTTCTAAACTGGACAACTCTCTCAAAGCATCAACCCCCGATAAGGGTTTTGGAAGAGGTCTCTACTCAAATTCACCGTTGAAAGCACTCTTATTACGACGCCATGGGTGATTTGGATCTAAAAATCTACGATGATCCATATAGCATGTCTTCCTACTATGTTTTAAGTAGAAAGAACTAGTTTCATGATTACAACAAGGACATGCAAATTTTCCTTTTGTTTTCCACCCTTACAACATTGAATAACCAGGAAAGTCACTAATAGTCCAAGTCAAGGTTGCATACATTTGAAATGTTTCATCTTTAAACTTATCATATGTTTCTAGCCCATCAACCCACAATTCTTTCAGCTCCTCAACCAAAGGTTGCAGGTAAATATCTATATTATTACCGGGAGATTCGGGGCCAGGAATCAACAAGGACAACATAAAATATTCTGGTTTCAATGACATCCAGGTTGGCAAACTGTAATTAATCAACACCACAGGCCATGTACTATGAGCAATGCTCATTGCCCGAAATGGATTAAATCCGTCACTAGACAGCCCTAGCCTCACATTTCTAGGTTCTTTAGCAAAATGAGGATACAAAGAATCAAAATCCTTCCACCTTTTCCCATCCGCAGGGTGCCTTAGCTTTCCATCTTTAGGACACTCTGTATCATGTCATGTCATATATTTAGCTGTCTCTGAACACATGTAAAGTCTTTGCAGCCTAGGTTTTAAAGGAAAATGCCAGACCACCTTAGATGGAACCTTTGATGTTCTTTTAGAAAGTTCATTAATGTGTTTGTTTTCTTGTTCCTCTTCCATTTGTTTCCACCTAGAGGTGTGGCAAACATGGCACACTTCAGCATGTTCATCTTCTTTCCAATATAACATACAATCATTTGGACATGCATGTATCTTTTTATAATCTAGCCCCAAATCCCTTACAATATTTTTAGCTTGAGTAAAATTAGCTGGAAGTTTTGCCTCTGGGATCATCTCTTTTATGAGTTCTAAAAGTTCATCAAATGCCACATTACTAAGCCCATGAAACGTCTTATAAAGAAACAATCTGATGATAAAAGAAAGCTTAGAAAAAGTTTTACACCAAGGAAACAACTCTTGCTTCCCCTCTTCTACCAAACTATAAAACTTCTTGGCGTCTTCATTTAAACCATCATGTACCATCCTTGTATCCTCCAAGGTATCTCTAAACCTATCATGCAATAATTCATCAAAATTGTCATGTATGTTAGCTTCATTATCATTTGTAACGGTATCAAATCTCACTTGTGAGGGTTCCTCTCCATGAAAAACCCACACATAATAGTTTTTAACAAACCCAACACCTTTTATATGATCAAAGACTTCATCTCTACGATACCAATAACGATTTTTACATCGCGTGCAAGGACAATAAATTTGACCTCCCCTTACTGCCTTAGAAAAAGTAGCATTAAGAAAGTCAATAACACCAGTTCCAAACTCAGGCAACTGTCTAGGTAAATACATCCAGTCTCTATTGTTCCCCATCTCTTCAATATTCTGAAGTTAATAGAAAAGAACTAATGAATTACTACCAAACAGGACAGAAAAAAAAAATAGAGAAATAAAACAAATGTATGCTTAACACCACATCAAAGTTCTTCCATGCTATTAATCAATTAACAAAATAATACTTTATTGTAAGCAAATTATTTTCCATAATTTGTAATAGCTTTAGGCTACTAACATGCTCATTATTTGTGAAAGGTATTAGTTATAGCAACGTGCAGCCCAACTACCAAGTACTACTAACCAAATATTAACCTTGAAAGCAACTTATTTTATAACACCAACTTTGAGAATATTATTCTACACTTTAAAATTACACATGTTAGATTCTACTAGTGAGCTCAGAATATTATAGGCTACATTTCAAAAGCTTTTACACTTCCCATATGCTTTGCCAAATTACACAATACCCATGTCACACATGCATGCATGCATAAAACAAATGCTCATTAAAACATGCTAAAGAATATTCACTTAAACAACTCTTTTATGGGGAAATAATTGCATATAGAGACAAAAATACTAGTAAAAACAGTGAAGAGAAAGAATGTTGACAATCAAACAAAGCGCCTTGTGTCAAACATCATCACAACTACTTTCATACATCTGAATACCTACTATTTAAAACTCACAACATGGTAGTCAGGATTATTTTATACCACCAAAATATTAAATTAGAACATTAAGCATATACGTACTACAAATCTACTGTGTAGTTTTGTTCCCTTATCTTTTTTTCCTCTTGATGTAATTTGAGGGCTAGTAAATCACTAGCTGCTCAAACTCTTGTATCGATTTCCATTAAGGGTGTCACCTTGACATACTTTTGGTGAATGGCAATATAAATAACCATTTTTCAAAAAAAAGAAAAATCAACAGACATTTAAAAAAGAATTAATTTTTCATCCTAAAAAAAACACCCAATTTTGAGGGGACCAAACATTAATCTATAATTAACAAATCCTATAACCCAAATCCATGAATAAACAATAACCCTACATCATCCTCGCTGTAAAAGCCTAAATGATGGTATACTCAACCAACATTCAAATAATTCAGAAACCAGAAGAAAACTAAAGTGCCCAAAAGAGCACACTTTTACAAAAAGCTACTGGTGAAGGGGATAAAAAAAAACTAAAACTTGATTATACCAATCAAATCCCAGCATACAAACATACTAAAATAAGTATACCAAACAAGTATTTGACTTCAATTTAAAGAATTCAAATAGTAGTAGAACACAACGTTAATCTACCCAAATAATCGGCTTTACAAGTAAAACAATTGTCACAGACTACGAACCCTATCTTTAATAACAAATAGCAGTAGAACACAATGTAAATCTACCCAAATAATCGTCTTTACAAGTAAAAAAAAATTGTCACAGACTACAAACCCTAACATATATTAACGATAGAAAGTGAAGGCTTTCAATGAAATACTTCAATTCACGTTACACATAAAAAAATAGATATTATAAATCTACTTCATGTGGAAGATGAAACCAACTAATAGAAACTAAGTAATTAGTACCTGTGGAACAAGCAAGTGAAAATTGTTGGATGTTTGGACTGATTTTAAGCCAAAGTGCCCAATTTCACACAAAGTGCACAAAGCCTGAGCAATTATCAACGGCAAACAGCGAAACTGACGATAGGGAGCGACTTCAATCGATCAATGACCCACGGAACACTAATCGGCACTCAATTTCAGCACCCAAAGAACGAACTCTATTTGTTTTGTTTTTTTTTTTTTGAATATCAAAGGCAAATTGTAAGCGAGAAACTAGGCAACTGCAAAATTGCCCAATTTGTTGTGGTTTGTGAAAGATCTTGCTCACTGAAAATCCATGGAGAAACAAGAGAGAGACAGAGAGATAGAGAGGAGAGAGAGACGACTTGATGCAGTTAACTGATGAGAATAATGGCCTTTTGATTTATCTGTCTATTTTGTTTAAGCTTTTTTTTTTCTTTTTTTTTTTGATAATACTACGTACTCACGGAAAAAGACAAAGGCGCTTAATGAAAATTTCAAGGCCCGCCCAAATCAGTTTATTGTCCGCCTTTTCCTATTTCAATTTTGTTTTGTGTCCGCCTTTTTCAATTCAGCACCCATTTGCAATACTTTACAATGTGCTGCATTTCCATATTGGAAATACAACACTTTAAAATAAGTGTTGTTTATTAAATGTGATAAAAGCAACGTTTCTTAGAAGTGTTGTACTTCTTTATAATAACTGCAGCACTTAACAAAAAACGTTGGTTTAGAGCTTTAGATGCGACATGTATTTTAAAAGTGTTGCTTTCTACCTTATCCTATCTAAAAAGCGACAAACTCTAAAAGTGTTGCTCACAAAATGTTGCATTAGACTCATTTTATAGTAGTGCTAGGTTTAATGCACCCCAATCCCGATTGGGGATAAATGGACTCTAATGACCCAAAGGACCAAAGACGAGTTCCGGAGAGTGGTACGAATTAGGAAGGTGTTAGGCACCCAATTACGCCCATTAAACAAACGACCTCTACTAATTGAACTTGATTAATAATTAAAGTTACACGGTTTCAAACAAATCTGGTCGTCCAATTCCTAGAATTCACTAAGTGGGTTGAACAACATGAAATTATTGCTATTGTTGTCGCTTTTCATATGATTTATCCAATTGCATACTATGAATTAATGAAACGCAAGATTAGCCCAATAAATACACAAGATAATAATATTCTCCAAAACCTACCGTTCTTGCTTAACGTGCCAATTGCCAAATTGCATCAATAAACAAGTTAGTAACTTCATTGAGATTAAACCAAATCAATCAAGAAGTAGTTATTAAGAACATGCTTCTCATGCAATAATTATAACTAATAAGAAAATTAACCTAATCATGCAATTAATCTAGCTCTATGCTAGTTAAACTAATTAATCATGTAAATATGTGAAAATATGATTTTTATGCTAAACATACAATAAGCATTAATTAAGCTAATCTAACATGATAAATATGCTATTATACAAAATAATAATCAAAACATGCAAATTAATCAACCATAAGCATAATCTAGATAAAACGTGATTCTAAAAATAATTGATTTAAAGAAAATAATCCCTCATGATGTAGAGCTTAGATGTTCACTTACGAACGAACGAATTCCCAAAGGTTCTTGTTCTTAATCAAAGGTTGATGAATTATGTGTGGTCTTGTGAAGATGAATGGTACTGAAGGTTTATTTGTGGTGGAAAGGATAAAAGATGAGTTCTTGTAATTGAAGGATGATTAGAGTTATTTATTTGGTGATGGAGGAAGGAAATGAATGAAGCTTGAGATATTAGAGTTAATTAAAAAGCTCTAGGGTTCAATTTGAGTTCACCATTGTTCTCCCCTTGAAAAAACGGAGAAAAAGAGTATATATAGAGCTAGTGTTAGGTCTGGATTGGAACTAACAAAAGTGCCGACAAAAGAAGTCAAACGGGACCCGATTAGTTCTTTTCTTCTTTTTTTATTTTTTCTGGGGCCCATTGGCTTCTACCTGAATTCTTTATCTCTTTCTTTTTTTGTTTATTTTTCTTGGGGCACACTATTTAGGGCATGTTTTTCTAGACTGGATTTCAGTAAATTTCAGTTTTCTCCAATTTATTCCAGTTTGTTCCAGTTTTCATATAAAAATTCCAGTTTGTTCCAGTTTTCACCAATTTTTTCCAATTTTTTTCAATTTGTTCTAGTTTGTTCCAGTTTTCTCCACTTTGTCCTAGTTTCTCCCAATACAATATTTTGACATAATAAATATAGTAATTAAGTATTCTTTATCTAAATATTAATAATAAATATATATTGCATATATATTTAATTATATTTAAAAAATGCCCATTTTTTATTATCTACACCATCCGTCCCAAACTGATGTACCCGTTTAAGCAAAATAATAATAATAATAATAATAATAATAATAATAATAATAATAATAATAATAATAATAATAATAATAATAATAATAATAATAATAATAATAATAATAATATTAATAATAATAATAATAATAATAATAATAATAATAATAATAATAATAATAATAATAATAATAATAATAATAATAATAATAATAATAATAATAATAATAATTTATTATTATTATTATTATTATTATTATTATTATTATTATTATTATTATTATTATTATTATTCCAAATGATAAAAATAAAATTAAAAAATCACAAATCCAAAAGTCCCAGTAAGTTCCATGTTTTTCCAGTAAGTTCTATTTTGTTTAGTAAGTTCTAGTTTTCTCCAATTTATTTCAATTTTTTTTTTTTCTAATTAAAAGTTTCAGTTTGTTCCAGTTTTCAGTATCCAGATTCCAGTCTAAAAAAACACGCCCTTAGCAAGGCATCAGATTTTATTGATTTTTTTAATTTTTATTCTTTCTCCCTCTTTCCTTATTTTGGGCTTTTGAGTATTATATTTTCATTAGTCAAATTCTTGGATCAACACCATGTTGCCAAATTGCACCCTAACTCACTATAAAAAAAACCTCAAAAATCAAATATTAAAAAAAATGATAAAATAAATAAATAAATAAATAAATAAATAAATAAATAAATAAATAAATAAATAAATAAATAAATAAATAAATAAATAAATAAATAAATAAATAAATAATAATAATAATAATAATAATAATAATAATAATAATAATAATAATAATAATAATAATAATAATAATAATAATAATAATAAAAAATAGGAAAATTGTATTGAAATAATCCCGTCTTATACCCGTCAACTGATAATATGCCCACCTTCACTATTTGATTTCAATAATCCAACCTTTTACCCTTAGTGCTTCCAGTGCACCCAAACTGACGGGGTTAAAAATTCCGTCAAGTAGTCTTATTTTTCCCCAAGCCTTTTATTTCTCTTTTGTTACTTACATTTATCTTCAAATTTCTTCATTGGCAAATCGCATAGCTAGTAATAGCTCTCCTAGTTTGGGTTCCTTGGCAAATTTCTAGCACCTGGAACTTAAACTAGCTTTGTGAAGTCAGTGTACTTATCAATCAATGGAGCTCCACCTTTCCTTCTAATCCTGTAAGAACCCTCGCCTTTCCGGCGCCGAATCGCTTGGATGATTTTATTCGTTTGGAATTAATGGTTCTTAATTAATACATCATAGTGCAATATAATTAAATTATGATGAGGAAATAATTCGCAAGCAATGAAGTCGCCACAAATTTTTAAGGAAACAAATCGAAACCATCAAAATGTGCACCCAACTCCATGAGGGAATTGACTCATATTCAAAGGGGCCAAAAATCGAGTTCGGGGGTGTAGGTAAGGAAAAAAAAAAGAAGAAAAAAAACGAATCTTATCTGAATCTCCCGAATTAACGGCCTCTACGAAGCTTATCCATGTCAAATATTTATTTAAGCTATATGGTTCCACATAAATCCGGTCGTCTAAAGTCCTAAAATTAACTAGGCGGGTTAAAGACAACCAATTTAGCTACCGTTATCGCTTTGCACAATTTATATCCAATTTACATGCATTCCCATAATAATAATTAATATTATTATGGCTTTAATTTTGATAAATCAAATCATTGTATAAATATACGATTAAAATCACCGAAACTATCTATAAATGAATTATAACCGATATTATAATTATAGAAAATATTGGGGTATCACAGTTAAAGACAACCAATTTAGCTACCGTTATCACTTTGCACAATTTATATCCAATTTACATGCATTAATCTACTAAACACAAAACAAGAGTTAAGAGCAATAATAAAACGCTCCAACCTAGCACACTCGCTGGACATTTTATTGGAATTGGAATTGTTCTTCGATCTTGGGTGCTAGGTTAAATGCAAAGGTTTGCTTGAGTCTTCAAATTCTGAATTCTCTATGATTTAGGGTTTTTGTGCTCTCAAATTGCTCTCAAAATTATAAACTGACCAACCTCTCATAAAAGAGGGTGAAGGAGAGTATTTATAGAGGCCTAGAGCTACAGCCCCGGCGTCAAACTCGGCCCAGCCAGAAAATCAGGTCCAGGGGCCACACGGAGGCCCGGTGGGGCCAACGGCTACCGCTGAAAGTTCAGCGGCTGGCCAAAAGGCGCCCGCTGTCACGCGTGTGCCGCTTGGTCATCAGTATCAGCCGCTCAACCTGAAGGCGCGCTCGTGACTAGGGATTTTTGGCTTTTTATGTTCAGTAAATTACAATATAAATTCCTGCAAAGCTCTCTCGACAAAACCTATCCCCATAAATCGAAGCACTAGTTTGAAAACTCGGCGACCCAGCAAATATAAACTTGAAATTATACGAATTACCTCCAAAATTAGGCATGTATCAAGAGAAGCCTCCCATATAACCTTTCTCATTATTTTGGCTCCAGCCTAAATTTTGTTTATGCTTAAGTTTGCGATGAACCATAAATGCTAATAGGTGCTGGTGGTTGGCCTGGTGAGCAATGGTGGGTGTCCCGGAATTTTTTCTTTTTAATTTTTAGTTTGTGGCAGACACCTAGACAATACCTAGACAATAGTGGGCTAGTGGTGGCTTGTTGGGTGCTTGTAGCCTTATAGGTGTAGGGTGGGGGGGGGGGGTGTACACGGTGGTGGTGATGTCAATTAGCTTTTGGAAGGCGTAACTATTATATGAAACAGTTTAATTCCCACTAAAATAAAGGATTTTCCAACCATGTCACCAAAATAAGTCATTATCTATTTGTTTTTGTTATCTTAACAAGTTACCCGGATAACTCGTTAATAGGACCGATAATAATATTAATTATATTATGGGAATTTCGTGATTTATAATTATCAAATTAAAGGATTTAATTAAATTGTTTTGTGTTTGAATAAGTTTTATTCGTATTTTTTAATTAGTTTTAATTAGCATTTAGTTAGTTTTAATTAGCATTTAAACCAGAAAATTATTCCTAAACCTAGTCGTTTTTTACTGGGTTGACTGGGGACCTATTTAAGTAAAAAGATGGGTATTTTCATCAGTTTACAAAACTGAACCAAACACTCTCAAACCCTCACTTTCTCTCTCCTCTTTCACGGCACTCTCTCTCCTTTCTCTCTCACACTCAACCACCCTCTCTCCCTCGTCTTGCTGTCGCTGGCCACTAGGCCAACCACTGGCCTTCCCTCCCCTCGCCGGTAACCTCCCTTTCTCCCTCTCTCTTTCTCTCTCTTTCTCCTTCTCTCTCGTGCTCTGTTTTTGCCCCCTCCCCTGTTTTTGCGAGCCTCGGCTGTCGAGCCGATGCCGCGCCTATGTTATCGCCGGCAGGTGGCCGACGCCGCGGGGGCCTCCCCCGCGCCTCTCTCTCTCTCTCTCTCTCTCTCTCTCTCTCTCTCTCTCTCTCTCTCTCTCTCTCTCTCTCTCTTCGCAAACTTTCTCTAGATCTCCTCTGTCGCCGGTGCTCCGGCGAGCCACCGCCGACCTTGGTGGTTTCTGAGCGGTGGCCTTGGTGATGGGCCAGGCCATGGGTCCCCATGCATGGGTGACCATGGCCTAGGTTCGAAAAAACAAATTAGGGTTTCAATTTATATTTTCGTTTTAATTAATTTCGTATTTTCAGTATTTTTCGATTATTGTTTTTATTTTTCTGCACTCGTCTGGAACCCGAATCTGGATTTTCGAAAGCCTAGATTGATTGAAATAAATCATGGAATTTAAATACAATGTTCGATTAATATTTTGCTACTGTTTAGTTTTTCCTATTTACTGATTATGTCTCGGTAATTGTATTTAATTAGGACCTAACAGACAAGTGTGATCGGGTCGTGATTTGGAAGCTTACCTACTGTTTAGTGAGCGTTTGTTAGGTAAGCGATTGTGCCTACCTTTTTCCAAAACCCATAAAAAGGTTTTGACTTGTTATGTGGTAAATGCCTAATTGTTTTTCTTGTTTTTTCCTTTTTTTTTTGGAAAGTAAGATGAAATTTTATTACTTCCAAAATGATATAGCATTACAGGACATTAGCCATCAGGCTAAACATAACCCATACAACTCAAAAAACATCATTAATCTGTTCTAGCTACGCTAGAGCCAGGTTTGTAGACAACCTCTCTATAGGTAATAGCAATTCCCCTTCTATGAAGGATTATGCAATTACCTCAGGCTAGATGCACCTACAAACCTGTATTACAACCAGGTGTAAATCCCTAACAAAACAAAACATCATAAAAGCCAAAACACAAAGCATCCACAAATTACACAAAATGATTCAAATGGAGTCTGAAGTAGTCTTGAATCTTCTCGTTCTCTGCTGTAGACCCTCTCACATGCAGACAGTTGATTATCTTTCTTACAATGCTTGTAACTGTTGAAGCTTGGCCTTGGAAGATTCTCATGTTGCGCTCTTTCCAGACATAGTAAATGACTGCAGCAAAGTACGCATAAAACACCTTACTCTTCAGTGACTTACCCTTGTGATGGGTACTGATCTGTGTTACTATATCTTGCCAAATCCACTGAATATCAGGTGCTTGCATCCATAGAAAATATTCCCTCCAAATCTGCACTGCAAACTCACAAGTGAAAAAAAGATGTTCCAGAGACTCCTCATTTCTCTTACACAGTACACAATAGCTAGGACCTTGCAGACCCATCTTGTATAGGTTCTTCCAAATAGGTAGTCTCCCTTGCATCAAAATCCATGTGATGAATTTCCACTTAGGGAATGAAAGAGAGCACCACACCAGGTTATTCCATTTCTTCTTCTACCTCTCCGAGAGCAATTTTTTATAACTATCTCCAACTTTATAACTTTTCACAACTGGATTGCAAATAACATGTTGTAGCACAGGCCTGAGGTCATATATTTTCAGTATAATCCAAGCTACTTGCATAGGCTTGTTCATCTGCCAGAAATTTTGACCCTTAATATAGAATGCATTAATCCATCTCACCAAAAGTTTCTCTTTATTATTGTGGATGTCCCACAGTAATTTGCGCAAAGAAGCTTTGTTCCATATGGTGAAATTAAAAATGCCCAAACCACCCGTGTCTGCTGGTCATCCCAGGCTACTAAGGCCCTGTTGCTAGTCTCAAATGAGCCAGTCCACAAAAATCTTCTACAGAGTTGTTCTATCTGGTGGATAATTGCCACTGGGATTGTGAAGAACTGAGCCCAGAAATTCTGAAACGAGAATAACACTGCTTTGATGAGTACCAAACAACCTGCATAGGATAGGAACCTGGCTGTCCAAGTTTGAATCCTCTCTGTAACCTTCTGGATGAGAAGCTCATAGTGTCCAGCATGTAATTTTGTGGAAGTAAGTGGTACTCCAAGATATCTAAATGGCAAGACACCTGTATTCATTCCCAAAAACTCTGTGATTTGAAGTTGAGTTTGGGGTTCCACACCTCCTAAGTATATATTAGACTTTGCTTCATTTGCTTTGAGACCTGAACTAGCTGAAAAGATCTGAAACTTCTCAAATAATAGTTTCACAGAGATGAAGTCCCCCCCTCAAGAATAATAGTAGATCATCAGCAAATATGCAGTGGACCAAATCAAACTTCTTGCATCTAGGATGGTAATTAAAACCATGGTGAGTCTTCAGATCAGGTAGACACCTTGACAGGTAGTCCATTGCTATAACAAAAAGGAAAGGGGAGAGGGGGTCCCCTTGCCTGAGACCTCTCTTTGCTGGGAAGGGTTCCATAGGGCAGCCATTGAATACCGAGTAGCTAACAGTTGACAAGCACATCATTATCCATTGAACAAACTTAATAGGTAATTGCAAACCTATTAACATTTGCTCCAAAAAACTCCACTCCAAGGAGTTATATGCTTTCCTGAGATCTACCTCACACACCTAGGTCAGATCCCTTTCCTCTCATAATGTTTCATAATTTCATGAGCTAAAATAATATTGTCACCTATAAATCTCCCCTTAATGAATGCAGACTGCTCCAAGTGAACAATATTATGCAATACAGTGCAAAGCCTATTTGCAAGAGTTTTAGACAAAATCTTATATAAAACATTACAACAAGCAATAGGTCTAAAGTCACTTACATAAGTAGGATTAGGCTTTTTAGGCACCAAAGTGACAGAGGTACAATTTAAGGCCTTGAGTATCTTACATGAGTGTAGAGTACTCTGAATAGCTTTCACCACATCCTTGCCAACTATATGTCATGAAGCTTTATAAAAAGCCATTGTAAAGCCATTAGGCCCTGGTGATTTATCTTCTCCCATTTGCCAAAGAACTTCCTTTATTTCCTTTTCAGTGAAAGCAAAGCATAAAGCAATTTGTTGGTCTGAGAGCAGGTTACCATTCTGCATGACATCCTGACTAAGTGCAGGTAGCTTAGAGGTGCTAGAACCCATCATATTAACAAAGAAACTCTGAAACTCTTGCTTGATATCAACATCTTCAGTCAGTTTCACCCCCTGTGTGGTGTAGATTGAAGAAATGTGAATTGCAGGCATGGAAAATTTTTGAGTTTGCATCACCAGTTTTGAGCCAGCTAATTCTAGCTTTCTGTCTCAGGATACTCTCTTCCATATCCCTCAATTTATTCCATTTCAATGAAGCCTCTTTCTCTTTCTGAATGAGATTGCTATTAAATAAATCAAAGACTAAGTTATTCTGAGCTGCAATCATCTCTTCTTGAGCAGTCTTAAGTGTATTATCCAGTTTTGAATAATCAAAATCAGAGCCTTTTAAAGCTTCCTTCACCCTCTTATGCTTTTGCAGTATTTTAGGAACCTGACTCCTCATAATTCCAGCAAGCCTTTACAGTAGGCAGGAAAGAGCTATGCTTCACCCAAGCATTGAAAAATCTAAATACCTTCTTGCTCTGATGGTTTCCAGCATGGAAAGTAAGCAATATTGGAGAATGATCTGAAATGAATGGAGCCATAAATTCTGCTTCCACATTTGCATAAGTAGTGAGCCACTCAAAATTTCCCAGAACTCTATCAATTTTGTTGTACACCCTATCTTCAGTATCTTGTTTGTTGGACCAAGTGAAATCCCCTCCCTTAGCTTTAAGATCTGACAAGCCAAGGTTAAAACAAAAGGATTGCAGTTCATCTGTACCAGAAAACACATTGCCAAATTGAACTCTCTCAGAGACAGTCATAGTAATATTAAAATCCCCACCTATAAGCCATGGCTCTTTAATACTACTACCAATATCTTCAATATCCCTCCAGCACAGAACCCTACTTCTAACATTATTGTTGGCATACACAGCAGTTATGCACATGGGAGTACCAGAGTTTAAAGTAACTGTCATATGAGTGAATTGATCAGTAGCCCTATCAACCTGCACCTGCAAGATGGCGGGACTCCATGAATCCAAATCCTACCATTTACAGCATCATCATGGTTACAAAAGTAAGCCCAGTCAGGCACTAAATTACTATGCACTCTAGCAGCCTTATTGACCTTTACCCCATTCTCTAGCAAAGCCACAAAACATAATTTATTTCTCAAAAGATATTTTCTGACATCCTTAGCTTGGAGGGTTTATTCATCTTTCTAATGTTCCAAAAGAGGAACTTCATTGATGTTTTGAGGGGGAATGAGTTGGAGGAACCCTTACCTCAGGATTTCCACCAAAATGCAGCCCAACTGTCACTGAACTTGGTGATTCCTCTTGTACTTCAGTGTTCTGTAGAACATCAAAAGACTTGCTAGTAGCTACTAAAGGAGTAGTCTGCATGTTCTGCCACCTAACTTCATCAAATGATTTATCGAAAATAGAAGCCTGTATCACACCCTCCTGTGTATCATGGCATTCCAGGTCCTCAACCTGTGGAGTAGTCCCATATGATGAAGCTTCAGCTTGCCTTGTCCCTGCTGCTACAGCAGTGGACCCTGTACCCCTAGGAACCCACTGTTTAGTAGGTCTCCTTCTTTTTCTTCTATTGCCAGGCCTTTCTTGCCAATTGTTCTGATTAGCACTCCCAGTTTGATTTACAGTAACACCACACTGGTTCTCTAAGTGGCCAAATTTCCTACATTTTTGACAAAACACAGGTTTCCATTCATATTTAATAGATGGCTTCCATATCGTGCCATCCTCTACTTCAAACAACACCTCATCCTTGAAGGGGAGAGTAATATCCAACTTAATAAGCAAGCATGCATAGGATATTCTTTCATGTTCAGCTGTGAATCTATCAACTGACTTAGGAACCCTAACACAACTACCCAGCCTACTTGTTGTGAATTTAATAGGCGAAGCATGATTAAATTATATCGTCGTTAATTATAAGAATTACAATTATGTTCTTCGCTGTAATTATGAATTATAATGAGCATGTTGAGATTATAATGTTTCGTTAATTAATTAGTTCATATGCTAATTATTGAATGAGTATGGTGATGTTGGATTGTTAGTACTATTATGATATAATATACGTGCTAAATGGAATGGGTTATTATTGAGTGCTAATGAGCACCGATTATATTTGTTGGATGTATTTGTTGAATGTGAAATTTTGGATATCATGTTTTACTGCCGAAGTGCTGCCGAAATTTCATTAGACTTATCTCAAGCATGATTATTCTTATTATGCATAAATGTCATTATCGTCATTATTACTATTCATTGTCATAAGTATGAAATGAAGTAGTGAATCGTGGTCTTGTTGTACCACTATGTCAACCAATGCAAATTATGTAAATTGAGTTATAAATGAGAATGAGACTCTTAATAGATCCCTAGGAGTAGTCGAGCAATCGAGACTATATCTAATTGATGTAGTCTAGGGATGCGTGATTCCCAAGTTACTTATTATGGATACCTCGTAGCAAGACAGATCATTCCCTATTGTTTAATTTTCTACGTATCGATTATTATGTTAGAGAAAGTGTGAGTATACACTAGAGTAAGTCCATGCCATGTCAATATCAATCTACGAATAGTATGGGTAATTGCTGTTCTATTCGCTCTCTTATTAGTCTAATCAAGATGGTTTGCCTGTTTGTGTTCGAATGATCATTAAAGCAAGAATTGCATGTAATTGAATATTGAGTATGCATGTGCTTGAATGTATGACTAGTTGTGCATGCAACTGAATTTCAATGATTCTTCTAAAACTCATGTAAGGTGTACAAAAGTGTTTTTACTGGGTATGGACGACGTTTATTCAGTTTATCTGATTCTTATTTTTTTATTTTTTGGTAGAAATGTGTGTGTATTTCATTACCAAATGGCTCTGTAAAGTTCTTTACATCAATCAACCCTATAACAAGGAAGCTACAAAGCTCTCACCAAAAAACTGTATTCTGTAACTATACTATTCCCCTATACTTCACTATGTAAAGCTATACAATCAAAATCTATTTCTTAACAAAAACAGGAGAAATACCAACAGCTTGGCACCACCTTCTATTTTTGCCGGTATCTTTTATGCGTTCCACCTTGCTGAGCTGAACACGCAGTTCATACTTGATCCTTGCAATTACCTTCTGACAATCTGGCTGTGCTTGGCAAAAAATAGCATGATTTCTGATAATCCAAATATGGTAAATACAAGCAGTAATAGCTGACATATAGAGGGATCTATGTGCAAAAGACCCCTTTATATACTTCACACCCCACCTTACAAAGTCATCCCAGGTTGCAGGGGGAACTCTGAACTGAATGAAAGCACTGATCTGCTGCCATATCTCTCTAGCAAAATCACACTGAATGAACAAATGCTCATGGGTTTCATTCTCTTTGTTACATAGCACACACATGCTGTTAACATTGGAACCTCTAACTAAGAGCCTATCTCTGGTCATCAATCGCCTTTGCATCATAACCCACGCTGGAAAAGAATGCTTTGGATAACAATTTCTACCCCAAACAAACCTAGCCCATGACTATGCAGGAGCAGTAGGAACAAGAACTGCATATGCAAGTTTGGACGAAAAAGGAGGTTTTTCAGCAGTCCAAATAAGCTCACCATTATGCATAGAGACGCACTTCAGTGCCTCTTCCCTAAGCTTCAGCATTTTCTTGAAACCCCATGAGCACTTATTTAACACTTGCACCTCCCAAAAGCCTTCTTCAAACAAATACATCCCATGAATCCACTTCACCCACAACACATCCTCTTTCTGAGCCACACACCAGACCAGTTTCAAAATCAATGCCTTATTCAAAGCAAAAAGGTCTTTAAACCCCAGACCCCCATTAAGCTTTGGTTGACAGATGACTTTCCATGCAACTAAAGCTTGCTTGAATTTATCACTACCACTCCATAGTAAACTCCTAGAAAGGGCTTCAACTTGTTTAATAACGTTTTTGGGAATCACAAAAATTGAGCTCCAAAAAACATTCAAACTGAATAAAACAGTGTTGATCAGTTGTGATCTGGCTGCATAAGACAGGAATTTACTTGACCAACTCCTGATTTTTGTAGTAATCCTCTCAACAATCCCAATACAGTCAGATGCATTCAGAGCTTTAGATGTCAGAGGGACACCTAAATATCGTACAGGAAGCTTCCCCACCTCCATATGAAGTATCTGATGAATCTGCTCACTTACAACAGGTGACACCCCTCCCAAAAACACTTGGCACTTGCCTAAATTAGCCACAAGGCCTGAAGCATCAGATAAATCTTGGGAAGATGTGATGACACTAGCAGCAGATTTAACATTACCCTTACAAACTAAGAACAAATCATCAGCATAACTCAGATGGGTCACATTTAACTTCCCACATTTAGGATGATGTCTAAACTGACTATCATTCTTTAACAAAGCAAGCCACCTAGAAAGAACTTCGATGACCAAGACAAAAAGGTAAGGAGAGGATCGCCTTGTAATCCACACAACTCACCATAGCCACACAACTCACCATTAATCACCAGAGAGAACTTGATAGTAGTAACACATAAAGTAATCCACTTCAAAAACACATCAGGGAACCCCAATTTTACTAAAGAATTATCTGATTATTGTTTTCTTTTGTTTCTTCTCTTTTCTTTTGTACCTTGTTTCCGTCACGGAAACCAAAATGCAAGTGTTGCTTAGTGAGGACATGTAGCCTTGGAGATTAATTTTGGGCTTGTTCTCCTGACTGGTTATTTCTTTTGGATTATGGGATTTTTGATTTGTGCCCTAGATGGAAAAGTTGTAATAATACTTTAATGGACTTAAGTTCACTCTATAAACAACTCTGATATTAATATTTAATTTGTTTAGATGCTTCCTTTGATACCTACCTTTTCTTTCTGCTTAGAAATTATTCCTTAGCGATAAATATTGCAGTAACAACCCTTGGGTTTGGGACGGTTTAGTGGTGTCGAATCGTGCACAACGACGTCGATAGTTCACAAGAAATTGTTGCGAATTCGGGGGTGTTATAGATGATGATTACTCCTTCGGAGTTTTTGATGTTGACCGGGGTACCTTGCATGGGTACGCCTATATTTTATGACGTTTCTATTTGGAAACGTAAGACGGAGTTGGTGGAGCGTTTTGGTACTTGGGGGAACACTTGGGGTCACCACTACCTTTCTTATAGTGAGCTTTTCGCGGCTTTGAAGGACTCGAGGTATAAGAGGAATACCTTGATGGAGAAAAAGGCGAAGATGTTTATCGCCTATCTTCTTGCTACCTCTATCTTTAGTGATAAGGGGGAGCACATTCATGCCATCTATCTCTCGAGTCAACTGGACTGGGATAGAGTGAGAGAGTACAACTGGGGGTTGCTGGGCTACACCAATCTCTTGAGATGCATGCGGTACGCCTGCCGCGTGAGTGATGAGGGGTACAAGCAGGCAAACCGTCCTGCCGTGAGCTTGTGCGGCTTTTGGAAGGTTTTACAGGTGCATTTTCTTTACCTTTGTATTTGCTTTATCGATATGCATGGTTTAAGTGTGTGGTGCTTAATTTCATGTGTGGATGTAGCCTTGGTTTTTAAGCATTTGCCGGAGCTGGCACCTACTAGCTGGGCCTTGGACATCCCGGTTTGTAGGGTATGGCATCATAGGGTTTGCCGCCTCTGAGCACCCTCCAGCAGTTCAAGGAGGCTTTTCTGCGCATTGACTGGCACAAGGTAAACAATATTTGCTTTTGTTGTATAGGTCGCGTTTCTTGGTATGGAAATATCTTATGTTGCCTGTTTATGTAGATTGACTACTTCCCATGGGTGAAGTATCATGGGTTAGTTCCGGACTCCGTCCTTACTTTTAGGGTGGCGGACCGTCAAAGGGTCCTGATTGCGGGCCCGTTCTCCTTTGAGTGGTATTAGGGAGAGAGGATTTTCCGTCGGGTTTATCCCGACATGGAGGGCCCTAGGATTCCTTTGGGTCCTCCCTCGACCATGTTCTTGGTGTGGTGTTTGTCTCGCGAGCAGTTCGCTGAGGCCATGGTTGACTCGGATGCCATGCGGTATTTGAGGGAGCCTACGAAGGACCTTGCGGGTCACAATGAGCAGTTCCGCCTTGATCTCCTCATGCCTTCATTTGTGGGCTTGAAGGTAAGAATTTATACTTGATATTCTATACCTCTTGCCTTATTTGTACAGACTTGCTTTGCTTCGTAGGAACCTCGGGTTGACGATGTTGAGGTGATCATCCCGGACATGCAGATTCAGGGTCGGGATTATGGGAAGAGGGAGTGCTGGGGGGAGATCCCTATGACGGAGAACCTTGATGAGGATATTTAGGGTCTACCTTTTCCCGTTGGGAATCCAAGGGTAAATTCGTAATTTACCAAAGTGTGAAATACCTTGCCCTTCATTACGTGCTTGAACTAACTTTCTTTTGTGTAGCTTGATCGTGAGCAGACCAAGAAGGTCGTCAAGATGGTTCATGCCATGAAGTCTTGGATATCCCAAGCCCTTTCGAAAGGTACTTGTTCGAGAGCTGATCTGGACAAGGTAAACTTCTATTTGCATCTTTGAAGTTGCATGCTTTGAGAAATGCGTTTATAATTTTCTGTGGAATGCAGGTTGAGTACCGTCGACCTCTTCCTCGTAGGTCACGACAGGTGGTGTTGTCGGATGATGAGGGTGTGAGCTCTTCTGAGCGTAGTCCTTCTCGTGAGAGGAGCCCTTGGAGGGAGAGTCCTGAAGAGAGAGGGTGCATGTGCATTGGTCGGACCGCTCTGGGGGAGTAGGATGACTCCGTATGTGATAACCCAATATTTCCTATAATTAAAATATCAATTATAATTGATTTATAAATAGTTTCGAAGATTTAAATCGTATATTTATACAATGATTCGATTTACTCAATTAAAGCCATAATATCAATTAAAGCCAACTCATTAGCACTGTGCTTTTCAGACTGCATAACTTCTGGGCTCTATTTTTGTTTTGCCAAAAAAAGTGATAAAACAAGTTGAAGCTTTATGCAGGAATTTTTTGTGGGGTGGCAAAACTATTTATAAACAAGCTCTTGTTGCCTGGAAAGATTTATGTCAGCCTAAGGAAAATGGTGGTCTGGGATTTAAAGATTTGTATGATGTGAATATTGCTCTTATTCTAAAGTTGCTTTTGGAGTGTTGCAAATAAGGTAGACGTTCTGTGGATTAAATGGATCCATGAGATGTATATTGATCAAGAATCCTTCTGGGAGATGCAGTTGGTTCAAAGGAATTCTTGGTGTTTTAAAAAGGTACTTAATCTTAGAGAGGTTGCACTTAAATGTGTAGTTATTCAAAATGGTGAGCTTATATGGACAGCTGGTCCCCCTCCTTCTCTTCTCAGGCAGCTTACAAAATCTTGCATCAAAGTGCTCCTGTGCAGCCTTGGGCTTCTTTCATTTGGGAGAGGAATTGTTACCCCAAACATTCCTTCACTTCTTGGATTTTAATGCAGAAAAAACTTCTGACTAAGGATAGACTCTGTGCTAGAGGAATTCAGGTTGATGCAAAATGTGTTTTGTGTGGAGTAGATGATGAATCTCATGAACACTTGTTCCTGACCAGTGGTTTTGCTCAGAAAGTTTGGACTGACATTGGTAGCTTTATTAAGTTCCCTGCTCCTCCTGCTAGTTGGGATAATTTGATTAAATGGGGGTTGAAGCACATAAGATGCTCGTCAGCTCAACGATCTCTGTGTAAGGCAGCAGCTACTACTTGTTTTTATCACCTATGGGTGACCCGAAATCATGCTATCTTCAGGCAGTTCAAGCCTGATGTGAAGATTATTACTGCAAAGATCAAATACGAACTCAGAGTACAGCTGAGTAGAATAGAAAGAATGAAGAATACAAAGAAGAATAGAGATTGGTGTGCTACTGTAGGTATTGAACCTGCTTTTACACACAAATGATAGCTGGAAGTTTGTATAGAATTAGTATACAGATTACTTTGTTATAGGAGCAACAAAGTGTGTTTTGTGCTCTTGATAGAACTAGTATATTGATGTAAGTACTACATTGATCACTTTGGTAAATGAAATACAAAGCTCACATTTTACCTAAAAAAAAAATATTAATTATTATTATGGGAATTTCAAGATTTATATTTATGAACTTGGGGGATTTAATTAAATTGTTTTATGTATGAATACGGATCATTCATATGGTTTTAATTAGCATTTAAATCAGAAAATTATTCCTAAACCTAATGCGATTGACTTTGGTTGACTGGCGACCTATATGGCATTGAAGAGTGGCGATGTGGTACTGAAGAGTGGCTACATCAACGACGAGAAGTATGGCAAAGGCGAACGATGGGCGCTATGTTTCAAGGGTGTTGGCAATGAGCTATGCTTGTCTGAGACCACGTCTTAGTGCCTGCTCTGAAGGACATCTGTGAGAGCTTCTAGTCGAAAAAGCGCAAGCTTGTGGATAACTTTAGAAGGCGCTTCATTCCTCACAAGATTAGAGACTACGCGCTTCCTTATACGCCATGTAAGGAGATGAAGCCAAGGAGGAAATATGATTATGATACACCTCCTGGATCGAAGCAAAACTCCATCAATGTTTAGTTGTTTTATTGATTATGGTTAGTCGTTTTGTTTAGAAACATTATTTCATTATTATGATGACCCTTTATGGTCAAGATTGGTGTGGTGTGATGTAGTTGCCTATGCAACAAATATTTATGACTGTTATTTATTTTGCAATCTATCTTAGTGCAAAACTATTTCATTTGATTATATGGATGTCGTTATGATTTGTTTACATGATTACCTTTATCACATATTGGCATGGTTGACTAAAAGCATGAATGCTATCTCATATCGTCGTGACATGATGGGAAATCCATGTCGAATTTATGGAAAAAATTTCATTGAGTATTATCGAATCAATTGCGAGCCAAGAGCTAAAGCATATCAATATGATTACGTGTGATTGTTTATTACCCTACAAGACTAGTATGGAGACTCAATATGTGAATCATGAATGTCATTGCTTATCGTGTGAGACCAATGTGTCTAAAGTGTATTACCTGCCTATCGAACTATTATGCATGAGAACTGAGAACAATAAAGCAAGTATGTTTCTTAGACCTACAATGTAAGGTCGATCATCGAAACTTATATGCTATTTGATAAATGTGAAGAGAAAGGTTTCAATTACAACCTATATCTCTCAATAAGACCTTAGTG
This sequence comes from Tetragonia tetragonoides, assembly GCA_038025085.1. Taxonomy (NCBI): domain Eukaryota; kingdom Viridiplantae; phylum Streptophyta; class Magnoliopsida; order Caryophyllales; family Aizoaceae; genus Tetragonia; species Tetragonia tetragonoides. The sequence goes on along the minus strand of CM076143.1, from coordinate 28,389,445 downwards.
GGTCGAGATGTGCAAATTGTTTGAATGGTGTTCATACCATTACTTTTATATTCTCAGATCGCAAAATGACAACCAAGGCCGATAGGATTGCTAGACTTGAGGATGGTCTGACCGACGTGGTCGAGATCATGGCGCGACACTTGGCACGCCAAGAAGAGATGGAAACCGGACAAGCTTCTAAAATGCGCAGTTTCCGAGACTTTGACGCTCCTAAACCTCCTACGTTCGAAGGTGGTGCTGATCCGACTAAACTGGAGAACTGGATCATTGAGTTCGAAAAGTTGTTCCTGTCCACGAGTCGGCCTAACAACATGAAGATTAGCTCTGCGGCTTATTACCTGAAGGGTGACGCTAACAAATGGTGGAACGATGTGCGAACTGACTTGCTTGCAGTGCCGAACTATAGCTGGGATCATTTTAAGGAATCCATTCGTGCTAGATTTTATCCTAGTTCCCTACAACACCTGAAACAACGCAATTTTGAAGGGTTGAGCCAAGACAAGTTGTCTGTGGCCGAGTATGCTTCCATGTTCGATGAGCTTGCTATCTTTGGTCCTAATCTACTGACAACTGAAGCTGAACGAAACAAAAGGATCGAGGATGGACTGAAATGGGACATTCAACATTTTGTCGCTGAACAATCTGTCACTTTTCAGGAATCTTATGACCAGGCCCTGAATCAGGAAAGGATTGTAGGACGTCGAGACACGCATCTGGGTGAGAACAAGCACGACGAAGGCAATCCCTCGTACCCAAACAATGGCGAAAAAACGCCAAGACCAAGTGGCAACAACAACAATTACCAAGGTGGTAGTCAGAACTGCAGTGCGAATAGGAATCGTGACTCGAATAGTCATCGTGCTACGATAATGGCTAGAAGGATTACGCCTTGTACTCGTTGTACCAAGACGCATCCTTGTAAGATTTGTCATGGTGACGTGCTGCAATGCTATGAATGCAATAAGCCTGGTCACAAAACTTTTGAGTGTTGGAGCCGAGGTCCCGAGGAAGGAATGGCAATGGGCAGAACCGCGAAAACAACTACAATGGTGGTGGAAACGAAAATGGCTATCGAGGTAATGGTGGTAATTACCGTGGAAACGGGGGTTACAACTAAAAAAACAACAACCACAACAACGTTGCTCCTGCGATGAACAATCAAGCGCAAGTTCCTGCACCTGTCAACCCTGCGCCAAACAACAACGACAACAATAGAAGGGTTAATGGTAGAATCTTTGTGATGAATCGCAATGAGGCAGAAGAACATTGGAAACCCGAACGTATTCACTGGTACTTTTCTTGTTAATTCTTATCCCGCTTTTGTTTTGTTGGATAGTGGTGCATCGCATTCTTTCTCTAAGAGCTTTGCTTTTAAGATAGGCCTAGAACCTAGTTCAGTGTATAGGGAGAACATTACGATGCCTAAAGGGTCGAATGTTAGTTGTAATTCGTTGTACGAGAAGTGTTCGATTAGTATATCTGGTTCCGAGCTACATGTAGACTTGATTCAGTTCGAGTTGAAGGAATTTGACGTTATTTTGGGAATGGACTGGTTAGCCAAGTGTAGGGCTAAGATAGATTGCTTCGAACAATGTGTTTCTTTGCGAGGACCTAGAGGTAAGAAGATCACTTACCGAGGAGTTGTGGTCAAACCCAAGCTGAAGGTGATGGCGACTATGAAAGTCAAGGAGTGCGTGACTAAGGGTGAACCGATTTACCTTCATCATGTGATGGATACAAGTCGCGAGACGGAAGCTCCTCAGCCTATTCCTGTAGTTTCCGAGTACGCTGACGTATTTCCTGAGGAGATTCCCGGAATGCCTCCGCAACGCATTATCGACTTCACGATCGACCTAGCTCCAGTTTGTACACCAATTTCAAAGCCACTGTATTGCATGGCACCTGTTGAGATGAAGAAACTGAAAACACAACTTGAGGACTTGTTAGAAAAGAGATACATAGGTGCTAGTGTATCGCCTTGGGGTGCTCCTATTTTGTTCGTGAGAAAGAAGGATGGTATTATGAGACTGTGCATTGAGTACCGCGAGTTGAATAAGATCACGATCAAGAATCGATACCCACTTCCCAGAATTGACGATCTGTTTGACCAACTGCGTGGAGCGTCTGTTTTCTCAAAGATAGACGTACGATCAGGATACCATCAGTTGAGGATTTCCGAGCCTAACATTGCGAATACCGCGTTTAGGATGAGGTATGGGCACAACGAGTTCACTGTGATGCCTTTTGGGTTGACGAACGCACCTGCAAAGTTTATGGACTTGATGAACCGTACGTTCTAGCCTTACCTAGACCAGTTCATTGTAGTCTTCATTGATGATATTCTGGTTTACTCGAAGAACGCTGAGGAGTATGAGTAACACATACATACTGTCTTGGAGATTCTGCAAAGACATCAACTTCACGCCAAGTTGTCAAAGTGTGAATTTTGGCTAGAGATGGTATCTTTCTTAGGACACGTGATGTCTAAGGATGGTGTGGTCGTAGATCTAGAGAAGATTCAAGCTGTTAACGATTGACCTAGACCGACGACCGTGACCGAAGTTCAGAGTTTTCTTGGACTCACTGGCTACTAAAGAAGGTTTGTAGAAGGTTTTTCAAAGATTGCGCAACCTATCACAAACATCATGAAGAAAACCACAAAGTTTCAATGGTCTGACAAGTGCGAGACTGCTTTCCAAGAGTTGAAGAAACGTCTTACAAGTGCACCAATTCTGAGTCTACCTTCTGGAACAGATGTATATGAAGTCTACAGTGACTCACCTGATCATGGCTTACGTTGTTTTTGATGCAACACGGCAAGGTCGTGGCTTACACCTCAACACAATTGAAGAAGCACGAGGATATTTATCCTACGCACGACTTGGAACTCGCTGCAGTCGTATTCGCATTGAAGATTTGGCGATATTACCTATATGGTTCCGCAGTCAAGATGCTCACTGATCATAAGAGTCTCAAATACATTTTCACACAGAAAGAGTTGAACATGCGCCAATGGAGATGACTAGAACTTCTGACGGAGTACGACATTGATATTCAATATCACGAGGGTAAAGCGAACGTAGTCACTGATGCTTTGAGTAGGAAGACTTGACATACCTTAAACACCGCTTTAGTGCTTCCAATGGAGATCATACGTGACTTACAAAGCCTCGAGGTGGACATTGTGTTTTAAGGTGACGTTCAAGGTACCTTAGCATATATGACTGTTCGACCAACCTTACTAGAAGAAATCAAGGATAGACAAGGTGGTGACTAGGATCTTCAGCGGATTGTATACCACAAAGACGAGGGTAGGTCCGAGGACTTTACTTTGGGCCAAGATGGAATTTTGAGGTTTCGAGAACGTGTTTGTGTACCCAATGACCCAGCTATCAAAAGTCAGATTCTGGGTGAAGCTCATAATACGCCGTATTCTGTACATCCTGGTGGAGACAAGCTTTAAATCGATCTTCGCTAAGTGTTCTGGTGGAAAGGCATGAAACAAGAAGTCGCTGAGTTCGTGGCGAAATGTTTGACATGTCAAAAGGTCAACATTGAGCACAAGAGACCTGGTGGAATGGTACAATCACTAGAAGTTCCTACTTGGAAATGGAATTCAATTTCTATGGATTTCGTCAAGGGTTTACCTTTGACACAAAAGAAGAACAATGCTATTTGGGTAGTAGTAGATCGCTTAATCAAGGTCGCGAGATTCATCCCAATGAATGACACTTGGGAAATGGAGAACCTAGCTGACGCTTATGTCAAGGAAGTCATGAGACTTCATGGTGTACCCGAAGAAATTGTTTCTGATAGAGACTCGAGATTTCTCTCTCACTTATGGCAGAAACTACAAGAAGCTTTCGAAACACAATTGAAGTTTAGTACCGCTTTTCATCGTGCAACAGATGGCTAGACGGAAAGAACGATTCAGACTCTAGAGGATATGCTTCGAGCATGTGCCCTCGAATATCAAGGTTCATGGGACAGACACATTCCGTTGATCAACAACAACTATCATTCGAGCATCAATCGAGCACCATATGAAGCCTTGTATGGTAGGAAGTGTAGATCGCCTGTGTGTTGCAACAATATTAGTGAGGTTGCTGTTTTGGGTCCTGACATGATGCAGGAGACTGTCAACATTGTAAAGGTGATTCAAACAAAGATGCGAAGTGCACAAGATTGCCAAAAATCGTATGCAGATAGAGGTCGTAGGCCTGAAGAATTTGAGGTGTGAAGTAAGATACTTTCGCGAGTATCTCCTACCAAGGACTTTATGCGTTTTGGTCGTAAGGGAAGTTGATTCCTCGTTACATTGGACTTTATGAGATCCTACAAAGGATTAGTGAGGTTGCTTATCGGTTAGCTTTGCATAGTGGAGCTTGAAAAAGTCCACAATGTGTTTCACTTCTCTCAATTGAAGCGATACGTACATAATCCAACTCATGTCGTTGAAGCTGAAACGTTCGAACTTGATGAATGTTTGACGTATGAAGAACGTTCCAGTCAAGATCATTGACAGAAAAGAGCGCTTGACTCGTACAAAGACCATTCCGATTGTGAAAGTTATTTTGTCTTGTCATTGTCAAGAAGAAGCAACATGAGAAGCTGAATCCATGATGCGCGAGAAGTACCCAGATCTCTTTATCGAAGGTACTAATTCCATTTCAGTTTCGGGGCGAAACCCTTTTTAAGGAGGATAGAATGTCACACCTAAAAATTTCGTGTTTTGTTTACTGCTTTGCACGAGTTGCATGTTCTAGCATTACATGTTGGATTGCTAATCGATTTAGATCACGACTGTATTACTCGCATTGCAATTGTCAGTCCTAAAATCGGTTTACACCTTCGTATGGGTAAACTCGTTTCGTCGTTGAGAAGTGACTACTTCATGTTTCAAGTTTCTGGACAAAATTTTTTTTAGGGAGGGTAGAATGTGATACCCCAATATTTTCTATAAATATAATATCAATTATAATTCATTTATAAATACTTTCGGATATTTAATTCGTATACTTATACAATAATTCGATTTACTCAATTAAAGCCATAATCATATTAATTATTATTATGGAAATTTCGTGATTTATATTTATCAACTTGGTGGATTTAATTAAATTGTTTTATGTATGAATAAGGATTATTCATATGGTGTTTATTAGTTTTAATTAACATTTAAATCAGAAAATTATTCCTAAACCTAATGGGATTGACTTTGGTTGATAGGAGACCTATATAAGCAAAAAGATGAGAAATTTCATCAGTTTACAAAACTGAACCAAACACTCAAACTCTCTCTCTCTCTCTCTCTCTCTCTCTCTCTCTCTCTCTCTTCCTCACGGCATCTCTCCTCTCTCTCTCTCTCTCTCTCTCTCTCTCTCTCTCTCTCTCTCTCTCTCTCTCTCTCTCCTCACGGCATCTCTCCCCTCTCTCTCTCTCTCTCTCTCTCTCTCTCTCTCTCTCTCTCTCTCTCTTCCTCACGGCATCTCTCTCCTCTCTCTCTCTCTCTCTCTCTCTCTCTCTCTCTCTCTCTCTCTCTCTCTCTCTCTCTCTCTCACTCAACCAACCACCCTCTCCCTCTTTGCTCGGCCGCCAGTTGCCGGAAAACACCATGGCCACAGCCGGCGATGAGCCTCCTCTTCCTTCTCTCTCTTTTTCTCTCATTTTCTCCTTTTCTCTCTTTTTCTCCGTTTCTCTTTTGCTCTCTGTTTTCTCTCTCCCCCCGTCCCCTGTCGCGCGCGGCCCCGCCACCCCGGCGTCGGCAGTCGTCGCCTGGGCAAGCGTCTGTGATGGCCCGCGTCGACGCCCTCTGTCCCGCTCTTTCTCTGTTGCTCTCTCTCGTTCTCTCTCTCTCTCTCCCTTTCGCTCGTCTTCTCTCTCTTCTCCATGGCTCCGGCGAGCCAACGACGCCACCACCGGCCAAGGGTGGTCGGTGGGTGGTGATAATGGGTCCGACTATTGGTCCCCTTACTTGCACAATAAGTTAGGGTTTTGATTTTTAATTTTCGTAATTTAATTAATTCGATTTTCAGCAGTTTTTAATTAATTATTTCTATTTTTCTATACTCGTTTGGAACCCGAATCCGGATTTTCAAAAGCCAAGATTGATTGAGATAGATCAAGAAATTTAAATACAATATTACACTAATATTTTGCTACTGTTTAGATTTTCGTATTTACTGATTATGTCTCGGTAATTGCATTTAATTAGGATCTAACGGACAAGCGTGATCGGGTCGTGATTTGGAAGCTTACGTACTGTTAAGTGAGCGTTTGTTAGGTAAGAGATTGTGCCTACCTCCTTCCAAAACCCATAAAAAAGTTTTGACGTGTTATGTGCTAAATGCCCAATTGTTGTGAGTTTAATATGCGAAGCATGATTAAATTATATCGTCGTTAATTAAAAGAATTAGAATTATATTCTTCACTGTAATTATGAATTATAATGAGCATGTTGAGTTTATGAAGTTTCATTAATTAATTAGTTCACATGCTAATTATGGAATAAGTATGGTGATGTTGGATTATTAATATTATTATGATATAATAAACATGCTAAATGGAATGGGTTATTATTGAGTGCTAATGAGCACTTACTATACTTTGTTGGAAGTGAAATTTTGGATGTCATGTTTTACTGCCGAAGTGCTGCCGAAATTTCATTACACATATATCAAGCATGATTATTCGTTGTATGCATAAATGTCATTATCGTCACTATTATTATTCATTGTCATAAGCATGAAATGAAGTAGTAAGTCGTGGTCTCGTTGTGTCACTAAGTCAACCAATGCAAATTATGTGAATTGAACTATAAATTAGAATAAGACTCCTAATGGTTCCCTAGGAGTAGTCGAGCAATCGAGACTGTATCTAATTGATGTAGTCTAGGGATGCGTGACTCCCAAGTTACTTATGGACATCTCCTAGCGTGTTCGGGATAGATCATTCCCCATTGTTTAATTCTCTACGTATCGATTATTATGTTAGAGATAGTGTGAGTATACACTAGGGTAAGTCCATGGCATGTCAATATCAATCGATGAACAGTATGGGTAATCGTTGTTCTATTCACTCTCTTATTACTCTAATTAAGATGGATTGTCTATATGTGTCGGATGATCACTAAAGCAAAAATTGCATGTAAATGAATGTTGAGTATGCGTGTGGTTGAATGTATGATTACTTGTGCATGCAAATGAATTTCAATGATTCTTCTAAAACCCAGGTAAGGTTTGGGAACGTGTTTTTAATGGGCATGGACGATATTTATTCAGTTTATCTGATTTTTGTTTTCTTTTGTTTCTCCTCTTTTCTTATGTACCTTGTTTCCGTCATGGAAACCAAAGTGTAGGTGTTGCTGAGTGAGGACGTGTAGCCTTGGAGATTAGATGTTGGGCTTAAGCTCTAGACTGGTATTTCTTTTGGATTGTGGGATTTTGATTTGTGCCCTAAAAGGCAAAGTTGTAATAATACTTTAATGGACTTAAGTTCACTTTTCAGACAACTCTGATATTAATGTTTTATTCCGTTTTAGTTTGTTTAGTTTGCTCCCTTTTGATACCTAACTTTTCTTTCTGCTTAGCATTTATTCCTTAGCGATAAATGTTGCAGTAACAACCCTCAGGTTTGGAACGGTTCAGTGGTGTCGAGTCGTGCACAATGACGTCGATAGCTCTCAGGAAATCGTTGTAAATTCGGGGCTGTTACACCGTATGTGTAGTCTTCTCCTATGCATATGCCAATGTATCCTCCTTATCCCGGACATGCGGGGTATCCTTCTTATGGCGGTCTTTATTATCAGCCCCCAGTCTTGCTCCTATGGTGCCTACCATGCCTCCTCGTGCTTCATGGGGGTACGACTCGAGCTATGCTGGAGAAGGGAGCTCGAATCGGGAGCCTGGCCGTCATTCCTCATTTGACCCTAGCCAGCTTGCGGCTTCCATCTTTGGTGACGAGGGGCAGAGGTCGGAGGACCATTTTGAGGTGGCCTGTACGGATGATGATGCGAGGGATGGCGTTTTTTATGATAATGTATTTGTGTGAAATACATTTGAACATTCGTATTCAAGAAAACATTTGGACTTTGTGCTTGTAAATATTGCTTGCTTATTTTTATTGGTCCCTGCACATAGTTAGGCTAATGCAAATGCACAAGTAGTCAAACAAAAGCGCAAGTAATAGCCACTTAGCTAAAAATGGTACAACCAAAAGGTTAAAATTGGGTGTACCCTATTCCCCCTAAAGAAAATGAAAAAAAAAGGAAGGGATGAAAATGAAATAAAAATAATTAATAAACAGGGATGAATAAAAGAAAAGATGACAAGAGAATAATAATAATCAGCCAAAAAGAAAATAAGGAAATTGTGAAGTTCCCATTAATTTTAGGAAAATAATACAAAGTGGAAAGAATAAAGAAAATAGGAAAAAGAGCCAAAATTGAGTCCAAAACGGTTAAGGGAAGTCTCCCAAACCGGAGAAAAGGAGGCTGTCTCGAGAAAGCCGTCCAGTGGTAAGCGGAAGACGTTGAACATCGTGCGCCATGCAGCAGGGGCAAAAGGAGGGGCCGCCAGGCTCCAACTGCTGACCTCTGGGACTCAGCGGCGTGCCGCTGGAGCTCAGCGGTGTGCCGCTGGAACTCAACGGTGTGTCGTAGAAGCTCAGTGGCTGGCCGCTGGGCCTGTGCTGCACTATCGAGCGCCGCTGAGTCTTCAGCGGTTGAAACGTGGGCCACTGGAGCCTTTTTTTTACGGGTTGCCTTATTTTTTCGTCCTTTTCGTGCGAGCCCTATATAAGCCTTGGGTTAGTCCGATTTGGGACATTACCTTCATAATTTACCATCAATAGAGAGCCTTGTAGAGAGAGAAACCCCCTTATTTGTCTAAGAATTCAGCCATGGCAAGTTTTGATGTGAAATTTGATAAGTGGCTACAATCCATGACCCCTGAAGAGAGGATGAGAGTCGTGCCTTTTCACTTGAATGATCTCTTCCATCTTAAACAAGTTCAAATTGTATGGAACCTTCTTGAGGCCGCGATCGATTTTTGGGATGACAAGCTGCACGTTTATCGTTATGGGTATAATGAACTATGTCCTCTTCTCGAAGCGTTTTCCGCTATCCTTGGATTTCCTCATGACCAAACTCCCGCTACTCCATGGCTTGGAGAAAACCTTGAAGGCTATTACAAGAGGTATCTCGGCCTATCACCGACGCAAGCTTCCTTCGTTGCTAGGAGTGATGAGTTAGACCTCAATTGTGTAATTGACATCGTTTTTCCCAAGGTAAGGGATGACCATGATGTGATGAGTGAGACTTGTTATAGGCGTGCCTTTGTTCTATGTCTTTTCCATAGGTACCTATTTGTTGGTGGAGGTAATAAGGGTAAATCTAGCATGGTTAGGATTGTTGAAAAAATCCAAAATGATTTTACCCCTATATCTCTTGTTCTTGGTGAAACTATAATTTGCTTGTATCGCAAGAAACAAGAGCCATCGCTCGGTGGACGGATGGGGAACCCTCTCCTTCTCCAAGTGCTTGGGATTTTTTTTGGTCTTGAATTACTTGCTTGTTAATAAAGCTTGAATCTTTGATGGATTGTTGACTTTATTTTTTTGCTTTTGTAGATATGGCTTCTTGAGCATATGTGCTTCATTAAGAGACCCGCTAATGAGCTCAAGTATCAACCAAAGAAATTTTCCGCAAGCCGGAGATTATATTATGAATCCACCATTGATGAGTGGCGTGGGTCCCTTAAAGCATGCCCTTTGCTACGATAGACCGTTAAGTGGTGGGGTCTAAAATCCGCAATCGGATGCAACAAAGACTCGGGGTATTATCAAATCCTTGGTCTCCTTAACTCCACTTACATATTTCCTAGTCGAATTATGCGACAATATAGGAAATGCCAAATTATCCCACAAAAGGATAGCGTACCTCCTACCACACGAATTTGGATAATAAGAGAGCGAATAGAACAACGATTACCCATACTGTTCATCGATTGATATTGACATGCCATGGACTTACTCTAGTGTATATTCACAGTATCTCTAACATAATAATCGATACGTAGAGAATGAACAAATGGGGAATGATCCATCCCGAACACGCTACGAGGTGTCCATAAGTAACTTTGGAATCACGCATCCCTAGACTACATCAATTAGATACACTCTCGATTGCTCAAATACTCCTACGGATCCATTAGGAGCCTTATTCTCATTTAAAATTCAATTAACATAATTTGCATTGGTTGACTTAGTGGTGCAACGAGTCCACGACTTACTACTTCATTTCATGCGTATGACAATGAATAATAATAATGATGATAACGACATTAATGCATACAACGAATAATCATGCTCAATATATGTCTAATGAAACTTCGACAGCACTTCGGAAATAAAACATGATATCCAAATTTCACATTCAACAAATACATCCAACTAATATAATCGGTGCTCATTAGAACTCAATAACAACCCATTCCATTTAGCACGTATATTATATCATAATAATATTAAATATCCAACATCACCATACTTATTCAATAATTAGCATATGAACTAATTAATTAACGAAACTTCATAAACTCAACATGTTCATTATAATTCATAATTATGGCGAAGAATATAATTCTAATTCTCATAATAAATGACGATATAATTTAATCATGCTTCGCATATTAAATTCACAACAATTAGGCATTTAGCACATAACAAGTCAAAACCTTTTTATGAGTTTTGGAAGGAGGTAGGCACAATCGCTTACCTAAAAAATGCTCACTTAACAGTATGTAAGCTTCCAAATCACCACCCGATCACGCTTGTCCGTTAGGTCCTAACTAAAAATAATTACCGAGACATAATCAGTAAATACGAAAATCTAAAAAGTAGCAAAAATGCTCACTTAACAGTATGTAAGCTTCCAAATCATGACTCGATCACGCTTGTCCGTTAGGTCCTAATTTAATACAATTACCGAGACATAATCAGTAAATACGAAAATCTAAAAAGTAGCAAAAACGTTCACTTAACAGTATGTAAGCTTCCAAATCACGACCCTTTCACGCTTGTCTGTTAGGTCCTAACTAAATACAATTACCGAGACAAAATCAGTAAATACGAAAATCTAAAAAGTAGAAAAATACAATAAACGCCGAATTGCCAGATGGGTATATTAATGACCCTCTTTCACCACATTGGTATATTTAAAAACTCCGGCGCTAAATGGGTATATAAATTGACACTTTTGCGCAAATGGGTCCAAAATCTCGCCGCCGACGACTAAATTAATTAAAAAAAATCATGATTTTTCTGTTTGTTTTTTTTTTTTAATTCTTTAGTTTCTTAAAACTAATTACTTTTCTTTATACTTCTATTTTTTATTGCTCTGTTTTTCTGTCCCTTATTTTGATCGAATAGAAATGTTGAAGTTTCCATAACCGATAAGGGCGGCAAATGAAAAATCCGGATTTATTTCAATCATTATAGGCTTTTGAAAATCCGGTTTCGGGTTCCAATCGAGTACAGAAAAATAGAAACAATTAATTAAAAACTACTGAAAATCAAATCAATTAAATTACTAAATTTAAAAATCGAAACTCTAACTTATTATGCAAGTCTCGACCACGGTCACCCACAAGGGGACCCATGGTCGGCCCCATCACCACCATCACCACCCACCGACCACCTAGTGCCGGTGAGGGTCGTCGGTGACTCACTGGAGTCACAACGAGGAGAGAGAGAGAGAGAGAGAGAGAGAGAGAGAGAGAAAGAGAGAGAGAGAGAGAGAGAGAGAGAAGGGGAGGAAGAGCACTGGCGACGCTGGCCGCTGGTCGGAGATCACCCAGGCGCGGCCTGGTGGCGCGGTAGTCTCTGCCCGCGTAAAACGGAGGGGGAGAGAGAAATAGAGCACGAGAGAGAGAGAGAGAAAGAGAGAGAGAGAGAAGAGAGAGAGAGAGAGAGAGAGAGAGAGAGGAGGAGGAGGAGGGACGCTCACCGGCGGCGGCCTGGTGGTTCTCCGGCGACGGGCGGGTAAGCCAGAGGAGAGAGGGAGAGTCGGTTGAATGAGAGAGAGAGGAGAGTGTGTGCCGTGAGAGAGGAGAGAGAAAGTGAGGGTTTGAGAGGGTTTGGTTAAGTTTTCTAAACTGATGAAATTGCTCATCTTTTTGCTTATATAGGTCTCTAGTCAACCAAAGTCAATCCCACTAGGTTTAGGAATAGTTTTCTGATTTAAATGCTAATTAAAAGTAATTAATACCATATGAATAATCCTTATTCATACATAAAAAAATTTAATTAAATCCCCCAATTTGATAAATATAAATCACGAAATTCCCATAATAATAATTAATATTATTATGGCTTTCATTGAATAAATCGAATCATTGTATAAATATACGATTTAAATCTCCGAAACTATTTATAAATGAATTATTATAGATATTATAATTATAGAAAATATTGGGGTATCACATTCTACCCTCCTTAAAAGAAGTTTCATCCCGAAACAAAACGAGTTTACCCATACGAAGGTATAAAACGATTTTAGGACCACGATAATGCAATGCAAGTAATACGGTCGTGATCTAAGTCGATTAGCAATGCAACATACAATGCTAGAACATGCAACTCGTGCAAAGCGGTAAACAAAACACGAAATTTCTAGATGTGACATTCTACCCTCCTTAAAAAGGGTTTCGTCTCGAAAATCAAATGGAATTAGTACTTTCAATAAAGAGATCTTGTTACTTCTCGCGCATCATGGATTCAGCTTCCCATGTTGCGTCTTCTTTACCATGACGGGACCAAATAACTTTCACAATCGGAATAGTCTTTGTACGAGTCGAGCGCTCTTTTCAGTCAGTGATCTTGTCTGGACGTTCTTCATATGTCAAAATCTCATCAAGTTTGATCGTTTTTGGTTAAACGACATGAGTTGGATCATGTACGTATCGCTTCATTTGAGAGACGTGAAACACATTGTGGAATTTTTCAAGTTCCACAGGCAAAGCAAAACGATAAGCAACCTCACCAATCCTTTCTAGGATCTCATAAGGTCCAATGTAACAAGGACTCAATTTTCCCTTACGACCAAAATGCATAACGCCCTTGGTAGGAGATACTCGCAAAAGTATCTTGCTTCCCACCTCAAACTCTTTAAGTGTACGACCTCTATCTGCATATGATTTCTGGCGATCTTGTGCACTTCACATCTTCGTTTGAATTACCTTCACAATGTCGACGGTCTGTTGGATCATCTCAGGAACCAAAACTGCAGTCTCACAAATGTCGTTCCAACACACAGGCCATCTACACTTTCGATCATATAAGGCTTCAAATGTTGCTCGATCGATGCTCGAATGATAGTTATTGTTGTAAGAAAATTTGATCAACGGTATGTGTTTGTCCCAGTAACCTTGATATTCGAGGGCACACGCTCGAAGCATATCCTCCAGAATCTGAATTGTTCTTTCCGTCTGACCATCTGTTGCAGGATGAAAAGCTGTACAAAACTTCAATTTGCTTCCGAAAGCTTCTTGTAATTTCTGCCAAAAGTGAGAGAGAAATATCGAGTCTCTATCAGAAACAATATCTTCGGGTACACCATGAAGTCTCATGACTTCCTTGACATAAGCGTCAGCTAGCCTCTCCATATCCCAAGTGTCATTCATTGAGATGAATCTCGCGACCTTCGTCAAACGATCTACTACTACCCAAATACCATTGTTCTTCTTTTGTGTCAAAGATAAACCCATAACAAACTCCATGGAAATCGAATTCCATTTCCAACTAGGAACTTCCAGTGATTGTACCATTCCACCAGGTTTCTTGTGCTCGATCTTGACCTTTTGACACGTCAAACATTTCGCCACGAACTCAGCGACTTCTTGTTTCATGCCTTTCCACCAGAACACTTGACGAAGATCTTTGTAACGCTTGTCTCCACCAGGATGTATAGAATACGGCGTATTATGAGCTTCACCCAGAATCTGACTTTTGATAACTAGGTCATTGGGAACACCAACACGTTCTCGAAATCTCAAAATTCCATCTTGGCCCAAAGTGAAGTCCTCGGATGGTTCTAATTCGACCTCTTTATGGACTAGCTGGATAAAGTAGTATTATATGAAAGAAATGACTAAAATGACTATATGGGAGGTTCAGGCTGGCCAAACTGTTTCTTCGGCCTGGAAAAACATACTACAACTTAGGGATGAGATCCTTTCTACTTGTCATCCAACCCATTCTGCTGAGGAGGTTATGCATCCTTTACTTGCCAGGGAAAATTCAAGATAAATAGAGCGTATGAAAGAATTAGGGAGAGGAGTTCACATGTCAGATGGTGGAAGTTAGGCTCTGAGAAGCTGGCATTGCCTAAACATCGAGTCACCTTCTGGATGGCAGTACAGAATAAGTTGGCTACACAAGATAACCTGACTAAGAAAGATGTTGTCATTGTGAGTAGATGTTCCCTTTGCTGTCAGGCATCTGAAGATGGAGCACATCTCTTCTTCTCATGTCGAGTAGCAAGAGAGATTTGGCAAAAAATCCTTTTATGTCCTTGGTCTCTAAACAGGGAAGTGTGTTGGTTTTTGAAGTTTCAACGGGGTAAACACCTAGTTCACCAAGCTAGACGTGCTACTCTTCTTGCTACTATGTATTCTATTTGGTGGGAGAGGAACAAGAGACTGTTTTCAGGGGTCAGGAGGACAGTTGTTCAGGTTGTCAAACAAATTCGGATGAATGTTTGTGCGAGAATGTACGTCTTCTACACGCAGGAGGAAATCCAGAAGTTTTGTGATAACTCCTTGACAGGGATGTAAAATGCTCACCTTGTAGCTAGACTGTTAGTACCTAGTTGTTGTATTATGTTTGTTAGAAATGGCAATAGTATGTGATTCGCTAGAGGGGGTGTTACATTGATGCCTCCTTCTCAGCACCCATGTATTCTTTTCTTCAGGGCATTGCCTTAATGTCCTTTGGGTAATGGAATGAAAATCTGACCATTTTCCAAAAACAGTGAAGTCCTCGGACTTACCATCGTCTTTGTGGTGTAGGATCCACTGAAGATCCTCATCGCCACCTTGTCTATCTTTGATCTCTTCCCGTAAGGTTGGTCGAACAGTCATATGTGCTAAGGTACCTTGAAAGTCACCTTGAAACACAATCTCCACCTCGCGGCTTTGTAAGTCATGTATGATCTCCTTAGGAAGCACTAAAGCGGTGTTTAAGGTATGTCGAGTCTTCCTACACAAAGCGTCAGCGACCACATTTGCTTTACCCTCACGATACTGAATATCAATGTCATACTCCGTCAGAAGTTCTAGTCATCTCCTTTAGCGCATGTTCAACTCTTTCTGCGTAAATATGTACTTGAGACTCTTGTAATTAGTGAACATTTTGACTGCGGAACCATACAGGTAATGTCGCTAAATCTTCAATGCGAGTTCCAAGTCGTGCGTAGGATAATTATCCTCGTGCTTCTTCAATTGTCTTGACGCGTAAGCCATGGCCTTGCCGTGTTGCATCAAAACACAACCTAAGTCATGCTTAGATGCGTCACTGTAGACCTCATATCCATCTTTTCCAGAAGCTAGACTCAAAATTGGCGCACTTGTAAGACGTTTCTTCAACTCTTGGAAAGCAGTCTCACATTTTTCGGACCATTGAAACTTTGTGGTTTTCTTCATCAAATTTGTGATAGGCTGCACGATCTTTGAAAAACCTTTTACAAACCTTCTATAGTAGCCAGCGAGTCCAAGAAAACTCCAAACTTCGGTCACGGTCGTAGGTCTAGGCCAATCTGTAACAGCTCGAATCTTCTCTGGATCTACGGTCACACCATCCTTAGACACCCCGTGTCCTAAGAAATATACCGTCTCTAACCAAAACTCACACTTTGACAACTTGTCTTAAAGTTAATGTCTTCGCAAGATCTCCAAAACAGTACGTAAGTGTTGCTCATGCTCTTCAGCGTTCTTTGAGTAAACCAGAATATCATCGATAAAGACTACAACGAACTGGTCTAGGTAAGGCTGGAACGTACGGTTCCTTAAGTCCATAAATTTTGCAGGTGCGTTCGTCAACCCAAAAGACATCACAGTGAACTCGTAGTGCCCATACCTCATCCTAAACGCGGTCTTTGCAATGTCAGGCTCGGAAATCGTCAACTGATGGTATCCTGATCTTAGGTCTATCTTAGAGAAAACAGACGCTCCATGTAGTTGGTCAAACAGATCGTCAATTCTGGGATTTGGGTATTGATTTTTTATCGTGGTCTTGTTCAACTATCGGTAGTCAATGCACAGTCTCATACTACCATCCTTCTTTCGCACGAACAAAACAGGATCACCCCAAGGCGATACACTCGGATGTATGTATCCCTTCTCCAACAAGTCCTCAAGTTGTATTTTTCAGTTCCTTCATCTCAGCAAGTGCCATGCGATACGGTGCTTTCGAAATTGGTGCAGCACCTGGAGCTAGTTCGATCGTGAAGTCCATTATGCGTTGCGGAGGAATTCCGGGAATCTCTTCAGGAAATACGTCAGCATACTCGGAAACAACAGAAGTAGGTTGCGGAGCTTCCGCCTCGTGACTTTTATCCACCACATGACAAAGGTAAATCGCTTCACCCTTAGTCACGCACTCCTTGACCTTCATTGTTGCCATCATCTTCAACTTTGGTTTGACCACAACTCCTCGGCAAGTGATTTTCTTACCTCTAGGTCCTCGCAAAGAAACACGTTGTTCGAAACACTCTATCTTAGCCCCAAATTAGGCTAACTAGTCCATTCCCAAAAAAACGTCAAATCCCTTCAACTCGAACTCAATCAAGTCTGCAGGTAGCTCGGAACCAGCTATACTAATTAAACACTTCTCGTACAACGAATTACAACTAACATTCGACCCATTAGGCATCGTAATGTTCTCCCTATACATTGAACTAGGTTATAGGCCTATCTTAGATGCAAAGCTCTTAGAAAGAAAAGAATGCGATCCACCACTATCAAACAAAACAAAAGCGGGATAAGAATTAACAAGAAAAGTACTAGTGATCACGTTCGGGTTTTCTTCTGCCTCATTGCGGTTCATCACATAGATTCTTCCATTAACCCCTCTATTGTTCTTGTTGTTGTGGTTCGGCCCAGGCTCTACAGGTGTAGGAACTTGCACTTGATTGTTCACAACAGGAGCAGCGTTGTTGCGGTTGTTGTTGTTGTTGTTGTTGTTGTAAAACCCGTTTCCACGGTAGCTACCACCATTACCACGATAGCCATTTCCATTCCCACCACGATTGTAGTTGTCATCGCGGTTCTGCCCATTGCCATTTCTTCCTCGGCTCCAACACTCAGAAGCTTTTTGACCCGGCTTATTGCATTCATAGCACTGTAGCACGTCACCACGACAGTTCTTACCAGGATGCGTCTTGTTACAGCAGGTACAAGGCGTATTCCTTCTAGCCATTATCGTAGCTCGATGACTATTCGAGTCACGATTCCTATTCGCACTGTGGTTCTGACCACCACCTTGGTAATTGTTGTTGTTGCCACGTGGTCTTGGCCTCTTGTCGCCATTGTTAAAGTGCGAGGGATTGCCTTCGTCGCACTTGTTCTTACCCAGACGCATGTCTCGATGTCCTACAATCCTCTCCTGATTAAGGGCCTTGTCATAAGATTCCTAAAAAGTCACAGATTGTCCAGCAACAAAACGTTGAATGTCCAATTTCAGACCATCCTCGAACCTTTCGATTCGTTCATCTTCAGTTGTCAATTGATTAGGAGCAAAGATAGCAAGCTCGTTGAACTTGGCAGCATACTCAGCCACAGACAGCTTGTCTTGGTTCAACCCTTCAAATTCACGCTGTTTCAGGCGTCGTAGGGAACTAGGATAAAATCTAGCATGAATGGATTCCTTAAAACGATCCCAGTTATAGTTCGGCACTGCAAGCCAGTAGTTCGCACATCGTTCCACCATTTGTTGGCTCCACCCTTCCGGTAATACGTCGCGGACATGTTGTTAGGCCGACTCGTAGCCAGGAACAACTTTTCAAACTCAATGATCCAGTTCTCCAGTTTAGTCGGATCAGCACCACACTCGAACGTAGGAAGTTTAAGAGCGTCAAAGTCTCGAAAACTGCGCATTTCAGATGCTTGTGCGGTTTCCATCTCTTCTTGGTGTGCCATCTGTCGCGCCATGATCTCGACCACATCGGTCAGACCATCCTCAGGTCTAGCAATCCTATCGGCGTTGGTTGTCATTTCGTGATCTAAGTATATAAAGGTAATGGTATGAACATCATTCAAACAATTTGCACATCTCGACCCATTAAGGTCTAAGTAAGAGATATAAGTTGTAATTGAAACCTTTCTCTTGACATTTATCAAATAGCATATAAGTTTCGATAATTGACCTTACATTGTAGGTCTAAGAAACATACTTGCTTTGTTGTTCTCAGTTCTCATACATTGGTCTCACACGATAAGAAATGACATTCATAATTGACACATTGAGGCTCTATACTAATTTAGTAGGGCAATAAACAATCACACGTAATCATTTTGACATGCTTTTAGCTCTTGGCTCACAATTGATTTAATGATGCTCAATGAAAATTTGCCATAAATTCGACATGGATTTCCCATTATGTCACGACAATATGAGATAGAATTCATGCTTTTAGTCAATCATGCAATTATGTGATAACGACAATCATGTAAGCAAATAACAACGACATTCATATAATCAAATGAAATAGTTTTGCAATAAGATAGATTGTAAAATAAATAACAATCATAAATATTTGTTGCTTAGGCAACTATATCACACCACACCAATCTTGACCATGCAGGGTCATCACAGTAATGAAATAATGTTTCTAAACAAAATGACTAACCCTAGTCAATTACACAACTAAACGTCGACGAAGTTTTGCTTCGATCCAAGATGCGTATCATAATCATCTTTCCTCCTTGGCTTCATCTCCCTACATGGCGTGTAAGGATGTGTATACTCTCTTAACTTTTGAGGCATGAAGCGCCTTCTAAATTTATCCACAAGTTTGCACTTTTTCGACCAACAGCTCTCACAGATATCCTTCGGAGCAAGCACTAAGACGTGGTTAATTTCCCACTCAAACTCAGACAAGCATAGCTCATTGCCAACACCCTTGAAACATAGCGCCCATCGTTCGCCCTTGCTATACTTCTCGTCATTGGTGTAGCCACTCTTCAGTACCACATCGTCATACTTCTCCTTGAGACCTCTCCAAGGATGTATGTTGGGTAAGCTAGCAAGTAAGAGTTCAACCCAAAAACCATGGTGTATCTTTGTACGGTTCTCATATTCGTAACACTCGATCATAGTGTATGCACGATGAATGTAAGCACGGATGTCATCTAGCTCAGCATCAGTGGCAAAGAACGGCTCCACAGGAGGAGACACATCAGCAGAAGGTGAAAGAGGTACAGAGTTGTTGTCGCTTGTATCACCAATATCCTCTAAATCTGGCATGCTAGGTGAATAAGGGATTCCAACTCCATACTCGAATCGCATCTCGAGGTCGACAGGGTTAGGCTTAACATTTGGCTCGTCAGCATGAGCATCGTCAGCCTCAGGTTCGGACTCAGTAGGTTCCTCGTCATACTCAGGATCCTCATTAGCTTCCAAGTCCTAGTTAATGTTGATTGGCACGTCGCCATTGTGATCACCGTCCACGGCGGCTTGATCCACTTCGTGGGCGTCATGGCCATGCGCACGGGCATGGATGCGGCCTCGTCATGCTCGTCGTGCATTGGCTCGCTGTCTGTGGAATGTACGTTTTCCAACTCATGCTCCAGTGCAACAATCATCGCTCGCCATTTCCTATCCTTAGTCGATTTCATCGCGGTCAAACGAGTAATTGTCATCTACAAAAGGACAATCAAACTATAAGAACATTTGAATCACAAACAAGGTGCTTTCAAGTAATTCCTAACTTCTAGGATTACTACGCTCAATGGCTTTACTTACATTTTATTTTCCCCAAAAATGAAACTAATGTTTATTAATTCATTTATTAATCCTATGCAACCATTTAAACCTGGCTTTGATACCATTTGTAACACCCCCGAATTCGCAACGATTTTTTGGGAACTATCAACGTCGTTGTGCACAACACGGCACCACACCACTGAACCGTCCCAAACCCGAGGTTTGTTACTGCGACATTTATCTCTAAGGAATAAATGCTAAGCAGAAAGAAAAGCTAGGTATCAAAAGGGTGCAAACTAAACAAACGAAAACATTAACATCAGGGTTGTCTATAAAGTGAACTTAAGTCCATTAAAATATTATTACAACTTTGCCTTCTAGGGCACAAACCAAAATCCTACAATCCAAAAGAATAACAAGTCTAGAGAACAAGCCCAACATCTAATCTCCAAGGCTACACGTCCTCACTCAGCAACACCTGCAGTCCTGCACTTTAGTTTCCGTGATGGAAACAATGTACAGAAGAAAAGAGAAGAAACAAAAGAAAACAAAAATCAAATAAACTGAATAAACGTCGTCCATACCCAGTAAAAACGCTTTCGCAAACCTTACCTGGGTTTTAGAAGAATCATTGAAATTCATTTGCATTCACAAGTAATTATACATTCAAGCACACGCATAATCAATATTCAATTACATGCAATTCTTGCTTTAGTGATCATTCGAACACACACAGATAATCCATCTTGATCAGAGTAATAAGAGAGCGAATAGAACAGTGATTACTCATATTGTTCATCGATTGATATTGACATGACATGGACTTACTCTAGTGTATATTCACACTATCTCTAACATAATAATCGATATGTAGAGAATTAACAAATGGGGAATGATCCATCCTGAACACGCTACGAGGTGTCCATAAGTAACTTGGAAATCACGCATCCCTAGAGTACATCAATTAGATACAGTCTTTATTGCTCGAGTACTCCTAGGGATCCATTAGGAGTCATATTCTCATTTACAATTCAATTCAGATAATTTGCATTGGTTGACTTAGTGGTGCAACGAGATCACAACTTACTACTTCATTTCATGCTTATGACAATGAATAATAATAATGACGATAACGACATTAATGCGTACAACGAATAATCATGCTCAATATATGTCTAATGAAATTTCGGCAGCACTTCGGCTAGTAAAACAAGATATCCAAGTTTCACTTTAAACAAATACATCCAACAAATATAATAGGTGCTCATTAGCACTCAATAACCCATTCCATTTAGCACGTATATTATATCATAATAATATTAACAATCCAACATCACCCTACTTATTCAATAATTAGCATATGAACTAATTAATTAACGAAACTTCATAAATTCAACATGCTCATTATAATTCATAATTACAGCTAATAATATAATTCTAATTCTCATAATAAACGACGATATAATTTAATCATACTTCGCATATTAAATTCACAACAATTAGGCATTTAGCACATAACAAGTCAAAACTTTTTTATGGGTTTTGGAAGGAGGTAGGTACAATCGCTTACCTAAAAAACGCTCACTTAACAGTATGTAAGCTTCCAAATCACGACCTAATCATGCTAATCAGTTAGGTCCTAATTAAATACAATTACCGTGACATAATCAGTAAACACGAAAGTCTACATGGTAGCAAAATATTAATCTAAGATTTTATTTAAATTTTTTGATTTATTTCAATCAATATAGGCTTTCGAAAATCCAGATTCGGGTTCCAAATGAGTACAGAAAAATAGAAACAATTATTTTGAAAACTGATGAAAATCAAATCAATTAAATTACGAAATTAAAAATGGAAAAATCCTAACTTATGGTGCAAGTCTCGACCACGGTCACCCCCAAGGGGACCCATGGTCGGACCCATCAGTACCATCACCACCCACCGACCACCTAAGGCTGGTGAGGGTCGCCGGTGACTCGCCGGAGTCACGGCGAGGAGAGAGAG
Source organism: Tetragonia tetragonoides (assembly GCA_038025085.1). NCBI lineage: Eukaryota > Viridiplantae > Streptophyta > Magnoliopsida > Caryophyllales > Aizoaceae > Tetragonia > Tetragonia tetragonoides. Next base: position 28,367,461 of record CM076143.1, on the reverse strand, counting down.
AGAGAGAGAGAGAGAAAAGTCGCGCCAGAGAGAGAGAACGAAAGAGAGAGAGCGAGTGAGCAAGAGAGAAGGGGTAGGGGAGCACTGGCGACGTCGGCCACTCGCCGGCGACCTCCCAGGCGCGTCCTGGTGGCGTGGTAGTGGCGCTGTAGTCGCTGCCCGTGAAAAACAGAGAGGGAGAGAGAAATAGAGCACGAGAGCGAGAAGGAGAAAGGTTGAGAGAGAAGAGGAGGGAGGTTCACCGGCGGCGGCCTGGTGGTTCTCCGCCGACCGGCAGCTGAGCAGAAGGAGAGAGAGAGTCGGTTGAGTGAGAGAGAGGAGAGAGAAAGTGAGGGCTTGAGAGGGTTTGGTTCGGTTTTGTAAACTGATGAAATTCCCCATCTTTTTGCTTATATAGGTCTCCAGTCAACCAAAGTCAATCACACTAGGTTTAGGAATAATTTTCTGATTTAAATGCTATCTAAAACTAAATAAAACCATATGAATATTCTTATTCATACATAAAACAATTTAATTAAATCCTCCAATTTGATAAATATAAATCACGAAATTCTGATAATAATAATTATAATTATTATGGCTTTAATTGAATAAATCGAATCATTGCATAAATATACGATTTAAATCTCCAAAACTTTTTATAAATGAATTATAATCGATATTATAATTATAGAAAATATTGGGGTATCACAGTTAAAGACAACCAATTTAGTTACCGTTAACACTTTGCACAATTTATATCCAATTTACATGCATTAATCTACTAAACACAAAACAAGAGAAAAGAGCAATAATTAAACGCTTCAACCTACCACACTCGCTGGACGTTCTATTCAAACGGGACTAACAGAATTTGAATTGCTCTTCGATCTTGGGTGCTAAGTTGAATACAAGGGCTTGCTTGAGTCTTCAAATTCTGAATTTTTCTATGAATTAGGGTTTTGTGCTCTCAAATTGCTCTCAAAAAACTGACCAACCTCCCATAAAAGAGGGTGAAGGGAACTATTTATAGAGTTAGGGGACGAAATTAGGGGCCTAGGGCTGCAGCCCCGGCGACAAACTCGGCCTAGCCAGAAAATTAGGCCCAGTGGCCACACGGAGGCGAACTGCGGCCAGCGGTTGGCCAAAAGGCCCCCGCTGTCACGCGTGTGCCGATGGGTCATCAGCGTCAGCCGCTCGACCCAGAGGCGCGCGTGACTATGGATTTTTGACTTTTTATGCTCAGTATATTACAAAAATGCCCTTGGCTGACCCAGGGGGTCGGGATTGAGTGGTTTTGACCCAAATTTTCAAGACGTGATATCTTTTTATCCGAAAACCTGATTGAGGCAAGGTCAAAGGCGTTAAAATCCTTATAACAAGGGTTATCCAAAGACAGAGGTTTCAAGGAATATGGTCTAGATTTCTGAGCAATGTCCTTTTCTACTTACGTCCATATTAATCCATTACCATCATCACCGGGCTTTGCGGTGCCAGGGAATGAGAACCGATTAGGGTGTCTACAATTGCTCAATACATCATCCTCCTCACTATGGCTTCTGCTTCGCAATGATGGTGAAATTTCCTTCTTTGTGCTTCAATTGTCAGAAAAATTAACAAGGATGAGGTGAGAGAGAGAAGGGTTAGCAGTAGGCCTGGCAATGGGTGGTGGGTTCATGGATACCCGCTCCATCCTCCCCAGATAAATGAGTGAAAACCCTCTTAAACGGGTTTTTGGGTGGGTGGTGGGTGGATCGGGGGGTGGGTTGGGTGGGTTACGGGTGATAATTTTCCACCAGCGAACCCCACCCGAGAATCTACCCATCACCCATTTAATATTTTAATATTTTAATTTTCTTATTAAAAAAATCAATACAAACCTTTTTTTGGTGAGAGGAACCATACAAACCTTAAAAAGCAAAATAAATCCAGTAAAAGTGTATGATCATTTTCCATATCACTGTCACAAAATGGTTGTGGAAAAAGCTAGTGAGAAATTTGCAACCAATAGTAACAATGGCAGCAACTATATTTACAGCAAAGAGCTTTAAAAAGTCGGATTTCGAGGGTCCTAAATTGGCTGTTGCGTTTTGATTTTGGATCCATTCGTTTACTTTAATTGTTTATTTCACCCGTTAACCACCCGAATTCACGCGTTCATCCGTGGATGATGGGTGGATTAGATGCGGGTGAATATTTTGTGGGTGATGGATGGACGGGTGAAGCTAAAAAATAAAATGGGTGGATGCGAGTGATGCTCCACCCGCCCCGAACCTGACCCATTGCCAGGCCTAGTTAGCAGGGAGATGGGTGAATGTAAAAGGGAGGAATTTAATTTCGTAGGATAAATAAAATAAAGAGGATTTAATTTTGTTGGATGGAAGGAATTTTAAGCCTTTACAGTTATAATTTGGGCGCCAGTTTCATTTCCCACTGACACGTAAGCAGACTACTTGAAGAAATTTTTAACCCCGTTAGTTTGGGTGCACTGGAAGCACTAAAGGTAAAAGGCTGGATTATTGAAATTAAATAGTGAAGGTGAGATATAATACAAGTTCAAATTTTGGTGTCTACATGTTGCTTACTCAAACGTTGTCCACGTTTATGAGGTTGAAGTCGGGGTGAAACAAGTGGAGATGAAAATGGAGCAAAGTAACTGGTATCACCTAAACCACTTTAGGAACGAACTACCACTCACATTTTCGAACTATGCCCAGATAATGGCGGGTTATGCCTCAAAACGTAATGATCGATTACTTCAACGAGGCCTATTTGGGGGCATACCCGACCTGCGCCATACACCCGACCTTGATGCTTGTAACAAAATGATTGTTTGGAAGGTTAAAGGTATAATCAGATCCTCCTTTCGCTCTAATTTTCTCTATTATATAAATTAAATCGGCATGACCAGTTTCTTATTACGGAGACCCGAGTCAGACCGTCAAACATTGAAGATATTGTGAGAGTCTTCCCAATTCAGCACTCGTTGCTGGTGGAATCGGATGAGTTTCCTGGGGACCGACTACATTGATGGGTCATCAATTGTGATACCTCAATATTTTCCATAATTATTATATCGATTAAAAAATAATTTTGGAGATTTAAAATGTATTTATATTCGATTACTCAACTATTTCAATTAAGCTATAATAGTAATAATTATTATTATGGAATTCGTATCGATTTATTTGCATATTTACTTAAAAAGGGATTTAAATGAATATTAATTATTCGTAATTTTTTATGTGGTTTTATCTATAAAATTTACTCAGATTATTAAATTAAAACCTCCCTAATTCCTTCCCTTGACATTGTTTGACTAGGGGCCTATTATATATATATATATATATATATATATATATATATATATATATATATATATATATATATAACTGCGTCCTTCTTCGTGTGGTGCCGACACGTTTGATGCCACGTATGCACGCCACATCGTGCAAGCATTACACGTAAGCCGTCACGTCAGCAAAAACTTGCCACATAGCATAACACATCATCCACCATTAACGTCTTATCATTAGTTGAATTAATTACATATTTATTAAAAGTTATAAAATTATAAAATAAAATAGCTTTAATTACGTAAGTCAAAAAATTATAAATCTGACTCCGTTGGATTGGATTTGAAAAACGCTTCAAAATGAGATATATATGTATATGTGTCCGATAAAAGTTGGGTCATTTCCATGCGGCCGTGAATGTCACATCAGATGAAATGTTCGTGTGAAGATGATACCTAAACGCCACATGTGCACAACTTTCTCACGTAGTTTTAGTTGTGCGGTATAAAAGGAGCATGGTATCAAACTTTTAGTACAAATATACTGTTATTGCAGAATGAGTTTATTCTTTTTTTATCATTAATTGAATTACTTATTAAAATTAGTGTATATATACTGTTTTTACTCTCTATCTATATTTAGTCCAATCTCATTACAAATAAAGGTGGGATTAAAATATTATTTATTTAAGAATTATTATGATGCATAATATGGATAGAAATCTTTGCAAAATAAAATAAAATAAAATAAAATATATTTTTATCAATATTATTAATAATTTCACTTCCAATTTTTTGAGCATTATATTATTCAATATGTTCATAGAATTATTCTACGAGCCGGTGCAAAGCACGGGGATAAAACCTAGTATATACATATAACTGGGTCCTTCTTCATGTGGTGCCGACACATGGGACGCCACATAGGCGAGCCACGTCGTGTGGGCATGACACGTAAGGCGACACATAAGCACAAACTTGTCACGTAGCATGACACACCATCCATCATTAATATCTCATTATTAGTTCACTTAATTACATATTTATTAGCATATTTCTAAATTACAAAATAAAATAACTTTAATAACGTAAGTCAAAAAATTATAAATCTAACTCCGTTGGATTGGATTTGAAAAATACTTCAAAACGAGATATATATGTATACATCCTATAAAAGCTGTGTTTTTTTCGTATGGTGATGACACGTAGGCATCACATAAGAGGAAATGTTCGTGTAAATATGACACTTAGACGCCACATGTGCTAAACTCTGTCACATAGTTTTAGTTGTGCAAAATAAAACGAGCATGTGCTATCAACTTTTACTGCACATATACTGATAATGCAAAATGAGTTTGTTCATTATTTTCACTAATTAAATTACTTATTAAAATTAGTGTACGTATACTGTTTTTATTATATATCTAAGCTTAGTCCAATATCATAACAAATGAAGGCGGCATAATAATATCATTGTCAAGAATTAGCATGTTGCATCCTATGGATAGAAATCTTTGCAAAAATAGAATAAAATCTATTTTACTAATAATATTAATAACTTCACATCAAATATAGAATTATATTCTTAAATATATTCATAAAATTATTTTACGAGCCCGTGCGAAGCATGGGGATAAAACCTAGTATATACATATAACTGGGTCATTCTTCGTGTGGTGTCGACACGTGGGACGCCACATAGGCAAGCCACGTCGTGTGGGCATGACACGTAAGTCGACACGTGAGCACAAACTTGCCATGTAGCATGACATATCATCCATCATTAATGTCTCATCATTAGTTGACTTAGTTACATATTTATTAGCATTTTTCTAAATTACAAAATAAAATAACTTTAGTTACGTAAGCCAAAAAATTATAAATCTTACACCATTTGATTGGATTTAAAAACTCTTCGAAACGAGATATATATGTATATGTCCTATAAAAGTTGGATTCTTTCCATGTGGTGATGACACGTACGACGTCACATAAGAGATAATATTTGTGTGAAGATCACACGTAGACGTCACATGTGCTCAACTTTATCACATAGTTTTAGTTGTGTGGTATAAAACGAGCATGTGCTATCAACTTTTGGTGCACATATACCATTAATGCAGAATGAATTTATTCATTATTTTCATTAATTTAATTATTTATTCAAATTAGTACACATATTCTGTTTTTTATTATCTATCTAAACTTAGTCAAATCTCATTACAAATGAAGGTGACATGAAAATATCATTTTCAAGAATTAGCATGCTGCATCTTATGGATAGAAATCTTTGCAAAAAAAATATATAAATTTCATAATATTATTAAAATTTAAAATCAAATATTTTAAGCATTATATTATTGAATTTAATTATTCATAAAATTATTTTACTAGCCTGTGCGAAGCATGGGGATAAAACTTAGTATAAGAATAAAGATGGGAGTCTAGTCAGTTTGCAAAACTGAACTAAAATCCTCACTCCTTCTCTCTCCTCACCCTGCCTCCCTCTCTCTCTCTTCTCTCTCTCTCTCACCTACACTCCCTCTCACTCTCGTGGTCGCCGAAAAACAACCCCTCCCGCCGGTAATCTGTCTCTCCCTCTTCCTTTCTCTTTTTCTTTCTCTCACCATCTCCCCCTCTCCCTCTCTGCATTCACCGCCGCGCCTCCAGGTCATCGCTTGGGAGGTCGCCGGTGAGTGGACGATATCGCGGCCCTTCCCCGCTCCCTTTCTCTTTCTTTTTCTCTCTCTCTCTCGCCCTTTTTCTCTCTCATCATCGTGGCTCCGGCGAGCCACAGGCGCCCTCACCGTCCATGGTGGTCAGTGGGTGGTGGTGATGGAGATGGGTAGCGCCATGAGCCACCATGCATGGGTGGCCGTGTGTAAGGACCCAGATAAATTTCATAAATGTTATAAGGCCTTTGAGAATTTGTAATTGAGAAACTGATTTGGGGGATAAGATAAGTTCAAGAAACCATCGAATTAGAAAAGTATTTGAAAGACTTCAATTGAAACAAAACCATGAAAGATGTCAAAATTCTGCTATCGGCGTTTTATCAAAGGGCCAACCCCGTAGCGCGAAAACTGAATGAGTCATGTTTTTAGAAAGACTCACACTCATATAGAACATATGAGTACCCAAGAATAAGGGTTCGGGGCTAAGGTACGAGGTGGGAAAGTCTTAGTCACCCAACTCGCCTGTTTATGACGGTCTATACTAACTCAAGTTTGCTTAGTAATTGAAAGCCATAATTTTCACACAAAAACCGGATTATCAACCTAGATTATACGATTAATTGGTTCATCAAGCATCACAACATTTATTTATTTATTAAGCCATACTTAGACATGCATTCAATTGACAAGTTAAGCATTACAACGAAAGGTCATGCTTATTTACATAATTTAAAGACAATATTTAGGAAGCAATAAAAGGCATTATTAGAATTATATCTACATTTTGACGACTACAAAATAAACTGTTAAGCAAGAAAGTTGATTTGAGCCCTCAGTGGTTTAGTACCTGAACGTTAGGCTAATTAACAATTGAATAGTAAAAATAGATCTCAAGCAAAGAAATAGGGGGAAGCTCAGCGTCAATACTCCTGAGAATAGAGGTGTCAACTATTGACTGTGTGTTATGAACTGAAGGTCGAGGTTTGTATTTATATGGGACGAAGTAGGGTTTTCCGGGTGAAAGAAAGAGTCGTAGGGTGAAAAAGTGGAGGAAATAGCTGCCGATAGCTACACGCAGCGAGCACCGCTGGCGGACATGAAGAAGCGCGAGGGCCGCTGGCGGCCCTGAAGATGTGTCAGGGCCGCGCAGCTCTGGCGAGGGTCGTGCACGGCCTTGAAAAGATAGGATAAGATTGTAACACATGAAAAAATTACAACTAACTAATCTCATGTTAGTACTAATATATAATATAATAGTCTAATAAAATCACTATTAATTTTTCGTTTTCTCAACAAGGCTTATTATTATTTTCATCTAGTTATTTGCATAGAAATTAAAGTATTATTATTTGTGATATATAGATAATTTCTATAAATAATAATTTTGCAAAAAATAGTTAGAATTATTATTGTCCTAAGTATTTATGTAAACTTCTTAACTAAGCTGGTAATAGTAATAGTTTAGCTAATGCACCTAATTAGTACATGCTAGGCCACGTGTCACGGAAAAGGGGAGGATTTGTCCCTAAATCGCTACGTGTCACCCCTTTTTGAAGCCACTTATCCTCCTTAAGCTTAATTACATTCTTAATCCCAACTATTTGCATGTAACACTATTCAATTCAGTAGACTTTTGCTATTTGTTATTCCATTTCTACACTACCTATTTACCCACCCAAATTTAAAAGTCATTCACTACATCTAGAACATTATTCTACATTCATCTTCACATGTCATCTTCCTCAAAGAAGGGGTGTGAACCGTGAGGCTCGACCCTTGCCCGAGCTCACGCCACCTACGCCATCGTCGTTCTCCATCACCATCTCCACACTTGAGCTTCCACTTTACATGCTTCATAATCCTACTAGCTAGTTCTTGCACTTGCTAAAGGTATTACACCAACTTTGTTTATCACACATTTCTTGTTAAATTTCTACCTTATTGATCTAAATTCTTATTGTTGTTGCTTATTGATGATCGTTGGTCATTAGATCGTTCTAAAACTTCGACCCCGACATCCGACTCAGGACCATGCCGAAACCAAGGATGTCTTGAACCTCGCGATATCAAAACGTTTCTACTTTTATTTAATTAAAATTACATCTGCAAATAATTATAGGGATGTATGAGTTAGCTAGAAATCATGCCTAGGATGTGTTTAAGGATGATTAGTAGTAAGATTGGAGGGCGAAATCTCTTCGGCTGTGCCCCCAGAGCATTGGATGAAACACCACATATTTGCATATAATAGTAACCTTAGGAGATTAGTGTTTAATATATATTATTGCTTGTTTAAATAATGTAATTGAACTTATTAATAATTAAGAGTATTTATTGGTGAACTATGAGTCATCCAGTGGCCTACCCACTAGTGGGTAGTGATATTTAAGGATGCATGTATGTAACCCATATTAGGATAAATAATTACAAGTTAAATTACTGATTATGTGAATTATGGGTGATTAGTTCAATGAATCGTATTTCTTAATTGTCAATAATTAGGAGTTGCGTCGAACGCGTACTAGCAGAAGGACGAGAAGGAGAGGTAAATACATCACCACCACCTCCCCGCGACTAATACGAATTAACCAGATTACCACCGTTCTTATAAAAATTATGTGCTAGATCCCTATTTACGTCATTGAACTATAAGTTACTTGCTGAATATTGAGCTATATGATTTGACTAGAGAGTTTAGGGCAAACTCTACACGTTCCATTATGGGTAGGACTCCCGTATGACGTCTACAGAGTAAAGTGGGCACGTCACATCAGGGTAGATACTGGGATAGGTAACCCGGGATCCCCGGGGTGTGCACACCGTTAACGGAATAGCAGGTTGATTATGTTTTGGGCCCCCGACGCAGAGTCGGATGTTGTGATATGGCGTATAACCAAATGGAAAACAATTATGGGATATGTTGAACTATGCAAATGAGGAAGCATTACAGAACGACTGAGAAATATAATGAGATACATCGATACGAGTATGATTGTTTTACTTGTGCGGTGCAAGCCGGTGTGGTTAGATGATGGGTATTCCATCTGCCAGGCTAATCCATACTCTCTTACCCATATACATATAATAGGGTCCTTCTTCGTGTGGTGCCGACATGTGGGACGCCACATAGGCAAGCCACGTCGTGCGGGCATGACACGCAAGTCGACACATGAGCACAAACTTGTCATGTAGCATGACACATCATCCATCATTAATGTCTCATCATTAGTTGACTTAGTTACATATTTATTAGCATTTTCCTAAATTACAAAATAAAATAACTTCAGTTACGTAAGTCAAAAAATTATAAATCTGACTCCATTTGATTGGATTTAAAAAACTCTTCGAAACGAGATATATATGTATATGTCCTATAAAAGATGAATTCTTTCCATGTGGTGATGCCATGTACGACGTCACATTAGAGGAAATATTTGTGTGAAGATCACACGTAGACGTCACATGTGCTCAACTTTGTCACATAGTTTTAGTTGTGCGGTATATATATATATATATATATATATATATATATATATATATATATATATATATATATAATATATATATATATATATATATATATATATATATATATATATATATATAACTGGGTCCTTCTTCGTGTGGTGCCGACACGTAGGACGCCACATAGGCAAGCCACGTTGTGTGGGCATGACACGTAAGTCGACACGTGAACACAAACTTGTCATGTAGCATGACACATCATCCATCATCAATGTCTCATCATTAGTTGACTTAATTACATATTTATTAGTATTTTTCTAAATTACAAAATAAAATAACTTTAGTTACGTAAGTCAAAAAATTATAAACTTGACTCCATTTGATTGGATTTAAAAACTCTTCGAAACGAGATATATATGTATATGTCCTATGAAAGTTGAATTCATTCCATGTGGTGACGACACGTACGACGTCACATAAGAGGAAATGTTTGTGTGAAGATCACACAGACGTCACATGTGCTCAACTTTGTCACATAGTTTTAGTTGTGCGGCATAAAAGAAGCATGTGCTATCAACTTTTGGTGCACATATACCATTAATGCAGAATGAATTTATTCATTATTTTCATTAATTGAGTTACTTATTAAAATTAGTGCACATATTCTGTTTTTTATTATCTATCTAACCTTAGTCAAATCTCATTACAAATGAAGGTGACATGAAAATATCATTTTCCAGAATTAGCATGCTGCATCTTATGGATAGAAATTTTTGCAAAAATAATATAAAATATATTTTACTAATAATATTAAAATTTCACATCAATTATTTTAAGCATTATATTATTAAATTTAATTATTCATAAAATTATTTTACTAGCCCTTTTTCTCCTTCTCTCTCCTCACCCTGCCTACCTCTCTCTCTTCTCTCTCCCACCTACACTCCTTTCCACTCTCATGGTCGCCGAAAACAACCCCTCATGCCGGTAATCTCTCTCTTCCTCTTCCTCTTCCTCTTCCTTTCTCTTTTTCTTTATCTCGGGATCTCCCCTTCTCCCTCTCTGTATTCACTGCCGCGCCTCCAGGCCATCGCTTGGTAGGTCGCCGGCGAGTGGACGACGCCGCCTCACTTCCCCGCTTCCCCGCTTCCCCGCTCCCTTTCTCTTTCTTTCTCTCTCTCTCTCTCTCTCTCTCTCGCCCTTTTTCTCTCTCCTCGTCGTGGCTCCAGCAAGCCACCAGCGCCCTCATCGACCATGATGGTCAGTGGGTGGTGGTGATGGTGATGGGCTGGGCCATGAGCCACCATGCATGGGTGGCCGTGTGTAAGGACCCAGAAAAATTTCATAAATGTTATAAGGCCTTTGAGAATTTTTAATTGAGAAACTAAATTGGGGGATTACATAAGTTCAAGAAACCGTCAAGTTAGAAAAGCATTTGAAAGACTTGAATTGAATAAAAACCATGAAAGAGGTCAAAACTCTGCTAACGGCGTTTTATCGAAGGGACAAACCAAAGGGCCAACCCTCTAGCGCGAAAACTGAATGAGTCATGTTTTTAGAAAGACTCACACTCATATAGAACATATGAGTACCCAAGAATAAGGGTTCGGGGCGAAGGTACGAGGTGGGAAGGTGTTGGGCACCTAACTCGCATGTTTATGACGGTCTATACTAACTCAAGTTTGCTTAGTAATTGAAAGACATAATTTGCACACAAAACCGGATTATCAACCTAGATTATACGATTAATTGGTTCATCAAGCATCATGACATTTATTTATTTATTAACCCATACTTAGACATGCATTCAATTGACAAGTTAATCATTACAACGACAGGTCATGCTTATTTACATAATTTAAAGACAATATTTAGGAAGCAATAAAAGGCATTATTAGAATTATATCTACATTTTGACGACTAGAAAATAAACTGTTAAGAAAGAAAGTTGATTTGAGCCCTCAGGAGTTTAGTTCTTGAACGTTAGGCTAATTAACAATTGAATAGTAAAAATAGATCTCAAGCAAAGAAAGAGGGGGAAGCTCAGTGTCAATACTCCTGAGAATAGAGGTGTCAACTGTTGACTGTAGTATGAACTGAAGGTCGAGGTCTGTATTTTTGGGGGACGAAGTAGGGTTTTCCTGGTGAAAAGAAAGAGTCGTAGGGTGAAAAAGTGGAGTAAATAGCTGCCGATAGCTACATGCAACGAGCGCCGCTGGCGGCCATGGAGAAGTGCGAGGGCCGCTGGCGGCCCTGAAGGTGTGTCAGGGTCGCGCGGCCCCGAAAAGATAGGATAAGATTGTAACACATGGAAAAATTACCGACTAATTACTCTCGTGTTAGTACTAATATATAATATAATAGTCTAATGAAATCATTATTAACTTTTCATTTTCTTAACAAGGCTTATTATTATTTTCATCTAGTTATTTACATAGAAATTAAAGTATTATTATTTGTGATATATAGATAATTTCTATAAATAATAATTTTGCTAAAAATAGTTAGAATTATTATTGTCCTAAGTATTTATGTAAACTTCTTAATGTAAGCTGGTAATAGTAATAGTTTAGCTAATGCACCTAGTTAGTACATGCTAGGCCACGTGTCATGAAAAGGGGGATGATTTGTCACTAAACCGCTTCGTGTCACCCCTTTGTCAAGTCACTTGTCCTCCTTAAGCTTGATTAACATTCTTAATCTCAACTATTTGCATGTAACACTATTCACTTCAGTAGACTTTTGCTATTTGTTATTCCACTCCTACACTACCTATTTACCCACCCAAATTTAAAAGCCATTCACTACATCTAAAACATTATTCTACATTCATCTTCACATGTCATCTTCCTCAAAGAAGGGGTGTGAACAGTGAGGCTCGACCCTTGCCCGAGCTCACGCCACTCCCGCCATCGTCGTTCTCCATCACCATCTCCACACTTGAGCTTCCAGTTTGCATGCTTCGTAATCCTACTAGCTAGCTCTTGCACTTGCTCAAGGTATTATACCAACTTTGTTTATCACACATTTCTTGTTAAATTTCTACCTTATTGATCTAAATTCCTATTGTTGTTGCTTATTGATGATCCTTGTTCATTATTAGATCGTTCTAAAGCTTCGACCTCGACATCCGACTCCGGACCATGCCGAAACCAAGGATATCTTGAAGCTCACGATATTAAATGCTTCTACTTTTATGTAATTAAAATTACATCTGCAAATAATTATAGGGATGTATGAGTTATCTAGAAATCATGTCTAGGATATGTGTTTAAGGATGATCAGTAGTAAGATTGGAGGGAGAAATCCCTTAGGTTGTGCGCCCCGAGCATTGGATGAAACACCACGTATTTGCATGTAATAGTAACCTTAGGAGATTAGTGTTTAACTAGTTTTATCTCCGTTCTTTGTACGGACTCGTGAGCATCTCTCGAAAATGAAGATAACTTCATAGATGATACCTTATGTCTGTTTTATACAACACAGTATGAAATATCTCTTTAAATCGATCTACATCAAGATTAATGAATGTAAAAAAAGATTGATTTATAAACGTAGATCGTATGGGATCGTACCACTTAAATAAATTTCATTTATGCTATAAAAGATTAAAGATCAAGTTAAATACATATGACATCAAATAGTTAAGGTATTGTTAGAAGTATCGTTTTTTGTTATTTAACCAAGTTGTGCACATGTGGCATCTACGTGTCATTTTCAAACGAACAGTTTCTCTTATGTGGTATCCAACTTGTCATCACAACACGTAAATGACCCAACTTTTATAAGACATATAAATCTCATTTTGAAGCTTTTTTTCAAATCCAATCCATTGAAGTAGGATTTATAATTTTATTTTATTTAGTAATATAAAAAATTCTACTCTTAATAAATATGTAATAAAGTCAACCAATGATGAGCATTAATGAGTGGCACTTGGATGGTGAGTTGTTAGGCTATGTAGCAGGCTTTGCTTACGTGGTGCTTAGGTGTTATCGTCACACGAATTTACACCTACTACGTGGCGTCCCACGTATCGTGCCCACACGAATTGGACTCACTTTTATACTTATGCCGATGTGGCGCCTATGTGTCATCTTCACACGAACATATTCCTCCCATACATGTGGCGTCTCACATGTCATCCTCCGACGAAAAGAACCCAACTTTATAGGACATGGTACAAATGTATCTCATTTTGAAGTATTTTCTGAACCTTATTCAATGGAGTAAGAATTATAATTTTTAAAGTTACATAACAAAATTTATTTTATTTTATAATCTGAAAAATATGATTATAAAAATAATAGGTTTTATTTCTCAAGTCAATTAATGATTATTAATCAATGCTTGACACACTTGGATGATGGCTTGGATGGTGGCTCAGGTGGCGGCATAAGTGTCATCACCACACAAACTTGGCGCTTACGTGGCATCTTAGGTGTCATGCCCCCATGATTTTTGACGCTTACATGCCATCCCAGGCGTCGTGGCCACGCGAAATGGACTCCCTTTTATATATTCTCACATGTCATCCTCCGATGAAAAGAATCCGACTTTATAGGACTTAGTACATATGTATCTCATTTTGAAATATTTTCCGAACCTGATACAATGGAGTAAGAATTAAAATTTTTAAAGTTGCGTTATAAAAGTTATTTTATTTTATAATTAGAACAATAGGATAATAAATATAATAGGTTGTATTTATGAAGTCAAATAATGATTAATAATTAATGCTGGACACACTTGGATGGTGGCTTAGGTGGCGGCATACGTGTCATCATCACACGAGCTTGGCGCTTACGCGACATCTTTGGTGTCATGCCCACTTGATTTTCGGTGCTTACATGGCATCCCACATGTCGTGGCCACACGAACTCACTTTATATATATATATATATATATATATATATATATATATATATATATATATATATATATATATATATATATATATGATTTGCATTATTGCATGTTTAAATAATGTAATGAACTTATTAATAATTAAGAGTATCTATTGGTGAACTATGGGTCATCCAGTGGCCTACCCACTAGTAGGTAGTGATATTTAAGGATGCATGCATGTAACCCAGATTAGGATAAATAATTACAAGTTAAATTACTGATTATGTGAATTATGGGTGATTAGTTGAATGAATAGTATTTTTTAATTGTCAATAATTACGAGTTGCGTCGAGCGCCTACTAGCTGAAGGACGAGAAGGAGAGGTAAATACATGTCCACCACCTCCCCTGCGACTAATACGAATTAACCAGATAACCACCGTTCTTATAAAAATAATGTGCTAGATGCCTATTTACGTCATTGAACTATAAGTTACTTGCTTAATATTGAGCTATATGATTTGAGTAGAGAGTTTAGGGCAAACTTTACACTTTCTATTATGGGTAGGACTCTTGTGTGGCGTCTACAGAGTAAAGTGGGTACGTCACATCAGGGTAGATACTGGGATAGTTAACCCGGGATCCCCGGGGTGTGCACATCTTTAACCGAATAGCGGGTTAATTATGTTTTGGGCCCCCGACGCAGAGTCGGATGTTGTGATATGGTGCATAACCAAATGGAAAACAATTATGGGATATGTTGAACTATGGAAATGAGGAAGCATTACAGAACAACTGAGAAATATGATGAGATACATCGATATGAGTATGAGATGATTGCTTTACTTGTGCGGTGCAAGCCGGTGTGGTTAGATGATGGGTATTCCATCTCTCAGGCTAATCCATGCCCTCTTACCCATAATTGCTCTTAGTCTAGTAAGCCATTGAATTAATGTTGTATGTTTCTTGAAATTGAAGTTCTGTGATAATATATGTTATTTTATAGAAAACGGTTGAGATATAGATACATTGATCACTCATGAGGCTGCCAGATAAGAAATGAAATGAACTCACCTTATGTGTTACGTGCTAAAGAATATCACCTAATAACATGTTTTTACGCGGTGTGGTGTACTTACAAGCATTTATGCTAATTTTCTTTCTTTTCTCTATTTTCCTATGTTTTCTTTCTTTGGATGGAATTGCCTAAGTGCAGATTTTTGGCATGGAGGATTGGAGAAGATTTGCAATCATGAGTGCGATCACGATCATATGTCTAGTATTTTGGTTTAGACTTTTGGCTAATGGAATGGTACTACTATTTGTAATTATACAACTACTGCTCTTAAGTTTGTTCTAAAGAGACTTAATTATGGTAATGATGTAAATTAAGTTAAGTCTGGATTTTACTGGTGAGTTGATACTGTTTTCAACATTTTGTTTGTCTAACCGGCAAGCACGACGGTAACGCTCCAGAAGTTAATCCTGCTTATTCCGTTGCGAAGGAAATAATATATTGTCGTTAACCAGACATAATTTCCGGGGTGTTACATATTTCCTGAAAACATGCCCTGTTTTCTCCAACTAAACAGACCCTAACATTTTTCGTTGTTTGGTTAATTTGATTTGGAAGGAAAGGAATGAAATTACAATTTTAAACTCCATTTTCGTCCAAATGCCACTAATTTGGAAAGAAAGGAAATGAAGGATTTCATAGAAAAACTTTTCCATCGTTTTCTTTCCCTTCTAGTCACTCTCTTTTTATTTTTAAAACCAATCATTGGAAAGGTAACAGAGTTTTCCTTTCGTTTCTTTTTCTCTCTACCAAATTAGCTCTTGCACTTAAAGAAACGAGTAAGTGTAGCGGTAGCGCCCTGAAATTTAGAGAGTCCTCAGCTGAGTTTCTTATTGTTCTTTTAACGGGTTTTCCCCCTGATTGACTAGATTGGTATTTTAAAAACAGGGTCTAGTTGTAATACCCCATATATTTTGAACTATTTTCCTAAAATAATTTATTTATTTTAAAAGGTGATATTTATTTAGTTTTTGGATTTGGGTTGTATATGTCTAATAGTTTAATAGAAAAAAAGTAGTAGAGTTTCATTTTGCTAGAAACTCTTCCACCGCCTCTTATTTCTTCTTGAGACTTCTTAAACCGCTTTCTCCTTTTATTTACCTCAGTTCAACGTCTCACCCTTATTTCTTTTCTTCCTCTAAACCCACGCACAACTGCATCACCAACACCTAAGAATTTCCATGACCACGACCTTCACCACCATCGTTTTCAATTTCTCTCTCCTCTCTAAACCTCGCTGCTACTCAAAACTTTACTGTTGTCGTCAATTGTGTTCTGTCGATTGAAGGAAGCAGACCCCTCTCTCTCACATTCTCCTTTCTCTCTCCTCTGTTCGTGTGGTTGCTGCCATGAAGTCCGGCGACCACCATCCACCACGAACGCCGCCAGTTAGTAGCCACCCAAGCTCGTGTGGGTTGCCCAATAGGTCACCATTTTTGATTGGATTTGGATGCTTAATTGATTTGAATAATTACAGGTAACCCTTTCTATTTGGTTGGAGATGGATGTTATTTTCTCTTTTATGTGGAAAGGATGCTTAATATGTGAATTATTATTTGTTGAATTATGCTTTCAAATTGCTATAATTGTGGTGGTTGTTGATGCTGTAATTGTGTTGTTTGGTCAGATTGCTATGTCAGATTTTTATATAGGTAGTTTGTGCTAATAGGACTTGCACTAAGTTTATTGATATGGGTAATTACTTATTAGAGTACAAGTTAGGAGGTGGCAGTATTGTTAACACTAGATATGGAGTTTTCAAGTTAGATATACGCAGACCATGAACTGAGTTATATGATTCATTGAGTAACCCGTGCCATATTGAGTTGTACAATTTCTAACCAGAATGGGTGTTTGTTATGGAAATGAGATTATGAGAA
Organism: Tetragonia tetragonoides; assembly: GCA_038025085.1. Classification (NCBI taxonomy): domain Eukaryota; kingdom Viridiplantae; phylum Streptophyta; class Magnoliopsida; order Caryophyllales; family Aizoaceae; genus Tetragonia; species Tetragonia tetragonoides. Next base: position 28,350,245 of record CM076143.1, on the reverse strand, counting down.
TAAATTGATTTTGAATATTGATATTGGTTTGAGGCTCGTAAATTATTAGCTTCCTTAGTTCTAGACATGTGGACAAGTAGCCTAAGACGTTGACTCTTAGGTGATGAGCATTAGTTTATGAAAATGGTTACATGGTTATGAGAATTGGTCCGAGAGTGGACTTCTGAGAGCCTGCGGGCTATATTATGAGTTATGGGGCCTATGGCCAAAGTTATGAGAATGGATTTTGTTTCTACGGTTTGCCGCAAGTTCACTTCCCACATGGTCGAGGCTAGGAGCTAATGACCGAGAGCGATTGGCACATACTTTTGGGAATTGAGTTATAGATGATATGGAGACTACTTTGGGATTATGTGACTTTAAGGTCATAGTTGACCTGAGTTGAGATCCTAGTGCTTTTATTTGTTATTCGATAGAATGCTTGGTTACTCAACTTTGCTGATTGGTTGCTTTCTGTTCTACGTGTGTGTGCGTCCATTTTTCTTCAACGGTGGGCCTATGATGAACCTATGCGATATTAGATTGCATGGGGGAGTAGATTGGAGTATGTTTTACAGGTTGTTCGATTCTGAAGATCTAGATGGACCATTCGGTTAGAGCTGACCAGAAGAAAGATTAGCGTTGTCTGTTGTGATTATATTTTCTAATTATTCATTCGAGTGTAAATTGTAAAGCATTAAGTTTGTTAGGATTGTTTTTGAGTTGTAATGTTTGCCTTGCACTCATTCAATGAGTGAGTGTGGCAGTGATGCTCCGGATTTGGTTAGAAGTCTTCCGCTGTCAAATTGGATTATTTTGTTGTATTTTTCTATTTAAGCAGATTCTGTAAAGTCAATAACTTGGGATGCCTATTTACAAAAGAAACACTGTCGAAATTTCGGGTAGTGTTTATTCTTTTTTGTTTATTTATTATTTAGAAAATCCGGGGTGTTACACTAGTGATGTAAATAGATCGGATTGGGTGCGGATGAACCATCATCTGCTCCATCCGCAAAATCCATGTGCGTCACCTGCGAATCATCCATCCATCATCCGCAGATTAGTGGATAGATCGAATGATAAATGGATTAATGAAGTGTGATATCTATTAACATGAAATCTTTGTAGAATATTTCCCTAATCAATAAATTTGCTCCAAACATCATGCATAGAAGTTCCATACAACCAAAAATATGGAATAAGTTTCTATCAAATACAAGTATCATACATCAAAACCTAAAAGTTATATAAAATAAAGATTTTTTTTTATATTTATAATTTACTTTCACTAAATGGAAGGTAAATGGATGATAAATAGTTTCGCGTAGCGGGTTAGTGGATGAGAAATTCTCACCCTACTCCATCACCCGCTCCATCCATCATCCGCAAAATTATCCATTTATTCGGGTGTTTTATCCATATAGTTGGATGAGGTGGATCGGTCATCTGCGGATGCAATATTCATTTACATCTCTAACGGGGTATGAATCGTATTGGTATTTTTAACTTTTTTGATGAAAATTTGGTGTTTTAAAAACAATGTCCGAACCAAGGAGGCATACTTTTAACTACTTCGACGACGATTTGACATTTTAAAAATAAAGTTCGAACCACGAAGGCACTTTAAGACTGGCCGAGGTATGTTTAATAACAATCAATTTCTTCTAATGTTTTTCATTATTTTTTGGCTTTCTTAATTTCCTAAATAAACTAAAATATAAAACAAAGAAAATATATCTAATCAATCTCCATCATTCATCATTGCGAATTGGATCAGATCCTTGCTCCCCTTTACTTATTCGTCGCTCTTGCCCGCTGCCTATCCATTTATCAACCAACTATCACTGTCTAGAGTTGCTAACGATCATTGTTTCTCTCTCCTCTCGTATGTTTATATCGTCGATAATCACCCCCTATCAATTATCATCCACACACAACGTGAGGCTCAGTAGACTCAAGGTTGCAAATACACTCATGATCAAAATCAATCATGAAAGCCCCTAGTTAAATCATTATCATCATTTGGCAAGATATCACGCATAAATGGTAAATTCAATGTTTGCATCTTGCTCAACTCCAAGTCATGCAGCAATTAATTAAACCATACTCATCGTGGTCCCTTAAATTTTGGTTGCAAAATTTGTGGGGGGTCAATGGATCACCATGCCATTACTAAATATTCGCAAAACCATAGTGGGAAGGAGTGAGAGCGAGGACTTTTAATTTTTGATCTTTTTCATTGTCGGTGATAATTTTGCAAATAGAAAATCATGAGATAAAATAAACGAGTACAAAAAAAAAAGGAAATTGAATTTGCATTAATGATTCCCCACCGGTGGGCTTAAGGAACTTATGTGACCAACATTGCTTTTTTAAATATGAATTGTCGCCAAAAAAATTTATAATACCAATATGGTTCGGACCCTATTTTAAAAATACTAATTTGGTTATTCGGACAGGTTTTTCATAAGTCTTTTTAGACAGGATTGTCTCTTTTTTTGAGTTAACCACATGTTCACCTAAGCCCTTTGGGTCCAAGTTAATCATGTTCGCACCAGGTCAGTCACGATGGGGTAGAGTGCTCCCACTAAATAGTTTTAAACAGAACTCTGCCAGATTATCGGCTCAAGTTTATTTATTTACTAGTAATAATGTCCGTGCGATGCACGGGTTGATAATAATGTGTCTTCGTTTTTACTCCGTAAAATAGAGTGGTTCTTCATATTTTGTAGAGCTTATTTGATGGATTCCTTCCTTCGGCCTTTTTTCAATTTTCTACAACTAATTACTCGTTTATGTATCACGTCTCATTGCTTTTGAGGTATATGCCAGATTTATATAGAGAAGACATGTTTAATTTTTTTTATTACATATTACTATAATCAAAATGGGTCTTATTTTAAAACCTCGATTAACCAAATTGGTATATTTAGTGAGACACCCGCGACAAATTGATATATATTTTAACTCCGGCGACATAAGAATATATTTAGTGAATGATTTTGGCACTTAGACCCATAATTTCAATTTTTGTGAGAATCTCGGGTAAGATTCTTGTTATTTACTATTTTCCTAATTATTTTATTAACTTATATTTTGTTAAATCATTTTCGTATTTCTCTCCCCACCCCTCATTCATTTCTCCCATTTATTATCCAACTCTCCCACCACCCCCTTTTACTTGATGGATTGAACAAAATTTTCCCTAGTTTTCTTCAAATTTGTGCTCCCCTTATTTTGCCTCCCTCAATTTAGTAAACCCTAATTTTGTGTAAGGAGAAGCAAGGTAGTTAAAAGGAGTTAGGGATTAAATACAGGAAAAATAAAAAAGGGTGAAAATATAAAAATAATTAAGAAAAAGGAAGAAAAGAAAAATAATAATTGGGCAATAATAAAAAAAAAATTATGAGATCTGACCGGAGATACCCACTTAAATTTAAATAACTAGTTTTTGCTCGTGTAATGCACGGGATATTTAAAGTGAAAAATACAATAATAATATGATATTTGACTGATGATTTTATTTGTGCATAATATATGTCATATAAAAATATTTACTAATTCCTATCAAAAAAAAAAATTACTAATTATGTTTTATAACCTTACTCATATTAAGATGTGTTTTGCTTTCATCATAGTTTTCTATTTTTATTTATCCTTTATGTCTCATTTCTCACTTTTTGTTATTCGACGTGAGACTTGTATTAATATCTATGTGGATATGTGAGACGATGCCCACATATAAGATATAGATCTCTGATACATTTAACCTTAATAAAAGCAAGGCTAATAAAAGGTTATGTTCGAGTTCCTACTTTGACTCCCTAGTCTTATACCGCTTTCATCATGTTTCATTCGTTACTTCCTTTTCCAATATGGGACTTAGTATTAACTATTGAATCAAAGGATGGGGGCAACCCAAAGGCTCATTAACATCTCACTCTTAATCTATATGATTTGGGCAAGGTCATAAATATAGAGTAACTTTTTTTTTTTTTTGACTCAAAGGGCCCTATCACTTTCTTCTCCAATATGACGATTATAATTTTTTATTTTATTTATTCTCATAGTACGCTTCAAACTTGATCCTTATTTGAATTTAAAACTTATTTTCCCTTCATCATTAATCTACCTTAGTGGAATTTCCTACTCATAAAACATGCTTATGAAACCACACTTAATATGACCCTCAAAATAGGCCTGTAAAAGTATGTTTTGCACTTGTCTTGAGCTACTTTTGTATTGGCTATCTGCTTTTACCATTACTTCTCGTATCGATGTGGACTCTTAGCTATACTTTATTAATTAAGGTTTTTTTTCTTCTATATTGTTTATTAAAATAGACCTTTCTATTACGTAAGATCTAAAAATAAATAAATAAATGGCATGCTTATGAAACTCTACTTAAGATGACCCTCAAAATAGGCCTACAAAGGTACGCTTTGCACTTGTCTTGAGCTATTGACCCTCTTCTTTTATATCAGTTATCTGCTTTTTCCATAACTTTTCATACCGATGTGCGACTCTTAGATATACTTTATTGTTTAAGGTTTTTATTTTATTGTTTAGGGTTTTAATATTATTTGTTAAAATAGACCTTTCTATTACCTAAAATCTAAAAATAAATAAATAAATGGCGGAAAAGAATTATAACGAAATCTTTTTTCTTCGTGTGCTATATGATTTGAAAAATTAATTTAGTATCATTGTTGGCGATTGGCTTACAAAACAGATACTGCATTTTCATCTACGCCAAAGGGCTAAGCAAGATGTGCTTTGTTTCAAGTTTCACCCTTGGTTCTTATATATGTTCTTTACTTGACTATACTTACTTAGTTTTTCAATGTGGGACTCATAGTACTTTTGAAGTAATTGTTTTTTGTATAATTTACAAATGTATGTTTTGCACTTGTCTTGCGTTATTGATCCTCTTACTTTTACTTTTATATTGGCTATCTGCATTTTTCATTACTTTGTTCTCATACCGATGTGGGACTATTAGTTATAGTTTATTATTTAAGGTTTTTCTTTCTATATTGTTTGTTAAAATAAATCTTTCTATTAGGTAAGATCTAAATAAATAAATGGTGAAGAAGACTTGTAGCGACACATTTTTCTTCGTGTGGTTTATAATTTGATAATTTTGAAAAATTAATTTAAATTTAGTATCATTATTGCGAGTGGCTAACAAAACAGATACTACACTTTTATCTACACCAAAGGGCTAAGTAAGATGTGCTTTGCTTCAAATCTCACCCTCTGTTCTTATATATGTTTTTTTACTTCACTACTACCTATTTAATTTTTCGATGTGGGACTCATAATACTTTGAGAAGTAAAAATTTTTGTCTTCCCTTTTTTGTTTTGTTTATTTATTACGCTGGGTACATAGGGAAGTACTCATAACTCTTTGCCCTTATGTGGACCTTCTTACTCAAGATTAGTTAAATTGAGCAAGAAATGTGTGTGTTTTTGAAACTTGGTCTATTATTTTTATACACATGCATGGGTCAATGATTCATTTATTTTTCGATAGGGGACACACACTACTGAACAATCAAAAGATATAATGCATATTCGGAAAAAGAAAAAAAAAGTACTCCATCAATCCACGCAAACCAAAAAAGAGCAAATCAAGGAGGAAACAAAAAAAAATTAGGAACCAAATCTTTAGAAAAATTGACCAAAATATAATAGCACAAAATCAAAGATGATTGATACAAATTAGGGAAACAATAAATGAAAAGCAAAAAAACGAAAAGGAATCTTTTACAAATTATTACTACGCATTGAAAGCAAATATTATTTCCATAATATTGTGATATCATATATTTAGTTAGTAGCTTCTTGTGACTTGTGAGGCTTGCAAAAGGTTAATACTCTAATATATATATATATATATATATATATATATATATATATATATATATATATATATATATATATATATATATATATATATATAGGGTAAGATTGCTGGTAACATGACAAGTGTCACAATTTGATTGGTTAATACATTTTTTTGTTTTTTGTTTTTTGTTTTTATTATGGTGAGTAATGAATTGTCAAAAATAAATATCATATAATAATTGTTATAACCTATTGATATTTTTTATTTTTATTTAATATTAAAATTACATTAATACAACCTAATATAGCATTAATCTCCCTCATTAACGTTGTCAATTATAATTTTTGACTATTCAGGTATTGTAAGGAGGTTTGACTTGATAATTAGTTGTGTATCAAAAAAATTCTATTTGTTATTAAAATATTAATTAAAATTTCTAATCAATTCGGTATAGAGGATGAATATTTCGCACGATATATAAAAAAATTTATATAGTTGTGGGTAAAAGCGCATGTAACGTACAAGTGTCATATTTTGATTAATCTAAAATGACACTAATGTCCAGTTTTAACGTTATCAAAATTATAAAAACTTCAATTGAGTATAGACGATGAATATTTGGCGAATGGATGCACATTATATATAACAAGTATTATGTAATTGTGGGTATAAGCTCAGGTAACGTACAAGAGTCATATTTTGAGGACTTACCTACTATTTTTTATTTTCCTAGATGGTGAGTTGTTTGCAATTGTTTTTCCATTTGAAAGGAAGTTAGACTTCCAAATTCTAAATTCGAATTAGTGAAATACACATTAAGGGACGGTGTAATCAAACTGATAATTGTTTGATAACGAAAATTATATTAATTGGTATAAGCGTCTGTTACGTAAAAATGTACTATTATTTGTGGGATAATCATCGTTAATATGACAGTGTTCAAATTTTAGTTAAGATTTATATTTGAGGGTATAAACCATAGGTTAGACATGCGACTAAATTTTGCACAGATAAGCGAAAATAAAATGACATGTCTCACATTTGTAGTGCAATTTGTTAAGTTATATTTTAGACGTACAATTGCAAGTTAGGTGACAATTTACAGATATTTGTTTTTAATAGGACAATGATAAGTAATATGACACGTAACCTTTTAACCAATCACTATATTCATTATTTTATATAATCTTTTTAAAAATTGAAAAATTTCAAAAATTTAGCTAATAATACTAAACATATAGTAATAAACGGAACGTTAGTGCTTAGCACGGGTTATTTCCTAGTGAGACTGAAAGTTGGGAGAAGAGAATTAAGGAGAGGCCACGATTAGGATTTTGCTTGCACCACAGCAAAATACCTACATTAATATTTTAAATAGGATGGATCCAAGTGCCAAAATCGGTCAATAAATATACCCTAATGTCGCCGGAGTTAAAACATTTACCAACTTGTCGCGGATGTCTCACTAAATATACCAATTTGGTCAATCAGAGTATTTTAAAGTATATTTCGCTCTCCTTATAATGGTGTAACAATTTTGAATTTTGGAAAATTTGAATACTAATTATATGTTGTTTAAAATTCAACTATATCTACATTCTAGTGATAGTTGAACTCCAATCTTTTCACTTGTCCAAAATTCTATTTATCTATAATTATTGTTATTAAACTCAATTAAATTATTTTTGCTTTTTAATATTTTGCTTAGGTGGAGTTCTTTAAAACTCTCAAAAAAATGCCAGCTTTATAAAAGACTAGTTTTAAAGCCCGTTGATGCCCGGATTGTGTGTTAATAACATATTGGATATAATTTAAATACAAAAAAAAAAATTATTTTGCATTTAAACTTAAATCAATTAAAAACATTAAATACTATGGTAATTATTTCATGTGATGGGTCGGGTTTGGATTGGGTGGTCCATTTAGCACTTTTAATTAATACTTCTCCGTTGGTGGTTTCAGCCTTTGGTATTCACAATAATCATTTTGGAATTCTTCTTGTAAAAAAGGGTCATATCAACCCATTACCAATAATTTTTTTTAATATACACGGTGGTGTGTTAGTAGCATGTTGAATATAATTCACTAAATAAAAACAAAGTTTTTTTTTTTTTTTTTTTGCATGAGAACTTAAATCATGTTCTTGTGCTGGATAAACACTTGTTTGCTAATTCTAAGAGATTGGAAACAACAATCGTTAAGTTTTCTACTCAAGCCCAAATTTTATTATCAATTATTTTTATTTTATGATATATATATATATATATATATATATATATATATATATATATATATATATATATATATATATATATATATATATATATATATATATATATATATCATAATCCATCCCACCCAAAAAGAAGTGTTTGACTAGTATTCTGATTCCAGTGTAACACTTACGTATCGTTTGACTATTTTCTTGTTTACTTTTAATTATACTACGTATCTTTTGAATTAAAAAATAAGAAGGCAAAAAAGGAATTTGAAGGTTAGTACACCTTGATCAAGTGCGGATTGTATAAATTATATACTAAACCAGAACAGAGCAGGTCTGAGAGTTTTGTTTATGATTCCGAATTATTACATTCCTTAAAATTGGCATCCATTCATTCATCATTACTATTCTAACCTCAAAATCTAGAGATATACATACTCATAATTTCTTTTCTTTTTTTCTTTTTATCTCAAACATATTCATAATATGAGATTTATGTACAATCATAAATTACTCTCTCTAGCATAATATTATTATACTATCTATCATGATCTCCAAATAAATTAATAATCTAAGACACCTTTTTCAGGTAAAGTAACATATTTAAGCCTTTTACCATTACAAAGCCCCTTTTAACTATATGAACATATGTCTTCCAACAACATTGTAGATTATGTAAATAAAAATTAAGAAAATATTAGTCAAAATAGTTCAATGGACACAATCCTTATTAAACCCAAAAAAAAACGTTTGGAGAATAAACATAGAATAAAAAACTTACTTAATGTTGTTTAATTCATCATCTAAACACTTAAATAATCCCACAACTTGCAAAAGTAAATAGCCAAATGAGTGAATTTGCAATATAAAAATTTTAGGAACAAAAGAATAAAATAAAAACCTCACTCGCCGACCATGTCCATACATATGGTCCATGCTATAGATTACATATCTGATACAATGATACCTGCAACTTGCAACACATAGACAAAGTTAATTATTGATTTAAGAACAAGTACTCCAGACTCCACTGACAATGAACAATGAGAATTAAACATCTTAGAGAGAATATAAGGGAAGCAAAAAAAAAAAAAAAACGTAGGGGATGGGGGCATAGTATATAGAGTATGAAAGTAGTAAAAAATCATGAGGTCATTTGCATAATCTATAGTAGTTTTGAGACAATTGTGAGCACATCAATATTGTTTTCATAAAGCCAAGTACTGATTTTCTAGTTCAAGTCAAACTCAAACTTGAATGTGTTTTAGATAAGCAAACTCATAGCTACAACCGTACTTAGATAAAACTACATTAATATCTACCGCTCATTATCCGACTTCAGCGACATTATCTCCTTTTTGTTTTTCTTTACTTTTTTTTTGTAAGTTTAACTAAAACACTATGGCATGTCAAAAAAATTCTTGAAAAATTTCAACTTTATAAATAGAAATAATTTTTTATTGGTAAAAAATTATAAAAGGTTTCTATTTTGGCTTCTTTTTATTGAAAAAAGCTTACTATATATATATATATGTTCTAAACATATTGTAAATGCATCTCGTTCTGAAGTATTTTTTGATCCGAATCTGATGGTGTGATTTTTGTTATTTTTTGAGATGTATAGAAAACGTTATATATGATTTTGAATATTTGACAAAGATTTGTTATAATCCTTATAAAATTCTAGTATTTTATCAATATCTAATTTTACACCGATAAGGATGCTAAAACTCCTAAACTCTTTACGCCAATTTTTTTTGTCTTTATCTTCGCTTAGGTGGCGCGCTATTAAAATTGTTGCCTGCGTGGCACGCCTCATTGCTCCCCAAAAATGCCTCCTATATATATATATATATATATATATATATATATATATATATATATATATATATATATATATATATATATATATATACTAGTTACATTCCCGTGCGATGCACGGTTCTTGTGTTTATAACAACTAAAAAATTGTCATTGGTACAAACTTGCAAGAATTTTTTCGCCTATGTCACATCTTGCTATCAACTTTCTTGGTTTCCTGTTTAATTCTAGTTGCATGCCCCGTAGGATGCACAATTTTATATAAATAGATTTGGTTTCTTTAAAAAAAAATTAATATTATTGATTTAATAATGCAATAATTTATTTACATACATTCCGGCATTCCCTAATAGACATAAGTGAAATGAATTTTTATTGAAAAGTGTGACATTAAGATAAGAATTAAACTGTATCAATAGAAGATACATGCACCTAAAATATATGATGACTTATTATAATAATAAAAAAAAGGTACTAATATAGGCATTGCATATAAAAACAAAAGTACTAATATTTGCAATGTGTCAATTTAGCACGGCGAACATTTCCGTGCGATGCACGGTTTGTGTGTGAATATTGAATTGAGTAAAGCAGTTTTATTGGTGCAAAATTTCAAGAGACTTTACGCATATGTTATATCTTGATACACAAATCTTCTTCTATGAACCTCTTTTTTAATTGGTATACAAACCTACAACATTGCATCTATTGTAGAGCAGAATACTAAAATTTACAATATCTCTCATTCTTAATCATGATATAAATTAAAAAGCTAGTTTGTATAACCAAACCTTTTTTTTTTTTTTTTTGGGCAATTTACTCTATTATATAGCTTTCAATATCTAGTCTAAAGACCACCACCACCTAATGGATAGTTTAAACCTAGTTGGTACAGACAAACTTGTTTATTATTTCTTTTGTTGCAATTTACTCCAGTATCCAGTGTCCAATATCCAATCTAAAAGACTATGCACAACTAATTAATACTTTAACTAATAGAAGAATGCCTAATTATCACAAAAAAAAAAAAAAAAGAATAATTGTTCATGAACTGATTCATAGGTTTGCATGTGCCTTTTTTTTTTGGTGTAAATACGTTGTATGTGCTTTAATATGCCATGGATTTGTCCATGAATTTCCTTAGCTTCAGCCATATGCATTGAACCGATGCAACTAAATTCTGTCCATTGAACAACCTTAACACTTAATTAATACTTTCAAATTGAATATGACTTGGATATATTTGGTTTTGAATTAGTTATATTAATGCTTATGTGTCACATAATTGGTGTATTCATGCTCACATGGCATGCTTATGTGTCATTGAAGCAAAGAACCATATTCACTTTTATATATATATATATATATATATATATATATATATATATATATATATATATTTATTTATTGTGTAGATGTACATATATAATAGAGATATTCCACCTAGATACTTACCATTTATTGTACTAGGGTTAATTATTGTGTGCATCTACATATATAATAGAGATATTCCACCTAGATACGTACCATTTATTGTACTAGGGTTATTGCTCTACAAGCAAAACCCTCCTCATATGTGAATAATACAGTTACGTCTCTCTCCCATTCACTCTCTACTTTCTATTACTTTAATTGTTTCACAACACGTTATCAGCACGAGCTCTTTTTAGAACAAGGCTAATGATAGAACAAACTTATCTCGAACGAAAATCGTGGCGTGATAAATCACTGCCCTAAAGTCGAATTTGCCCCCACATGTACACTAGGGAATTTCCGGCAACAGACCTCCAGGGATACACGACAACCAAAGCTCCGGTGTACTACGGTGCAATGGTTTTGAGAGCAACCTGAACTACTGCCAAACGAATCAGAGAGAGGGTATTTTGTGTGTCTGTGTCTATGTCTGTATCCTTTGTGAAATGGAATGTCTCCAATATATATAGAGGAAAGTAGAGGAACATCATCAAGGCAAAGACATTAAAATGGAGAATAAATTTGGAGGTCATCAATAGAGAATATTAAGGGAATCAATATTTGTAACGGAAAGCACTTATTGATTTGTGTAACGGAAAACAATTAATCTTCTCCAATCAAACTTCATCAATGTGGGGAATTAAGGAGTCATCCATTATGGGTAACTAAACAACTTACCTCTTGTAAGTTACAAATGTGGGACAATAATATTGTCCAACATCTTTTCTTTGAAGCAAATATTCCAACAATCCCCCACATGATTCAAAGGAAAGATAGAAAGGAACAAGATTCGAATGGCAGTAGGAGGTCGTACGTTACGATACTAATGTCTTGTGGACTTGAATTAGTACCTTGTGCTTACAAGTTTGCCCAACAACCATTTAGGTGGAAAAAATTCCTTGAACCTTTCACGGTATTTGTTCAGTGCAAATTGCGCACTAGTTTAACCTCAAAATCAGATTTACTCTCGCGAAAAACATTTATACATTAGCCCCTTACGTGCCTGGATATTTCTGTGAACGCTCTAGAGAGTTATTAGCCCAAATGCTCTCATAGGGGGCGGGCAATTCCCCCACATTCACATAGGTGAGTTCATCAAGTGTGTACTGTCTCACACCACCTTACAAGGCTATAAACTCATTAAGAGCTAAAATGCTCAACCTCACACACATGACAGTACACGGGAAAAATACTACATCATTTCATAGAGGAATGGGGTTTGTAGTACATGACTGGAGTTGTTTTGTGATTTCGTTTGACCTCATTGAACCTGGATATATTCCAGGTTGGGTATCCATCACAATTCACTCCCACTGGGCTGAAGCCCCATTCCTAGTGCTGACTCAAGCACTATCTTTCCACAAAGGCCTTTGGAAGAGGATTTGCAAGTTCCTCTCCAACTTAACATACTCGAGTGATATCACATTATATCTAATCAGATTTTTCACAATTCCATGTCTAAGACGTACATGCCTTCTCTTTCCGTTGAAAGGATAGTTGTGGGCTACTCTATTAGCCACTTGACAAACACAATTGACAATCACAACACATGGATACTAGTGGAGTCGGTCTCCCCCACAATGGAATATCTGCAGGCAAACTTTTTAGCCATTCGGCTTTGTAACTTGCCACATTCTTGAATAAAAACTTAGATTCCATTGTGAAACTTTAGAACACAAAAATGTTTGGAAACTTTCCAAAATATAGCAGCACTAGCAAGAGTATTTCATCATTCTTGCAGATTTAATATGCATGGCAAATTCCTTCAAACACAAGGAAAAACTTAGAGTGCAAACTAAACCCAAAATAGTACCTTACAAATACTTTAATAAAATAATCAAAGTATTCTAATACTCACGATTGGGCCTATTAGTATATCTACTCAACCTGCATACGTTATATGCTATATTTGGTATGTTATAACTCATCAACACTTCCAACACTCTTAACATATTCTCCTTATAATACACTATTACTTCTATTCTTTTCTAACTGAATGTTAGAATCATAAACGAGAGTAGAATCAAAATTGACTAAACTTTTTTAATATTATAAATTCTCAACTTTATGAGACTGATTCAAACTCAAACTCTCAGAAGTTCTAGTGATTTTAATGTCAAGAATAAATTACAAAATCTTTACCCTTATCTTTCAAACATAGCATGATTTCAAGAAAGTTCATATTGTGTTATCATATCAATACTTATACTAAAATCAAGCATGTCATACACAAAAGACAATTTTCAGCACATTTATGCTCATCATATTTATAATCAACACAAGCATTATAATCAACAACCTTGAAACCATAAAAACAAAGTGCAATAGGATTTATCATACCATTGTTTGGTGCATATTGAGTAATCTCATGGCTTCGTTTGACCACTTTGAACCAATGAAGGTTAGGTGTCCACCATGATTTCCTCAATCTAAGGGCATTAAGCCTCAACCCCCTCGACGATTAAACAACAAAACTAAGAACAATTTTTCTTTAATTTATATGGTTACTTGATGCACTTTGTCTATTGCAAATGTGTCATCTCTTAATACCATTACACACCGATTTTAACAAATCAGAATTAAAAAAAAAATTGACACACTTAGCTTTTCCCAATGGTTCAACATGTCTCTAAATCATATGTCGTGATAATATGCTATACAAATCAAGTTTTAGAGACAACACCCAAATTAGGAGAGAGACATATTCACTTGTACAAGTATATATGTTATTAACTTGTCACATAATTTGCACCAATATACCCATCAAACACGACAAAGATGTCTATCAAAGTGCAAACACAAGTTAATCTATAGCATATTAATTCAATAACTCTAGCATACACAAAATAAATAAAAAATTTAGAACCTTAGTTCTTCTTATGTGATATGCTATCATGAGTTCCTCGCATAGAGAACATAAAAATTATGGCCTCTTTCAATATATGATAAATTCATATATAAATAATATGGTATTATCTACCACAAGTGCCAAAAATTAGCTTATCGTTTCCACATTGCATATAAGCTATACAAGAAATGATAAATGATTTCACTCAAATCATCATTTTTATGCTCAAGATATCTCTAGAATTATATGTAACATTTTACGAGCATAAAAGATATATACATAGATATTCAAATATCTTAGGCCCCGAAAGCGAGTTAAACCCACAAAGATTTCCGTAAACTAAATTTAATTAGTTACCCATACGTTTTCAAAAAAAAATCGGGTTCAATCAAATTATATTGAGAACACCAAAATAAGTATAAATATAATTATACCACTTCCCCCACATGTTCTCAATATATATATCAACTCATCAATTTAATTGTGATTCCTTTGAAGGCGATATAAAATATTAAATATAAATATGCCACAATTGACAATATTAAAAAAATCCGTAACGATTTTCAGATCGAAGGAACAATATTTAATCACAATAAATGACACTCAATTAAAGATCCCAGAATAATTTCCAAACTGATTTGTATAACATTACAACTAGTTGTTTCGATAAACACATAAAACATGGGAAAATATTTGAGCACACATGTCTATCGTATTTTAGTAAGTGCGGCAATACTTCTATATGAAATAACATGTCTCATAAATTTGTACATAGTTAATTACCGTTAAATACGCTTTCCAATGATTTATGATCCAATGGTTTGCGCGGTTCATTCCCAAGAGCAACCTGCTTACTTATTGTCAAAGCACCCAATTCTACCACTAAACACGTAGTAGTTGCCCCAGTGTTCTTACCTCTTTGATGCATTGATCATTAAGAAACAAAGTTTAAAACACAAGGAGGAAATAGCAGACCAAGTAATTTGGACAATTATAAAAAATAAAAAAAAAAACAAAAAAAACACACTAGTTACATGTTACATGTTACCAGTGATGTCTCACGTAAGAAAAAAAAAAAAACTATGCACCATGATTGTCCATGAGTGTCTTTAGCAATATTAACTTGCATTTCTTAATGTTTGGTTAAAGCCAAAGATCTACAGCAAAGTAAACACCATTTACCCATAACAGCCAGTGCAAATTAAAGATATAAACACATAGCCTATCAACATTTTAATAGGCTAGCTCACAATAATGGCATATAATTCTAATGCCCTCCACCACATACAGCCAAACATGTCATTTGAACCTTTTCATGTCTTCTTCATTGTAACTTCATCGTAATAGCTAAGCAATTTGTCTCTCAGAAGATTTAAGGCCCATGGCAATCTGGTTCATGACATTTATTTCACTTAGCCAAGATTACAAACTTGTTCCAGAGGAGATAAGAAAGCTTTATTTCCTACTTTTCTATGACAACAATTGGAGAATTATATCTTGTCAAGCTTGAGAATCATATACCATCTAAAAATCCTAGTTGTTGGCTTGACTACTCTAGCAGCAGAAGGTGCCTAGAGGCTAGAACTAGAATTCCACAGCCGCAACCAACCAGAAATAACATTTGGAGGCCCAATGCCCTCTGGTTTAAGTAGGCCATCTACGACTACCATGGCTACCTCGCTATAAAGATTCTGACATTTCTTTTGAGTTATGGCTCTCAAATCGTAAATAAACAAGGCTAGAGTTGTGACACTCTTCCACCACTAGTATGGCCAATTGGCCATATACTCACATTTGATGAGTTTTTGCGCAACATGGTCAAATTCAAGGTTTGTCATACCTCAATTTATCCATTGATTAGAATACTGCATCCTAAGCCTAAGTACAGCCAATACTGAAAAGACATGGAACAGAATCACAAGCATATAACTTTGCAATAAGAGCAAAAATTTCTATCTAATAACATATAGTAAGAGACTATCAGAACTCAGAAGTTCCCCAGTAAATGTATTGATGATTGTGTTGCAAACAATAAAAATTCCCCGCAAGCTTTCTGACATACCGATCTAATTTGGATAACGACGAACAGAAATATAGGCATCACCAATAATAATCATGATTACATCATCAGCCATAAAAAATAGAAAATAAAAAATTCGACTTTAGAATGTTAGAACAAGGCTAATGATAGAACAAACTTATCTCGAACGAAAGTCGTGGCGTGATAAATCACTGCCCTAAAGTCGAATTTGTCCCCACATGTACACTAGGGAATTTCCGGCAACCGACCTCCAGGGATACACGACAACCAAAGCTCCGGTGTACTACGGTGCAATGGTTTTGAGAGCAAACTGAACTACTACCAAACGAATCAGAGAGAGGGTATTTTGTGTGTCTGTGTCTATGTCTGTATCCTTTGTGAAATGGAATGTCTCCAATATATATAGAGGAAAGTAGAGGAACATCATCAAGGCAAAGACATTAAAATGGAGAATAAATTTGGAGGTCATCAATAGAGAATATTAAGGGAATCAATATTTGTAACGGAAAGCACTTATTGATTTGTGTAACGGAAAGCAATTAATCTTCTCCAATCAAACTTCATCAATATGGAGAATTAAGGAGTCATCCATTATGGGTAACTAAACAACTTACCTCTTGTAAGTTACAAATGTGGGACAATAATATTGTCCAACATCTTTTCTTTGAAGCAAATATTCCAACAGCTCTAACTCTGGGTTTTATTTATTTTGTTTATTTAGGTTACAATTCGATCTAGCGTCATCTTGTATTATGCTTCGACTGTTGATCGAGCATCTGATCACAAATCGATGGATCGATACTGATAGACAAACTTCCGATTTCCTCAATCAAATTATTTGTGGCTACAATTGAATTTATTTTCTATACTACCTTTCAGTATCTTATATCTCATGTCTCTTGGATCTAGGTAAGTCCATCAACCACATGAACTTTATTCCTTCTTTATAGTAGTTGTTTTGATAGTATTGCATACCTCAAAGTATAATAGTGTTAGCCCAATATGCTTAGTTATATTGAATTATTGATAAGCGTGAATGCTCAGTGAGATTTACGGTTGTATGGATACCATTGTTTGGGTACTTTGTCCATGTACTATATATCCCCAAGCCTTTTTGCACAATTTATCTATTCCATTTTCTACAGTAAGTTTAGTGAATGAATTTACTATCATGCACATAGTTTTACTTGTCAAACTGAGGAGCCAAGTTACTCCATTGAACTTTGTTAATTATGACAGTGGCTTCAAAAGGTGAGTATTGTTTCTTGTACATTAGAAAATGAATGTCCTTTAATTTATAAATTTGTCAATAATGGGTATTTTATATAGTTTGCACATATCATGTTCTAGTGGGTAAGTTAAAAGGACATTTACTTAATCATGTTTCTCTCTCATTCGTAAATCATGCTAGCATTAGTTCAATTCTCATGATGTGATGATTTCTATGGATTATTGTTTGTGTATTGATTACACTCGGAATTATGTGTTCATTTGTAAGTGTAAATATGTTATAGCCTAGCATGCAGTATTACAAATATTGTGCATTGGAACAAATCGATTAAGGTCTTTGATTACCTTTCTAGATCTGTGCTTCTATTTTCATCTCAATATATGCACGTAAATATGTGGTAATCCTATTAGAGATCGCGGTTGCACGATTGTAAAGAAACAATTATGAGATTGTACAAGTTACGGTCTGCAAGGTCCCCTTATAAATTGAAACCCTATAGATGAAATAAAATAATTATAGTGATCATGGAGATCACAAGAAAGGGATATCGCCAATAAGATAGAAATTGGATGATGATACGATCATGACCTAAAATTCAAGTTTATGTTGAATTAATGAACTAGCAGTTCGTGAATTTTTGGGCCAAAAGTCCCATAAAGAAATTGAAGAAGTGCATTTCGAATTTTATTTTGTCTACAAAATCTGATTGTATTGCTTGTTTTCGATTTCCTTTTTTTTTTTTTGCTTTGCAATTTGGCATATTAGAGAGTAGAGCTGTATTCGTGATGACAAAAACTTGTTTAAGACGGTCTTAACGTAAATTTTGGTAAGACGAGGGAGGGTCATGGCTCATAATAAGTGACCCTACATTTCTAAATAGTGACCCGAATTTTCTGTGAATTGGTCTCACACAAGGCTTGCTCGTTACTGATATATGGTCCCTTATTTCTTCTTGATAAATGAGGGGAAGAGGGGGGGGGGGGCATCATTATCATCTGGTTATGCAATCAAGAATTTGTGCGCCGAAGATATAGTGCACTTAATCCGTGTTTTATTTGGTTCGCATTTAGTTGTTATTACTTTCAAGCCTGCTGATGGAGCATTCTGAAGATAAATGGCTCTCAACATTAGAAATATGATGGTATAAAGGATAAAATCTGTAGTATAAAGGATTAAAAGTTGTGATGTGGACTGTAAACATATAGGGTTTCATGCCTGTTCTAGGATATTTTCACTGCTCAATCAAGGGATTTAATTTTTTTTTTGTTTTTGGGTGTGAAAAAGTCATATCTTATTTCAACCACGCAGTAGCGCATATTTCATTTGCTACTGTCTGGATTCATGGACTTAATGAAGGAAAGTTCCCTTGAAATAGGGTGCTAGCTTCAGCCTGATGGGACCAGGGATTCTGCCGTAGATATTCGTTATTCAATATATGTTCCTTTGAATTTGTTTTCGGTTAGCTACTTAGAATGAGGAGCATATATCATGGAGTAACACTGTAACAGCATGCTGTTTCTGCAGATGTGGTGACGGACTTCATCAAGGGTCTGGTGGAGACCTATCCTGGGTTGCAGTATTTGGATGGATTTCCAGAGGTCATTTTCATTTACATACATTGCATTGCATTATTTTTGGTCTTCTTGATTTATTATCTTGATTCTTGACACATATCCTTATTATGACTATATAGGTTAAGGTTGTTTTGCGAGCTGATGTTTCAGGATCTACTTACAATGAAGTTGCTGTTATATCAGGTTTTCATTGTTAAACTAATCCTGTTAAATTCTCAATTCTTTGTATAAAAGTTTGATCTATGTTTTCTTTTCATGTTTCTATGCATCCCAGTTGTATGTTGATAATTGGACCCCAGTTGTATGCTGATACTTGCAAGACACTCCCAAGTCTACTGGATAGTACCTAGTAATTATCTTGTACCCACTTGTAACAAGACTAATTGAGGTAAAATCTCGAACCCTGGTGGACCGGTCCTTCTTAGGAACAAGAGTGATAAAATTCAAATGCTATCTTTGCGGTCCTATGGTGTATTTGGCTGGAGAGGAATTCTAGAGTTTTTACTGGTATTTGTATGCCAGTTGATATGTTGTGGATTAGGATTGTATACCTAGCCTCTTTGTGGGCTAAGGCATCAGGGTGTTTTCGTAGCTATCCTCTTATGGATGTTATCTTGTGCTTCAATAGGTGATTTGTAATTAGATTCCTCTTAAGGACTCCTTGTCCTCTTGGGATGTACTTCTGATTTCTATTAATACAAATGTTTTGTTTTCTGAAAAAAAAGATATGTTGCTTACAGACGTCCAGCATCAATGGGGTTTTTTGTAGTTTGTTTTTTCTTGAGGACATCTTGTTCTCCAAGATTGTAACTTCTTTATTCTTCTTCTTTTCCTCTTTTTTCAATAAAGAGCTTGAGAGAATGAGAGGTAATGTGGAACATGTAAGGCAAAGGGCAAGTAAGGTGCTCTCTTATATCATCTCTAGAGTTATGACTGGGTTAATTGGATTTCTTTTGACAAGGTTGTGGAGAAGAAGTGTATAGCATAAGGTAGAGGAAGTGAATTGAAGAGTGCTTAATTACGACTAGTTTCTTAATTCTAGTGTTAGAGGGTTAACATCAGGTGCCAGTGCCACAAGGAGTCTCTTGAGGCTTAAGGTGAGAGTCTCTTTACTTGATTTGGCAGTGAGTAGTATATTTGGCGTATTCTGGGTCAACAGATGATGGTACCTTTCAGATATGTTAGTTTGAGTTCGGCCAATGTGATGAGGTATCTGAGATGTGTTTAAGTTGTAACAAGTTTATTGCTTAATGGTGAAATCTGTCTTTTGCTTGTGTCCTCTGCAACTCTTCTAGTATCACAATAATCTATTGTAAGAAGAAGAAATAAATAAAAAATTAGAGCCATAGATGCTAGAGCAACTTTCATAGCCTTTATGGGTGCCTCTTGGTTACCTAGGGTGGTAGCACTAACCAAATAGTAAGTTAAAAACTTTTGTTTATTATTTAATTTTATTTTTAATATCCTCTAATTGTAATGGATGTGCTTCATTCAGGAGGTGGCAGTGGACATGAGCCTGGTCATGCTGGATTTGTAGGTCAAGGGATGCTAACAGCTGCAATTTGTGGCGACATTTTTGCCTCCCCACCTGTAGATTCAATTTTGGCTGTATAATCTCATACTCTGCTTTCGCATAGATAGAAACATTCTTTTACATGGAAGTCCTCATCCTAATTCATGCTACATCACTCAATCTTACTTTAGGGCATCCGAGCTGTAACAGGCCCCATGGGATGCCTCTTAATTGTCAAGGTACTTAACTTTCCTATAGTCAGTTTGCTTGGCATACTTATTGCAGGGTTTAAGTAGTTCTTTTTTTGTAATCTGCAACTGCAGTTATGATACTGACACCAAAATAGAGACAATAAAACACTATTGGACTCGTTAATTTCTTTTCTGGGAAGTGGGATGGGAATTGTTAGTTATCTTGCAATGATATCAGGAGAAGTATTTTGGTTCCTTTTTCCGTGATGAGGGAAATTTGAGAAATTGACAAAACTTTTTTTGATTTCAACATTCTTTGTCTTTGAGATAATATTTAGCCGGCTCTGTATTTTGGGGTGGGTGGGGGATGACACTCTTGATGCTGGGAGATTATCATGCATGTTCAGACTGGTTGATACTTTTTGCTAGTATTGTCACTCAAGCAGAAAGGTCAACAACAATGTCATTCAGTCTCAACAAGCTGAAAAGAGTAATTAGCCAATCAGGAAAAACTGGAAAAGGAAAAGGAAAAGGAAAGAAAGGAAAGATATACTAGTGGTAGTGGGCATAGGTGTGAGGCTCAGGGTCATTAGTAAAATGGCCTCACTTTGCTTGGTTTACTTCCATGTTTTGGACTTTTGGTTTTTGTGTGGTTGGTGACTGTACTTTACATTGGATGTTTCTTTACTCACATCTTTGATTGTGGTCTACTAACTTTATACTGTTAAGTGACACCATAATGTTTCCATCAACAGAACTACACTGGGGATAGGCTTAATTTTGGCTTGGCAGCTGAACAGGCAAAATCTGAAGGTTACATAGTTGAGGCATACAGTTTTTTTTGTTTGTTTGAAGGGAGCTGTGGTATATCATTAAACTAGCTTTTAGCACTGTCCCATATATATATAATATACCGAAAAAGTTCAATTAATTTTTATAGTTTTTTTGTAACACATTCGCTTCTATTGGTCGGAACCATCAGTTCATATATTATGAACCAACAAAACAAAAAGAGGATTTGACTCTGTTTTTATTGACCACCAGTAGGTTATGTGTATGAACCATCACTAGTTTTTTTAATTTTATTTATTTTAAATGTTATATAAAAAAATTGGCCCATGTTGACTGGCCAACACATTGACTAGATGTTGAACCACGATGACCTAGTTGATTTTCCTTTGGTTAGCATGTGATCATCATAAGCTTGTTTGTTGCTAGAACTTACCCCTATATAATGGGAGAGTTCACATACAAAACCTCCTTATTATACAAACCGCACAAAGCATTATATTTATTACAGATTCATATCATCGCCATAAACCTAAGCATTATATTTATTACAGATTCATATCATCGCCATAAACCTAGCAACCTACAAGTTCATTACATTATAACCGTAGCTTGATCCTTTTTGTTTTTATTTGTTTCTTTTATTTGTTTTTTAATTTATACATTCTTTATGAAGGTTTTTTTCCCTTCAAAATTCATAATAATTCACGTGAAGATAGATTATTCAATAGTCGTAAATTCATCATAATAAACATATAGATTCATTAACAATAAAAATGTAAACCTCGTTTGATGAATTTACGGTTATAATGTAATGAATTTGTAGGACTAAAAAATTGATGAATCCAGAATTATCAAGTTATGAATTTGTGGGTTTAACACAATACACCAATGATAATGAATTTGTGGTACAATTTTTATTTTAAGGAAGGTTTGTATATGAGCCTATGTATTCAAAATTGTAAATTCTGTCTTCTTTGAATTACAGATGGTCATAGTTGGAGATGATTGTGCTTTACCACCACCTCGAGGGATAGCTGGACGTAGAGGTTTATCAGGGACAATTCTAGTTCACAAGGTCCCTCTCATTTCCTCTCTTTTGCTTCTGCACTTGCTGAAAATCATGTCCTATAGCGTGTAGCTTTCAGTTTTTTCAGTCCCCCATCTCTCCCCGTTAGAGGTGCATGATTTGACCCCTTATAAGGCTCGTGTTACTGATTCGTGTCAGCAGGAGCTATTCCTTCTGTTCAGTTTGGACTGGGTTGTTATATTATGCTATTGGTAAAGTTTGTTTTTATGTGTGATAGCCTTTATGAATTGGTCATCGTTAATGTTGGTTTAGAGAACAGCCCATACCAAGTTATTTTGGAGATCTGGAATTCTCTCTCTGAAATGCTCTCTTCATCCGGTCACTGAGTGCTAGGCCATTGGAGATAGTCCTGCTCACCGTCAGTGATTGGGCTCCGGGAGTCTGCACTAGTGATCTTTGTCCATTTTTATTTCTTTTTGTGAAGTTAATCATTATGTCAGTTACGTTTAGAGCAGATTGGAAGACTTGTAACGTTCAATATTTCGAGAGTTTCGTGTGGCGGAGTATCAGCAGCAGAGAATCTTTTCTTTTTTCATTAAGGTGCTTGAGTTCCAATGGTGGGGGATGAAGTATAGGAGAGATCATCTGGTTAGTTGGGACCGTGTCTGTCGGTCGAAGACAGAGGGGGGGCTGGGTTTTGGTAGATTGGTGTCCAAGAACATTTCGCTAGTGGGTAAGTGGCTGTAGCGGTTTCCTTTGGAGTTTGACTCCCTTTGGCACCGAGTTATCAAGAGCAAGTACGGTCTTATGCACAACGGGTGGGACGCTTATGCTCGCTTCAATGTCTCTCATGCATGCCCTTGGAAGTTCTTTTCCCAGGTATCGTCTCTTTTCTTTCCTCTGGTCAGGTTTTCCAGCTGTCCACTCTTCACGGGGCCCCGGTGGCTGCGTTCTTCTCAGCCACTGGTGGGTCTTGGGACTTACATTTGCGCCGGCCACCACACGATAGGGAGATGGAGGAACTTGGTTCCCTCCTGAGTGTTCTTACTCCCACTTTCCTTGTCCCTAGGGACGATTCTCCGGTTTGGACGGGGGATTCTTCAGGGGTCTTCTCATCCAAGTCCTTCCTTTCTCAGATTAGCCTCCCTTCTCAGTTTCCACAATTCCCTTTTTGCACATTTATTTGGAAGTCTAAGATTCCATTGAAGGTTCGCGCTTTTGTGTGGACTTTGGTGTTAGGTAGGGTGAACACTTATGACATGTTGCAACGACGCAGACTTGGTTGGACTCTTTTACCGGGGATTTGTGTGATGTGTCGTCACAGTAGGGAGGATTGTTTGCATCTGTTTGTGCTGTGTAATTTTGCTAGGAACCTTTGGAATAGACTGCTGTGTGGGGAGAATTTTGTGTGCCCAGCTACGGTTGGCGAGTTCTTGCAGGTACGATTTGCTGCGATGAGGAGGAGTAAGGAGGAGAGGTTGTTGTGGAAGTGTGTCTGTATGGCTATTCTTTGGTGTATCTGGTTGGATAGGAACTCGAGGGTCTTCTCCGAGACTCGAGAAGTAACCTGATTTAGTTTGGGATCACATAGTTTATTTGGCGTCCCTCTGGGCTAAGGCGGCGGGGGCCTTTAAGGGTGTACCGTTGACCTTAGTTCAGCTACATTGGCGTGATGTGTAGATATGTGTAGATATCCTCCACTTTTTGTATTCTTTAATATTTGATTAATAAATTTTTTCTCTTATCTAAAAAAGTATTTGATTGTTCTTTGCTGATTGCCGGCCGTTGTTCTTACTGTGGAGAATTTCTTTCTTTCTAAGTGCCCTAGTTTTCCCACTTAAAAATATTCTGTGTTGATGTTGCCTCTTGTACTGAAATAAGTATGGAAATGAATATCACGTACAATTGCAAACTTCAAGTGAAGGTGGGTTGTTTGCACCAAGAGTACATAGAAAGTTCATGATGATCAGCTATAAACATCCAAG
Source organism: Tetragonia tetragonoides (assembly GCA_038025085.1). Lineage (NCBI taxonomy): Eukaryota > Viridiplantae > Streptophyta > Magnoliopsida > Caryophyllales > Aizoaceae > Tetragonia > Tetragonia tetragonoides. Next base: position 28,325,698 of record CM076143.1, on the reverse strand, counting down.
ATAGTAGCCTCCCGAACCAACTTTTTGTTGCTGCAGTTTGAACACAGTCAAGATGAAGACTGAAAATATTAGTGGAAGGCCTCGTGATGGTGTTTTGCTGTTATCCTATTCCCCTTCCCTGGAAAGAAAAGGATGCTTGTTCTAGTTTTGATGTGGTATAAATGCCAAATCATAATTTAAAAGTAACACCATAAAAATTTGATATGGTCGTTGAGCACAACAAAAATAAATCAAATACTTAAACTAAATTCTAGCATAGGATGAGTACAAGTTCGTTCCCTAGGAGAAAGTAAATTAAAATCACTTATATGAAAGGGGATTGTACCTGTAGGCTAATGAGCCCATCTAATAAAATAGTGTCAAAATGTCAAACCCAGCTTGATTCATTCCCTTGTCGACCATAATTTTCATAATGAATTGACTGCTGACATGACACCGGTATGTAACCTCTGAGCATATATGATAATTAAGATTTGCAGCATTCTGTCTTCCAGCTGCTCTAATTCAGTCTCCCATTTTTTGTTCGAAAAGCCAGAAGGATTGACTTTCCAGGTAACCCCGCTTCCACCAGTGGACTGTATTAGATGCTGCACCCAATCTTATTGCAGAACAATCAACACCCGTATCTACATATCACGTCAAAACATAACATTTGCACACCAAAACACCTTACATAGGCTATTTCAGAGTCCCTAATTCGAGCTTAGGGCCACTGGACATTTTTCTGTCCATTAACATCAAGGCCAGTCAGATTAGTTGGGAAAAGGCCGTGGACACCCAAGTTATTCAAAAATACAAAAGGACACCTTAAATATGAATATAGAATTTACTTGATGATTAGTGCTGTGCCTCTGATATTAAGCTATCCTGATGTGCTTAAGCAAAATGGGAACTTAGTAGAGAAGTCCCTGTTTGTCTCTCTCTCCACGTGGATGTGTTGTTGGGGGTTTGGGAACTGAAACTTTTTTGGTGCTTGAATCCTCCATTGATTACAGTTACATATGGAGCTTTGTACCTTTCTCAGGTATTTCTATGTCAGTTGATGGGTGTGGGATAGGGTAATCTATTTAGCCTTCTGAGTCCTGATGTTACTCAGCTTATTATTGGGCTAATAAGTAGATTCTTTTCGAGGACTCCTTGTCCTCTTAGGTGGTAATTCTTCTTATTACTAATATGGCCGATACATGACCAACACATGACAGATACATGACCGTTACGAATACGGCCGATGCATGACCGATATGGCCGATACGGCTAATATTGCTGATACAAAAATTCATGCCGTGATGGACGCGACCTGATACGCGTCACCGATATCAGTCCCTTACCGCAAAGTTGTGACCGTTACCGCGATTTCGTACCATGGTGTCACCAAAACACCAACTATTTATAAACAAGTATCCAATTTTTTTATGCATGTGATAAATTTTGAAAGATTTCTCCTGAACAACTCAAATCTTACTTAGTTATGTCTTCCTTTGACAAATCAATTTCAGTATAAATGTTTTTATCCTTATCATCATTGATACCAACGTTTCTAGATACATTCCAGAATGCGTTTTAAGATTGATATATTATTCATTCCGTATGTTAGTTGAGGTTATCCTATGAGGCATTGGTTCCCTTGATGAATAACGTAGTAGGCCATGAGACCTTTTTGTCATGTGATCAGATATGTTATACTCAACATGAAGTGCAATTTTATTCTCCGTATCACAGTTTGGGTGCGACCCCTGTGATGGAACTGATGATTGCAGCAGGAAAAGCTGTTCCTACGTTGCAATTGGATCATGGGCTTGCTGTCGATCGAGTGTACACAGGCTCTCTTATGACTGCCTTGGATATGGCAGGTATATCAAATCATGTAAAATGATTTACATTTGGAATTTTTTTTCCCGATCGGTTTGGATATTTCTTTTATGATCGATTATCCAAATCTCCTGTTGTCAGGTGTTTCAATTACTGTCATGAAGGTTGATGAAGCAATTCTACAACGTCTAGATGCTCCAACCAAGGCTCCAGCCTGGCCTGTTGGTGTTGATGGTTGGTTATTATTCAATGTCTTAAGTTACTTTCATTGTTCACTCGTGAAAAAGGGAAAGATTCTTATAATAAAATATAAATCCTTGTCAAATAAACCAGCACAGATAATTTTGGTATTTAATATGTTTACCCCCGTAGCTCATGTACTTTGGTGATCCTTTAGGTACACGTCCGCCAGTAAAGATACCTGTACCAGTTCCACAACCTCCGTTTTTAAGGAGCGATGAGGTGTGTAAGTGCATACTATTAACTACTAGGTGCATGCATTACTCAATGATCTATTTTTTGCTGTTTCCCTTGCAATTCACTGTTGGAAGTCAACTTTATATCAACAATATGGCAATCCTAAACAATGTGGTGGTGGTGGTAGCAGCTAAGAAGTCCTTTGATATTCATTTTTCATCTGCTATTGAAATTAACTGACATCCTCCTTTTTTTTCATTAGTCAGCAGCACGGCCTCAACAGTTAAGTGATCAAGGGTGTGTTATTGAGGCAGCTATTGAAGCAGCAGCTAGTGAATTGATTAATCTTAGGGGCATTCTTAATGAATGGGATAGTGAAGTTGGTGATGGTGATTGTGGATCCACAGTATGTCCCTTAACTTATTATTATTATTATTATTATTATTATTATTATTATTATTATTATTATTATTATTATTATTATTATTATTATTATTATTATTATTATTATTATTATTATTATTATTATTATTATTATTATTATTATGTTACATGTTCATCTTGTGTGGCACACCAAGCAGTCAAGTAGGTCTGATATCTTTTGGAATGTTTCGGTTGTGCTCCTGAGTAGGACGATCTTTATCCTTTCTGAATGATATTTGTGATGATGATTGCCAGTATGGAGGAAGGGAATCATGTTGAGTCCATATGGCCCTTATGAGCATTTTCCTGCTTGCTTTCCTTTTTGTGATTATTTTATTGGGAGTGTCTGCTATGGCTGCAGTAGGTAGCTTCATACTTGAAATGATTATTAAAAAAAAAGAGGTGAAACTGTTTTGAGATTGAGGTCTTATTTTTTTTCTTTCTTTTTTGCCTTCTTCCCTTTTCCTGCTTGCTTTCCTTTTTGTGATTATTTTTGAAAGAAAATAGGGAGGTGCAAAGCAACAAAATGGTAAACAAGATATGATTCAGTTTTTGTTTAACTTTAGCTTGGATGTCACTGTAGCTCACGGAATTTGGAGCAAGATGGTAAAATAGGATTTAGACAGTTGATCTATTTTAATGAACTGGAAGTTTTGTTGTTGGATATTAGTATACCGACATTGATAATTTCTTTTTCATTTTCCTTTTTTTTTTAATGTTTTTTTCTTTTCTTGCAGCCTGTGCATGAAAGTTTATTAGGATTAGGCATGCCAGAGCCAATATAGTGAAAATCACTCTGAAGTTTTCTCTAAACAAAATTCACTGTCATACTAATACATAATTGTTTTCCTGTCTGAAGGCATACTTTGAAGTTTGATGTAAAGGGAATAAAATATCAGCTGATACATATTGGTTTTTGAGCTTGCTGATGACCAAAATCCAGTTCATTATGGGTTGTTCGATACGGCAGATATTACCCTTGAAGAGCTGATAAATGGATGAGAAATCAGATACATATATAGCCAATGATATGTAAAATTCACACTGCGGTGGCCTTGACCATTAACATGATCGCAACCACGTCTGTTATATTATTCCATGGATGTAATTTTCCTCCCCCCTCTAGTCCTCACCCATACAATAGCAAGACAAATAAAACCTGCCAGATGAAAACTGCTGCAATATTATGTCCAAGCCTGTTGTGTATTTGGACAGAATTCTTACGTGTTTTTGTCTTTTCTAGCTATCCCTTGAATGATGTGGTGGAGACAATAAAAGAGATTGGATCTTCTATCAGAAGGGTTATGGGAGGAACAAGCGGTATAATGTATGACGTTTTTCCTTTACTTAGTTGTTTAGTCTCCATTCATATATTGATCATCTTTGCTTTCATTTGTAATGTCCTTATGTTTGTCGCTGAGAGTTAAAGCTTCATTCACAAACAGATATGATATACTTTTCAAGGCAGCATATGCAGAACTGAAGGCAAACAGCCTGTCCGTGATTACTTCTAAAGAATGTAAGATGGTACTCTCTTGAGATATGTCAGTCCAAATTATGAGATCCTTACAAACAATTATCTTGTAGTGGCTGTTGCACTTCAGGCTGGTATTACTGCAGTGAAAAAGTATGGAGGAGCAGATGCAGGTTATCGCACACTATTAGATGCTCTTATTCCAGCTTCAGAGGTTCTTCAAGAGGTAATCATGATGTTGCTACTTACTTTACTCATGAACTTTGAAGCATTCTGCCTTCTTTCTCAGTAATGGTCTATAAATCTTCATACGCAGAGGCTAAATGCTGGGGAAGATCCTGTGGATGCTTTTCTTCTCTCATCAGCAGCAGCAGTTACTGGTGCAGAGTCTACTAAGCAAATGCAGGCACAGGTAATTACTCTCAGTACTGTAATGCGGTGATTAAAATTGTTTTCGGACAGTTCCTTCTTGTTTTTAGTTATTTATTTATTTTAATTACTCTCAGTCGAGTCAGGTGGTCAGGCAGTTGATCCAAAACAAGCTTTACTGACGGCCAAGGGTGGATCCATAGTGTGCAATGAGTATGCACTTGCATACCCTACAAAGAACCAAAACTAAAGTTTAGTTATTGAAAAACGTGAAAATTTGGGAATACCAAATGAAGTGAATACCCATAGCAGTATTAGGGTCGACACGCGACTCTCTCAATCTCCTTCTTCCCCCTTCTCTTACTTGTTAGTACTAGCAAGTCTCGTGGCCTAAGAGAGTAGATCCAGACCCCACTAGCTTTAAAAACAATTACATTTTCCGTAAAAGGAAATCATTATCTCTGATGATCTTATTATTTCTATATCACATTTATCGTTTTTTGTGCGTCTGATTAGTACTATTAAATAAAAACAAAAAAACTAATGGAGTGTGGTTGAGTGGTAATGACTCATTCATCATTAACCAAGGTTGAGGTCTTGAGGGTTCGAATCTCGCCTTGGGCATGGAGCAATAAATTCCTTGACCAGCTGTCCCATCTTTTCATGTGCCTACCAGCCAGCGTGGGAAATAATCACTATGGTCGACCATGGATATCCTTAGTGGGAACCAAAATTAGAAAGAAAGAAATTTCTTGCATTTTGTTTTTCTTTATTTCCAGTCTCTACTCTTCTAATTCCAATCAATATTTAACTAATTTCTTCTTCTGAGTTCTGAGCCTATATTCTCTATACTTTCAAATTATACTGCCTGACCACCTCACTAAACTTGAGGGAGTTGATCACTTTCTCCCGTTTTCACCAGTCTGCTCCGGCACCAAAATCTACTGAACCAAACGATACCCTCTTTCTCTCTCCTCACTGCACACCTCACCCTCCCCAAGTCAAAAGATCAATTACCTAGTGAAAACCCAAAAACCTAGATCTGCTCCAAAGCTACCCGAGAACACCAATGAAACCATCAAACCCAACCAATTTTGTATAGTTATGAAAACGGCGACAAAAAACAGAGCATAGATACGTCCACACAGTAGTGGGTGTTATTGGTACCTAACTCACATGTCTTCCTTCTTTTTTAGGGTTTTTTGTTCTTTTGTTAGTTTGTTTGTTTTTGGGTTTTTTTTGTGTTTTTAAATTGTTGGGCAGGGGTGTTATGGTGGAGATGGTGGAATTGTGTTGATAAAATTGTCAAGGAGATGCCCCTCAAGCGACGAATAACCTGTGCGGGTTCCTGTTCAGATGAATGGGATCTGTTGAGGCATGGTTAATTTCAAGGTCGATTTTCGTGGGTCGGGTCTGATGAGGTCCAGATGAGAGAGAAAGTAAGGGGCGTGGAAATGGGGGTACTGGTTGGTGGTGGTGGTGGAGAGATAAAGTGGGGGTGTGGGTAAGTAGTCTGAAATGGTAAGGAGAGAGAGAGGGGAATCTGAGGAGAGAAAAAAAGAGGGAGGTGAGATGAAATTAGTGGGGGTATTCTAGTCATTTTGGTAGAAAAATGTTACTAAAAAAGGAAACAGAAAGCTCATTGTGGAATGACCCAAAAAGGAATACCGGAATTGGAACGGAGGGGATATTTGAGAATGAAGACTCAATCAGCTTAAGCTTTATTAGGGTCATAAAAAAATTATTTTTTTGCCCGACGAGCAAAATAAATGTTGTTGCATAAATTGTGCACACGATCCGTCACTGCTGACAGTAGCATCAACACCACGCTAACAATCTATACTTTAAAGCCCTAGTCTATCCAGGAATGACCTGGATGATTTGTTTAATTCTATAGATGGTGGGGAAAGGGAAGATACATCATTGCTCCAATCCAAAGCGGGGGAATGAGGTCTTGAACCCTGGTTGTCCCTGAGATTGAGTGGTGGTGCTACAACTAAGCTACCACTCATCCTCATTTTTGCTTAGGATAGCACCTAGGGAGTGTTTCTCTTCTATTGAACTGAGGCAAGGGGATCCCTTATCACCCTTCTGGTTTAGTGTTTACTCTTGTGGTGGTTCTGCTCAGAAGGATGCTAGAGAGGAGTGGAGGTGGGCGTGATTGAAGGTTTAAAGGTAGGTCGAGAAGGGCTATGCGTCTCTCTGCTTCAGTTCGCGGATGAGACTGTGCTTTTTCTCGTCTGAAGGCTTTCTAGGAAGCAGTAGTGCAGCGAGTTTCCAAGTGGTTGGATGGGGTGGATAAGGGGTCTACTTTTCCTTGGGGGCAGGATTACTCCCTAGTATTACCTCCCTAGTATTCCCTTGTATTACCTCTCTTTGTTTTGTATTCAAGTTGCCGTGGCACTTAGAATTGAGACGCGTATGAGGGACTTTTTGTGGTCCAGTGCTGGTGGGGCTAGGAAGGAACACTCAGTGCGCTGGGATTTAGTGTGTCGTTCTAATGATGAATGAGGGGTTGGGTGTGTTCAGGTTGGTGGCCAAGAATATGCGCTAGTGGTTAAGCGGCTTTTGTGTTTCCAGCGTGAGTCAGAGAGCCTTTGGCATCAGGTTATTAGAAGCCGGTATGGTTGCAACATACTGGTTGGGATGCACAGATTACAGGAGCCCTACACATGCAAGTTCGTGGAAGTTCATATCAGAAGTCTTCTCACACTTCTTCCTCCTCGGGTTGGGAATAGTTTGCGTATTAAGTCTTGGGAGGATGGAGAGGAGGTCATCCTTTTTGCAGAAGGTTCTCTAGTTTGTTTATTTGTTCCAGTTATCCACCTTACATGGAGCTGTTGTTGCTGCATTTTCTCGATAAAGAATGAGTTGGCCAACTTATATTGACGGTAAACCCCTCATGACAGGGAGATGGAGGAGCTTATCTCTCTCCTGAAACTTGTGGTGCCAGTTCAGCTTTCAAGTTCAGAGGACTCTAGGAGGTGGGTTGGCGAGCCTTCAGGGGAATTTTCTTGTAAGTCATTCCTTCAATACTTGGGGACTTCCCTCCGTCGGTTTTCATTGGTTGATTTCATTTGGAAAGTGAAGGGGCCTCCAAAGGTAAGGGCTTTGGTGTGGACTCTGGTGCGGGATAGGGTTAACACAAATGATTTGAGGCATTAGAGGAGGCCAGGGTCAGTTTTGATTGCCACTCCCTTTTCTTTTATCTTTTTTCGCTATTTGTGTAGCTAGTATAGATTGAACATTTTGAAAGGCTTAAAATATGTTGATCTTTCTATTAGTTACATAGTAGGAATCTGAAAACTAGTTGACATATCATTCTATGTCAATATTCCCATAGGTAAGATTGTTTTATTCTCATTTTGATGGCTTATATATGTGATTTCTCCATGCAAAGATAAGCAATCTCATATTAACCTAAAATTTAATTTGCAATTTTTTATCGGAAATTTAAATTTAACTTCTCTTTAGTTAATCGATCAAGTTTTCAATTGAACTTGTTTTATCCTGCCAATATTTATCCATATGAGCATTCTTTCCTGAATTTGTTCATTGTTATGTGGATGATTGGCTAGTAGCTACTCTTACATTTATTTTTTCCCATTTAGAATGCAATCTACTGCATTCAAAATTTGATAATTTGCTGTAAAAATGGATGTCTAATAAAACCTATGAAAATCTTGCAGGCTGGTCGTTCGGCATATATCTCTAGTGACATTCTTGCTTCAGTTCCAGATCCTGGTGCTATGGCAACTGCTTCATGGTATAGAGCAGCAGTCTTAGCTGTGAAAAATCATAGCATTTCATAGGATAATTCATCTGCTGCTGAGCTATTTCTGTGTGCCTCCGTTTTTTTGTTTTTGTGGCTCGTCGCAGTAGTAGAATCAAAATTTTGCCCATATAATCTGATCTCTCCACGGTCACTGTATGATAGTGACCGAGTTCCACACTTTCAATACTAAGCTATTGTTGAATATGTAAATCTAAAGGTATAGGAGTGATATTTCAAACCATTGTTGTACTTTCATTGTTGTCATTTTGGACCTTGGTTGTCTTTGCATCTCTCAAAGAGCATAAACCTCATCTTGTTTGGTTGTCTTTGCTCAATAACTTTACTTTTTTGGCAACTGGAAAATGGAAATAGAGAAATTCCAAACTCAAATCATACTTGTATACGCTGGGAGGACCCTAGATCTAGCCCATCTAGGCACCTTAACAAAAACAAGATGATCATAACAAGAAAGTAGCAGCAATTTCCACAATCATATCGCTTACATCACACTGGAGCTTTCCTCTCACCCTTTAACAGACTAACCAAGAGGCATTTGCCTTAATATCCTACCATTTTCTGATTTGGAGATTTCAAGTTCAAACCTTGTGACTCATATTTTCATGTGTTTGATGAAATATGAGGGTGGCAATCCAGCGGGTGGAGTGAGGAGTTTGTTTTTTTAGGGTTAGATGAGGACGTTTTTACCATCATTAAAAATCGTGTTAAAAAAAACCGGTAATGAAAATGAATATATCATCCTCAATTCAAAGTGAAGAGCCCATCTTAACCCTTGGAGACATACTAGGGCTTGAACCTTAAGGGTATAATTCAAGTGGAGGAACATAGAACCTGAAGAACGCTCCAGAATGCATATGAACTCGACACCAAACATTGTCTTTCCAAAATTAGACACACCCCAAGCACCATCAATGCAAATAAACTCCATGACAATTGGGACATCCTTCTATATAAACTAGCTTGAAAAACTTGAACACTCTACAAAACACTTTCTTATGACACAAGGAGATTGGGATTAAAAGCTTTAATACAATGAGTAGAAAAGACTCGAGTACAAGACAAAGAACATTTATCAGAGGCAACTAGCGCACCACTAGGATCAAAAGTACCCCTCTTAAAAGCTGTACTATTTTGAGCAAGACAAATACTCTACAGCAGTGTCACCAAGTAGAAAATCCCTGAAAAATCAACATCATCAAGCCTTGAGCATATAGAAACAAATACAATAACCAATCATTAAAAGCAATGAATCCAATTACTTCCACATTAATGCCCAGTTTACTACATTTCCAAATACGCTTAACAAACTTCTAGTCACGGAATAAATAGAATGCATGTTCAACGTCTATCTAGTAGAGAAAACAAAGAGAAGAACCTTCAAACAACTAAAGTATTACCATAGAGCTATTAGAGAAACGTCGGAAAAATAGGGATTGCCCAAATTTACTCCAAACACGACGCTTTCATGGTACCTCTCGATCAAGACCTTGTTTCTCTTACAGTATGTCAAGATAACCAGACTTGACTATATCGACCCTAGAATCATTAGAAGTCCAAAAGAAACCACCACAATCCAAGTACATTCGCACATTTGTAGCAAGGATCCTCATTGCATCATCCTTTTCGGAGAGAGCCTCACTTTCGGGTGATCCCAACCTCCTCCAATTGAATCAAGAAACTCTCGCACCCATAAAGGAGAGAACACTCACCAGTAGGAGCCTTCTTGGACATCGTCTTATCACAAGCCCAAATATCCCTTTCAAGTTGATATTATCCCCACCATTCCATATCAAACCTCTTAATTGATGACCTTAGCACCAGCAAGTAACAAAGGCCAACCCCAAGTTGCATCCCTTCTAACTTGTTGAGGTAACTCCCCAAATACCAAATATTATTATTTGTTATGTTTTATTTTATTTTGGTTTATAAAGAAAATAAAAATAGAACAAAAGAAAAACAAAAGAAAAAGAATGAAAAAGAAAAAGAAATGAAGTTGGAAGTGTATCACCAAATTATTTCGGTGATGAGCAGCATGTGTTGGGTCTTAATTGGCTTTTAGTTAGTTAGCCCACAAAAGCAAGATTTTGGTGTGGCTTATTTTGACGTGAGGAAGCTTTTACTAGAAGCTGTTGTGGGATACAAAAAGAACACTCACCAGTAAGAGCCTTCTTTGTTCAGCAGTAGAGCAAACCGTCGAAACAAGAGAGTGAGAAGAGCTAGTGAGAGAGACAAACAGAGAGTGAGAGAAATAGAGGATTTCTTTAAAAAAAAAGGTTTGTTAAGATTACGGTTGATTCGGCTTGTTCGGGTGAAGATAATCAGAGTACTCGTATCGGTCATCGATAAGTATTTGTTGATGTATCTTTGGGTTTGTGGGAGTACCAAATTGAGTTAGGATTTATCAATTTGTACTAGTACCAAAGATAGATTATCTACTTGTTGTTTGGTCTTGTGATTGTTGCTGATTGTACTCTTGATTCTCATAGTGGATTATATTTTAGTGCTTGTAGATCCGCACCGTGTTTTTCCCTTATTTGAGAGGGGTTTTCCACGTAAAACTGTCTGTGTTGTTTTTTAGGTTCTTGCACTTTATTTTCTTTGATTATTATTGCTGTGATTGTGGGTAAATACCGTAAGTTTTTCTCAACAACTGGTATCCGAGCGTTGGTTGTAGAATCTATGTGTTGGGAAAATTACTTTATTTGTTGAAGGAAGGAATTGTTCTATACAAGTAAGATGTCTGAGAGTGTTCCCAAATTTGAAATTCCTTTGTTTGATGGTAAAATTAATTTTACTGTATGGAAATGTACCGTTGAGGATTTGTTTGTTCAACAAAACTTAGATGGGGATTTAGATCAGGTAAAGCCTACTGGGATGACCGATGCCCAATGGACATCGTAGAAGAAGAAAGCTGTCAGCACTATTAGATTACTATGACTCCGGAGATTAAGTATAATTACTTGACTGAGACAGATCCAAAGAAGTTATTGGATAAACTCCATAGTGTATATGCATCAAAGTCGCTGACTAATAAGCTTTGTTTGAGATATGAGTTGTACCAGCTGAAGATGGAGCAGGGTACAGTGTTGCAGGACCACATAAACAGTTTTAACCAACTAGTATGTCAGTTGAGAAGATCTCCGATGTAATAACCCAAAATTTTAATCACCATTAGCTATTTATAACTATAATTAGTCGTAAATTATCATGAAATTAGACCCCTAATTATTAATTAGACATTTAGTTTTGTACTAATTAAATCGATAATTCTTTAGTTAATTTTCGATGAGTCATCATGCCATTTGTTAAGAATTTAGGCTATGTTGGGACATTTGTCAAGTGTTGGGCAGTTTTGAAAACACTTGTCACTATTTTAATTATTTGATATTTTTAATTAAAATTCACCATGTGATATTTTAACTTCTCTAGAAAATTCTACTAGAAAATAAAAAAAAGAAAAATATTTGTTTGTAGATTATTATATTACTAAAGAGAGTAATTGTTTTGTAGCAAAATAATTTGATAAGTTCTCTTGCTTTGCTAAGTTGCTTTTTACGTGAAATTGAGCCAAGTAGAGGATTTTGTTCTCAAACTTCTTTGTCTTCATTATGTTTTACATGAGCTTATTTCCACCCTACAATATCTATCATCAAATCATCACCATAAAACCTCTTGATTAACAACTAATAGAATTAAGATATACCAATATTAGCTAGCTAAGATTCGTAAAAGAAAAGCATTCATCTACTACTTCCTCAATCACCCACAACCGTATACCACCACCACCACATCATCTTTCTACTCATTCCACACTTCTTATCATCAATTAAATAAGTACACAAATCATTCTCCCTCTAATCTGCTACTTCTCTCCTTGTTGAATCAAGAAGCTTTTGGCCATTAAAATTAGCCAAAAACGAAACAGCACTGTGATTGTCGGGGCTACTTCGTCAGACGATTGTGACCACCTCAGTCATCCGTTTTACATTTCGTAAATGGCTACTCGAACCTTGTATTGCCCTCTATCTAAATGTGTAAGTACTACAGAAATCCAGTTCCATTTGACTAGTATAATCTTGAGCCCAAAAGCCTTCGTTAATACATATTTTATAAGTTACTTACGTAGGAATCATTGTTGTTTTATGTATGATTCTTGGACAACTTACATTATAAATACCTTGGAGTATTAAAGGGAGTTAGCACTTGAGGTAAATCTATGTCTACCACTTTTAAACCCCAAAAACAGGCTTTTAATTATGTGCTTAATAAATGGGATTGTGCATGACTTATGATGATGATTAGTAGCATGTTTGATTCATTTGTGAGCTTTATATGATCATGATTATGATACATGATTAATAATCAGAATTGTAAGTGTATGTTGTTATGGAGTGATGACTCTAGCTAGAGAAAATAAAGAATTGTATGTTGAGGTTTGGTTGATATATGCGTAACTACCTAGTTAATGATGGTTAGTATAGAATGAAATATGCCTAGTTGAACCTTTATGTATGTATACGTTACATGTATTATTTCTTCTATGCTTCCATTATTTTGATTACTTTTAGTAAATATATAAAATTATAAGTAAATCATGGGCATAGTAGGTGATTAATATGTTCATGAGTGTGTTAGTATTTAATATAAATATTTGAGCTCGAGAATGAAGAATAAATTATCCAATATTTCAAAGTTTAGTTGTTTACCTATAACTGTTATAAAGTAAGCATGTGAAAAAAATATAATTAGAGAAGGATTATAATTTACTTAGCTAATAGAATTACTAGCATGTCACTAGTATACTAAGTTTACGTTATGAATACTTTGTGCATATCTTTATTATTATTTTTTTGGTAAAATGTGAGCATATATTACCAAAATGATAAGAGTGTAAAGCATACATCAAAACAGCGTTGACGCATGGAGCTAGCTAGCCTCCCTTTGTGCAACCTGTAGACATACATCAGTATAAGCAAAACTAAACCTATACATCAATCAGTATCTATCTCCCTATACAAACTTTGGCTGGATGCCAACTCTGTTGCACCAATCTCTATTCCTCTTGATGTCTTTAATCTTCTCTATTTTACTCAACTGAACTTGCAGTTCAAAACGTATTCTAGCTGTCACCCTGTCGTCCACAACTGCTTGTCTTGTCCGAAGATAACATGGTTTCTTGAGACCCATATATGATATATACATGCTGTAACAGTAGCCTTGCAAAGTGATCTGTAAGCTGAGGAACCTCGGATGAATCTGAGTCTCCACGCCTGCACTGAATTCCAGTCCAAAGGAGGAGGTTTAAACTATAAGAAATCCCCAATCTGCACCCGTACTTGTCTAGCAAAATCACATAACATAAACAAATGTTCATGATTTTCAGCTGCATTTCCACATAACACACATCTGTCATCCATACTGTAATACCCCGCATATTTATAATATTTATTATATTCAATAATGTGATTATTTAATTAGGAATATGCATATTTGGAGGAAAGAATATTTATTAATATTTATTTCCTTATTAATTGGTGTTTGAAAAGGAAAATATATTTTCATTGTGATAGTTCCTTAATTGAGTTGTGTTCTAGTTGGATTAGGATTTTAACTAGGTCAAGGATTCTTAACCTCTATAAATACCCATTGATACTCCTAAATCTGATTATTTTCCTCTCCATTTGTTCCCTAGTGAGTCAATAAAGCTCACTCACGTTTTCTCTCTCACAAGCCTCACAAAAACCTTAAAAATTGTCCAGCACACACGGTCTGATTGAAAAATCAGTTTCTCCTTTTCTACTTATCGTGTGGACTTAAATTTTGGATATGTTTGAGACCTAGATATCTAGAACCATACTGAAAAGTTTCGTAATGTTTAGAGATCGTTTGATACCCCAAATAATTTTTCTCTTAAAATAGTGCAATGCTGATGCGAGATTCAGATCCGCCTACTTTGTTCTACCATATCTCAAAACCTACACATGATTTGTAAAAACCGTTCGGTGGAGTTGATCCTTAGGGTGTCCTTAGCATGTACGCCAAATTTGATATGAACTTATTTTGATGGTCCGTTCGAGCGTTTATTTCAGATTGCGGGTGCTGTTTTCAGATTTCAGATTTGTTCTTTGTGATTCGTGGTGATTGAATCAAAAGGTAACCATCATTCTTATCGGTTGGAGACGTATGACACTGTTATTTGAGTATTTATTCATGTGCAACCTTCATGTTTAGAGATGTTTGTTTTTGTTTTTACATGTATTGATTGGTTTGGCATGATACTTGAACGTAATTGGAATTATTGTTCATGAATTGTTTACATCTTATTGATTAGCAATTGATATGGTTAAGATGTAGTTTAAGTCGATGACAGTTTATAATAGATTGTGTTATGGTGATGGATTAAATGCAAAGGAGCATACTTTGAGATAGATGCTTGTTTACTCTATTTGAGATGACTACATGAGTACATTAAGAGTAGTTTATGGTAACTATTTGAGTGAAAGACAACCCGAGAATTTTATTATACTTTGGAAAACCGTGCCAACTTGTGAATTATATATCGTTATAAACCCGAATGGGTGTATGATTGAGGATATCATTGTGAATTAACCCATGGTGGGTAATCGATTGAGGTATGAACTTGAGAATGAGTTGATACAAATTATTTTGGTTTGAGGCTCAATTGGTTTGTTAGTTACTTAGACCTTGGCATGTTGGCGAGTAGCCTAAGAGATTGACTCTTAGGTGATGAGCAATTATTTTAATGAAAATTGAAATCTCGTAATGATTCGATTATGAATTGGTCCGAGAGTGGACTTTTGAGAGCATATGATGGCTATATTATTGAGAGCCTGTGATGGCTATGTTATTGAGAGCTTGTGATGGGTATGGTTATGTTATTGATATTGATTTTGCGGAATTTACCGCCAGTTCACTTTCCTCGTGTGCAAGGTTAGGAGTTAATGACCTAGAGCAAATGACACAAGTATTAGGCTAATTGAGTGAATAGCAAAGTGGTATTCAAGAGCATTTAGGATTTGAGACGTTATAGTTATATTCTTTGGGATTTAGTGTAAGGTCTAAGAAGACCTAAGTTGTGTGTTGATTATGTGACACGATTGCACTTATAACTTTTGAATATGTTCATATTTTGTATATTTTTTGATGAAGTGTTGAGTTACTCAGCTTTGCTGACTGGTTGCTTTTGTACTACCCCAAATAAACCTTGCCCACAGCTTCTCTGGTGCATCAGGGTGAAGAATTTTATATGCAGCTTTTGAAGAGAAAGGTGGGGGACCAGCTGACCAGATTGCTTCTCCATTTTTTATCTGCACACATTTTAGGGCCTCATTCCTCAGCTTAAGTAGCTTCCTGAAACCCCATGCCTGAGAGTTGGTCACCTGAATCTCCCAAAAAGTCTCCTGTATCAAGTACATTTCATGCACCCATTTCACCCATAACCCATTTGCTTTCTTTGCTACACCTTAGATAATTTCAGTAACAGAGCTGTATTAACTGTATAAAGATCTTTAAAACCTAGTCCCCTACTCAACTTTGGTTGGCAAACATCTTTCCAAGCTACAAGGGCCTGCTTGAAATTTTCTTGTCCACTCCATAAAAAATTCCTGTATAAAGCTTCAACATTTTTGATCAACTTCTTTGGTAGCACAAAGATAGATCCCCAAAAATTGTGTAGACTGAACAAAACTGTGTTTATCAACTGAGCCGTAGCAGCATATGAGAGAAATCTGCTAGACCAAGCTCTAATCTTCAGTGTAATTCTCTCTACCAAACTTATACAATCAGCAGAACATAGAGACTTAGAAGTGAGTGGCACTCCCAAGTATCTTACAGGTAACTGACCACCCTCCATCTGTAACAAATTTTGTATCTAATCCCTAACACAAGCGGAAATCCCTCCCATAAACACTTGACATTTCCCAAGATTTGCAACCAACTCTGATGCTTCGAAAAATTCCTTAAAAGCTTCAAGAACACTACCTGCAAATTTTAAAGTACCCTTACAAAACAAAAACAAATCATCTGCATAGCTCAAGTGAGTAATATTCAACCTCCCACACTTTGGGTGATGTCTAAAGGACCTACCACTTTGCAGCAAAGAGAGCCTCCTTGATAACACCTCCATAACCAATACAAACTGATAAGGAGAGAGGGGGTCACCTTGCCTGAGCCATCTCTTTCCTTGAAAATACCCACAAAACTCCCCATTAAGAACAAGAGAAAATTTCACAGTAGTAACACACAAGGATATCCACTTTACAAAATGAGCACGAAATCCTAGATCCTAGATTCTCTAGGGAATGCAACAAAAAAGACCATTCAATAGAATCATTGGCCTTCCTAAGATCCACTTTTATAGCCATTCTAGCACTAACATGCTTTCTATCATAATGTGAAAGTAATTCTTGGGCTAGAAGAATATTGTGCACAATATATCTTCCTTTGACAAAAGCTCCCTGCTGATTCCCCACCACTTCATACAACACATTTTTCAAACGAGCAGCAATGACATTGAAAATACATTTATAGAGCACATTACAACAGGAAATGGGTCTACAATCAGAAGCCAAGGTTGGGACAACTACCTTAGGAATCAGAGATATTGTTGTAGCATTGAGTTGAGTAAGTAACTTGTCTTTAGAGAAAAAGTCTTGGACAGCAGCAATCACATTAGGCCCTACAGTAGCTCAAGCTTTTTTGAAGAAGCAATAACTGTAACCATCTGGCCCGGAGCTTTGCTATCTTTGATCTTGAACATAGCTAATCTGACTTCTTCAACAGAGGCAGGAAGACACAAACTTCTACAACTAACCTCAGAGATGACAGGGCCAGCTGCATAAACATCATCAGGCATCATATCCACTCCACAAGATGAGCCCAACAAATCTTCATAAAAACCAAGCAACTCACTTTTAATATCTGTAGCAGATGTCAGTTTCACACCATTACTATTGTGCAGGGATACAATAGAATTGGTCATTCTTCTCTGCTTGATACATGCATGAAAATATGCAGTGTTTTGATCTCCAGCATTGAGCCACTAAATTCTAGACTTTTGTTTCAAAAACAAAGCTTCATAATGTAACAATCTCGTAAACTCACTGAAAACAGTTCTCTCTCTAGATGCCATAGCCTGATCAGTATGAGTTTGTAACTGTTTGGCAGAACAAAAAGCTCCTGCTTTTTAGCATTCACTCTCTATTGCATTCCACCAAAGTTCTCTTTATGAAAAATTTTAAGAACCTGCTTGAGGCTCTTAAGATGCTTGCACATACTAAACATCCTAGTACCTTGCACCACATTACTCCATACAGAATTCACAAGGGGCAGAAACTTCTCATCCTTCTGCCAAAAATTACAGAATTTAAAGAGTACTTTGCTTTCACTGTTTCAGCAGTCTGCACAATAGCTGGGCAATGATCAGAAATACCCTCCGAAATAAACTCCACAAAGCTATTAGGGAACATAGTTAGCCAATCCCCATTATTCATAACTCTGTCTAATTTCTTGAACATTCTACTATCATCAGGCCTTTTTTCATTACAAGTGAAAAACAAACCAACTGACTTCATATCTAAAACACGTACCTGTGCTGTGAAAGATTGCAATTCAATTGTATCATTTCCATTAACAGGCCTTCCATTCTTCTTCTCATCACTGCTAAGTATACAGTTAAAGTCTCTTGCAATCAACCAAGCACCATAAATACTATTGCCAATACCTTGCAACTCTAACCAGAAAGAAACCCTCTCATCCATGTGATTATAAGCATAAATCACAGAAACAAAAATCCTGTTACCAATACTCAATCTCTCAACATCACAATGTATGATTTGAGCAGATTTAGGGATCACTGTAACCCCAAACACCTGAGGGTTCCAACAAACAAGGATCCTACCCTTCACATTATTGAAAGCATTATGATCAAAAGACCATGTTGATTTTGGAGAAATATAAGATTAATGTTGCTTGCATTCAAGAGACTAAGTGGATAGGGTCTAAGACTAGGGAGATAAATGGATTCAAACTTTGATATTCCGGGTGCTCTAGGCGTAAGAATAGGGTGGGTATCTTAGTGGATAAGGAACTTATACAACATGTTGTGGAGGTGAAAAGGACCAACGACAGAATTATGTCTCTTAAGATTGTAGTGAGAGGTGAGACTTTAAATGTGGTTTGTGCGTATGCACCCCAACCAGGGCTAGAAGCCCAAATTAAGCATTGCTTTTGGGAGGAGTTAGATAACGTGATTTAGCAGATCCCCTCAAGTGAGAAACTTCTGATAGGGGGCGACTTCAATGGGCATATAGGGGCTACTTCAGACGGATATTCTAGTGCACATGGAGGTTTTGGGTATGGCGTTAGAAATGATGGAGGGACCTCAGTTTTGGATTTCTCAGTAGCTTATGATCTGGTGGTAGCCAATTCCTTATTCAGCAAAAGAGAGGAGCATCTAGTCACTTTCAGAAGTAGCATAGCTAAGACGCAAATTGATTATATTCTGGTTCGGCGGGGTGACAAACGAATTTGTAAGGATTGCAAGGTCCTACCAGACGCATGTTTGTCGACCCAACATAATTTATTGGTTCTAGACCTTATTTTTAGAGGTTGGAGGAGAAAGACAAGCTCACCAAAGTGTACCAGGATAAAATGGTCGAATCTAAGGGGAAGTCTACAGAGTCAGCTCAAGGCAACGATAGAGTTAGACGAGGCGTGGAGACAAGAAGGAGATGCAAACTTAATGTGGAATGGAGTGGCGAGTACCATCAGAAAAGCAGCTAAGGAAATTTTGGGGATTTCAAGTGGGGTTGTGAGTTGCAAGAGGGAGTCATGGTGGTGGAATGAGGACATTCAACAAAAATTGAGGAGTAAGAAAGCTGCTTATATATTATCATCGAATCACTTATGCACTCCCAGTTGAAGGTAAGTCTAAAATTGGATAACCGATGTGCTATGTGTTACGTGTTAAAAAGATCGCCTAATAAAATATTTTTACGGGGTAGAGTGGATTTATTTAGCTTCGGCTAATTTTCTTTTATTGGTTTTTCTTTTTCTTTTTCTACCTGCGATGATCCGGTGGTTTGAGGAGAAGACTACTAGCAGGTTGTTTGTTCAGATAAGTTGGGATCAATTAGAAGTGGAAATGACGTTTTTGCAACGAAGAAGTTAGCCGGATATTTGCATAGTTGAACACCGGCTTATTACTGCTTATTATTAGCTTATGTTTAGTTTATTAACAAATAGACAACTATGAGTTTGTAGCTCACTATTAAAGCATCAGATATATAAGAATATAATTCAGTAAACTGAGTTTTTATTTTAGCCTTGCAGCTATTCTCCAAATAGTTGCGGTGGTAATGTCCCAAAATTAGATTTTCGCTTACGCATTGGTCTTATCTTAGTGATTTCTAAGCAGTTTGAAATTCAAGGGCATTACATCAGATCAAGAGGAGGCATTATTATTGTTGGCTTCACTACCTATGTCCTACAAGCGAATTATGCAGATATTACTTGTAGGGAGGACAAACATTACGCTAGATGAAGCAATGACAGTGTTGAGAGAAAATGATCGGATGATGCTGCAAGTTAATGGTATCTCTTCAGGTGCGGGAGGAGATAGAGTACTCGATGCGGAGGTGTCAGAGAGAGGGAGGAATCATGAGAGAAGAAAAGGTGGCCAGAGAAGTAGACCAAAGTCGCGCGCGAAAGACTTTATCAGTAACTGTAGACACAAAAAATTGTGTCTATGATAAGTCCCAATAAAAACTTGATGATGAAAGGATTGGAGTTTGCTCGAACTTGGATTGCGAGAATAAATGCTCTGATGATTAGCCCAATTCATTTGAATTAACCAGCGGAAGCCTTTTATATAGGTGATCCAAACCAGTTGGACTCAATTCAGTTGGAGTCCTAAACTGAGAGATAGGCCTCTTTGAACCTAAGGGCCCGAAAGGGAACCCAAACCCATGAGTCAACCCTTGGTCAAACAAGGGAACTCAGTCAATCCCCCGTGGACCCCCTCGGAAAAGCCTCCCCGCTTAGAAAAGAAGTTAGGCGCCTATACAGGCATGCCGCTCCAGGTCCAAGCGGTTATGCCACTAGGACAAGCGGTCAAGCGGCTTGACCGCTTGTCCTGCCGGCATAGCTGTATGGCCGCCTGACCCTTTTCTCGCGGACGGCAAATTCGAGGCCCATTCGATTTCCGTGCCAAACCCTGAAAGCTCCCCCTCTTCTATATAAACAAATCTTAGGGTTCAGTTGAAGGGGTTGGACATTCTCTCTGAGAGGTTGGGAATTTCAAAGGTTGGTCATTTGGTTGGCAGTTTCTCTCTCTATCTCTCTCTCTCTCACATTAAGCCAGAAATTCTGATTCTACTCCTTTAGGCTAGCCCTAGCACCACAAAATAAACCTTCACACTCCATCAAGAGCATGAATTCAAGCAACATGACCCAATAAGTTCATTGTGAGCATCCAGGTAATCCAACATGAGGATTTTTAATAAATTTTATATTGCTTGTTAATACTAACGAATTTGGTTTATGTGATATGTACATGCATGACGCGTTTTCGAGAAAAGGACTTGTATTAAGCCTAATTAATGGATGAATGAATGTTTCAAATTTGTTATTTGTTGCTTTTTATGATTGAATTATGCTTGTTTGTAGGTTGATTGGTGGATTATTTTTTTGTCTTCTAACTCGCAGGTTTTAGCATATTTATCGCTTTCTAGCAATAAAAGCATGTAATTTGATAAATTGTTAAAAGTGGTCACAATAATAATGATTGTTCAACCCATTAGTCAAAACTAGGAATTTGGACAAATTGAATCCTGTTTGGAACCATAATATTAATAATTATATTGAATCGATTAGTAAAGGTCGTTGTTGTCAACGGGCGAGTTGGGTGCCTAATACTTTCCTAGCTCGTACTCACGCCCCCGAACTCATTTATGAAGTCAATTTCCCCAATAGGGATTGGGGTGCACAGGAATTGACTCGACGTCTTTCTAGACTATCGACTTAATTCCAAGGTTTCTAAATTACCTTAAATTTGGTGGCGACTTCCGACAATCTTAATCATGTCCTTAGTGCAAAAGGAAAATCTTCACGTGCATTCACACTCAAAGTTTCACGAAAACCTGAACGACTACGCTCTCCCAGGATGCCCGAAACCCGAAGGCGGCGCGAAGGGAAAAGGGGAGAAAAATCTGGTAGCCTACAATGGCGACTTCACTGGGGAGATGATTAAGAGGTTGTAACTTGAAAATCAGTTCAATTTTATTATTTTTGCTTGGTTCACTAACTTGAGTGTTCTTATTATTATTTTGTGACTTGTCATTCATCTATTCAATTGCATTCATTGCATTCTTGTGCATGCGCTTGCGTGACTTCCGAGCTCGTTTTTACAAGTTCAAACTAGTTTCTTAGCCAATGGAGTGTGGTGAAGTGCCTTGGTGAGAATCCACTCGATTCTTATTTTCCAAGAAACATGGATCCCCCCACCTCATGTACCTTCCTACCCATTCGTCCATTCGACGAGTAGGATAACTAGAATGCCTCACATTATCGCGCATCCCGCGGATTGTTGTACGTTCTTGATCATGAGTACCTTTTGACCAAAACCCTTAATCCTACCCCATTGCATGAACTAGAACCAATGCTTTAGGTTGAAACTCAGTCCCATATCCATGCTAGATTTTCATGATCATGTCATTTGCGTTGTTGTGCTGTTTTGCCCATATGTGAACGCAATATTTGTGTAGTCTTTTGGTCGTCATAGAATATTTGGTTAGACCCCAATTATGATCTTTTCCTTTTTGAGTCTAGATTTTGTCTTACGATTGAGTCTAGAATCTTTATTTTAGGAGACAATATCCCCGAATGTTCTATAGATGCTCGTTACCTTAGGAAAGATTTTAATGCTTTATTCTTTCCCTTTATTTAGGTATGAGTTTTAGTCAAAGATCTCGATAATATCTCTCCCCTCTCCTTTTAATCAAGAGTATAATATCTTTTGCTTTATCCCATATTGAGTCGAGATAATATCTCTCCCCTCTCCTTTTAGTCAAGGGTATAATATATTTGCTTTATCCCATATTGAGTCGAGATAATATCTCTCCCCTCTCCTTTTAGTCAAGAGTATAATATCTTCTGCTTTATCCCATATTGGGTCGAGATAATATCTCTCTCCTCTCCTTTTAGTCAAGAGTATAATATCTTTTATTTTCTTTTCCCCCGTCGAGATCTTTTGACCTAAACCCATTAGTTAGTCCCCAAGGGTAACTATGTTGATAGAATATTCTAGATAGAGATTCCCCACATTTGTTTTAAAACTTTTCTTTTGTGGAACTTGTTAGTCTTTCCTTTTCTAAGTCTTATCCGCTGTCCAGGATTGGGAAGAAAAGAGTCGGTCCGAAAAGTTTGGAGCGCGATCATAGTAATCAACGTCTGGTTAGGAAGCTCGTATTGGAGTCTCCCCCTCCAAGCAAAGCTAGGTCTGACGCAGTATTTGTTACTCCCCCTCCATACCGACCGCCCTGTTCTAAGTTGACCGAGATGGCCGAAGGTGACATGCCACCTCCACCACCTATGACCACTGATAAGATGTTGACTGAAATGATGACAATGTTGGAAACCATGGAAAACCGTGTGACATGGATAGAAAGCAAGGTTAAGGAAGTTGACCCCTTTAACCATGATGATCCTCCACCTCGAGATGACAAAGTAGAAGAGCTAAGTGCTCAAATTAAGAACCTTGAGTTAGCTCTAACACAAAACAAGATCATAAGTGACTACATGATCAATGCTGAAAGATATTCCTCTGAGATCAAGGGGAAACTCCCACAAAAGTTCTCTATGCCTGAAGTCCCCACCTTTAAAGGGACCGATGATCCAAAAGATCACATAAGGGCTTTTACCACTGCAATGGGACTAAGAGGAGTCGATCCTGATCTCTACATTCATCTCTTCTCACAAACCTTGGACCCCACTTTCAGGGCATGGTTCTTCAAGCTTGAGCCCAATCAGATTCAAGAATGGAACAAAGTGTCTAGTTTGTTCCTCACTAGGTATGACGACAACGTCATCCAACCAACCACCATGAGAGAGTTGGAAGCAATAAAGCAAGGTGGAAATGAAAGCTTCACTGACTTTGTTAAGAAATGGAGAACTAAAGTGGCCGAAATGCTTGACCGCCCATTCGAGGAAGAGCAAATTCGGAAACTCATCAAGAACATACAACCTCCTTACTTGAATCCTCTCAAATATCAAGCAATTACTTCATACACACAACTCAATAGTGTGGGATTGCTCATAGAGGACGATCAATCACTTAAAAAGGAGAAAAGCAAGGATTTCTTCAACAAAGGCACTTATAACTCGAACTACAAGAAGAATCCCAACTCGGGAAGATCTTCCAACAAAGTTAATGAAGTCAATGCTGTCTACGACAAATCGCAAAGGCAATACACCCCATTGGGCATGACTTATGCTAAAGCTTTGGAAAAACTTGTCAAGAATGACTATCTCAATGTCATGGGTCCCACTCTGGATCCTAACGTCGAAAAGAGGAGCTCATCACGGAATCCTAATCTTTATTGCGGCCATAGAAGAAAAGGACATGACACCGAGAAGTGTTGGACACTCAAAAATAAAATCCAAAATCTATCTGACAATGGGACTATTCCCAAGCCCAAGAATGTTCCCACTCCAAACAACAACACCAATCTTCTAGGTGCGGTTTTCGTCATTACAAATGAAGAGGAAGAAAAGGACCCCTCGCGCCTGATTGTGCCAATTGGACATTCTATCCCACCATTTAAGCTTGACTCCCTCCACCTAAAGCATGGTACGACTCCTCTGATGATGAATCTCCTGAAGTTGAACACCTCACGAGGTCGGGAAGGCACTATATACCACCCCATCTCCAAAATAAGGATCCACTACAAAACACAGCTTCCGTTATACCACAAGTGAGAGACTCCCCCCTAGTCCAGAACAAGGACCAAAACCCTCCAATCGAGGTTGATGACACTACACTACTTAAACAGCTGCAAAAGACTAAGGCCAATATCTCTATATGGAAACTTTTGACTACTTCTCAAATACATAGGAATGCTTTACTAAAAGCATTTAACCAAACTATGATTTCCCTCGAAGCTACTCCGGATGACTTAGTCAATCTTCTCACGAAAGGAAATTCTTTGCAAGCAATCGCATTCACTAGTAAAGACCTTCCACCCGAAGGAACTCACCACAACAAGGCACTCTACCTAACTTCCATATGTGAGAAGAAACAGGTTCCAATGACTCTAGTAGACAATGGGTCCGTTGTCAACGTTTGTCCCCTAAGGACCGCCCAATGCTTGGGCGTAAATGTCAATAACCTCGCACATGCTGCACAAGGATTGAGGGCCTACGACAATTCCAAACGAAATGTCTTAGGCATATTTTCGGTTAACCTTAACACCGGACCAATGGAGAAAATGGTACAATTCCATGTCATCGACATTCCAGCTTCATTCAATTTACTCCTAGGACGCCATGGCTCCATGGATTAACGCGATAGCTTCAACATAACACCAAAAGGTCAAAATGATGGTCGGAGAGGTAGTTCTAGAGATTAGAGCTGATTCTATGATCGCTAGCATTGAAGACACACCAGTTCTTAAAGTTGAGCACGCTACGCAAGACGAAGAATTTTGGGGTTTTATGACTGAAGGCGTCGCCTTACTTGAGCAAGATATAGCTCCTTTCGCACCATATTCCCACCTAGGAATTAATGCCATTTTAAGGAATCATGGGCACTTCCCTGGCACGTCTCTAGGCAAAGATGTCTCTAAACCACTTCCAGTTTGGTCATCCAAAGCCGGAAATAATCTTTTTGGGTTGGGCTATAACCCTACCAAGAAGGAATTATGGGAGCCAAAGAAAAGGTGAAGAGAAGGGCCATCAAGGAAAACAAAGTCTATGACATCCCCATGGCACCATACCCGCACACACTAAACAGGCAGTTCGTCCAGTCTGGAGATCCATTCCCTTATTTTGGCTTTCCCGAGCCCTATGTTCTCCCTGTTTATGGAATCCAAGTTCCCGGATTTGAAGTCTTCCAAGACTGCTATGCACTGGAAGAACTCCTTTGCCTGTAACAAGGAGGATAAACTTTGATTGGGTAGAGGACACACCCAATAATGCTATGGGTCTACTATTTGGACAAGGGCATCGCCATCCAGAAGATGAGGAGCTCCACAATGTCAATAATGCAATTCAAGATGCAAACTTTGACCCAACTAAGTTGATTACTCCAAATGAGGGTCAACTCACAAAGCAGAAACGCACCATAAGCTGGACGGGAGCCAACGGAAAGAAGATCAAGATCACGATCTCTGAAGAGTCCAAGCCTGACACCGATACTGACTCCGACCGGACTGAGTCTGATTCTGAAGACGAGTCTAATGTAGTAGAGTTGGGTGGTCCACCCAAATCTATGTTTAATTCTGTTTGCAAGTCTAATGATGTTAAAGCCAATAGTAATGGCTCAGTTGATTTTCCAATTTCCTCTATCAATAAAATGATTACTGATTCTGCTTACTTCTTGGATTACTTAGTAGCTAATAATTCAAAAGATGAACAAGAATTGCCCAAAGAAGTAACTAAAGCACTATTAGAGCATGAACAAAAGACTTCAATTGTGGAAGAAACAGAATTAATTAATCTTGCAAGCGATCAAGAGTCGCGCCAAGTGCGCATTGACTTATTGTTAACTCCCAAAGAGCGAGAAAGCTTTATAAATCTCTTAAGAGAATACATAGACGTTTTCGCTTGGTCCTACAAAGATATGCCGAGAATAAGTCGTGAGATAGCACAACATACAATACCGCTCAATACGGATTCAAAGCCAGTAAAGCAAAAACTTCGGAGAATGAAACCTGAGTGGACACTAAAAATCAAAGAAGAGGTACAGAAACAGCCCGCAGCAAGTTTTATTAAGGTCGCTCAATATCCAGATTGGATCGATAATATAGTGCCCGTTCCCAAAAAGGACGGCAAAGTAAGGATGTGCGTCAATTTCAGAGATCTAAACAAGGCAAGTGCAAAGGACGACCTTCCCTTTGCACATATAGACGTACTAGTGGACAATACCGCAGGACATGCCCTCTTATCATTCATGGACAGCTATGCCGGGTATAACCAAATACAAATGGCCGAAGAAGATATGGAGTAAACCACCTTCATAACCCAATGGGGAACGTATTTCTATACCGTCATGCCTTTCAGGTTGAAGAATACGGGAGCAATATACCAAAGAACCGCAACTTCCCTTCTACATGACATGGTGCACAAGGAAGCCGAGGTGTATGTAGATGATATGATTATCAAGTCCAAGGAGAGAAAAGGGCATGTACCCTCTCTAAGGAAATTCTTCGACAGGCTTCGGAACTACAACATGAGATTAAATCCTCAAAAGTGCGCATTTGGAGTAACTTCTGGCAAGCTTTTAGGATTCGTCATAAGCACGAGAGGCATCGAAATTGATCCTACCAAAATCAAAGCTATAAGAGATATGCGCTCTCCCAAAAATGAAAAGGAGATAAGAGGATTCTTAGGACGGCTCCAATATATAAGTCGATTCATATCCAAATTGACTATTACATGCGAGCCCATCTTTAAAAAGCTCAAAAAGGACACCAAATCTACCTGGGATGATCAATGCCATCAAGCTTTCGACAAAATTAAGGAGTATTTAGTTAATCCACCCGTATTTGTTCCACCAATTCCAGGAAAACCACTTATGCTATACCTAACAGTCCTAGAAACCGCCATGGGTGCTATGTTGGCCCAAAAGGTGGAGAATGATGAAAAGGCAGTATACTACCTTAGCAAGAAATTCTTAGAATACGAAACACGCTACTTCACACTAGAGAAAACGTGTCTCGCATTGGTCACTGCAACGAAGAAGCTTCGACACTACATGCTACAACATTCTATCCATATAAAGTCAAGGATGAATCCACTAAAGTTTTGTTCGAAAAACCCATT
Organism: Tetragonia tetragonoides; assembly: GCA_038025085.1. Taxonomy (NCBI): domain Eukaryota; kingdom Viridiplantae; phylum Streptophyta; class Magnoliopsida; order Caryophyllales; family Aizoaceae; genus Tetragonia; species Tetragonia tetragonoides. Next base: position 28,298,354 of record CM076143.1, on the reverse strand, counting down.
CTTAGTGGAAGAATAGCAAGGTGGACTGTCATGCTTTCAGAATTCGATCTAACTTTTGAACACCGAAAGGCGATCAAAGGACATGCCATTTCTGAACATCTCGCTGAAAACACAGTAACTAGCGAAGATGCTACACATGACTTTCCCGATGAAGGAATAATGAGCGTCGAAGAAACCACTTGGCAGTTATACTTCGACGGAGCATCAAACCAAAAAGGTTATGGCGTAGGAGTATTATTAGTCAGCCCAGAAGGCGCACATACTCCCATAGCCGTTAAATTAGACCATGAAGTAACTAAAAACGGCGCCGAATATAAAGCATGCATCATTGGTTTAGAAGCGGCAATAGAACTACAAATTAAGGATCTAAAGGTATATGGAGATTCAACTCTCATCATAAATCAAGTCTCCAAAAAGTGGAGAGTGAAAAGCGAATCCGTGGCACCTTACCAGGAATATCTTAAAAAGATAGCCAAATATTTCACTCACGTTCGTTTTACATACCTTCCTAGAGATGACAACCAGTTCGCGGATGCCTTAGCAAAAATGGCTTCCATGATAAATATTCAAGATGATGTAATCTCCATGCCCATTCACATTCAAAGGCGCACTGAGCCCGCCTTTTGTAATGCACTCTAAGTATGCGTCAATGAGGAGGAAGAAGAAGAATGGTTTACCGACATCCTCAATCTACTAACCAAGGGTGATTACCCTCCACAAACGACACCAAGGGCACAAAGAGCTTTAAGAAGAGTAGCCGCACAATACATACATGTGCAAGGCAAACTTTATAAAAAGACACCACAAATGCTAAGTCTTCTATGTCTAAAGGAACGTGAAGCAAGCAAAGTCATGAGAGACATACATAATGGTGTATGTGGTCCTCACATGAATGGACTGACCTTGGTCAAGAAAATCCTAAGGCAAGGATACTATTGGACCACAATGGAGAAAGATTGCATCGAATACGTGAGAAAGTGCACACGCTGCCAATTCCACGCCAATTTACAACATAGACCTCCTACTCCTCTACATACATTCACCTCACCATGGCCGTTCTCCGCATGGAGCATTGACATCATTGGAAAAATCTCCCCTACAAGAAAAGGAGGCCAGGAATTCATATTAGTCGCAATAGATTATTTCACGAAATGGGTTGAAGCTCGTTCATATGCAAGAATAGCGTCGAAGCAAGTTGCAAAGTTCATACATGACAACATCATTACCAGATATGGAGTACCCCACAAAATCTTAAGTCATCACGGGACCCAATTCAAAAAGGATGTTGCCGAACTTTTCACTATGTTTAAAATTCAACATTGATAGTCTTCACCTTATAGGCCACAAACAAATAGAGTCGTAGAACCCGCAAACAAGAACGTGAAGCAAATGATAGCTAAGATGACGGAAAACTACGAAGATTGGCCCGATAAGCTACAATTCGCCTTATGGGGGTATAGAACCACTATTCGATCCTCAACAGGAGCAACGCCTTATTCTCTAGTATACGGAATGGAGGCGGTACTCCCAGTCGAGGTAGAAATCCCTTCCTTAAGGATAGCTCTGGAGAGTGAATTACCCAAAGTAGATTGGGTCCAAGCCCGGTATGACCAATTGGTCTTGCTATATGAAAGACGACTAAATGCCCTACATTACGATCATGTCTACCAAGCAAGGATGGCGAGACACTTTGATCAATGATTCAAGGTTAGACGACCAAAAGAAGGAGACTTAGTCCTAAAAGAGGTAAGACCAATTGTAGTCAACCCTCGGGGAAAGTTCAAGCCTAATTGGGTCAGCCCATACATTATCAAGACGATATTATCCGGTGGAACTTTGGCAAGGAGGTTCACAACTTACATTCGGGATCCTTTGCCTTAAGCCGTATTGACGGAGGAGGCGGTTCTGTAAGAAGAACGTCAAAGTATACAAACCAATAATCCTCGTAAAGGGCACGTTCTCACTACACCCTACAATTTTGGTGGTACGCCACCATGGGACGAACCAAGCCAGTTGGATGTCGGTGTAGAAATATGCTATCCACTCCTGATGTGAAATCAGTAACAAAACAGAAATTAACCTTTGATAGTATCACACAAAGGGATCTTGTTCAAGAATCACTCAAGAACAACTCACGAATCACTCGTAAGGGTTTCAACCTGAATCACTCAGTTTGAGGGGTAAATACTCACGTATTCAATAATTAATCATCAAAGCACGAGTTTACAATAGCAAAGCTCTCCCCTATTTATAGACAAAGAAATCTAAAGCTATTCGGAATCCTAATCCTAGTCCATGTAGGAAACTAACTACGAAACTGACTACAATTGTAAAACGAGCTAATTAACAGCTTTCCTAATACCTAATGGACTTCTAATACTAATAACAATCAGATTATTACTCTCCTAAACATATTCTAACTAATTAAGGGAATACTAAACGAAATCGAACTAAACAACTGATTACCTAGCGCCCAAGGCACAAACCCGTGGGAACAGCTTTCCACTGTAAATTAAATCGCCTTTTAAACCCTGTTACGTTTCGAATATGGGAAAACTCAAAAGATAGGAGTTTTAGATCTCTTTTCCATCTTTCTACAGAACTTTGAATCACCACAATCCCATGTCGTATGAGTGAGTTATGATCAAAATACGAACCAGTGTAGAAGCTGTCAAAATTACGGGAATCCTTATAACGAATGAGATCATATAATAAGAGCTTTAATCCCGATCTTGTGTGTAAACTCCATGTAATTATCTTTGTAGGAGTCAATTTAATGCATAACCACCAAAGAAACTCGATGTAAACAAGAATAGATGTTATCTTGCTAGTTCCTTGGTTGTTCTGTTTACTTTGCACACTTGCTCCCGCATCAATCTCCCTTTCTTCAAAAAGAATTGTCCTCAATTCTTCGTATGTAGTAATCTTCTCCTGAACCTGTATATTCATCAAATTTTCTTTACAAATATCCAATGAACCCACAAAGTTAAGAGCCTTGTTGTTGTCTTCTTGATGGACATCTCTTTCTTGTTCTTGATCAAAGCTAGATTCAAGAAGTCCCAACTCCATCTCGGATTTCTCTTGCATGTCATCAATATAATCAAGATCATCAAGGAACTCACCAATATTTTCTGGTTCAATGAATATTTCTTCGATAAACTCATCAACCACAATTGGTAGGCTTGAATTATTAACTTGAACAACAATAAGGGGGTCAATGTTATTGGTATTTTCTTGTGAATCTTCAATAGGAACAATATCTTTAAAGTAATCATCAAGATCTGGTTTTCCTTTGAATGTATCCACAACAAAGAGCATATCTTCATTGATGGGTTGATCATTTATTATGCACCCATTCACGTACTCCAACTTATGATTTCGACGTTGAAGCGCTTGTTGGTATTCTTGTTGTGCTCGTAGGTGCACTAATTGTTGCTCCCTCTCTTGCCTCTCAATCTTGAGAGCTATCTTGCATACATACTCAAAAGATATGTAAGGAACAAGCTCCACCTTGCGCCTTAGAGTTGAGTTTAGTCCTTTGATGAATCTTGCAATCTTTGACTCTTTCCTCTCCACGAGATCACACATCATGTGCGCGTTTTCAAACTTTTGGAGGTAGTCTTGTACACTTGAGGTTTCTTGGCTTAAGGAAGTGAGTTTCAAGAACTGTGCTTGCTCAAAGTCTTTAGGCAAAAATCGGTTGTTTAAATGTTTCTTGAGTTTGTCCCAAGTCTCAATCTTTGCTTTCCCGTCCTTCTTGTGTCGAGCCTTTAGTTTTTCTTACCAAAAAGAAGCATGCTTGGTGAGTTTAAGCGTGGCTAACTTGCATCTTCGCCGCTCATCATACTCCTTGTATTCAAAGACTCTCTCCATAGTTCTAAGCCAATCAAGAAATGCCTCTGGATTGTAGGAACCGTCATATTCAGGGAGTTCGACTTTCAAGTTCCTATCATCATCATAGGGGTGTCGTGGTTTAGGAGCGTCATTGGTTCTAGTCCCACTTGTCTCTTCAAACTCCTCATCGAAGTTGGGGTCACGGTTGTGGTTTTTCCAATGAATTCTGCGCATCCTTGTCTCCATGTTCTCCCTATCTTCTTGGTTTCTTCTTTCCATAGCAGCCATCCGCTCTTCTTGAGATTTAAAGACGTCCTAAGATCCTCCATGGCTGTTAACAACTTTGCTAGTTCGCTGGGCTCACCCATAGCTTCGGTTGTTGGTTTCTTGGGGGTTTCTTGGCTGTCTTCGTGAACAAAGGGTGGATCTTGCAAGAATCTTTCTCTAAACCTCGCTATGGTGTCGTGTTTATGCTCAGGACTGTGTTGTTTAAACTTAAGAAAGCTCAAACCTTTAGCTCTGATACCAAGTTGATGTGAAATCAGTAACAAAACTGAAATTAACCTTTGATAGTATCACACAAAGGGATCTTGTTCAAGAATCACTCAAGAACAACTCACGAATCACTCGTAAGGGTTTCAACCTGAATCACTCAGTTTGAGGGGTAAATACTCACGTATTCAATAATTAATCATCAAAGCACGAGTTTACAATAGCAAAGCTCTCCCCTATTTATAGACAAAGAAATCTAAAGCTATTCGGAATCCTAATCCTAGTCCATGTAGGAAACTAACTACGAAACTGACTACAATTGTAAAACGAGCTAATTAACAGCTTTCCTAATACCTAATGGACTTCTAATACTAATAACAATCAGATTATTACTCTCCTAAACATATTCTAACTAATTAAGGGAATACTAAACGAAATCGAACTAAACAACTGATTACCTAGCGCCCAAGGCACAAACCCGTGGGAACAGCTTTCCACTGTAAATTAAATCGCCTTTTAAACCCTGTTACGTTTCGAATATGGGAAAACTCAAAAGATAGGAGTTTTAGATCTCTTTTCCAGCTTTCTACAGAACTTTGAATCACCACGATCCCATGTCGTATGAGTGAGTTATGATCAAAATACGAACCAGTGTAGAAGCTGTCAAAATTACGGGAATCCTTATAACGAATGAGATCATATAATAAGAGCTTTAATCCCGATCTTGTGTGTAAACTCCATGTAATTATCTTTGTAGGAGTCAATTTAATGCATAACCACCAAAGAAACTCGATGTAAACAAGAATAGATGTTATCTTGCTAGTTCCTTGGTTGTTCTGTTTACTTTGCACACTTGCTCCCGCATCAACTCCTCCCGAGAGGATTCGGAGAACTTTCGGCGCCTCGCCGGAAAGTGGTTAGTGAGGAACTTCCTAGTGTCAATGGGAGCCTCAAGCAAGTGGAGCCTCTCTTGAAGGAGTAAAGGGCTCCCGGTAAAGGACCCTTGAGGGTTGCTCTTGAGCCCATCTAAAGCAAGGATTGTCTCTCCCACGACCAAGTGCATAGGAGAGCTATCCCATTGAATTTGCTCGGTCACCCTAAGAAGGCAAGCTTTGCCCCTATTGATGGTCATCTTCTTTTCGGAGGGAATAAGAGTATCTTCGTTACCACCAACAAACAAATAACAATGGAGGAGGCAAAATACAAAGGCACGCTTCTTGTACCTCATATCCATCGCATCCCGGGCCTTAGAGGTGATCACAAGTTTGGCAAGATCAACATCCTCACCATGAAGCACTTGACCCACTTCACGAGGGGACAACCCGAGATATCTTTGAAAATCACCCGCAAAAGCATTCCCCAAGTAAGGAACGACGGGAGGGCTCTCGGTTGGAAAGCCAATGATATCAGAGAACTCCTCCACCAACGGGCACATCTCATGAGCACCAAAACGAAAAACATGAAACTTTGGGTCCCAAAACTCAATGGAAGCATGAAGAAATTCCCACAAAATCTTAACTTATTTGAGGTGAAAGAAGGCATTAAGATGGAAGGGGGTAAGCTCTAATCTCTCCTCTACCGTTATGGAGGCCAACCAAGCATCATAGGCATCATCAAAGTTCACCAACGTTAAGATTAAGGATTTTCTCTCAATGAATTTTCTCTCTCTAAGGGCTCAAAGTAAGTGGTAAGAAGAGAAGAGAAGGAAACCTGACTATATAGAGGCCACGATTGGATTCTCGTCGAAAAATTAAGGAAATTCAGACAACTCACGAAAAGGGGTCTGGCGGCCTCTCAGCTAGTCCAGACAGCTTAGCCGTTAGGACAAGCGGCTGAGCCGCTCCAGCCAGTAGCATGACTGCTAGGACAAGCGGCCAAACCGCTAGCTCAAGCGGCATAGCCGCTTGCCCAAGCGGTAACCGCTGGAGCTCTAGCACAGCCGCTAGGAGCTTTAGCGGTCACCTTGTATAGGCTCCTGGTGTGCTATTTCGCGAAAGACCTCGGTCCACCCGACCCCACTGCTTAACTGAGCTCTACCTTCCTAATCCCCACTTGGACAGATTTTGAAAGCCTTCCCTTTGATCTTTCTTACCTTAATTTTGGCTCTTGCCACTTTTCTATTTATCCCCTTTGTATTTTCTTTCGTTCTTTTTATTTTGATTATCAAGTTCACCTTTATTCCTTTTATTTTCTGATTCTTTATTTTCTTTATTTTATTTTCCTCTTTTAGGGGAAGGGGTACCCCAAATGTACTAAGTTCTCGGGAATTCTAATTTCTCGAATGTCGTGATTTGTGATTTCCCATTCGGAAATTAGATGATTAAATTCACATATGGGCATTTGCGTGATATTTGTGCGTGAATAAAATGCAATATTTATAGCAGGTTTAATACAAGCCCAAAAGTTTGAAATGCACTGCAACAAATATCACTGGCCATCTTCGCCAGTACTCGGACCCGCCTGAGACGACTCTCCGGGTCCACTCGATGATGGAGCACCTGAAGGACCGGGCTGAGACATCGCCCAAGCTCTAGGGTCAAAAGCAAATAATGAACCCGTCAAGTAAGCGAGATCTAGTAAATGATGCGGTGGGATAGCCGCCATACCCCGTACTCTCCTGACTCCAAGAACCCCTTGGAAGGATTGGAGGTTACATGGGCATATGATAGCCCGGATACCCCATATAGGGAGGCGGTGTAGGCCACTGCGGAAGATAAGGCACTTGGAGCGGGTTCCCCATATCCACTGTAGCTCGAGGCGTCCCGTGACGCACCTCCGTACTCTCCGGCCTAGGAGGAAGACGCTGCGGTGTAGACACCAACTCCGGAGTACAAATAACTAGAGGCATAGGAGGCCTCACCATGGGAACAGGCTGCAAAATAAGCTCAAGGTCAGAAAATTACAAAAATTCAAATCAAGCACTATTACTTGAAATGAACATACCTCTCGAACGTCAGACCGACGACTCGTGCATACACTCCAAGACACGAACCTGGAAATCCAATTCTTAAAGGCTTGCGTGCCCCTATAGATCTTCTGTGTCTCAGCAGCATCCAGCTGTGCACATAAAGAAAAGAGTCAGCATAAATACAAAGGAAACATTGCAAATTACAATGGATTCTCACTTACCCCCCTACAACCAGTTGGTAGAGGAAATCCCTCAACCTCCTCATCGGGACAACAAAACTCAGGAATCACTATAACCTGAGGAGGCCCGTACGCTCCTGTATAACTCACCGACATGGTAGGAGGAGTCGGGCGCGGAGAAGACACGGACGAGGAACTCGCAGCAGTCTGCAAAGACTTCAAGATATTAGACACATTTCTAAATTTAAAAACGAAATTAAGAAACAAGGTACATTACTTACCGGGTAGGTCGAAAAGTTGGGGCACAACCGAGCCTCAACAAAATCAGTATATGCCACCATGAGATCCACCTGAGGGTCAGCCGGCAGCAAATACTCAAGGGCATTCGCCCCAACGGTGGCCATCCTCACCTGCTCCACAGTAAGGTGACGAACATAAAGCATAGAATCAGGAGGATCCAAAGGAATCCTCGGAGCCGGAAGGTAGTCTGCCTAATCAGTCTCTCTCCCAAAAACCACTCAAAACCGAAAAGGACCCTCAATAAGGATCCTCCTCTGGTCATACTCCCGAGCACCCAAGAACCAGTCCGAGAGACCCGGGAGGTAATCTGTCCAGGGAAACCAGTCGACCTGCAAAAGGAAAGGAATAAGCACACAAAAGGATGAAAAGGATGATAAAAGCACAAAAGATAATCACTTATAACCCAGGCGGTCAAGGGATATATCGCCTCCCTAAGGGCGTGCAGCGTAGTAAATGGGTAAGACGCCCGTCCCCTCCAGGTCTGCATCGCTGGAAAGGATAAGTCCCCTGGCTCAAGAAGAGAGGCAAGGTCGGAGAAATGCTCATAAAACCAAATCTAAGACATGCAAAGCACTTGGATTAGGCACAAGTTATGAGTAAAAAAGCCAAAAACACAAAGTGAAAGAAGGGTAAAAGGAAAATACCTCATAACCTTCCAATAGCCGACTAAGGAGACGCGTGACGCGCCCTCCTCTCCACTGAGGCAGCTGGACTGCCTCAAACAACGTAGAAGACAAGAGTATGCGGGAAGACCCCAGTTGTACTCTGCGACTCTATCCAAATCCCGCAAGCACGGGAAATAACAAACATGATACTTACTAGCATTATCCGCAAAAATAGAACAAGCTAGAACATAGGCCAAGAAAAGGCGGGTGTGCTGCACCTTCATGACCTTCTTCAACTTCCTCGGGTTGGCCAAGAACTAGACCATGACGTCAGTCCGCCCATACTTCATACCATCCCAATTGGCCCCAAAAAGGCTTAACATCTCTACCATGGCATCCCTACTCACCTATCCATAAGTAAGAGGAGTACCAGTGCAAGGGAGCCCGGAAATGAGACCGAACTCGAAAAGGGTGATCATAATCTCACCAATGGGAAAATGGAAAGTACTGGTAGTATCCCAGTACTGCTCCGCAAGACCTCTAACAAGCAAGCGGTCGGAGCGCTCAGCAGAAGCAATGGACGCTAAAAAGTGATCAAAGCCACAACGCTCCACAATAGCGTTGACCGAAGGAGTCACGTACCTACGGGCTTTCTCGATACCCGAAAGGCTACCATAACCCCACATGATAGTGTCGACATCCTATAAAACACAATAATTGCAAGACAATTAGTTAGGTGATCCTAGTAAGAACTAGCAGTCTCCGGTTTAGTCCTAAATTTTTACAACTACTAAAATTTAGCATTTTACCTAAACCTATATAACAAGAGTGAATTTTAAAGAGAACGAATTTAGCACAAGTTTATTCTCCACAAATATACTCAAAAACCATCTACTACCACAACAAAAATAAACTTCACTCAAGTTTATTTTCACAATTAAAGAAGAATTTCATGCAACGAGATTATCAAGAATGAATTTCATACAAGATTATCTTCCACCATTAAAGAAGAATTTCACGCAAATTCATTCTTCACATGCAAAATATATATGATACAAGAAACCTACGGGAATTCGCAAATTAGCAAGAAAAACAGTTTCACGCAAATTGGTTTTTCCACATTTAGCTACACTACAGTTCTCAACCTAAAAATTCTATGTTTGCCTGCACATTTGGTACCAATGGTAACCAAATGCTCCTTCTTCTTGAAAACAAGATCATTGGGCTCCCAACGATCTGTAGGATGGAAATCACTACGAGTGAACTCATTCTGGACTAACCGGTGCTCACCCACCCGGTGATGGGGTATACCGTAAACGAAAACCCGAGTGAAAACATTCGGGGCCACATGAACAACAATCTCTTGCTCCTTTCTTCTTCTACCTCCTCTAAGTTTAGGAGCCATGGATGAACAACAAAAATGAAGTTTTTGGAAATTTGAGTGAAACTCACAAATTCACACAATTTTGAGTTTTGACACTCAAAACCACAAGAACAACTAACAAAATCAAGTTCTACTAAGAATTTGAGCAAGAAAACCTCAAGGTTTGGAACTAGGGGCTTTGATGGAGGTTGAAAACTTGAGTAAAAATGGAGAAGGGAGAAGGCTCGAAATGGGGAAGATGACCCATTTTGGCCTCCCCCCTTCCCTTTTATGCGAACACGCTGAAAACCTAACGGCCGGTCAAATGCCTACGTGGACGGTCAGACCGCCCAGATGGCGGTTGAACCGCAAACCACGCGGCATGGCCGCTAGTCCCAACGGCTTGACCATTAGGGTGAGCGTTTCGACCCCTCCACCAAGCGGCGTAGCCGCTCCAGCAAGCGGTTTAGCCGTTTCACCTAGCGGTTTGACCGCTTGACGTGGCGGTTTGACCGCCTGACCCACACTCTCTCTTATGATGTTTTAAGGGCCATTGGCTCAAAATCAGTGGGCCCCACGTGACGTCCATAGACGTTATTTGCGCGCCAAGATCCGTTTATGAAAACAGGACTACTTTGAATCCACAGGTTTGTACATTTATACTCGACCAAATGACATGGGCTCGCACCCGACCTAAGGTTTGAGCTACATTTTATTACCCTTTACAATAACATTTACTACCCATCTTATTTCTAACGAAATATTTTTATTGTGTAACCTACAGCACAGGGTTCCTCTTCAACTGAAAATCGAAGGACGTTTATTGTTTAACCTACAGCACAAGGTCACCCTTCGACTAAAAGTCGAAGGATTTTTATTATTACTCTTAATGAAATACTTTTATTGTGTAACCTACAGCATAGGGTTCCCCTTTGACTGAAAATCGAAGGACATTTATTGTGTAACCTATAGCATAGGGTTCCCCTTCGACTGATAATCGAAGGACATTTATTGTGTGACCTACAACATATGGTCTCTGCCTTCGATTGAAAATCGAAGGATTTCTTGTCTTTTATTTCTAATGAAATATTTTTTATTGTGTGACCTACAGCATAGAGTCTCTCCGTTCGACTGATAATCGAAGGAATTTTATTGTGTGACCTACAGCATAGGGTCAAACTCTCGGTCGATAGACCGAGGAAGTTATTACTTTATCCTAAAAATGATTGTTTATCTCTAACAGATTGTCACCTCATTCAGTTTGCCTGTTTTATTGCAGGTATTGGTACAGGAATAATTTGATCTTCGCTCTATTCGAGCTCGGCCAAAGTAGGGGCTTCTGTAGATACCAAAAATTGTGTTTATGATAAGTCCCCATAAAAACCCGATGAGGAAAGGATTGGATTTTGCTCGAACTTGGGTTGCGAGAATAAATGCTCTGATGATTAGCCCAGTTCATTTGAATTAACCAGTGGAAGCCTTTTGTATAGGTGATCCAAACTAGTTGGACTCAATTCAATTGGAGTCCTAAACTGAGAGATAGGCCTCTTTGAACCTAAGGGCCCGAAAGGGAACCCAAACCCATGAGTAAACCCTTGGTCAAACAAGGAAACTCAGTCAATCCCGCTTGGACACCCTCGGAAAAGCCTCCCCCGCTTAGAAAAGCAGTCAGGCGCCTATACAGGCATGTCGCTCCAGGTCCAAGCGGCTGTGCCACTAGGCCAAGCGGCTTGACCGCTTGTCCTGCTGGCATAGCCGCTCGGCCTAGCTGTATGACCGCCTGGACCTTTTCTCGTGGACGGCAAATTCGAGCCCCATTTGATTTTTGTGCCAAACCTTGGCAGGTCCCCCTCTTCTATATAAACAAACCTTAGGGTTCAGTTGAAGGGGTTGGACATTCTCTCTGAAAGGTTGGGAATTTTAGAGGTAGGTCTTTTGGTTAGTTGTCTCTCTCTCTCTCTCTCTCTCTCTCTCTCTCTCTCTCTCTCTCTCTCTCTCTCTCTCTCACATTAAACCAGAAATTCTGATTCTACTCCTTCTTTAGGCTAGCCCTAGCACCACAAAATAAACCTACACACTCGATCAAGAGCATGAATTCAAACAACATAACCCAATAAGTTCATTGTGAGCATCCAGGTAATCCAACCTGAGGGTTTTTAATAAATTTTATATTGCTTGTTATTACTAACGAATTTGGTTTATGTGATATGTACATGCATGGCGCGTTTTCGAGCAAAAGGGCTTTTATTAAGCCTAATTAATAGATGAATGAATGTTTCAAATTTGCTATTTATTGCTTTTTATGATTAAATTATGCTTGTTTGTGGGTTGATTGGTGGATTATTTGTTTGTCTTCTAACTCGCAGGTTTTAGCATATTTATCGCTTTCTAGCAATAAAAGCATGTAATTTGATAAATTGTTAAAAGTGGTCACAATAATAATGATTGTTCAACCCATTAGTCAAAACTAGGAATTTGGACAAATTGAACCCTGTTTGGAACCGTAGCATTAATAATTATATTGAATCGATTAGTAAAGGCCGTTGTTGTCAACGAGCGAGTTGGGTGCCTAACATCTTCCTAGCTCGCACTCACGCCCCAGAACTCATTTATGAAGTCAATTTCCCCAATAGGGATTGGGGTGCACAGGAATTGAGTTGACGTCTTTCTAGACTACCGACTTGATTCCAAGGTTTCCAAATTACCTTAAATTTGGTGGCGACTTCCGACAATCTTAATTAGGTCCTTAGTGCAAAAGGAAAATCTTCACGTGCATTTACACCCAAAGATTCACGAAAACCCGAACGACCGCGCTCTCCCAGACTGCCCGAAACCCGAAGGCGGGGTGAAGGAAAAAGGGGAGAAAAAATCTGGTAGCCTACAGTAACTGGAGTGTTACTATTGTGGTGAGAAGGGATCATATTCAGAGTCATTGCCTAAAGATGAGAGGTGATTTGAAAAGTTTCAAGCAGCTGCAGCCTGCAAGAGAAGACGGGTAAGACCAAAACTGATGATGATAGTGGTTCCTCTAATGTGGTTATGTCTTATGATGCTAATGATGAGTTGAACTTGGCTAGTAACAATGAGAAGGTGGAAGGCCAAGAGAGTTGGGGGTTGGACTCCGGCGCTTCGGTTCACATTTGTAGAGACCAAACTGTGTTTGATACTTTGTGCCAAGATGTTGAATATGGTGACATCAACATGGGTAGAGGAAAGATGAAGGTAAAAGGGATGGGTAATATCCGGATTAAGCTCCATGGTGGTTGACTAGAACCTTTCATAATGTGAGGTATGTACCCGATGCTCGTGTTAACGTTATTTTGTTGGGTGAGTTGACATCGCCTGTGCATAGATACATTGGCATGGGAAGGTGGTGCGAAGTGTATCGTGGTGCTACTTTGATTGTATGAAGAAGGAAGGCGGAGAACAACTTGTGCTATGTTGAGGGTCACTGCGTATAGGGAGGAGCAAGACCGTGAAGAAAAAGGTCTGATTCTCGGATGAAATGGAGGTATTTGGTGATTTGGGTCGGGGGAGGATTTGTTGAGGTAACTCCTAAATACCAAATATTATTATTAGTTGTGTTTTATTTTATTTTGGTTTGTAAAGAAAATAAAATAGAACAAAAGAAAAACAAAAGAAAAGAATGAAAAAGAAAAAGAAATGAAGCTGGAAGTGTATCATCGAATTATTTCGGTGATGGGCAGCATGTGTTGGGTCTTAACTGGTTTTAGTTGGGTAGTCCACAAAAGTAAGATGTTGGTCTGGCTTATTTTGACGTGAGGAAACTTCGACTAGAAGCTGCTGTGTGATACAAAAAGGACCAGGGCCTTTTTTGTTAAGCAGTAGAGCAAACAACCGAAACAAGAAAGTGAGAAGAGCCATTGAGAGAGACAAACAGAGAGTGAGAGAAATAGAGGATTTCTCCAAAACAATGTTTGTTCGGATCACGGTTAATTCGCCTTATTTGGGTGAAGATAATCAGAATACTTGCATCGGTCATTGACAGGTATTTGTGGGCGTATTTTTTAGTTTGTGGGAGTACCAAATTAAGTTAGGGTTTATCAATTTGTACTAGTATCAAAGATAGAATATCTACTTGTTATTTGATCTTGTGAAACTATCTGTATTATTTTTTGAATTCTTGCACTTAATTTTCTCTGATTATTGTTGTTGTAATTATGGGTAAATACCGTAAGTTTTCCTCAACATAACTTTACAGTGATTACGAATTGCCGTACGAGCCCACTTCCATAACGCATCAACAACACTTTGTAGACAAGATGTTGCTTATTAATCTGCATTTATATATTCTCTATCCAAGTTTCGCAAGCACTACACGAGAAAAGCAAATATATCACAAACCTCAAGACTCTTAACACTTTTAGGAAGCCAACTCATCTTTAGACTTTTACTGAACTCCACATGTCTCGGAATCAATCTTCTTACATATTAAAAAAAGTACCAAAAAAATAGAAATAATATAAAGAATCAAATAAACCAAGATTGTACTAACAAAAACATATATACCCGCCGAAAAGAGATCCAAATGATACCATAAACGAAGCTTAACAAGCACCACGAGCAAATCTAATTTCTCATAGGAACCTTTAAAGTAGCGCCACAAAAAGCCTTTGTAATGAGTCGGGTAATTATCATTGAATAAAACAAGATTGTAGAGATTTAGCATTTTACCGGTGACATCACAAAAAGAAAAGACAATATGATTAACTTTAATACAATAGGTAGGAAAATTGGGAACGAATGATAGAGCATTAACCGCTCAAAATTATTGTGAAATTGAGAGAGTACGAGTAAATTTAACACCATGAATAAGATGAACATCCTGTACCTTGAGAACCATCGAAGAGAAAACCTCAATATAAAGAGTAAAGAGATAAGGTGAGAGCCTATCACCTTTATTCATGCATCGTGACTTATTAAAAGACTTAGAAAGCTCTTCATTAACTCATACAACAAAAATGTAATCATCCATTGCATAATAGGATTCATTAAACATGAAAGAACACCAAATCTTTTTAGCACCAAACGAAGATAGTCTATTTAACCCGATCATAACCTTTGTTAAGATCCCACTTCAAAATAACGAAAGAATCATTACCCCTCTCTCACGGTTGAAATGCATAAAGAACATGTTGAAGCCCAAAATATTCTCCTTCGGACCTAGTTTGCCACATCATCTAAATTCGACATTTCCACGAGCGAATCAAAAAGCAACACATGAAAATCAAGGGCATGAAAAGTGACCCCCTCAAAATTCTAGATAAACCTGACACATCATCTTTTGAAATAGTTGACCCAAAAATCCGCGGAAGATGTTGCAAAAGAGAAACGCAAAAGGTTGACGACTAACATGACACAACATTATGGCCCACTGACATTTTCTATATATAACTCATACAAACTATAACTATAATAACAACATGTAATTTTCTCATAGTTACAGAGCGCTCTCTCTCTCTCTCTCTCTCTCAACACTTGCCAAATACTAACATGACCATCAGAAAACCCCTTGAAAGAGTGTTTCGGTTTTTGCACCTGCCAAATACTAACATGACCATCAGAGAACCCCTCGAAAGAGTGTTTCGGTTTTAGCAGGTTGAGCCACATCATCAGTGGCCTTAGACCAGTCTTGCGCTTTATATTATACGAAAACTTTAAGCTTAATTAATTTCTAATTAAACTCACGTAGTACTAATAATCACATTTTAGTGACTAATGATATGATATTAACTTAATCGTGCATGTTAGGCATTATGGGTACTATCCATTTCGAGTTGGGTCATGCATATAGTATCGTTTTTGGGTCTCGGTTTTGTGTACATGCATTCGGTTTTTATGGGCTCAAGCCCACTTTTCTTTCTCTCCCAAACCCGAGCCCAACACCAATATCAACCCACCAAATTGTCACAACTTAATCAAATCTAGACTACAATAGAGAACTCTTGTATTTTCTTGTATTATACTTGGCCACTAAGGAAATGGAAAAATAATACTAATTCTTAAATTCAGCCACAACACTTCTCAAGTTCATCCTAGAATCTTAATCTAGCCAAATATTCCTTGTAATGATATTTTTGCTCTTCTCAAAGTATTGAGCTAAGCCTACAAGTTATTGTCATTTCACACCAAAACACCACACAACTTTACTTCATTTTTTCTAAGAATCATTGTAAGCCATTATAACAGTAGCAAGCTAAGAACAATCTTTAAGGATTAAGGTAATGAGTCAAGACACAATTCTTCCTCTTTTTCCATTCGGTATTAAGCTTGTAAATTCAATCACTAATTGTTCATGCTTTGTTCTTCATCCCAACTTCTTCTTCACTTTCGAATTAAGATACCACAACACCGGAAGACTTATAACAAAACTCGGATCTCGAACCTTCAAGGTCAACTCTCGATGAAGAGTATTATGGTTTATACTTGTGACTATTATTCCAAACTCTCTTTCTAATTACCTAACTAAAGAATTAAAGATAAATTATGAAACATGAGTTTTGCATTACCTAGTACAATTATTGTTATGTTGTGTGAGTAATTCACCTTGAAAGATTAAGATCTAAGAACATGTAAACTTATTGTGTGATTTACGACATTCGAACCTCATGTATGAATTATGGCTTGTATTTTCGAGCCCATGTTTAATTCGAGAGTATTCTAGATTAATTGAGTTTATGATAAAACATGTTGTTTTTGAGCTTTATAATGTTTTTTGAATACTTTAGAATAAATTGCATGTTGAAATGTAATTTTAGAAATAAAAATAAATATCGACGTTTAATTATTTGATAATGGCTGGAAAGGATAACTTAAGAAAATGATCTTTGATAAGTGGATCTTGAAATCTAAGCATGTTTAAATTAGTGTCATGAAGAATATGTATTTCGAATGGTTTCATGTTGATTTTAATAAGTATAACTTTTTACTCGTATATGATAATAGAGACGATTTTAGAAATAAATTATATTGATTATAGATTAAGTTATAAAATCAGAAAATTGTTTTGTGTGTTATGAGTGATTGACCGAAAGCATGAGAAAGAGAATTAAAGAAAATACTTTGAGTACTGATTAGATTAATGAAGTGTATTATTAGATTTTATTTTTTTTTTGGAAAATGGTGAATAATTTCATTCCATCATCCAAAGGTATGCCAAGGTGGCACCCTAAGGCAAAAATCCAATTACATTAGGGGAGAGTGCTAGGGAGGCAATCAACAGACAGAAGTAAGAAAAACACAGAGAAAAAACGCAAAGGATTAAAGCCTAGGAGACTAGTACAAGGAATACTAGAAAAAACAAATGAGTTGCTTAATCAAGTAGGACTGCTAGCTTGGCTGCTTCATCAGCTTTGACAGCATGCATCCTAGCACAGACATTAAGCTTGATCTGTCTGATGATTTGCTCAGTGTTGCGCTCGTTGGAACTGAAAATTCTGGCATTTCTTTCCCACCAAATATCATAAATTGTAGCAGGTAGAGCACATCTCTTATGCTTTGTGTTGCCAAGCTTTGCCCCGAGCATGATTCCTCATCCACTTAAGCTCATGCTTCAGGCTCAAGCATCTGCGAGTGACTCCAGTCCAGCAAAGGATATGCTGCCATACAGACTGAGCAAGAGGGCAAGAGAAGAAGAGATGAGCAGTAGGATCACAGTCTACTTTACACAAAGAGCACCTACTAACAATCTGCATGCCTTTTTTTTTCAAGTTATCCACGGTGGGGAGCCCATTATGGATGGAAAGACTGGCTATAAAGGCATGTTTAGGCAAGACAGAGGTGTCCCAAATAGTTTTTCTCTAAGCAACTTTAGGATCAGGCCCCCTGAAGTAGTCATAAGCTTTCTGAAGGTTGAGTTTGCCATTAAGTGTCCAGTTATCAATCAGAGCAATTGCAGCAGGAATACTGCCAGCACTGTTGATCAAGTTGTCTCTAACCTCAAGAATACCTTTCCAACCACAGGAACTGCCTTGGTTTGGTTGACATGTCCAAATGGAAGAGTGTCTTAGTTTGTATGCATGGGCCCAGTTACTCCAGATTGAGTTATTATGATACTTATGGAGCTGCAGGATCCATTTATTCATTAGGGTTTGGTTCCAGCTGAGAACCTCCTTGACATTAAGGCCTCTCTCATGCTTATGTCGACAGATTTTCTTCCAGCTAAATATAATCAGCTTCATGTGCTCACCAGTAACCCCCCAAAGAAAATCCCTGCAGATCTTTTGAATTTGCTTGAGGACACCTTTTCGGAGAAGAAAAGTTGTACACAAAAAATTGTTTAACCAAAAAATGGAAGAGTTAATGAGTTCCACTTTGCCTGCATAGGATAAGAAATGAGTGGCTGAATGATGAACTTTACTCTTTATCTTGTCAAGCAGGGGTTGGTACATAGCCATAGCAAGCCTGGCAGAGTTGAGGGGAATTCCTAGGTAGCGAAAGGGCATAACACCTTTTGTGAACCTAGTGACATGGAGGATAGCTTGCTTAGCCTGGGGCTTGACACCACAAAAATAGATATCTGTCTTAACTGGATTTGCTGCAAGGCCAGACTTTTTCTCAAAAGCATTGAGAAGTCAAGGACAATCTTGACAGAAGAGTAATCACCTCTAGTGAAAACTAGTAGGTCATCAGCAAAAATAAGGTGAGTAAGGCCAACTCTACTGCATTTAGGATGATAGGAGAAAGCAAGATCTTCCTTAGCATGCCTAAGGAGTCTTGAGAGACCTTCCATGCAAAGAAAAAAAGGTACGGGAAGAGAGGGTCACCCTGCCTCAAACCACGCTTGCCTTCAAAATAACCTTTAGGGCTCCCATTTACACATATGGAGAATTTAGAGGTAGTGATGCACCCCATAATCCAACCAATGATTTAGGAGGGAGACCAAAGCTTGAGAGAATATGCTTCAAGAAATCCCAGTTGACTGTGTCAAAGGCCTTGCGGATATCAACTTTGATTATGGCTCTGGGGGAAATGTGCTTCCTGCCATAATGAAGAGCAATGTCATGGGCAACCATGGTGTTATCAAACAGGCTACGACCTTTGATGAAGGCTACTTGTTCAGGGCCAACAATGTGAAGATGACCTGCTGGAGTCTATTGGCAATGACCTTGGTGATGTTCTTGTAGATGACAGAGCAACAAGAGATTGGTCTGAAATCAGAGACTGCTTGTGGCACAGGAACCTTAGGAACAAGGATCACAAAAGTAGCATCAACCTGTTGAAGGAGCTTCCCATTTCTGAAATAATCCTTGATACCTCACAAAATTCATGCTTGATAATCCCCCATGCACTTTTGAAGAAGCCAGAGGTAAAGCCATCTGGACCCGAGCTTTTAGATTCATGGATTGACTTAAGGGCAGCCTTGATTTCAATGTCAGTGACACCTTCAAGCAAAGAGTCCTGCTGAGTGGAATTAAGACAAGCCCCCTCTACCAAACTGGAATCAAAGGGATAAGTATTATAATCAGTACCCAGCAGAGTAGTGTAATAATCAACAAATGCATGATCAATGGCATCAGGTCTTGCTGCAAGGTGCCAGCTTGATCACGAATGGTATGGATTTTGCCTCGAGCTTTATTTTCAGCAACTTTCGCATGAAAGTAGGCAGTACTTTCATCCCCTTGACTAATATCAAGGATTTTAGCTTTTTGATAGTAGAAGCTTAGTTCAGCTTTTCTCAGGGGAGGCTACACTCATTGTTGATAAAACTGTCATGTTTAGGATTACTCTGGAGCGGGATCTGTGCATCCTCCCAGTCCTTGCAAACCTTCTGCACTCTCAAAGAGATGTTAGAAAAATTATTCTTGTGGAGAGTTTTAAATTCAGCTTTCAGAAGCTTGAGCTTGCTCATGAGTTTGTACATATTAGTGCCATGGATCTGAGTATTCCAAATGTTGGAAACCAAAGCAGTAAATTGAGGACTATCAAAACAACAATTCAGATATCTGAATGGAAGAGGCATGTAGCTGCAGTGATCAGGGATTGTGAGTAGAGCATGGGAGTGATCTGAGGGTCCAGAGGGGGGAAAATCAACCGAACCAAGAGAATGTTGCATAAAGCAGCTAGCATTGGCAAGAACTCTATCCAACTTTGTCCAGACACGATCACATGCTTGCTGATTATTGGTCCAGGTTAGGTGACAGCCAGTGGTAGGGAAGTCAGAGACTCCAATATTGCTGAGGCAAGAAGAGAAATTCTGCATATCTCTTAGATCAGGTTGGGCAGTAGAGATTCTTTCATCAGCAGTGAGAGTGACATTAAAGTCACCCAAGAGGACCCATGGCTCAGTGACTTGAGAGTGAAAATGTTCAAGGTTTTGCCAGAGAGTCCTTCTATCCCCTGAGTCATTAGAGGCATAAATGAAGGAAGCTAAGAACCAAGAGGAGAGGGCCTTATTGAACACTCTGCAATGAATAACCTGGGCAGGGACTTCAATGATCTGAACAGTAACCTCAGTAGGATCTCAAAGCAACCAAATTCTCCCATTCCTGTGATGAGAGTAGTTATACACAAAGTTGTAATGTCTGAATCTTCTATTAACTGTATTAAGAGCCTTATGTTTCTTTATTCGAGTCTCCAGGAGACCACAAAGGGTAACTTTATTCTTCTTAAGAAATTTAGCAACATCTTGTTGCTTGAGGGCATCGTTAAGCCCTCTAACATTCCAGCTGAGCACTATCATTTAAAAGGTGGAGAGAAGTTCCCCAACCCTTCAAACTCCTTATTAGTATCATTATTCATGGATGGATTAGCCTGATTCTCTTGTTCCTCTTGGCTACTCACTTTATCAGGTGGCTCAGTGCCCTATGGTAATGTGTCAGATGCCTTGTCAAAGATTTCATATTTGTTAGCTGAAGGGATCCCTTCAACTGTGCTAGCAGGAGTTTTCTTCCTTGTAGACTTCCCACTAATCATGATGAAACCCTCTGAGTCTGTTGTGCCTGCCTACTCAGAGATATGAGGTGGTGTAGGGACTTTAATTGTGGGAGGTGGAATAGCCTGAACTGGTTGAGCAGATTCCTTGATTTCTTAGATCTACATCTTGCTAACTCATGACCCATTTTGTGACAACAAGTACAATAAAATGGAACCTATTCATACTCCACTTTCTGTTTTATAGGACCTGAGAAAGGAGATCTCATGGAGATTTCGTCAAATAGATGCAGAGCTACATCTACATCTATCAAAACCCTAGCAAAGGAAATTCTTTCCTTGGTTGTAGTGAATTTGTCAGCAAAAAGAGGTATTCCTATCTTAATGGAAAGCTTACTGAGAGCAGGAGCTGACCAAAAGAAGGGTCAAGATCAGGGAAGAGCACCCATACAGGAACCCTAGTATTAGTTTCCAAGTTTGCTGAGAACGTAGGGGTACAATTTTTCAAGATCAGAGAGCTATTCCCCAATGCCCAGGGCCCTCTCCTCAGGATTGTCTCTTTGTCCTCAGCATTAGCAAATCTGAAGTAATACCAGCCTCTCTTAAAGCAAAGAACCTGAGGCTTGGTAACATGATTCCAGTATTTGTCAGTAAAAGCTTGCACATAGGCAAGCTTTTGCTGTCCTTTAAGAAAACATCCCACAAGGGTAGTTTCCCAATATTTGAGTTCATCTGCAATGTCCTCTTCCTCAATAACGACTATACCATCATGTGAATCAGATATGACATAATCAAGAACCATCCCTTTACCATTATCATAAGTAACCCTATCCTTCCAATTAGGTTTCCTAGAATTAGGAGGGTTGGTCACAAGGAGCCTAGGATTAGCTATTGCATCGTTATCTAGAGGAACTCCAAATCTTGATTGTGCAGGAACATAATTATCATAAGCAATAGCAGGAATATCACCAAAAAAGGGAATAATATATGTACAGGATTAATTACAACATCAGTATTAACATCTTGGGAAAAATTAGGGTGTGTGGTAACAGCAGATACATTAACAATTTTTCGCCATTTTTAGGGTTTTCCAGATCATCAGGTTCCTCAGAACTGAACCCTAACTCATGCAATTCGTGATTCAAATCAACAGAGATTGGGGATGAAGATGAAGTACCTTTATCAGAAGCAGGTTGAAGGAAATCTCCAAGAGAGATTGGCATCGGTGATTTTGGAGTTTCCAGAATCCCATTGGTTTCATTTTTCTTCAGGGATTTGCCACCATTTTTCTTCGAAGAACCATCATTGTGTTTAGCAGAGAGAGGCCAAGATTTCGCAGGCTTCTTCTTCTTCGGGGGACGCCCTCGAGGTCCTAGCATGGCGGAAAGAGAGGCAAAAAAATCAGTTTCCCGTTTTTTCGCCCTCAGAGCTCAACTCTCTCCCGCCAATTTATCTTTTTTTGACTTCCCAATAAACCCTAATTGATTAGAAACAATCACATTGTATTATTAGATTATTAATATAGGATACTTATATGAATTATTAGGTGTTCTATCCTAAGTTTGAAAAAGGATAATTACTAGTGTGTGTTTGTGGAGCGTTTTGAGTGTAAGTTCATGTCCATCACTTTTCCCACGTCTATACTACTTTCGAAAATTATATGCTAAGTCAAATATATAAAAAATATAGTTAAATTATGCGAATTATGTGAATTTATATGAGTAATATTACTATTTATGAACTATCATTGACTAGATTTGTAACGTGTATTTGAAGTTATCTAACAAATAAGGAAATTCAGTAATATAGACATGCACAATATTAAAGTGAAGATAAAGTCACTAAGACTCAAGTATAAGACATGGCAAAATCTACTAACAAGTATAAGAAGTGCTACTGAAGTTATGAGCATTATAAGACATGTTAATGAATTACTTATACTTATACTTTCGAGATATCGAAAGCAAGAACATTGAGAGTGGTTATAATAATACATTGAGATGATATTATACTTTTGAGTTGTGATTATAAATTTAAGCCTTGTAGTATGGCTTCCAAAAAGACAGTTAGAACTTGGAAGTGTTAGAATGAACACAAATGTGCACATAGTTTAATATTACTATTTCGATATTAACAATGAGAAATATATTAAATACTTATGAATGATGAGATATGATTTTATGAGGCGATTGCTACGGCGATAGCCGAATTATTGATGTAACCGAGGTGATCTCTTGTCAGTGGAAGTAAATTTGGTCGTGTTTCTTTCCATACTAGCTAACTCTAGAAGAGAGATACATAAGTTATAAGACATAAGAGAGATGGAAAGATAATCCATTTAAAACTTTCATAAAATACTTTGTTGTGTTATCTTCCATTATAATTTTTAATATGATTATTGTTAAGTGCTAAGTGTTTTTTTTTTTTTTGATAGGAAAGTGCTAAGTGTTATGTGTATTTTAAAAATAAAACCTTGCTTTTGACAAGGCGGAGTGTTCGTACTTAGCTTCCACTAATTTTTTCTTCGTTCTCTTTGCATGTACCTACACTTGCACGTGCATGTTGATGACATGTAGTTAATATGTGGGACGAGTGAGATCGTATTTTAGAAAGACGAATTGCTTGGTGTTGGACCCTATGTGTTTTGATGATGATTACAACTAAATATACTTATGCTAATTAAATTATTAATTCCTTGAATTTAATTGTGTCATTAGTTCGCATATACCCAACAAGATGGAAAAGCTCAAAAGACGAACTACTTGCAACATGAACAAGATAGAAGATTGATAATTCTATTTTAGATTCATGTAAACTGTTGAGATTAATTTCATAGAGTTTGGAACTATGGAATTAAAATGGGCAAAATTAACTTGAGGGTAAAACTGGAGTATAGAACCTGAGCTGGAACCTTGGTGTAACACCCCTGAATTTACAGCGATTTCCCGAGAGCTATCGACGTCGCTGTGCGCGACTTGACACTACTAAACTGTCACAAACCCAGGGGAATGCTACTGCAACATTTATCATTAAGGAGTAAATGGTAAGCAGAAAGAAAGTCTAGGCATCAAAGGAGCTTACTAAGGAAACTAAAACAATCTAAAACAGTTAATATCAGAGTTGTCTATATAGTGAGCTAAAATCATTAAACCAATTTATTACAACTTGCCTTCAAGGGCTAAATCCAATAAAAATCTCAACGATCTCAACTAAACAAAAAGAGTTCTAAAAACCCAATGCCAACTCTATCTTCCAAGCTGTACGTCCTCACTCAACTAAACCTGTACTTTGGTTTCCGTGACGGAAACAAAATACAGAAGAAAAGAAAAGAAACAAAATAAAAACAAAAATCAGATAAACTGAATAAACGTCATCCGTACCCAATAAAAACATTTCGCAAACCTTACCTAATGTTTTAGAAGAATCATTGAAATTCATTTGCATACGCACATAAGCATTAAATCAAGCATACGCATGACGACATTCTTTTATATGCAATTCTTGTATAGTGATCATACAAAATATGATATAGACTATCCGTCTTGATTAGAGAGATGTAAGAGAGCGAATAGAACAACAATTACCCATACTGTTCATCGAAGATACAATCATGCCATGGACTTAATGACTCTAGTGTGCACACTGCCTCTAGTATAATAAACGAGTCTAGAGAACATAATAAATGGGGAATGATCCGTCCCAGACATACTGTGAGGTGTCCACAAGTAACTTGGGAATCACTCATCCCTTGAACTACACCATTAGGTGTAATCCCGATTGCTCGACTACTCCTAGGGATCCATTATGAGTCTTACTCTCATTTAATTCAATTCAGATAATTTGCATTGGTTGACATAGTGCTACTCCAAGACCACGACTTACTAATTCATTTCATGCTCTTGACAATGAATAGTAATAACGACGATAACGGTAATTCAATATGATGAGAATTAAACATGCTTTAATTCAACGACGATAATTCAACAAAGATGACATTGCATGTCTAGCATAATTTCGGCAGCACTTCGGCAGGGTAATATGATATCCAAAACTGCATAAATCATCCAAGACATTCAACGATTATATATAGGTGCTCACTAGCACTCAATAATAGCCATACCAATTAGCAATTATTTAATAGCATAATAATACTAATACTTCACCATTCAACAATCGTCCAATAATGACCATATGGACTAATTAATTCTAAAAACATGCTAACATCGATATGCTCATTATAATTCATAATTACAGCAGTAAACATACTTCATAAATCTCATATTAACAAGGATATAATTTAATCATGCTTTGCATATTAAATTCACAACAAATTCCCAATTAGCACATAACACATCAAACTAGTTTTGATGGGGCTTTGGAAGAAGGTAAGCATGAGAGCTTACCACTGCTTCCAAACAGAAAGTACGCTCCAACAACCAAAGATTATCACGCTTGCTCGTTAGGTCCTAATTAAAAATAATTACCGAATCAGTAATAATTCAATACGAAAATTCAAACACTAATGAAATATTAATGTGATATTTTTATTAAATGTCTTGATTTATTTCAACCAATCTAGGCTTTTGAAAATCCAAATTCCGATTCTGAATGAGTGCAGAAAAATAAAAACATTAAATCAAAAATACTGAAAATTGAATTAATAATTACGAAAATATAAAAACGAAACCCTAACTTCAAAACTAGGTCTAGGTCACGGTTACCCATTCATGGGACCCATAACCCGACCCATCACCACCACCACCACCCACTGACCACCATGACCAGTGGTGGTGGTCGCCGGAGCTCCGGCGAAGAGGAGAGAGAGAGAAGAAGAGAGAGAGAGAGAGAGAGAGAGAGAGAGAGAGAGAGAGAGAGAGAGAGAGAGAGAGAGAGCAGGGGAAGGGGGTCGAGCCGAGCGAGGGTTCTAGAGGGGGAGGGAAAGCGAAAAAGAAAGAGAAGAGAAAGGAAAAAAGAGAGAGGTGTTACCAATGGTGAGGGACAGCCGGTGGCGGGCGATGGGAGGGAGAAGAGAGAGAGAAGGTGGCGCCGGTGAGGAGAGAGAGAGGAGGACGAGTTACGTGAGTTTGGGAGAAGGAGAGAGAATGCTTGTGAGTGTTTGATCAGTTGTGTAAACTGATTAATTGCCTCCTCTTTTTCTATATATAGGACCTCAGTCAACCCAAGTCAAATACTAGTAGGTTTAGGAATTTATTTAATACTTTTCTAATTTAAATAGCTAATTAAAACTAATTAAAACAATATGAATAATTCATATCATATATAAAACATTTTAATTAAACTCCCTAAAATTGATAAATACAATTTATGAAAGCCCCATAATAATAATAAATATTATTTTGGCTTTAATTGAACAAATCGAATCCTTGAATATAATTACGATTTAATCTCCGAAACTAGTTATAAATCATTTATAAATCAATAAAATAATTATAGAAAATATTGGGGTATTACATTCTACCCTCCTTAAAAGAAGTTTCGTCCCGAAACTTGTGACATGAAGTAATCACTTCCCAAAACAAAACGAGTTTAACATACGAAGGTATAAAACAGTTTCTAGGACTCTAACATATGCAAGATGAGCAAGTACGATCGTGATTCTAAGTTGATTAGCAATGCAACATGCAATTCGTGCAAAGCGATAAACAAAACACGCAAAAGACGAAATTTTTAGGCGTGACATTCTACCCTCCTTAAAAGGACATTCGTCCCGAAACTCAAGTGGGACTAGTGCCTTCTAGGAAGAGGTCTGGATACTTCTCGCGCATCATGGATTCAGCTTCCCATGTTGCTTCTTCTTGACCTTGTCGAGACCAAATGATTTTGACAATTGGAATAGTCTTTGTTCGAGTTGAGCGCTCTTTGTGGTCTACTATCTTGATAGGACGCTCTTTATAAGTAAAACTTTCATCGAGATCGATCGTTTCAAGTTGAACGACATGAGTTGGATCATGTACGTATCGCTTCAACTGGGATACATGAAACACACTATGGACTTTTGCAAGTTCCACAGGTAAAGCTAGTCAATACGCAAGCTCACCAATCCTTTCCAGGATCTCGTAAGGTCCAATGTAACGAGGACTCAACTTCCCTTTACGACCAAAACGCATGACACCCTTGGTAGGAGATACTCGCAAAAGTACCTTGCTTCCCACCTCAAATTCTTCAGGTCTACGACCTCTATCTGCGTACGATTTCTGACGATCTTGAGCACTACGCATCATTGCTTGAATCACTTTGACAACATCGACGGTCTGCTAGATCATTTCAGGACCCAAAACTGCAGTTTCGCTAATATTGTTCCAACAAACAGGCGATCTACACTTCCTACCATACAATGCTTCATATGGTGCTCGATCAATGCTTGAGTGATAGCTATTGTTGTAAGAAAACTCGATCAACAGAATATGTGTATCCCACTAGCCCTGATACTCGAGAGCACACGCTCGGAGCATATCCTCCAAAGTCCGAATCGTTCTTTCCTTCTGACCATCAGTCGCAGGAGAAAAGCAGTACTGAACTTCAATTTGCTTCCAAAAGCCACTTACATTTTCTGCCAAAAATGAGATAAAAATCTCGAGTCTCTATCTGAAACGATATCTTCTGGAATACCATGAAGTCTCATGACTTCCTTTACGTAAGCATCCGCTAGCTTCTCCATTTCCCAAGTGTCATTCATTGGAATAAATCTTGCAACTTTTGTCAAACGATCCATGACGACCCAAATGGCGTTGTTCTTCTTCTGTGTCAATGGTAGACCCATGACAAAGTCCCTTGAAATTGAATTCCATTTCCAAGTAGGAACTTCAAGCGATTGAATCATTCCACCAGGTCTCTTGTGTCCGATCTTGACCTTCTGGCACGTTAAACACTTAGCCACGAACTCCGCGACATCTTGTTTCATACCTTTCCACCAAAACATTTGACGAAGGTCTTTGTATAGCTTGTCTCCACCAGGATGCATAGAATAAGGCGTATTGTGAGCTTCACCAAGAATCTGACTCTTGATCTCCGGGTCATTTGACACACGGACACGATCACGAAATCTCAAGACAACGTCTTGACCAGTAGAAGAGTCCTCGGATCTACCCTCGTCCATATGGTGTATAATCCGTTGAAGATCCTCGTTTGAATTTTGTTTACCCTTGATCTCGTCGAGAAAAGTTGGTCGAACTCACATATGCGCTAAGGTACATTGAACTTCACCTTTCAACACAATCTCCACATCCAGACTTTGTAAGTCACGTATGATCTCCTTTGGAATAACTAAGGCAGTATTCAACGTATGACGAGTCTTTCTACTCAAAGCGTTAGATACAACGTTAGCTTTCCCTTCGTGATACTGAATGTCGATGTCGTACTCCGTCAACAACTCTAGCCATCTTCTTTGTCGCATATTCAACTCAGTTTGAGACTCTTGTGGTCCGTAAACATCTTGACAGCAGAACCATAAAGATAATGTCGCCAAATCTTCAAAGCAAATACGACAGCAGCGAGCTCTAAGTCATGAGTAGGGTAGTTATTCTCGTGTTTCTTCAGTTGTCTTGAGGCATAAGCCACTACCTTTCCATGCTGTATCAAAACACAGCCTAAGCCATGCTTAGACGCGTCACTAAAGACTTCATAACCTTCTGTTCCCGATGGAAAAGTCAAAATCGGTGCGCTCGTAAGACGTTTCTTCAACTCTTGAAAAGCAGCTTCACACTTTTCAGACCATACAAACTTCATCATCTTCTTCATCAGGTTTGTCATACGCTGCGCTATCTTGGAAAATCCTTCCACAAACCTACAACAGTAACCCGCTAACCCAACAAAACTTTCTAACCTCAGTCACGCTCTTTGGTGCGGACTAGTCCATTACAGCTCTAATCTTTTCCGAGTTAACAGCAACTCCACTCTTAGACACCACGTGTCTTAAGAAGGAAAAAATCTCTAGCCAAAACTCGCACTTCGACAACTTGGCATACAGTCGATGTCGTCGCAAGATCTCCAAAACAGTTCGCAAATGTTGCTCGTGCTCAGCGGCGTTCTTCGAGTAGACCAAAATATCGTCAATAAAGACAACTACAAACTGATCGAGATAAGGCTAGAACGTACGATTCATCAAATCCATAAACTTCGCAGCTGTGTTCGTCAACCTAAAAGGCATCACCTTGAACTCGTAGTGTCCCTACCTCGTCCTAAACGCAGTCTTTGCAATGCCAGGCTCGGAAATCCTCAGTTGAGGGTATCCTGAACATAAGTCGATCTTCGAGAAAACGGTCGCACCACGGAGTTGGTCTAATAGATCGTCAATCCTAGGAAGTGGATAACGATTCTTGATCATAATCTTGTTCAACTCACAATAGTCTATACACAGTCTCATACTATCATCCTTCTTACGTACGAACAGAACAGGAGCATCCCAAGGCGATACACTAGGACGTATGTATCCCTTCTCTAGTAGTTCCTCGAGTTTCATCTTTAGTTCTTTCATCTCTGCAGGAGCCATTCGGTAAGGAGCTTTCGAGATCGGAGCAGAACTTGGAGCTAAGTCGATCGTAAAGTCAACAATGCGTTGCGGAGGCATTCCGGGAATCTTGTCTGGAAATATGTCAGCGTAGTCCGAAACAACTGGAATAGGTTTTGAGACTTCGGCTTCTCAACTTGTATCCACTACATGACATAGGTAAATCGCTTCGCCTTTAGTCATACACTCCTTTGCTTTCATGGTCACCACTACCTTCAACTTTGGCTTGACCATGACTCCTTTGTAAGTAATCCTCCTACCCTTCGGTCCACGCAACGACACACGTTGCTCAAAGCACTCTATCTTAGCCCTATACTTGGCTAACCAATCCATTCCTAAAATTACATCAAATTCCTTCAAATCCATTTGAATCAAACCCGCAGGCAAATCGGAACCAGCTATCCTAATCAGACACTTTTCGTACAACGCTTTACAATTAACATTCGAACCATTAGGCATCGTAATGTTTGCACTATACACGGAACTAGGTTCTAAGCCTATCTTAGATGCAAAGCTCTTAGAAAGAAAAGAATGCAATGCACCACTATCAAACAAAACAAAAGTAGGTTGAGAGTTAACGAGAAAAGTACCAGCGATCACATTCGGGTTTTTCCTCAACTTCATTGCGGTTCAGCACATAAACCCTTCCATTCACCCCTCTATTGTTGTTGTTGTTGTTGTTGTTGTTGTTACTGTTGTTGTTGTTGTTGTTGTTGTTGTTGTTGTTGTTACTGTTGTTGTTGTTGTTGTTACTGTTGTTGTTGTTGTTGTTTTTGTTCTGCACGGGGTTGGAAGGTGCGGGAAGTTGTGCGTGATTATTCGCAGCAGGAGCAACAGTATTGTTGCGGTTGTCGTTGTTGTAACCCCCATTTCCACGGTAGTTACCACCATTTCTGCGATTACCATTTCCATTTCCACCACGATTGTAGTTATTATCGCTGTTTTGCCCATTGTTGTTCCTTCCATGACTCCAGCATTCAGAAGCTTTGTGACCCGACTTGTTGCACTCAAAGCATTGAAGCACGCCACCGCGACAGTTCTTGCCAAGATGCGTCTTGTTGCAGTGACTACATGGCGTATTCCTCCTAGCTAAGATCGTAGCTCTATGAGTGTTCGAGTCACGATTCATGTTCCCGTTGTGGTTCTAACTACCACCTTGGTTGCTGTGATTGTTGTTGGGTCTTGGCCTCTTATCTGCGTCATTCGATTGGGAAGAATTTCCTTCATCACGTTTATGCTTCCCAAGCAACAAATCACGACGATCCACAGCACGCTCCTGGTTCAAGGCCTTCTCGTCAGATCCTTGGAACGTCAGCGAGTTTCCCATAACAAAACGCTGAATATCCCACTTCAGACCATCTTCGAACCTCTCTACACATTCAGCTTCGGTCGTCACCAAGTTAGGTGCAAAAGCAACAAGCTCGTTGAACTTTGTTGCGTACTCAGCCACAGATACCTTTCCTTGATAGATGTTCTCGAATTCCCATTGCTTCTGGCGACGGATAGCTTCGGATATAACCTCTCACGAATGGATTCCTTGAATTTGGTCCACCCGTATTCTTCAATTGCGAGCAGATCTGTGTCCACATCGCTCCACCACTTGTTCGCTTCACCCTTAAGGTAGTAAGTAGCGGTATTGACCTTCATGTCATTGGGACGACTAGTCGCCCTAAACAGTTTCTCGAACTCTATTATCCAATTCTCCAACTTGGTGGGCTCAGAGCCACCCTCAAACGTCGGAGGTTTGAGTGCATCAAAATCCTTAAAGTTGCGCGTTTCAGGATTCTGCGCGTTGTGGTCTTGCTCTTGACGCTCTAACTGGCGCGTAATGTGCTCGACCACATTTGTAAGTCCTACTTCTAGTCTCGCGAGTCGGTTGTTGGTTGCCATTATAACAAATCTGAGACATAAAAGAGCAATGGTTCATCACTATTTCAACAAAGTTGGCACATTTGACCCAAATCGGGGTCTAATTGAGAGATATAGGTTGTTATTGAAACCTATCTCTTGACATTTAGCAAATAGCATTCAATTTCCAATGATCGACCTTATATTGTATGTCTAAGAAACATACTTGCTTTGAATAGTTCTTAGTTCTCATTCATAATAGTTCGATATGCTATAACAAGGTAGACACATTGGTCTCACACGATTGATAAGCAATAACATTCACAATTCACACATCGAGGCTCCATACTATTTAGTAGGGCAATAAACAATGACATTTGATTGCATACAATACATGCTTAGCCTTTGGCTCACCATTAATATGATCATGCTCAATGAAAATTTTGCCATAACTCCGACATGGATTTCCCATCATGTCTAGGCAATAACGAGATAGCATTTCGAAGCTATGAGGCAACCATGCAATTATGTGATAAAACGATCATGTAAAATAAATTCTCAACGACATTCATATAATCAAACGAAATAGTTTTGCAATGAGACGATTTGCAAAGTAAATAACAATACGAAAATTTGTTGGCTATGCAACTACACCAACATCAAACTTGACCACGCAAGGCCATCAGAATAACTAAAAGTTCAATAAAACTCAAATAAAACTAGTAAAGCAATCATCTAGTTCTACTTGACACTCGCACGATTCTGCTTCGCGCTAGAGGACTCGTCAAGATCGTCCTTCCTCCTAGGCTTCACCTCTTTGCAGGGCATGTACAGATAAGCACATCCACCAAACTTCTAAGCCATGAAATGCTTCCTAAAGTCGTCCGTGTGCTTGCGTTTCTTTGTCCGACAGTACTCACACATGCCCTTCGGCGCAGGCACTAGTAGATGGTTCACCTTCCACTCGAACTCGGACAAGCATAACTCAGCTGCAACACCCCTAAAGCATAGATACCATCGCGTCCCTTCACCATATTTCTTCTCGTGCAGGTGACCACTCTTGAAGACCACGTCGTCGTACTTCTCCTTCAGTCCCATCCAAGGATGGATGTGTAGTAACTCTAGCCATAAGCCTTCATGTAGACACGTGCGATTCTCATACTGATAACGCTCGATTGTAGTGTAAGCACGACGTATGTAGATACGAATATCCTCGAGCTCAGCGTTAGTAGCGAAGAATGGCTCCACAAGAGGAGACCAATTTGCACCAGGGATAGGTGCAACGATAGGTGCAGCAGTAGGTGCAATGTGGTTGTAGCTCTCGACACCAATATCTTCCATATCCGACATATCATCATGCTCGTCAGCTGGGGTATATTTCGGTTCGGACAAAGAGGGATCCTCATCTTCCTCCTCTGCACGCGCGGCGTGTACAGAAGGTGGAACGGCAGCAGACGCGGCTTGCACGGCGCGTGGGGCCCTGTCGCGTGCGACGTCCTCGTGCGCGACACTGTCTTGCGCGGCCTTGTGGCGCACGTTCGCGTTGTTTCCCGTCGACTCGTTGTCCGATGAAGCTACAAACTCCACGGGTTGTGCACGATGAGCTAGGGCGCATGCCCTTTGGTGTGCAGTCAACTTCCTTGTAGTTATTTTTTGTCCTTACCCTCTACAGGTAAACAATCAAACAATAAGAACTTTATAAATCACAAGCAAAGTGATTTCAAACAATTCCAATCTTCTAGGACTACTACGCTCAACGGCTTTAATTATATTTTATTTTACCCAAAATGAAAATAATATTCATTAACTTGTTAATTAATCCTAAGCAACCTTTTTAAATCTAGGGCTCTGATACCATTTGTAACACCCCCGAATTTAAAACGATTTCCCGAGAGATATCAACGTCGCTGTGCGCGACTCGACACCACTAAGCATATAATCAAGCATACGCATAACTGTTCATCGAAGATACAATCATGCCATGGACTTAATGACTCTAGTGTGCACACTACCTCTAGTATAATAAACGAGTCTAGAGGATATAATAAATGGGGAATGATCCGTCCAGACACACTATGAGGTGTCCATAAGTAACTTGGGAATCACTCATCCCTTGAACTACACCATTAGGTGTAATCCCGATTGCTCGACTACTCCTAGAAACCATTAGGAGTCTTACTCTCATTTAATTCAATTCACATAATTTGCATTGGTTGACATAATTGTACTACGAGACCACGACTTACTAATTCATTTCATGCTTTTGATAATGAATAGTAAATAATGATGATAACTGTAATTCAATATGATGAGAATTAAACATGCGTTAATTCAACGACGATAATTCAACAAAGATGACATTGCATGTCTAGCACAATTTCGGCAGCACTTCGACAGGGTAATATGATATCCAAAAATTCACAAATCATCCAAGACATTCAACGATAATATATAGGCTAGCACTCAATAATACCCATACCAATTAGCAATTATTTAATAGCATAATAATACTAATACTTCAACATTCAACAATTGTCCAATAATGACCATATGGACTAATTAATTCTCAAAACATGCTAACATCGACATGCTCATTATAATTCATAATTACAGCAGTAAACATGCTTCATAAATCTCATTTTAACGACGATATAATTTAATCATGCTTTGCATATTAAATTCACAACAAATTCCCAATTAGCACATAACACATCAAAATAATTTTGATGGGGCTTTGGAAGAAGGTAGGCATGAGCGCTTACCACTACAAACGCTTCCAAACAGAAAGTACGCTCCAACAACCAAAGATTATCACGCTTTCTCGTTAGGTCCTAATTAAAAACAATTACCGAATCAGTATTAATTCAATACGAAAATCCAAACAGAAACGAAATATGAATATGATATTTTTATTAAACTCCGTGATTTATTTCAACCAATCTACACTTTTGAAAATTCGAATTCCGATTCCAAATGAGTTCACAAAAATAAAAACATTAAATCGAAAATACAGAAAATCGAATTAATAATTACGAAAATATAAAAACGAAAGTCTAACTTCAAAACTAGGTCGAGGTCACGGGTACCCATGCATGGGACCCATAACCCGACCCATCACCACCACCACCTGCAACTCACCACCATGGCCGGTGGTGGTGGTCGCCGGAGCTCCGGCGAAGAGGAGAGAGAGAGAGATTACAAAAGAGAGAGAAGAAGAGAACGAGAGAGAGAGAGAGAGAGAGAGAGAGAGAGAGAGAGAGAGAGAGAGAGAGAGAGAGAGAGGGCAGGGGTAGGGGGTCGAGCCGACCACCCGCCAGTCACCGCCCGGGCGTCGGCCCGGTGGTCCGGTGGTGGTCTGGCTACCAGGCGCCCGAAACAGGAGCGAGAGAGAGAGGGTTCGTGAGGGGGAGAGAAAGCGAAAAAGAAAGAGAAGATAAAGGGAGAAAGAGAGATGTGTTACCGGTGGTGAGGGAAAGCCGGTGATGGCAGGGAGAAGAGAGAGAGAAGGTGGCGCCGGTGAGGAGAGAGAGAGGAGGAGGAGTTACGTGAGTTTGAGAGAAGGAGAGAGAATGCTTGTGAGGGTTTGATCAGTTGTTTAAACTGATTAATTGCCTCCTCTTTTTCTTTATATAGGCTCTCAGTCAACCCAAGTCAAATACTAGTAGGTTTAGGAATTTATTTAATAATTTTCTGATTAAAATAGCTAATTAAAACTAATTAAAACAATATGAATAATTCTTATTCATATATAAAACATTTTAATTAAACTCCCCAAAATTGATAAATACAATTTATGAAAGCCCCATAATAATAATAAATATTATAAGTTTAATTGAATAAATCGAATCCTTGAATATACTTACGATTTAATCTCCGAAACTAGTTATGAATTATTTATAAATCAATATATTAATTATAGAAAATATTGGGGTATCACACTTGGTCCCACAGTCAGGTCCCACCTCCAGTCCAGTTTTAACAAATGAATTTCGAAAACCAAAATATCTTGCAACTTGCTTAGCAAACTCCTTTTATCCAATGGGTTCTTTAGTGTACTAAAAGGAATCACCTTAAAGTGGTAATCTGCAAGAGAATTTCTGATTTGCTAAAGCATGCTGAAGTTGTGGTTGTAGCAAGTTAGAAATGGTCTTGTACAACGTTGGCTAGGAATACAACAAGAAGTTGTGAAATCCTACTAGAGAGAGTAGGTCGTGGTTTTACTCCCAGTTGAGCCCTGGGTGGTTTCCACGTTTAAAACGTCTTGTGTCATTTACACTATATTATCTTGCTTCCGCACTTAAACTCTGTCAGAAGGAACATCCATAGGACCTCGGTTCCCTTGGTTGGTCCTTTACTTCATTAAGCGAAAATTAGACGAAAATTAGTGACACAATTCAAACCTCCTTTCTTGTGTCTTGGGGTCGTGCATTCTAACAATTGGTACCAGAGCAGGTTCTCACACAAAAAGCTAAACCCTTTGACAGATCCTTAAATATGAGTGCACCACTTCAAACACACGAAGCAAATTCCACTTCTCGACCTCCTTTGTTCAATGGCGACCACTACAACTGGTGGAAGGCCCGTATGGAAATTTACATAAAAGCCGAGAACTACCAGCTATGGAGAATCATTGCAAATAGTCCTCTTGTCATTCCCTCCATGATGAACACGGAAGGTGTCCTCAAACCAAAGCCGGAAGATCAATACGACGACGTAGATCTTGGCAAACTTGAAAATAATGCCAAGGCTATCAAGATCTTGCATTGCGAACTTGGTCCCGACGAATACAACGTCATAGCCGGATGTGATACCGCAAAGCAAATTTGGGATGCTCTTGTAGTAGCTCATGAAGGTACCAACCAAGTCAAGCAATCTCGCATTGAGATCTTGATAAGAGATTATGAGCTTTTTTCAATAGATAAAAAAGAGTTTATTAAAGACATGTTTACACGTTTTACTAACGTAACAAATGAGCTCAAATCTCTTGATAAACTCTTCATTCTGAAGACCTAGTTCGAAAGATACTACGTATCTTACCCCTCTAGTTGGGAGAACAAGGTGACGGCTATACAAGAAGCAAAAAGAATGGACACCATGAGTGTAGACGAACTTATTGGAAACCTCCAAACTCATGAGGTTCGTCTAAACTCAAAGTCCAAGGAGGAAACCAGGAAAGACAAGGGTCTTGCTCTAAATGCAGAAGTCAATGAGGATCTTGATGAGCTTGAGATAGAGCACGACAATGCCTTACTCTCCCAAAGGCTTAGTTACCTCTATAACAAGTACAGATCTTGTAAGAAGAAAGGAGCTCCCTTCAAAGGACGTGACTCCACTGGAAGAATAGATCAAGAGGTATTTTGCTACAAATGCAAAAATCCCGGACACTTCATGAAGAACTGTACAGAGGAGGAACGCCCCAGGGAACAGATATGGGAACAAACCTTCAGGGAGGGTGCGGTCAGCAAAATAAGGGAAAAGTTCATGAACACCATGATTGTCGCTTGGGGCAATGAGGAAGATGGAGAACAACCAGAAAAAGCCACAGAGCAAGCTGAGCTAGCTCTCATGGCCAAAAGCGATTCGGACCACAACGAGTCACTTGAGGTAAATGATAATCGCTTTAATGATAATTCTAATGGAACTTCTTTAACTGAAATGTTAAGCATGCTAAGTACCTTGGCTGAACAATTTCAAGACGTTTGTGTTGAAAACAAAGAGTTGTCTACCGAGTTAACACAAGTCTTGCATGAACAGAAAATTCTTGAAAATGAGCATGCTATTCTTAAAGAACACTCTTCTGCTATGAACAGCATAACTGAAAGACTTCCACGTAACAACTCAGATTTAATGCTTGAAATTGAAAGTCACAAAATTCGTGAAACTTGTAAAAATGCTATTAAATCTGATGTTATCCATACATGCTTTGAGTCCTTGAGATATGACTTAGAAGATGCTAGAATCACATCCTTGAATGAAAAAGTCAAGATCAAGAAACTTGAAGAGGAGTTAAGAATTGCCAAGGAAACTGAGAAAAGGAACAGTGTATGGAACAATGTATGGAACAGTGACAGTAGGGCAATAAAATGGCTGAACCAAAACCACAACAAAACTAAAAGCGGATTAGCGTTTGTTAGTAAGAAAAAACCTTGGAACCCTAGGTCTAAATACACTGATTTACCTGCTAATTGATTGTGTATGTTTTGTGGTGAGACCGACCATTTGAGCATGACTTGTAAAGTCAAAGAAAATGCTACGAACAAGAATGCTAAGGCTAAGTGGGTCAAGAAAAGTGATTTGTCCTCTACTTACCTTAAGAAGGAACCCAAATCTATTCAGGTTCCTAAGTCTAATCTCTGATTGACTTTGTAGGCGTTGGTGGGAGATAGCAACAAATCTTGGTACGTGGATAGTGGTTGCTCACGACATATGACGGGAGATGAATCAAATTTTCTCTCACTAACGGCCTTCATTCAACGGTGGTAATGTGTCATTTGATGATGGAAAAACATGAAAGATCATTGGAGTTGGACGAATAGGATCATCACCATCACATTCCATCGATAACGTGTTTTTGGTAAGAGGTTTAAAGCATAATATTTTGAGCATTTCGCAACTATGTGATCATGGAAACAAAGTTGAATTTTCTTCCAATAGTTGCATGATAGTAAGTACCAAAATTGGAAAAGTTGTCTTGAAAAGGAAGCGAGACAAAAATATTTACAAAGCAAATCTTTCATCTCTTCCCCATGTTGAAATGTCATGTTTAAGTGTCCTTGACGATGATGCATTTCTTTGGCATAACGGTTGGGTCATGCTAGTTTATCCTTGTTACAAAAGTTGTTGTCTCAAAACCTAGTTGTTGGTCTTCCTTCAATTAAGTTCAAGAATGATAAAGTTTGTGATGCATGTGCTAGAGGGAAACAAGTCAAATCATCTTTCAAGTCGAAAAACTTGGTTAGCAGCTCTAAACCACTTGAACTCATTCATATGAATTTGTGTGGACCTATGAGGGTAGTTAGTAGAGCGGGAAAAAGATATGTGCTTTTGATTGTTGATGATTACTCTCGTTTTACTTGGACCTTGTTTCTTACTTCAAAAGATGAGACATTTGATATGTTTGATGCATTCATAAAGAAAACTCAAAAGGCAACCGGGAATGAACTTATAAGCATGAGATCCGATAGTGGAACCGAATTTGATAATGCATCCTTCAATGAACTTTGTGACACAAATGGTGTTGACCATAACTTCTCGGCCCCTAGGACACCACAACAAAATGGTAGTTAAAAGGAAAAATAGGACACTAGAAGATATTGCACGTACCATGTTAATTGCTAGTGGACTTCCTAAGTACTTTTGGGCCGAAGCCGTGAACACGGCTTGCTATACATCATTATTGATTCATGATTCGGCCATTGCTCAAAAAGACTCCCTATGAACTCTTCAAAGGGAGAAAACCATCCATAATGGATCTTTGTACTTTTGGTTGCAAATGATTTGTGCATAACAATGGAAAAGACTAACTTGGCAAATTCGATGCAAGAAGTGATGAAGCTGTTTTTCTTGGATACTCCTCACGTGGCAAAACTTACAAAGTTTATAAAAACGAACCATGTTTGTTGAGGAAAGTGTTCATGTTATTTTTGATGAAACTAACGTTTTGGTTGAAAGTGATTTAATGGATGATGATTTTGAGATTGGACTTGCAAGAAGTCATCTCGACTCTCCTAACTTGGAAGGAACAGAAAAGGAACCACAGGATGAATACGAGCACCACGATCCTCCTAAAGATGGGACACCACCGATAGGGAGAACAACTTTTGATGGCTCTGGTCCCTCGTCTGTTCCTCCCAGGTAAACTTTAAGTACAACCAACCAAGACGAAGGCTCAACTCACCCATTAAGTGTGAGACCTTGGAAGCACAGTGGAGCACACCCCTTGGATCTGATCATTAATGACTTCAACAAAGGAACCCAGACAAGGTCCTCAGTTCAAAACTTTTGTTCACACTTTGCATTCTTGTCCATCGTTGAACCAAGGAACTATCAAGAAGCCTTCCTCGATCCAGGCTGGGTCATTGCTATGCAAGACGAAATGCATCAGTTCGAAAGAAGCAAGGTTTGGAACCTTGTGCCTCGTCCCTTAGACCGAATGATAATCGGAACAAAATGGTGTTCCGAAACAAGCTTGATGAGCTAGGGACCGTAGTCAGGAACAAAGCCAGACTTGTGGTGAAAGGATACAATCAAGAGGAAGGTATTGACTACGATGAAACTTTCGCACCTGTTGCTAGGCTTGAGGCTATTCGCATTCTTATTGCTATTGCTGCATTCATGGGTATAACCCTCTATCAAATGGACGTCAACAGTGCCTTCGAGAACGGTTATTTGAAAGAGGAAGTTTTTGTTGATCAACCTCCCGGCTTTGAAAGTCTTGAATTTACAAATCATGTTTTTAAATTGGACAAGGCACTATACGGTTTGAAACAAGCTCCTCTGGCTTGGTACGAACGTTTGTCCAAATTTTTAATTGGAAAATGGCTTTCAAAGAGGGAAAATTGACAACACCTTGTTTCTTAAGGCAAAAGACAAACACTTGTTAATTGTGCAAATATATGTTGATGATATTATCTTTGATGCTACTAATGAGTGTTTGTGCAAAGTGTTTTCGGACCTTATGATGAATGAATTTGAAATGAGCATGATGGGTGAGCTCAACTTCTTTTTGGATTTGCAAATCAAGCAATCCAAAGAGGGGATAATGATTCACCAACAAAAGTACCTAAAGCAGCTTGTGAAGAAGTATGGGAAGGACAATGGCAATTCCATGCACACACCAATGCCCACGGCCACTAAGCTCGACTTGGATGAGAATGGTAAGAAGGTTGACGAAAAGACCTACCGAGGTATGATCGGCTCTCTTCTTTACTTAATGGTAAGTAGACCCGATATTGTGTTTAGTGTACGCTTATGTGCTAGATTCCAAACATATCCTTAAGAATCTCACATGTTAGCCGTTAAGAGAATATTGAGATACTTGCATGGTTGTGATAACTTAGGGTTTTGGTATCCCATGGGTACTTCTTTCAATCTCATTGGCTATGCCGATGCGGATTATGTCGGCTATCTTGTAGATAGAAAAAGCACTTCCGACATGGCTCACTTTCTTGGTTCTTCCTTGATTTCGTGGGGTTCTAAGAAACAAAACTCTATTGCCTTGTCAACGGCCGAGGTCAAATATGTGTCTGCTGCATCTTGTTGTGCTCAACTTCTTTGGATTAAGCAACAATTAAATGATTTTGGTGTTGTGGTTGATTGCATTCCTATCTTTTGTGACAACACTAGTGCCATTAATATTGCTAAAAAGCCATGTCAACACAAGAGGACTAAACATATTGACATTAGGCATCATTTCTTAAGAGACAATGTTGAAAAAGGTTTTATCTCCATGAACTTTTGCAAAACGGAAGAACAAATTGCAGAATCTTCACTAAGGCACTTAGTCGGGAACAGTTTGAGAAAATCCGACTTGAACTTGGGTTGATAAAAATCAACTAAGTATTGGCATTAACACCTTAAAAGAAAATGTCATAACTCACTGAAATCTTTGAAAGCGAAACCACCTTAACAGACTCACCTCTTTCTAAGCCAACAAAAGCCAAAAAGACTACCTCCTTCATTGATGATGATCTTGTGGACATGACCGAACCTTCTCCTCCCATGGCAAAAACAGAAACCTCTCACAAGAGGAAGAGCAATGCACCTACGGGTAGCTCAAATTCAAGAAGGATGGAGAAAATGATGAAGTCCGAGAATGAAGAGGTCATTGCACCATCCGGACGTGCTAGAAGAGCAGCCGCGGGTAAAATTCTTGTGCCCTCTCTCTTAGCTAATCATGGTTGCAATGATTTTGTGGATGCTATTAAACATCAAGGTTGGTGGGAAGTCTTTACCGATAGGATTTATGAGTTTGCTAAGAAGGATTTGTTGGAATTCTTTGAGTGTTGTGAAGTTGTGTCGGGTACAATTTATGGGAAAATTGGTGAACATGATATTGAGTTTCATGCGGTTTTGATAGCGCAAGCTTTGGGTATTGAGAACAAAGGTTTTGAGGTTGATGGTAGTGATGGATGGCCTTACCTTTGAGAGTCACACACCCCCTTGACTATTTTCCAATGTATCACGGGTGATGGATCCTTGACCGGGTCAGTGAGGGTTCAAAAGAAGGATATGCTCCCTTTTTATAAGTTGATGTTCTCTTTTGTCATAAGGAACATTGTCCTGGAAGGTGAAAAGAGAGGAGATCCATCTTTGCTTGAACTCACCATTACCTATCTTATCGGGCGTGGTGTGAAGCTCAATCTAGCCTTCCTCATGATCAACCATATTCAACGCACTACAAGGAGTGAAGAGGTTAATCATGTGCGACCTTATGGATTTCTTCTTACTAAGGTACTTAAGCATCTCGGTGTTCCTCTTCAAAATGTTCATGGAATGGCTTATTATGATGATTTTGAGAGTCATACCTTGATCTCATGTGGGTACAATGTTATTCATCAGCAACCAAGGGTGTGTCCTGCCTTCGGTCCTATCTTTGGTCCTGCCTTTGGCCCTTCTGCATAGGCCCCTGCCAGCATCTTTTCCTCCGGTTCCAGTGCCTCCTCCTGCTACAACAACTGCACCAATTCCACCTCCCATGCATGTTCCAGTCTCTCAGTCTGCCTTTGTGACTCATGAGATAGGATCCATTATCTTGGCCGTCAATGAACCCGCACGGGTTGTTTCCCTTAAACAAAGGGTTGATGCTATGGAGACTCGGGTGGATAAGAAATTTGAGGAGCTTAAGGAGGACAATGACAAGAAGCACTCAGCCCTAATAGACCTTCTCTCTCAAAGCATCCCCAAGCCTTGATCTAGTCTTATCTCAGTTGGTGTCCCACAAACAATCTTTCCTTGCTTTGGTTCTTAAACTCACAAACAATCTTTAGCAGTCACTTGGTCCTTATTTTGTGACCACCATTGCATCAAGCTTGCATTTTAATTGACCAATATGTTTGGATGCATTGATTT
Organism: Tetragonia tetragonoides; assembly: GCA_038025085.1. NCBI lineage: Eukaryota > Viridiplantae > Streptophyta > Magnoliopsida > Caryophyllales > Aizoaceae > Tetragonia > Tetragonia tetragonoides. Next base: position 28,256,335 of record CM076143.1, on the reverse strand, counting down.
GAGCTATCTTACATGCTTTAGTCTTCTTATGTGATAGTACCCAAGTGGTGCGGATATGCATGTGTTTGAAGTGATTGCTCATATTATTCATCATGATCATTGCTATTTTTTGTGTGATGTTGCTTTTTGATGTGACAAAAGGGGAAAGAATATGCTAGTGCTTATGTTGATCTGTATTGACTAAGGTTGTTAGTCAAAGTTTTCTTGAATTGTACTCATGACCGAGGTTTCATGTGAAGAGAAGCCACCATGTTTGGGCTTTCATCTCTCTTGGAATGATGATCAAAGTTGGAGTTATATTCATTTATGACATTTAAGCTTTCATGATTTGGGCATAAGCATATCTAGTTTGTCATCATCAAAAAGGGGAAATTTGTTGGACCCTATGTGTTTTGATGATGATTACAACTAAATATACTTATGGTAATTAAATTATTAATGCATTGAATTTAATTGTGTCATTAGTTCGCATATACCCAACAAAATGGAAAAGCTCAAAAGACGAACTACTTGCAACATGAAGAACAAGATAAAAGATTGGTATTTTCTATTTTAGATTCATGTAAAGTGTTGAGATTAATTTCATAGAGTTTGGAACTAAGGAATTAAAATAGGCGAAATTAACTTGAGGGTAAAACTGGAATATAGAACCTGAGCTGGAACCTTGGTCTCACAGTCAGGTCCCACCTCCAGTCCAGTTTTAACAAATGAATTTCGATAACCAAAATATCTTGCAACTTACTTACCAAACTCCTTTTATCCAATGGATTCTTTAGTGCACTAAAAGGAATCACCTTAAAGTGGTAATCTGCAAAAGAACTTCTGAATTACTAAAGCATGCTAGGCTTAAAAAGTAAACTTACTTTTTAGAGCCTTGTGCATTGCATAAGTCAAACAAGCAACCTCACCTTGAAAATCGTTTGCTGCATTTTCTGAGACATTAAGGTGGCCCTCTTATACTTATCAAACTTATTTTTAAGGTTGCTTTACTAAAGATAACATGTGACTTGATTTGACTTGTGTTTTCGAAAATACTTAACAATTACGCCTTGTGTTTTAGCTCCCTCTATATAAGAGGTGAGTTGAGGTTGTGGAATACTCAAGAGAGGATATTTTGATTTTATCAAAACCCTTTTACACAAAAACCTCTATTCACCTTGCTCTTAAATTGCCCTCACATATATCCAAAGTAACAAAGCCCAGAAACTGTTTCTTAGTCATTTCCTACTCTCATAAGTCTCAACACTTAGGAATTATTATAACCTTACTTGCTTATTCTAGAAGCACCAAAAAGTTGTGTTACTTTGCCCTTTCGAGAGAATTTATAAGATAGAGATAGCTTGTGTAATTGCTCAAAGCCAAGTGTTGGCTTGTGAGTCTTGGCAACTTGTAGGAAAGTTGTAGGTTTGCTCATAGCCCTTTATTGGCGTGTGAGTCTTGGCAACTTGTAGGGAAGTTGTGCCTGCTCTTTTGTGATAGAGGCAGGTAGGACTTGGCAACTAAAGTTAAGTTGTGGTTGTAGCAAGTTAGGAATGGGTTTGTACAACGTTGGCTCGGAATACAACAAAAAGTTGTGCAATCCTACTAGAGAGAGTAGGTCGTGGTTTTACTCCCAGTTGAGCCTTGGGTGGTTTTCACGTTAAAAACGTCTTGTGTCATTTACGCTTTATTATCTTGCTTCCGCACTTAAACTCTGTCAGAAGGAACAACCATAGAACCTTCGTTCCCTTGGTTGGTCCTTTACTTCATCAAGCGAAAATTAGACAAAAATTAGTGACACAATTCAACCCCCCCTTCTTGTGTATTAGGGTCGTGCATTCTAACACTTGGGTTATTCTTCAAGTTTATATTATAATAAATGTTAAATTAAATAATAGTGTGAGAATAAATCAAATAACAATTTGTAAATCATGATTATTTCACTTATTAAGTTCTATAATATTATCTTTTTTTTCGAGGTAATTTCTTCTTTGAGTTTCACTTTACCCAATTTATCTTGTACTTGCCTCGATGAGTACGACGGTAACCCTTGGTTTTTTTATTTTGATCGGATCGCCTTGGTTCTAATATCACTTTGAGTATTTATATTATTAATCTAATTGGATTAAGTGGTATTAAAATGAGGGGGTTACACGCTTTCTTTCGAAAGAGATATGATTATTCTAATACTCCTTTGTCCCATAATACCTTAACATATTCCATTTCCTTCTGTCCTATAGAAATCTTAATAATTTTTTTACAACCATTAAGATTTTAAGCAACCCCCCCCCCCTAAACCATCACTGATTTCCCCAAACTCCCTCATTTATTACCTGACCCACTTAATCGTTCCCACAAATTTAACCTCTCTATTCTATCTAGATTATTCTTGATTGTTCTTGCTTCCCTCTCACTCTCTCTCCTTCTGAAAACTCTCTCTCTCTCTCTCTCTTTCTCTCTCTCTCTCTATAAGTGAAAAAAATAATGATTTACAAATTGTTATTTGATTTATTCTAACACTATTACTTAATTTAACATTTATTATAATATAAACTTGAAGAATAACCCAAGTAATGCGTCTTTCTAAAATACGATCTCACTCGTCCCACATATCAATTACATGTCATCAACATGCACGTGCAAGTGTAGGTACATGCAAAGAGAACAAAGAAAAACTTAGTAGAAGCTAAGTAAGAACACTCCACCCTATCAAAAGCAAGGTTTTATTTTTAAAATACACATAACACTTAGCATTTAACGATAATCATATTAAAAATTATATTGGAAGAAAACACAACAAAGCAGTTTATGAAAGTTTTAAATGGATTATCTTTCCATCTCTTTTATGTCTTATAACTTATGTATCTCTCTTCTAGAGTTTGGTAGTATGGAAAGAAACACGGCCAAGTTTACTCCCACTGGCAGGAGATCACCTCACATCAATAATTCAGCTTCGCCTTAGCAATCGCCTCATAAAATCATATCTCATCATTCATAAGTATTTAATATATTTCTCAATATTAATATTGAAATAGTAATATTAAACTATGTGCACATTAATTCGTGTTCATTCTAACACTTCCAAGTTCTAACTGCCCTTTTGAAAGCCATACTACAAGGCTTAAAATTATAATCACAACTCAAAAGTATAATATCATCTCAATGTATTATCATAACCATTCTTAACGTTCTTGCTTTCGATATCTCGAAAGTATAAGTATAAGTAATTCATTAACATGTCTTATAATGCTCATAACCTCAGTAGCACTTCTTATACTTGTTAGTAGGTTTTGCCATGTCTTATACTTGAGTCTTAATGATTTTATCTTCACTTTAATACTGTACATGTCTATATTACTAAATTTCCTTTTTTGTTAGATAGCTTCAAATACACGTTACAAATCTAGTTAATAATAGTTCATAAATAGTAATATTACTCATATTAATTCACATAATTCGCATAATTTATATATATTTTTTATATATTTGACTTAGCATATACTCCCTCTGTTCTCGATTGATAGTTACATTGTAAATGGCACGGAGATTAAGACAATTTTACTTGTACTATTTTGTTCCCCTTATACCCTCAATTAAATAAATATATATGGTGGAGTCCACACCATTACAGACCTGGCAAACGGGTCCTTTGGTTCGGGTACGGTTCGGATCAGTTCGGTTCGGTTTGAATCGGATCAGCTTTACAATGTGTTCGGGTTCAGTTCGATTTGGATTTATTCGGGTGCGGTTCCTATTCGGTTCATGTTCATTCGGTTCGGTTACGGTTACGGATGGGATCAAAGACGGGTTCGGGTGTATCTCGGATCGATTATGTTCGGATCGAGTGGCATCGGTTCGGGTCAATGTTCGGGTCTTCGGTTTTAAACGGGTTCAGGTTGGTCTCGGTTTTGCCTTATTCCGATTCGGGTTTGGGTTGAATCAGATCAATTCGGATCTAGTGAAAATTGGGTCATGACACTATCACTCTATAACATGATTAACGCCTTAATAATTAGGAGTAATAATTTATTTAGGAATCGCGATGCTTGTAAGTTATAAATCCGAACATAATTTTTTTATGAAGATCATATAACTCTTATGAATTAGCAGTACGGAAAAAAAAACTCTTACGAACTAAAAAGTTAATAATGTGATGTAATATAATTATTATATATTGCAATATAAGTCGCCATCCCTAAACTGTTTATAGATTAGTGCATACATATTAAATGCTTCCTCAATTTCTGAATAATAAGGTAATTTGACTTAACTAGTGCATTAAAATGTATATTAAAATGGAGGGAGTAAAAAAAATAACGACTTGAATGTTGAATGCTCGTAGGTTTTATAGAAAATAAAAAAATTTATTTTTAAGAAAGCAAGATTCTTAACTTATTTTAATATTATAATATAGTTAAAAATGTTGCAAATAATAATAATAATAGAAATTCTTTTCAGCTCGGGTTTCAGTCGGTTATTTTCGGTTCCCAAAATATGGGTTATACTCAGTTAGTATTAGAAATCGATTCGGGTTCGGTTCTGATTCGGTTCGGTTCGGGTTCAGTTTGCCAAACTTCGGATTATATTCGATTTAGGTCACTTTCGATTTTTCGGTTCGGCTTGGATTCAAATCGGATTAGAATCGGGTATGGATCAAATTCGGGTATATTAATCTCGGTTGGTTTTGGTTCGATTCGATTAATTTCGGATTTCGGATCAACCTTCGGTTGCAGTCTTCGGGTCAAAAATCGGGTCTCAGGTCGGTTTATTCGGTTCGGGTCATCGGATCCGGGTTAGTTTTGCCAGGTCTTGCCATCCAAAGCAAGAGAGAGAAAAAGTTAGATGATTTTGGGGCCACACTAAAGGTAAGGTTGTAAAATCATAAGAATTTTTTTTCCATTTTAAGAAACGTGACTATCAAAAGGGAACGGAGTAAATTAGAAACGTGACTATCAATTGGGAATGGATGGAGTAATTTTCAAAAGTAGTATAGACAAGGGGAAAGTGATGGACATGAACTTACACTCAAAACGCTCCACAAACACACATACTAGTAATTATCCTTTTTCAAACATAAGATAGAACACCTAACATTCATATAAGTATCCTATATTAATAATCTAATAATACAATATGATTGTTTCTAATCAATTAGGGTTTATTGGGAAGTCAAAAAAGATAAAATTGGCGGGAGAGAGCTGAGCTCTGAGGGTGAAAAAAACAGGCGACTGGTTTTTTTGCCTCTGTTTCCGCTATGGCAAGACCTCGAGGGCGTCCCACGAAGAAGAAGAAGCCTGCGAAATCTTCGCCTCTCTCTGCTAAACACAATGATGGTTCTTCGAAGAAAAATGATGGCAAATCCATGAAGAAAAATGAAACCCAAGAGATTTTGGAAACTCCAAAATCACCGATGTCAATCTCTCTTGGAGATTTCCTTCAACCTGCTCTGGATAAAGGTACTTCATCTTCATCCCCAATCCCTGTTGATTTGAATCGCGAATTGCATGAGTTAGGGTTTAGTTCTGAGAAACCTGATGATCTGTAAAACCCTAAAAATGGCCAAAAAATTGTTGATGTATCTGCTGTTACCACAAATACTGATGTAATTAATCCTGTACTTGGTATTATGCCCATTTTTGGTGATATTCCTGCTATTGCTTGTGATAATTTTGTTCATGCACAATTAAGATTTGGAGTTCCTCTAGATAACGATGCAATAGCTAATCCTAGGCTCTTTGTAACCAACCCTTCTAATTCTAGGAAACCTAATTGGAAGGATAAGGTTACTTATGATAATGGTAAAGGGATTGTTCTTAATTATGTCATATCTGATTCACATGATGGTATAGTCGTTATTGAGGAAGAGGACATTGCAGATGAACTCAAATATTGAAAAACTACCCTTGTGGGATGTTTTCTTGGAGGACAGCAAAAGCTTGCTTTGCTTGCCTCTGTGCAAGCTTTTACTGACAAACACTGAAATTATGTTACCAAGCCTCAGGTTCTTTACTTTAAGAGAGGCTGGTATTACTTCAGATTTGCTAGAGTTTTAAGCAACCCCCCCTAAACCATCTCTCTCTTCACTAATGTTGATCTCAATTTCTCAAGTCTCTCTCGATCTCACTCTAAATCGCTCAAGTCTCTCGATCTCACTTTATAATTCTTGGTATAGCACATTTCCCCTCAATCAGCCTTGGGCCCTTAGCACAGCCTCCGAAATCAAGACAAACACAAGCCTTTGGAGTACTTTACTCCCTTGTCTTAGGTTATACAAAAACTTGTGTGGACTTAGTCCATGATGGATCAATACTTCACCTGGAGTCACCCCTCTAATAGTGCAGTTACCTCATACTTCGCCTCGAGCCACCCCATATTTCACCTGCAGCCACCCTTCTATAGTGGAGCCACCTCCTACTTCACCTGAAACCACCCCTCTAATACTGGAGTCCCCTTACTTTACCTGGAGTCACCTTTCAAATTTATACTTGGCGCCATCCCTCTAATAGTGGAGCTACCTCCTACTTCACCTGGAGTCACCCTTAAATTTATACTTGGCGTCACCCCTCTAATAGTGGAGTCACCCCATGCTTCATCTGAAGCCACCTCTCTAATAGGAAAATCACCCCTTAAATCATCTAGAGTCACCCTTTAAATTTACTTGATCCACGGTGGACTAAGTCCACACATAATAATAAACGTACCCTATAGCTTGGGGCAAAAGCATTCATTAGGTTTCTCTCATTACTCAATAACCCCCATTTAACTGCTTCCTCAGGGTGCTCCCATTAGCACCCATATAGATACAGCCATACAAGGTACAACCACTTGATTTTTCTTTTCTTTGGGAACTATACAACCAATTGATTTTTAAAGCCATGCTCACTTGGTTTTGTAGATCATGTCCATTTATTTTAAGGTCCTCACCTAACTCTAAGAGGTAGTATGTGCCCATTTGGGTACACATGTAAGTACCCAAAGACATTGGGTTCCATCTGTGTGCGTAATCTGCAAAATTTTAAAATTTCAACAAATTTGCGCGGCTTGTGAATAATAGCCAAAGTTCAAGCTCACAAGATGAAACCAGTTCAAAAGGGAGTACAAATTAAGCCTCTCGTAATCTGAATTATCCCCACATTGGAGAAAGGGTAACAGCATACACAACATTACGTTATTAAACATATGATTTACATACATTGAAGTGGTGTTGACAACTCACGGTAGTTACTGACAGTTGAATAGTACACCAATCTGCAAACACGGAAGCCAGAACTAAAATCATTGCCTACTCTGAATCCAAATACTATCTGTTTAGGCATTTTGGCGTATTCTACCATTGTAAAACAGAAAGTATATCACCTACACTCCTGCAGTATCCATGATGTGTATGATCCTCAAGTATCTTCATGCAGAGAGTTATAACAAGGATAAGCAATTGTACATAAGAGGCCAAAAGTAATCTAGCAAGGTCACTCGTGATCACAATCCTACCTATGAGTTGCCTTAGGCAAACCCCGATCATATATAGCAGAGGTCCAAAGCATCTTCAATATGGTTTCTTCATATTTAAGCATTTATCAGATGCTTGGCTGAACAATTCCTGAACTTGCTTTAATTCCTTATCTGGCATGGCAAAAAAAACAAGGAAACCAAAACATTCAGACTCTGGCTAAACAAATCTGTTGACTTGATATAAAGAAAAACTTTGTGTTCCTCCAATAAGGAAAGAAAAATCTTTTGTTTGAGTAATGACCTAAGTTAATTGCTGCATTCCAGAACCTCGTGTGTGAGACGAAAACTCACCCCAAAACATGTAAAAAAAGTCACCTAAGAACCCCAAAAAAAACTCACCCAAAAACAGTTCAATAATAGAGGGCACCCCGTCTCACCCAAATTTTTGCTTACTGCTAGTGTTTATCAGTGCACCTACTAGTAAATATCAGTGCAAACTAAACACGGGGAATGCATAAGCTATAGCCTATAGGGCACACTGTTTACCTGCATGCATCAAAAGCCATCTCTCAACCATAGCCAAATGATGAACTAAATCATAAAAAAGCTCAAGTGCATAGCAAAAACAAAAAATCAGTGAGGCCTGTGACCAGAATAATAAGCTAAAAGCCAAGTGATTTCCTCTTTTCTCACCGCAACTACAATGAGCCAACTCAAAAGCCTCTGTTTGCTTGCCTCATTAAGTTCATAAACAATAAGTATTGTGCTTAACAGTTCCATTCCTAAAAGTGTTCTAGTGCTAGGCCAATACCATGTCTCTAGTGTTAGCCTCATAGGAAGTCCAAACATTAGGGACGTAGTTGCTAACTATGACATCAAAGAGGTGGAGAGGCCAATCAGGACCAAAATATACATGATAAAACTGCACTGATAATGTTACAAAACTACAATAATATAAAAAAACAAATTCAAACTGATCCTAGACAGCTGTCTGCAAAAGTGGTCAGGTATGAACAACAGTGGAGTGAAGCCAATCAATTATGATAGGACTGAAATCATAGAAACAAGGAAATCCTGTTCCATCTCCAGTTATTTAAATAAAGTTTTGCTGTTCATCATAATTCAGAACATTCAAACCTCTATTTCCCTACAGCTACAGGCAGCGTTGCATCAAAATGGACAAACAATCGAATACTTGAGCTTATGAAAGTTTAGGCCTTTACCAGCAGCTTCCAGTTGCCCCTGCAACTCTTGCCCAACGGCATCATTTTCAGCCTAGTCGATCCACAATAGAAACAAACGACTTAGCAAACCATGGAACATTCTAGTGGCCATAGTATACTAGTAAATTGGCTATGCCATACCTGCAGCTCAGCTATTCTTTTCAGTTGAGCTTCTTCACCTCCCTCTGCCAGTGGAAGGGCATTAACTAGAGCATCAAACTGCAGAAGAACAAGTCAAATGAGTTCTATGAGGTTATCATTATTGACACAAAAAGCTTAGTGAGTGATAACAACTCAACAACAAACTTATGACTGCCCAGTCAGGGGATATAAGAACTAAATTTCTTCCTTTTAGATAACATCTATATCTGGGCTTTGACCGAACGGGCTCTCAAGTAAAAGGTCTGAAACAACCTCCTGTGGCTCTAAGATGACTTGAACTAGTGACCTCTAAAAATAGTTCTCAAAGTTCTTACCAGCTCAACTACCCACTCAAGGTTATAATAGGAACTATTAAGATTACACCAAACATTCTAGGACAACTTTAAAAAACATCTTTTAAAATATCCTGGTGGCGCTGGTGCCCTATAGGAGAATAGGGCTGACAAATTGAAAATTGAACCAAAACAACCATCACATTTTGATAAAGGAGTAACAAACTCTTAACCCTTCAACGACTAATTCCACCTATTTCAGGTTGTGGGCACTCAACAATAGCTAACTTCCAGGCTATCTATAATTGTTGAAATCAACATATTGATTGCACTATCAGTATAATTATCAATATTACCTGCTTTGCAGCTTTGACAAGAGCAGCACTTGCGGTTTTAGGCTCATCTGCAAAGTTAGCCACGGTATCTGGGGCGGGATTAGGGTTAGCAAGCGGTTCGGGATAATTTGGAGAGAGACGAACTGGTGGGGCATCCCTTTGTAGGGTTCCGAATGTGTTAAATGCAAGGGATGCAATAGTATTAACTTGTTCCTGTAGCTGAGATATTACATCCATCTTCAAGAAATCAATCAATTAATGAAATCCCTAAAAACATTGAAAAATATATATCAGACGAACGAATAGTTGAATTCACTAAGTAATCCAACTGCATTTTACACTTTGGAACCCATTTCTGTTAAATTTAATGCAATTGTATTAACTTGTTCTTGTAGCTGAGAAGTTTTATCTATCTTCAAGAAACCAATCAATCAAACTCCTAGAAAATCTGAAGTAAATATATCAGATGAACAAATAGTTGAGCTCACTAAGTAATGCATCACATCAGACAAGCATAATTAAACGGAAATCAGGGGCATTTAATCAAACACATGGACGGTGAAACCAATTGGCCCATTTTTTTCTCGATGAATAAAACCCGAAAACACTACCTCGAAATAACTAGGCTACAATTTACTTATGGGAATCAAACAAACACAAACCCTAATTTGGTGCCAATGATACAGCGAAGGGAATGATGATTGATCTTATGGCTATGGGTTCCAAATTGATGAAAGCCTACTATTGTTTGCTTTGATGGAGAGAATGGGAAAATAGGAGAGAGATCACTATGTTTTCACAGAGAGAAAGTGAAGAGTAATGCTAGAAAATCGGGATGAGAGAGACAAAAAGACGCCAAAGTTAATAAAACACAAGGGACATGGAGGGAATTAAAAAAACGAAAACCTTTTTTTCTTAAAGATCAGGAAGAGAGAAAAAAAAAAAAAAAAAAAAAAAAAAAAAAAAAAAAAGGAGTTAAGAGCTCCTCCTCTCGAGGGCTGCTCCTAACCTATGCGCATAAGGACATAATCCAATTCCGCAGATGGGGAAGCGGAGCAGTAAAACGACAAGTTAAATTGAAGGTCTTTATTGGCCATCCAACACGAATCATCTGTCCTCTTATATGTACCACTCTATGTCCTAAACACATCCTAACCGTTCGTGATTTTGCCATGAATCCCAATTTAATAATAAGTAAAATTTAAAAGCTGACATGTCGATTGAATAAGTGATTGAGACAGGAGGTGGTACACAAAGAGGGACCGGAAATCCTAACTGCAATCCGCTACCCTGTTACCTTCACGAAAAATCTGACTAATAATAACCTAGAGACATCTAGCTAACTGTAACAGTCAAAAAACTAGTGTAACATTTTCATGGGACGGAGGAAGTAATATCTTTATAATAATTTGTAATATGAAAATCTATCAATCAGTCAAATACAAATAAGCCATAGGTCTTATGACCTTGAAATCACGCAAGTCAGTCACTCTAATTGCAAAATACACAAGTTCAATTCTTATCTCATTCAACAATCCATTGAAAGCTCATTTTCATGCGGAAACCAACACACATCTCGTATGACTAACAATCAGTAAATTTTCATTGTTTTGACAGTTTCAATCCATCATTTTACTTTTTAGAGGGAAGATAACGATAAGAGATTGCAAGATCAACAATCTCAACATTCAAGACCGCGGTGCTGATATCAAATCAATTCAAATCAAATGGCCAAGTCCTCAGTGTGCACACCCTCCTAGCCCTATAGTTTTTTCAAGACCGAAGCCTTTGTAGTGGTTCATGGCTAGGAGAAGACATAATCAAAAGGATTACCCCAAGTCATGAGTAATCAAAATATTCACAATCAGAATGATTACCCCAAGTTCATGAGTCATCAAAACATTCTCATGAGAGGGTTCGTGAAAGACTGCAAGTTACCTATGTTCATCTCCTTCAGGGGATCCTACCCGAAAGCTATCTTGCCCTCAAATGTTCAAGTTTAAGTTCACACCAATGAGTCATCACAAATCCAATACAAGGTCATATCACCAGTTCATTTTAGAAGGTATCCAAATCAATACCATATAGCACATGTTTCAATCTTCACCCAACAACTAGTTCAAAAGAACATATCCAAATCCAATCATCTTGTACACTAGCCAAGCAAGTTATCCAAATCGCAATTTCAGCATCTTTAACACAAAACTCCAGCCCATATTCAGGTATGCAAAATAAGCATAAAGACCAAGAAATACTCATAAAGATCAAAGAAGTTGCACTAGAACTCCTACTAGCTACACCTAGTTCCTATTTTTACAGGACAATATAAACTTACGGGTTCCAACGTAGCTATTTGCACAGCAACAGTCAAGTAATACAACATCCAAGTAGTGGGTGCTACTCGTCAAAATGAAACACCCTGCAATCCAACCTAAACCCAACATTCTAAAGCATTGAGAACTTAACCCACAATAAGCTAGCTTTCTTAAGCTAGGCATAGTTTATGTAAGTGAACGATCATATCCACATTATAATTTAAGCTAATCAACATCATGCCAAATTAAACAGTAAAATCACCATATTAAACTTATCAAGAGAACTACTCTATAGTCATAGTCAACAACACTCATCACAAAAAGTAGCATCATTTGCTACTAAACAGCAGGAGAAAAATCATAATTATAACTAAATTCAATCAACAGAGCTACTACCATGATTATCAATTTCATACCTAGTAATTATATGCTATCATAATTCAATTACCAACTAAATATATATCACAGACAACGATGCAAACATCAATATACATGTCAAATTTGATTATCTATAACACTTATGAATGCCATTGAAGCAGCTAGCAACTAACACATCAACCATTCACAGGAAGCTAGCCCATAGAAATATATAGACATATATTCACATAAAAAGAATAATAATAATCATCCATAGAACCAATAGAATCAAGGTTACCTTTCAATCAAATTGTCCAATTTTTATCAAGCATCCAAACCCCTCAATTCAGTTAAACCCAATCATCTACATATAAGCATATAAATCAACAAATCAGAATTTAACAATTAAAACACTAAAAATCAGAAATTGAACAATCAAATAAGGGTTTAGGGTTTCTGACAACACAAACCAGTAAGGAGGGAGATTGGGTGGCGCTAACTCCGTGGACAGCCAGGACTGGTGGTAGAAACCCACCTCACGGTGATGGAACTAACAACAACAGCAGCACCGAATCGCAACAGAGACGGAGCAAGGTAAGGCTCACGCAAAACAGAACATTGAGAGGAGAGAGAAAGTTTTGATCCTTCCAGGAAATTAGCGGCAAAAGTTTGGAGAGGAGAGTGAGAGTATTGGTGGTGGCAGTGGCAGACGATGGAGAACGGTGGTGGTGGTTTTGTGCGTGAGAGGAGGGGCAGAGTCGAAGAGGGTTTTGTGGGCTTTTCCCTTTTTGTTCCACCATTTTAATGAATCCCATTTAACTTAGCTTTATGGGCCTGTGCCTGCCCACTTTGATAAGGATCGGGTCTCTTTAGTGCGGTTGTGGGGGGCCCTGGCGGAGCAGGGGCTTACTGAGGAGCAGAGAGCCCGTATTTTTCTGGCTTGCCTGTTGGGGTCAACCATCTTTGCTCAGAAGAAGAGCGTATGTCAAGTCGGTTTCTTGACATGTTTAGAGGATTTGACCAAGGTCCATGAGTACTCTTTTGGTGCTTCTGCTTATGCTTCTTTGGTAAGATGGTGTCGTCATGATTGTAGGCCTAAGGAGACAAGTGAGAAGGCGTCTATCTCGGGCCCGTGGAGGATACTGGAGGTAGGCCCATCTGTTTCTTCTCTTTTCCTTTGCACATGCTTGCTTTTGGACTTGGAGCTTACTTTCTTGCTTGTATGGCAGCTGTGGTTCTTTGAGTATTTTTCGGCTTTCGGTCCTCACCGTCCTGGTTTGAGGATGTTCCCATTAGGTTCACGGTGGATTGGTAAGGATAACCACTCATTTACCTCTCTGGAGCATTTTCGGGGCATCTTCGAGAGCCATGCCGCATCCACGGTATCTTGTTGTTGACTTGTACATTTTTTTTGGTTTATTTGGTGTGAATGAACTTTTGAACTGGTAACCTGCAGGTGTCATGGTCCGCTTTTGATGGTATTCCCGGGGTTCCGCCCCACATTACCACGGAGTCCTTTAGAGTATCTTCCTTGCGGATAGTCTTCGAGGGGCCTTGGCTTTGTATAGTACTTAGGGGACCGTTTGACTCGGCTGGTCTATCCCTCCCCGAGCATTCACCTGGTTCCGGAGGATCCTCCTTTGACCATGTTCTATCTGCGTGGTCAGAGCGTGCGGGACTTGGGGGTCGTGATCCGTGGTATGGCGGCCACGGAGTTTCTTATGCCGGAGGTTATTGGCTTGGACCGCACGGCCGTGTACCTGGCTTACTACTTGGATCGTTTGATGCCGGACCTTACTTCTGAAGTGAGAAACTTATCTGTATTTTTTTTAGCTGTATATGCGATGTACTGACTTCTTGTGTCTCGCAGGCGGATCGCCTAGCTCCTCAGGGTCCCAGGAGGTCTCATTCTAGAGTTCGGGGTCAGCCCCCAAGCGTGACCTTGCCGACCAATGAGGTGAGGTACATTGGGGAGAGTGGGGGACGCATAGTAGAGGAGTTCCCTCTTCATATGGCTGACGGAGAGGCTGTGGAGGGCTTGCCCTTGCCTGATGGTTGTACGGGGGTAAGCTCCTTTTTATCCCTTCTTGTGTTTGTGTTTGCTTTTGAGTGCTGACTCTATCTTTTGTGTCGTTGATTTTTTTTGTAGCTGAACCGGGAGCAGACCTCTCAGATCTTCAAGCTCATCCACCTGCTGAAGAAAGGCTATGGTCGAGTAATGGGCAAGGGGAAGAGTTCTCGGTTCAAGACCGTCGATGTAAGTAGACTTTTATCTTTTGTTTAGCTAAGTGAAGTGCTTAACTTAATATCTCGACATTGATTGTCTACAGATGTCCCAGTCTTCGTCTTCGGTGGGACCTCGACATTCTTCTGCTGCGAGGGCCTCTTCGGCGAGCAGACTGTCTATTGCTCGTTCACCTCCCGTAGCTGTGACCAGGCGTCCTGTTGATGAGGCGCCCGGACCTTCTGTGCCGTACATTCCTGAGATGTTCTCCCCTGTAGGTTTCCAGCCTTCTCTTGGTAGCAGGCCTGTTGTTACGCCCTCGACTGGAGGTTGGGCGAATGTCCTTGGATGGTATGTGCCGTATGCTAGGCCTTCGCATCAGGATGTAGCTATGGATTTCGCCAGTCAGGCCACAGAGAGCTTCTTTGCCGCGGGGTTTCCGGCAGGTACCCCTAGGCGCGCACCAGCATATGATAGGCGGGACATGAGGCCCGACAACAGTACCCATTTATAGTTCTTCTCTCCATTATTCGACAGGGAACTATGGTCAGGGGATGTCCGTTGATGATGAAGCTGACAACAACGGTGGTGACGACTTTGGCTGAGCGATGTTGGATTTCCTTGTAGACATTGATCTTGAGATTTTGAACTCCTGTTTTTATGCATTTTTATGATATGTATGATATGACGACTCGACTATGCCCGTCTGATCCCTAAATATGCAATGTGTTATGTAGTAGGAGAAAGCCATAATTTAGGGAATAAAATAAAGAAAAGGGTAAAAATTTGCAAGAAAAAGCAAAAATTACACATATTACACCCCCTAAAAAAATGGAAAAAATAATAAAGAAAAATTAAAATAGATGAAACTAAGAGAGTCTCGGGCTTTGTAATTCAGCGTGGGTATCAAAACTGGGCCTAAATCGGGCAGACCGGATCAAGGGAGTGCTGGAAAGAGAGGAAAAATCGGACGGGGCCAGGGTCAGGGCCGCTAGAGGCGTTGGGCTGGGCCGCTAGCGGCGCTAGGCTGCAGGCGGAGGCCGCTGACGGCTCTGGTTTGGCCTCTTTTGTGGATTTCTGACTTCTTTGGCCCGCGTTTTTGCCTATAAATAGGATTTACGGGATACGTGATGTTGTATCAATTTTCAGACCTTAGCTCTCCCAAATTTCCCAAATCTTCTACCATGGTGAAATCCTTTGAAAACCTGTTCGATGCCTGGTGCAAAAATCTGACCGTAGAAGGCAAACTTGAATTGGCTCCATTCCATGTTTCTACCTTGCTGAACTAAAGGCCAACAAAAGTATTGTGGCCCCTTCTACGATCCGCTTTGAATTATTGGGACCCCGATTTGCATGTCTTCCGTTTTGGTAACTCTGAATTATGCCCTTTAGTTGAAGAATTTGCTGCAATCACTAATATGCTTGATGTTCTTCCCCCAGCTTTGCCTTATATGAGAGATGGTTTTAGGGATCAGTACAAGAAATCCTTGGGTTTGTCATCTGTAGAAGCCAAAAGCATGGTTCTTGGTGTCGATGTGGACTTGGTTCAACTCTGCGCAAAGTTTGCTATTTCTTCTGAAATAAATAAAATATTCAAGCGTCGTCGCCGTCACGCTTTTGTACTTTGCCTGTTAAACCGCCTATTGTTTGTTAATGCAGAATCGCCTAACTTGGATAGAGCCTCGTTGCTGCGAGTGGTTAATCACATGGTTGAAGGGCATTCTCCTTTGCATCTTGTTGTAGGGGAAACTATTATTGGGCTCGACAGGTTAAAAATTTCTCCTCATGAAGCTTTTTCTGGCAGCCCCCTGCTACTTCAAATTTGGTTATGTGAGCATCTAAGGTTAATAGAGTCGCCAGATAATATGATAGCTCGTGTTCCTCGGGCTTGGTCAAAGAAAACCTATACTGCCGCCAGCTTCTTGGTTAGGAAAAGGCTATATTCTAAAAAGTCCCTTGCTGAATGGGACGCCTTTTTCCACGCGGGGCCTGTTATCCGTTGGCATGTGTCCTGGTGGAGATTGACCTCCTTAGTGGCTTGTGATAATTTGGTTCCTCATGTTATCATGCTGGGTTTGTACAGGACTACTTTCTTTTTCCCCTCTAGGGTCATGAGGCAATACGGGTTGAAGCAGGTTATTCCTCGTCAGGAAACTATGAGACCAACTATCTTAGCTTTGACCACTGAGTTTGCTACGGATTGGGAAAAGTATTAGCGTAGCCGGGACCGCTGGACTGTAGCTCGGGTGATTGCCCCAACTCAAATTTCTGAGACCTATTTGAACTGGCTTTCCTGCGGTGATGGAGAAACGAGACGAGCCCTTCGTCATGAGGAGTGGGACCGGCTAAAGCTTAAGTATGACTCAAAAACAGGAAGCAAGAAAAGAAAGGAAGGGCCTCAAGTGGGAGGCTATCATGTACTGAAAAGAGGCAAGCCCCCAGCTTAAGGAAGCGATTACAGGTCGTCCTCAAGCCAGGGTCCTTTTAAGAAGAACTCTTCAACGAACCCTTTTAAAGGGAAGAAGGATTAAAGTAGTTTTCTAGGAAAGCAAGTCTAGTTTAAAGAAAATAATAATAGGAATTTGTTTAGCTTAAACCCTCATAGTTGCATTTATTTATTTATTTTTCACCTTAATGAGTTAAAATTTTTTGCAATGTAAGCTTATTCTTTTAGTTTGAATAAAGATTTTCCCTTTTTGAATGAGTTGAAAGGAATTTTGGATTGATTTTGGGCGGGCCCATTGAAAGGGTTACCTAGGTATCCAGTGTGGAATCAGGCCAGCGCAGTTCGTTCAATTGTGTACGTCTTTGTTTCTAATTTTCGGAATTATTTTGTTTTTATAGACGTAGAACTTCTCCAGTTGGTCCGTATTGGTGAGCTGACTGAACTCAATGCCATCAATATCCATGAGTCTGACTGCGCCTCCTGATAGAATGTCTTTGATGATGAACGAGTCAGACCAATTTGGTCGAAATTTGCCCCTGGGGTCGGTAACTGGGGCACGTAATTCCCTTCAAACTAAGTCCCCTTCCTTTAAATTCTGAGGTCGAACCTTTTTGTTGAATGCTCTTGCCATGCGTTGCTAGTACATGTGGGAATGGTCTAGGGCCCGTAGGCGTCTTTCATCCGTGAACATAAGCTCTTCGTAGCGGGCTTGTAACCATTGGGTTTCGGAAATTCCACCCTCTAGGGCTATGCGCATGGAGGGTAGTTGTACTTCTATGGGTAGAACTGCTTCTATTCCGTAGATTAGGGAATAAGGTCTTGCTCCCGTAGAGGATCTTATGCATGTCCTATATCCCCAAAGGGCAAATGAGAGTTTGATGGGCCAATATTTGTAGTTTTCTATCATCTTTTCAAAGATAGTCTTGAGGTTTTTGTTGGCAGCTTCTACTGCGCCATTGGTTTGGGGACGGGAAGGGGATGATTTGTGGTGCTGGATTTTGTAGTTCTTGAGGAGGGTGGCTGTACCGGCTTTGAAGTGGGATCCATGGTCACTGATAATTTCATGCGGAACACCGTATCGGCAAATGATGTTGTTCCTTATGAATTTGGACACTTGTTTGAAGGTAAGGACGGCATAGGATTGGGCTTCGACCCATTTGGTAAAATAGTCTATGGCTGCTAGGATGTATTCATGTCCTCCCGAGCCCTTTGGGGTGATCTTACCAATGATATCTATTCCTCATGCGGAAAATGGCCAAGGGGATGTGAAGTTGTGGAGCATTGAGGGTGGCATATGCTGCAGGTTGGCATATATCTGACATTTCTTGCACTTCTTGACATAGTCGTAGCAATCCCTTTCCATAGTGGTCCAATAGTATCCCAACCGTAGGACCTTTCTAGAGAGCATTCGACCATTCATGTGTGGCCCGCACACACCATTGTGTACCTCGTCTATAATCTCTGCGACTTCTTCGGAGTTCACGCATCTGAGGTTGACCCCGTTGTGGGACATTCTGTACAGAAGCCCCTTGTATTCTATGTATTGCGCCGCTAAGAGACGGATGGCCCGTTGAGCTCTTAGTGGTGCATCTTCAGGGTATATTCCTTTGGTGATGTAATTGAAGACGTCTTGGTACCAAGGATCCTCTTCGATCAGAGCTAAAGTCATCTCTGTGTCGAGATTGTTGCAAAAGGCTAGCTTCTTCTTGTGGAGCGGCATTGTTGAGAGAGTTCAACCACTCAAATTCCTGTAAAAGTGAAAATCTGCATTTTTTTCTTTGCGAAGTTTACTTACATTGCTTAAATTAATTAGTTAATGATTTGTGCAACTTTGTATTCATTGGATTTATCAATAGCTAAACAAAGAAAGAAATGAGCAAGAGGACCTTTTATTAATTTGCAAAAAGAGATAAGCACACATGACTTTAGAGAAGAGGGTCTCTAATACCCTTCAAAAAGAAACTAGACTTAGAATGAAAGTAAAAAGGGGAACACCCCCTATTCAAGACTCAACCTAAAGATTTAGCTAGGACCCTAACTCGACAAAATTTGGGGACTCAGACTCGATTCCTCTAGCTCTTGCGGGTAAGCAACTAATCCAGGCTTCCTCTTCTTCCTTTAGAGGCGGCGGAACTTCTCCACTATCTATGATCTTCTGTATATCATCCTTCAGGCGAATGCAGTCATCCGTGTGTAGACGCTGATTTTTGACTTGTATTTCTTTTAAATAAATTATTACAGTTAATATTAGCATTAACTGTAATTACCCTAATTAAATAAGTCACTTGGGCTAAAAATGGCATTTAGGGTCCATAAGGTGACCCAACCCATTAGCAAAGCAAAGCCCAGAACCCAAAAGAGAAAATAAATCAAAAATCCAAAAAAAGAATATAAAAGATAAAATACAAAAATAAATAAGGTTTGGAATTATGATGTCATGCATGACATCACAATATTCTCATGTTCCCATCCAATAGCTAAAGACAAAAGGGAACAATGATATCAAGTAGAAATACCAAAATACCCTTCCCTTTTCCATGAATTAACCCCCCACCCAAAAAATTAAATAAAAATCAAAAAAAATTCCCCCCTCACAACCGACAAAAGAGAAGAAAAAGAAAAAGAATTTTTTTTTTTATTCCCCCCCTCCCCCGTTTTTTTTTTCTTTTTTTTATTTTGTTTTTTGTTTTTCCCTTTTCTATTTTCTCTCCCACCTTATCTCATCTTTTCTCTTTCCTACTCACTTCTACATCACAAGATTCTCCCATCTTCTTTCCATCACCACAAATGTGACATTTGTCACTCTCCCATCCACATTCTCTCACCCCCCATCTCACCATCCACCTCCCACCAAATCCCACCCTCCATTTCCTAACCCTAATTCACCCCTCATCTTCCTCCCCCCCTTATACATACCCCCTAAAAAGCTAACCTAAAGGCCCTTTGCCTCTTCCTCATCTCTACTTTTCTCTCTAGTTTTCCTACCATCTTTTCAACTTACTTCAACTTTTGAAGGTTTTCTAAAAACTTCTTCTATTTCCAAAACTTCTTTTTTTATCTAGTTAGTGCAAACTAAAGGGCGTTTGTACTAACTAATTTAATTTTGAAGATTGAGATTTCTAGATCTACGCAAGGGTAATCTTTTTTCTCTCTCCTTCAATTATTTATTTTCTAAGTGTTTTTACTAACCATTTCATTTTGTATATAAATTGCTAATAAACACTATTATCCCCCCTTAATAATCCTATTTTGACCGGTTGGACTCTTTATAGGTGTAGGCATGAACCACCCTATTTTTTGAGCAGCCAAAAATTACTAGGTAAGGGTTCAAGTGCCCACGCGAACCCGTCTCCATGGGAGACTTAGATCCAGCTTGTAGAGAGTGATTTTTTGCGGTGAGGAAGAGAGTTGCTTGTGCCAAAATTGTTTGATCAATAAATGTTTCTCTCTTTCTCATCACCATTTTCATTTTTTTATACTTGAAATTGAATAAAAAAAGGTCATTTTGCATATAGAGGCCTCGGATTTAATTTTTGTATAAAGTTGTAATAATTTGGATAGTTGATAGTTTTTAGAGCAGAATTCATTTGTAGATCTAGCAAGATCCAACGGTTGGAATTCGATGCAATTAGTTTCATAGGAAACCTTGCCCAGAGGTCTTTCTAGCGAGATAAAAATCATCTAGATCCAATGGTTCAGTCGTCTGTAACTGAATTTTGAAGTTTCTGCGTCTAAAAAAGCCCAACGACCATAGATCTGTAAATAACTAATAAACTGTTAAGTGTTGAGCTTGGTCTATTTCTAAGTAAATTAAATAGGATTTCCTTAGATGTCTACAGCAACCTATTACGTCCATTTTGGATAACAAATGAATTTTAAATGAATTTTTAAAAGACGAAAGAGTGCTGTCCCTTTGAAGATTTTCTCAGATTTCGAGCTTGTAAATAAATGGCTCACTTTAACCACTTAGGATAGTGTGTTTTCTTTGATAGTATTTTTAGGAAGTCCCTAGAGTGTCTACTTCAATCTGTAAATAAAAATTCAAGTTTAACGTAGTAGATTTAATTCTAAAATTAACCAACCAAGTATATGTCCAGAAATAATAACGTTCACTTAATGGAAAAAGTATGAGGTGTTTAGTATCTCGTTAATGAAAGATGAACTTTAATTTGGATAATAGACTCCTTAAGAACCAATCTAGGCTTTGAAATCACTGCATTTGGATGTATTTTAGATTTTTAATGAATTAATCAAATCGACTTTGGTTCTGTCAAAATGAAAGACATTTGGTTAAGTTTAGAACATTAAGGCTTTTGTATAGTTCTTTTGTTTATTTTCGTTAAATGACTTAGCCTTGTCTAAAATTCATGAAATTGTGTTTACATATCCACCTTTAAGTCTAGTCTATGTCCTGTAAATATTAGACCTATATCACTTGTAAATAATTTTCAATAAATCCAAAACCAATGGTCTGTCCAAAGGCTTCCAGAAGATAGTAAATCGTGAATAACTCACCTATCGTCAATTATCTTAACTTGAGATTTTTACAGTGGAAACATGAAGTAAAATGAACCAAGTTACGCTTTTGAAGCACTCGATTTGGTTGCGTTATGACCGAGATATGAATTTTAGAAATTCTGTCTAGATTATTATAAAAACGGTTTTGTTCGGTTTTATAAACGATTTTCGTTTAGTTATCAAATGAACCCACAAAAATACGAAAATCTCCAGTTTATTCCTTTAGTGTGTCCTACTAATTATAAAAATAAACTTGGATTCAACAAGTCATGTTTGGACTAATCCCTTGTCGGTTCTTTCAAACCGCTTTTGTAAATAACCAATTCTTTGTAAATAAATCAAGTCTTTTGTAAATGAACCAATCCTTTGTGAATAAGTCCAACTTTTAAAGACGAAGATGAAGATCGAGCCCTGGAGGTGCCACGTACATGAAGATCAAGTCTTTTTCTCCTTTTTAGGATTTTTAGACATTTTTTGTATTTTGTATTGTAAATACTCGATATGTAATTCATTTATTCTGAGGCCTCTTTATTTACATTTTGTACATTTGCATTCATATGCTTCCACCTAATAATTCAACTCAGAAAATAAAATAAAAAGAACTTTTGTCACTTGTGTGATGTATATTATGTTAAAAACGTTTTCTAAACCCAGTGTATTCGTTTATGTACACAACCCGGCCCGGGGCCAAATTCAAGGTTAGAATCAGAAATTTGCTTATACGCGATCATGGATGTTCTACCTACCATTCCATAAAATCACCTTCATACAAATCACATTCCCCAGTGGAATCCATATTTCCTCAATTACAACCATTTTCCCCAGTGGAATACCTATGATCGAATAGAAGCTAATTATTGATCGTCTCCTCTTATTTGGCTTCGGGCCACCCCGGGGGATCCTATCGGAAAGACTCTTTTAAGCCATTACCCACCAATACATACCCACAACCTACATAAATCATCCATTTATCCACCCCCAATGAATGTTATTCCCCAGTAAAGAACGGATATTTTTGAGAAGTCTAATCTTTATACTCAAAACTAAGAATTGGGTTGATCCCCGTATATTACCAAATACTGTTGGGTTGAACGCCTCGAAGGAGCTAGCTAATCATCCCATTTGAGCTCTTCCCAACTTCTTCGAGGAGAGTAGGGGGTTCCTCGGATCAATTCGACTCTAAGTTGCGAGTCATCCTATAAGTTTATCAATTATATCCCTCTTTAAGGGAAAGAACATCCATACCCGCCTTAGTGGCACCCAAGGAGTCTTACTGACCGGATTCCCCGGTTAGAACTACGTAAGGGTTTTGATCCAGGAGTAGATTCAAGACCTACGATGAATGGTACGTAGTGCAGTATTTTGCAATATCCAAACCCGCCATATGTAAACGAATACACGGGTTCAAAATCGACTTTTTCTCTGTGCTAAGGGACAATATGTACATATATGTGCTTTTTCTTTTATCATTCAAGGCATTACGTAATTCAACTCAAAGCTTTCATATGGGATACAACGTATTACTAAGAGCTGGTACTCAGTACGGAGGAGGAGACGGGTCCGAGGACGTCCGCACCTTCACCTAGACCCCGAACCAAGATCTCTAATTCGCAGACTAGCTAAAGAATTTTTGTGCCTTATCGCGATGGAGCCAACTTTTTGGGCTTCTTAAATGATTTTCTTTTAAATTGTTTATAAAACCCTTTCTTTTGTAAAAACCCTTCCTTGTTTGGGTCATAACAAGGTGGCGACTCTTCTTTTGTAAAAACCCGTCCTTGTTCGGGGCATAACAAGGTGGCGACTTCGAACCCTAAGATGATTCCTTGACAATTGGCCCCTTCAATCGGCCGATTTTCGTGGGACGTGCCTCTGGCGCGTATCGCGATGATTCCTGGGTCCTAATCCAGGAAACACCCGAGAATCTAGCCCCACACCGTGTAGTGGCCAAAGGTCTGGTGATAGCGGCAGTAGGAGTCTTGGTCTTTGTTCATCTCTTGGAGGTTGTCAGCGGGAATCATAGGTTTAAGGTCTCCTCTCCATATGAGGGTGTTCATGACGTTGCCGATGGGGATGTTCAGCTGTGTATACTGTTTTTGGTCGAAGCGGCGCCATCCTTTTATAGCCCAGGAACTAGGTGACCACTTGGTTCCTTGATCAATGAAGGTGGTGATTACCCTTTTTAGACACTTGCATTGGTTAGTATGATGCCCATTGGCTGCACAATACTTGCACCGAAGATAGGGATTTCCGTCCCTGGGAAGCATGCGAGGGGTAGGCCTCCTTGGATGGGCGTACCCATTCTTGACCATTTTGCTAACCATTTCGTCTTGTTGGAAGCAAGCCTCCCCTTTGGCCAGAATAATGTAGCATTCTATGGGTTTTTCTAACGAGGCGATTTTCCCTTTCATTTACTGAATTGCATGGTGGTGGTGTGCCACATAGATAGACATTCCCTCGATGGATTCTTTTATTTCTTCGAACTCATCAGGCTCTCCTATTTCTTCAGAAGGATAGGTCTCGAATTCCCTGGAACTATTTGAGTTGTAAGATTTGGTGTTTCCTCTATGAGGGCTACTTCTTCAGGCTAGAATCCCCAAAGGTCAATATCCTCACTATCATATTCTATTTTCAAGACAGGAGTCTTGTCAATAATTGCTTTAATGGGGTTAGCCTCGATTTCCACAATTTCTCCCTCTAACATCATTTTAACTTTCTGGTGGAGGGTTGAGGTTACAGCATTTAAACCATGGAGCCAAGGTCGCCCCAATAACAAGTTGAAAGTAGCCGGAATATCCATCACGTAAAACTGGACCATTTTCTCTATAGCCCCAGAGGTGACATTCATTGCTATGGTGCCCAGAACCTTTTGACTGGAATTGTCATAAGCACGCAAACCTTGTGCTGAGTGAGTTAAATTCTTGAGATCGATGCCCAATTTTGCTGCGGTTCTCAACGGGCATACATTCACGGCAGATCCATTGTCCACTAGGGTCATAGGCACATACTTGTCCATGGCAAATACAGTCAAGTACAAAGCATTATTGTGTGAGGAATCTTCAAGAGGTAGTTCACTATCGGGGAAGGTAATGGTCGGTTGAGGTTTATCTCCTACCAAGAAACTGACCAATTCGTCAGGCCTCATATCTTGCGATACTGAGACCTTTGACAAGGCTTTCAAAATGGCCTGCCGATGTTCGTAGGATGAGGCTAAGAGTTGCCAAATGGAGATATCGGCTTTGATTCTTTTGAGCTGCCCTGTGATGGGAGATTCTTTGTCTTTTGCGGGAACTTCTTCAACTTCTTCTTTAGCTGGAGGATGGGTCCTGTCATTGTAGATGTTTGGTGGCCTATAATGACGGCCGGAATGTGTCAAGTGGGCCACACCTATGGGTGATCTGGTTTGGACCTCCCATACATCTTCTTCGTCACTGTCCCATATTCCGGCAATCTTGAGTCCCAAGACATCTTCAACACTAATATGTAGGATTGCCCCTAAAGGGTCGTTTGAATTGCTGGGTGCTTGACCAGGTTTTGGTAAGGGTATGGTACCTTTCTCAATTCTATCTTGGATAGCATGTTTAAGAGCCCAATAGTTATCGGTGTCGTGCCCTTTTCCTTGATGGTACTTGCAGTATTCCCCCTCTTTCCACTTGCGACCCTTAACAGATGGTTCTGGAGTAGGTCCGATAGGCTGCAGCAGATTATTTTTTATCAGTCTTTCAAGAGCATGTGACAGACTCATTCCAAGAGGGTTGAATTCTCTTGGTCGCTTTCTTTCAGCAAAGGTATTCATAGCAGCTACCTCATTAACTCGAGCACCAAAGGAGGCCCCAGCAGTTGTCCTCTTGTCTCTCCCGTAAGTGAAGGGCTTAGGGGTGACTTGGTCCTTGTTCTTGTTGAAATCATCTTCAATGAGGATGCCAACGTCATAGAGACGCTGGTATGAGTCGATGGCCTGATATTGAAGGTGACTCTTATAGGCTGGTTGCAGGTTGTTAATGAAATGCCTGATTTGTTCAGTTTCAGAGGGTTTTTCCACCATTTCAGCTATCTTGGATTTTCATCGACGGAGGAATTTAGTGAATCCCTCATTCCTCTCTTGAGTGGTAATTTCAAGCTCCCTCAAAGTGATGGGGAGAGTAGCATTGTCCTTGTATCGAGCCAGGAAGACCGTGGTAAAATCGGACCAAGTTGGGTAGCTTTCCAGATCTAGGGAGTAGAACCATCGTCGAGCATGTGTATCAAGGGTCTGGGGAAACAGATGGGCATAGAGTTTCTTGTTAATTCCCCTTAGAGCCATAGCGGTAGTGAAGGATTTCAGGTGGTTCTGTGGGTTGTCGACTCCCGTGAAGGTGGGTACTTCAGGCATAGAGAATTTGACCGGAAGCTTACCCTTAATCTTAGTGTCAAACTTTCCTACATTGGCACTATAGTTGGGGATCAGGCCGCTACTCTTGAGCACGGAGGTGATCTTAGCCAGCATGGCATCTAACCATTCTTCCTCGGAATCGGAATCGAGAGGGATTCTTGACTCTTCTTCTCCTTTCCTCTCTATATCTTCAACCTTGAGTCGTATCCTTTTTAGCTCGCTCATGAGCTCATCCAGTCTCTCATCAGTAATCTTTGGCATTGTGAAGTCGAGAGGGGTGTTAGGTGTGGAGAAAAAGGTATGTAGTGATGGTGAGTTTATTGATGTCGAGGTTGTTTGTGGTGGAGGTAAACGAGAACTTGGTGGTGTAGACGGCTGCAGACGAACCAGCCTTGTCGAAGGTCGAGCCCAACTTTTCTCAAGGTTTCCTTTCTTCTTTGGACCCCCTATCCTGAATAGGAAGCACGGAGTACTTAGTAACAAGAAAAAACCATGAGACTCTCACCTAATGAAAAGTTGACCCACACATAGAAAGCACAATGTCCTAAAAAAGAAAGGTCCTTAAGCCTAAATGCCCGAATATTTCCCTAATATCAAAGAAAAATAAAGTCAATGAACGAAAATAAGAAAAATAGAAAAAGATGGACTATCCTATTTTTTACTTTTCTAGACTCAAAGAAAATGGAAAATGGAAAATGGGATAAAATAAAATAAAAGAATTTCGATCTCTTTGTTTATTTTTTTCAATTTTTTTTTTGTTTGGCGGCTTTTTTCGGTTTTTTGCCGATTTTTTTTTTTTGTTCTTGATTTTCCCTTTTTTTTAGACCGAATCTGAATTACATCAAAAGAAAAAAAAAATAAAGAAATGGAAAAAAGGGAGAGGGAAAATTGAAAGACTGACTCTTTTTTTTTTTACTAAAAAGATCCTAGAAGATTGTTCATGACTTTTTTAGAATATATCATCGGAAGAATGAAGGGTGTTCAATGAGTTTGAATTCTCGCACCATTTTCGGGCATTAGGAACTAGCTAAAAATAAAAGAAAAAGGCTCCTAGCACGTAGGTACATGCTGGCACATAATCACGATATTCATGCGTTTAGGCAAGCATTACAATGAGATATTGTAGGCAAACATGTGATCAGACATGTATTACAACGACATATGCACAACAAGCAAGCGAATGCACGAATGTGGGTTAGAGGCTTTTTGCTCCTGTGAGGTTACCACGACAAATTACAATTTCCATTCGGCGGATGGTCGACACATCAATTGTAATTCTTTTTCACCAACAAGAGTCGATGAGTCGTAGGTGAGGAAGCGTCAATTTGCACGATAGGACAACTGTATATTCCTTTAGATATACGGGTTGTCTTCGAGTTGCGACACAAACTTCCTCGAGGGTCGATAAGGGTCAAAAGGTTGTGCAAAAGCACATGCAAATGATGAAAAAATATGAAACATGTTATTAAACAATTAAGCAAAATTGACTTTCGAGTCTCACCCTCTTAAATAACTCCCCAGTGAAGTCGCCACTGTAAGGACCCGGGATTTTCGTCCAATCCTTTTATATATATGTATTGGTTTCCACGGAGTGCGTCCTTATAGAAAATTTGTAAGTTGGGGGTTTAGATAAGTTCAAGGGACCATCGAGTTAGAAATGATTTTGTAAAGACATGAATTGAATAAAAACCATGAAAGAGGTCACAAATTTGTTATCGGCGTTTTATCGAAGGGACAAACCGAAGGGACAACCCAATAGCGTGAAAAGTGAACTAATCATGTTTTTAGAAAGACTCCCGCTCATACAGAACATATGAGTACCCAAGAATATAGGGTTCAGGAGAAGGTACGAGGTGGGAAGGTGTTAGGCACCCAACTCGCCCGTATTATGACGGCCTCTACTAACTCAAGTGTGCTCAATAATTTAAAGATATAATTCCCATGCAAAATCGGATTAACAACCTAGACTTAGACTATTAATTGGTTCATCACAAACATCACGACATTTATTTAACCCTTGTTTAGACATGCATTTGATTTGACAAGTTGAGCATTACAACGGCTATACAGACAATATTTAGGAAGCAATAAAAACGTTACTTAGCATGATATCTACATTATGGCTACTAGAAAATAAACAATTAGACAATTAATTTAATTTGAGCCCTCATGAATTTATACCTGAACTGTAGGCTATATTTGACAAGAATAATAAAAATAGATCTCAAGTTTGGAAGAAAGAGGGGGAAGCTCAGAGTCAATACTACTGAGAATAGAAGTTGTCATTTGTAGACTGTGTATTTTGAACTGAAAGTGGAGGGTTGTATTTATAGGCATGGAGGAGTAGGGTTGGACGGCCGAAAATGAGCTGAAAGTCGAATTGGGCTTGAAAAATGAGTATAGCGGCCCTGGAAATTTGGTCAGCGCCGCTAGCGACCCTGGGATTTATCCCAATCCCAGGGCCGCTGACGGCTGCCAGCTGAATGTTGCCATAATGACGACATCCAGTCCATTTTTATGTTCCGAAGGAATTTAAATATTCCGAAAAATGTGAAAAGACCGTTTTACCCTTGAACGGTAAAAGACGATTCTACTCCTAAATCGCAACTTGGCGACTGGGAGTCGGAAAGAGGCATGAGACGTGTCGTTGGAAAGCTCTTGAATGGGGCTTTTGATTGAAGTGGAATGAATGAGTGTTTGGAAGAAAAACCTGAGACCTTATCTTAACTATTAAAGCAAAAATAGCGTTCAAGTTTATAAATTAGTCCTTTCATCATCGGGCTTTTGCGGAGAAATCTAAAGACGCTTTTTTGACGTCTACAGTCATGGACATCCCGGCCACTTTCAACTTTCTGCTGGGACGACCTTGGCTCCATGGTCTAAATGCTATAGCCTGTACCCTTCACCAGAAAGTCAAGATGATGCTAGAAGGAGAAATTATGGAAATCGAAGCCAATCCTATCAAAGCAACCATTGACAAGGATCCTGTGTTGAAGATAGAACATGATAGTGAGGATATTGACCTTTGGGGATTCTCTCCCGAAGAAGTAACCCTCATAGAAGAAGACACCAAATCTTACACCTCCACTGGTTCTGAAGAGCTCGAAACATACCCTCCCGAAGAATTAGGAGAACCCGATGAGTTTGAGGAAATAAAAGAAACCATCGAAGGGATGTCCATCTATGTGGTTCACCACCACGATGCAATTCGGCAAATGAAGGAGAAAATCGCCTCGCTAGACAAACCCACAGAGTGCAACATTGTTCTGGCTAAAGGGGAAGCTTATTTCCAGCAGGATGAGATGTTTGGCAAGATGGTCAAGTAGGGGTATGCTTACCCGAGAAGGCCTACCCCTCAAATGCTTCCAAGGGATGGGAATCCCTATCTCCGGTGCTAATATTATGAAGCCAATGGGCATCATACCAACCAATGCGAACGCCTAAAAAGGGTGATCACCTCCTTCATTGATCGAGGAACCATGTGGTCTCCTAACACCTGGGCTATTAAAGGATGGCGTCGATTCGACCAAAAGCAGTACACTCAACTGAACGCCCCCATTGGGAACGTTATGAATGTCCTCATGTGGAGAGGAGACCTTAAGCCCGTGATTCCCACTGACAACCTCCAAGAGATAAATAAGGATAAGGATTTCTACTGCCACTATCATCGAGTCTTCGGCCACTACACGGACGACTACGTCCGCCTAAAGGATGATATACAGGAAATCATAGAAAGTGGAGAGATTCCGCTACCTCTGAAAGAAGAAGATGATACCTATGGAGCCTGGAACTAGTTGGCTACTTGCAAGAGCTAGAGGAATCGAGTCTGAGTCCCCAAGTTTTGTCGAGTTAGGATTTTAGCTAAATCTTTAGGTTGAGTCTTGAACGGGGAATGTTCCCCTTTTTACTTTCTCTCTAAGTCTAGTTTCTTTTTGACGGGAATTAGAGACCCTCTTCTCTAAAGTCATATGTGCTCATCTTTTGCAAATCAATAAATATTCCTCTTGCTCATTTCTTCTTTTGTTTAGCTAATGATAAATCCGATGAACTCAAAGTTGCATAAATCATTAACTAACCAATTTAAGCAATGTAAATAAACTTTGCAAAGCAAGAATACAAATTATTTCTTATGCAGGAATTTGAACAGCTGAACTCCCTCAACGACGCCACTCCGCATACAAAGAAGAAGTGAGCCAGCCTTCCGCAACAACCTCGACACAAGTCTAACCCAGGCTCCGATTGAAGAAGATCCTTGGTATCAAGATGTATTCAACTACATCACCCAAGGCACCTATCCTCAGGACGCACCAATAAGAGCTCAACGGGTCATCCGTCTCTTAGCGGCGCAATACATAGAAGACAAGGGGGTTCTATACAAGAAGACCCACAATGGAATCAACCTCAGATATGTGAACGTCGAAGAAGCCGCAGAAATCATGGACGAGGTACACAACGGGGTATGTGGACCACACATGAATGGTCGAATGCTCTCTAAAAATGGTCCTACGTAGGGGTGTAAACGAGCCGCGTCGAGCCCGAGCCGTACCTGGCTCGGGCTCAGCTCGATTTGTTTTGGCTCGGCTCGAAACTCGCCGAGCCAGAAAAATCAAGGCTCGAGCTCGACTCGGTTCGGCTAGGTTTGACTCCGCTCAAATTCAAACTCATCATTAAAAACGTTAGAAAAAATTGATTTAAAATAATTGAATTTGACTATAATTGATCCCTTGTACGTTCTCATATGAAAAGACCCTTAAAAAATAAGAAATCTCTAAAGATATTTAATGGTTTTATTCGAATTGAGAGGAAACTCAACTTAATCGAGCCAACCGAGCCGCCCGAGCCGATCCATAGTAGGCTCGGGCTCGGCTCAAGCTTGGTTTGACCCGAGCTCGAGCCAAGCTTTGACCGAGCCGAGCCGGAGGGCTTACCGAGTTGGCTCGACTCAATTACACCCCTAGACTCCTACGACTGCGGTACTATTGGACCACCATGAAAACAGACTGTCACGACTATGTCAAGAAATACAAGAAGTATCAGATATATGCCAACTTACAGCATATGCCACCCTCAATGCTCCACAACTTCACATCCCCTTGGCCATTTTCTGCATGGGGGATAGATATCATTGATAAAATCACCCCGAAGGGCTCTGGGGGAGATGAATACATCCTAGTAATAGCCATAGACTATTTTACCAAATGGGTTGAAGCACAGTCCTACGCCATCCTCACATCCAAGAAAGTGTCCAAACTCTAAGGAACAACATCATCTGCCGATACTGCGTTCCGCATGAAATTATTAGTGACCATGGATCCCATTTCAAAACTGAAACAGCCACCCTACTAAAAAGCTACAAAATCCACCACCACAAATCATCCCCTTACCGTCCCCAAACCAGTGGTGCAGTAGAAGCCGCCAACAAAAACCTCAAAACGATCATCGAAAAGATGATAGACAACTACAAAGATTGGCCCATAAAACTCCCATTTGCCCTTTGGGGGTATAGAACGTCCATAAGATCATCCACAGGAGCAACACCTTACTCCCTAGTCTACGGGATGGTACCCATGTTACCCATAGAAGTCCAACTACCCTCCATGCGCATAGCCTTGGAGGGTGAAATTCCCGAAACCCAATGGTTGCAAGCTCGTTATGAGGAACTCATGTTCACAAACGAAATACGCCTACGGGCCCTAGACCATTCCCACATGTACCAACGACGCATGGCAAGAGCGTTCAACAAAAAGGTTTGGCCTCAAAATCTGAAGGAAGGGGACTTAGTTTGGAAAGAATCACGTGCCCCAGTTACTGACCCCAGAGGTAAATTTCGACCGAATTGCTCTGGTCCGTTCATCATCAAAGACATCTTATCAGGAGGCGCAGTACGGCTCATGGACATTGATGGCATCGAGTTCAGTCGGCTCACCAACATGGACCAACTGAAGAAGTGCTACGTCTAAAAAAAAATCCGAAAATAAAAAAAAGAGACGTACACAAACTGAATGAACTACGCTGGCCTGATTCCACACTCGATATGCAGGTAACCCTTTTAAGAGGCCCGGCCAAAATTAATCCCAAAAATCCATTCAACTCATTCAAAAAGGATAATCTTTATTCAAACTGAACGAATAAGCTTACATCGCAAAAATTAAAATGCCTATGGTTACAAAAAAAAAAATGCAACTACAAGGGTTTAAGCTAAACAAAATCCTATTACTTTTTTTAAAAACTAGACTTGCTTTCTAAAGAAAACTACTTTAATCCTTTTTCCCTTTAGAAGGCTTCATTGAAGAGTTTTTCTTTGAAGGACTTTGGCTTGAGGACGACTTATGATCGCTTCTTTGAGCTGGGGGCTTGCCTCTTTTCATTACATGATAGCCTTCCTCATAAGGCCCTTCCTTCCTTTACTTGTTTCCTGTTCCTGAGTCATACCTAGGTACTAGTTGGTCCCACTCCTCATGACGATGGGCTCGTCTCACTTCTCCATCACTGCAGGAGAGCCAGTTCAAGTAAGTCTCAGAAACTTGGGTTGGGGAAATCACCCGAGGTACCGTCCACTGATCCCTGCCACGCCAATATTTTCCCCAATCCTTAGCAAATTCAGTGGTCAAAGCCAAGGTAGGTTGTCTCAAAGTCTCCTGACAAGGGATAACCTGCTTTAACCCATATTGTCTCATGACCCCAGAAGGAAAGAAGCAAGTACTCCTGTACAGACCCACTATAGTAGTATGGGGGACAAGTTTGCAGCAAGCCACCAAAGAGGTCAAGCTCCACCAAGTCACATGCCAACGGATAGCAGGTCCGGCATGGGAAAAGGCATCCCATTCAGCAATGGTCTTTTCATCATATAGCCTTTTTCTAACCAAGAAGCTAGCGACAGTATAAGTCTTCTTTTTCCAAGCTTGAGAGGTACGAGCTATCATGTTCTCTGGTGATTCTATCAACCTTAGATGCTCGCACAACCAAATTTGAAGCAGCAAGGGGCTGCCAAAACAGGCCTCGTGAGGCGAAACTTTCAACCTATCAAGCCCCAAAATAGTTTCCCCTATCACCAGGTGCAAAGGAGAATGCCCTTCAGCCATTTGATTCACCACTCGCAACAACGAGGCTCTACCTAGGTTGGAGGATTCTGCATTAGCAAATAATAAGCGATTCCACAGGCAAAGTACAAAAGCCTGTCGTCGGCAACGCCTAAATATTGCATCCTGTTCATCAGAAGGAGCAAACTTTTCACAAATTTGAGCTAAGTCCACACCGACACCAAGAATCATGCTTTTGGCTTATGCAGATGTCAAGCCTAGAGATTTCCTGTACTGATTACTAAAACCATCCCTCAAATAAGGCACAGCTGGGGGAAGAACATCAGACATATTAGTAATCGCAGCAAATTCTTCAACTAAAAGGCATAATTCAGAGTTACCGAAACGGAAGACGTGCAAGACTGGGTCCCAATAATTCAAAGCCCTCACCAATGGCCAGCGCCGCTAACGGCCCCGACCTGGGCCCAATTGACGTTTTCGCCCGCTCGTTTGGTCCATCCCGCTCGGTTTTGAGCCTAGTTTTCAGATGCACCACGGGATTACAAGGCCCGAGACTCTATTAATCTTATTCTTTTTCCATTTTTTTTTTTATTTTTTTTAGAGGGTATAATATGTGTAATTTTTGCTTTTTCTTGCAATTTTTACCTTTTCTTCACTTTATTCCTTAAATTATGTCCTACTCTTTACTGCATAACATATTGCATACTTAGAGATCATACGGGCATAATCGAGTCATAATAGCATTCATATCAAATATATGCATAAAAACAGGAGTTCAAGGTTAGGAGACCAATGTTTACAAAATATTCCTACATTGTTCAACTGGAGTCATCATCGCAATTGCTATCGGCCTCATCCTCAACAAACGGTCCTTGACCATAGTTCCCAGCTGCATAGTGGAAGGAGCCCTGAGTACTGAACGAGCTATAAATAGGCCTGTTGTTGTTAGGCCTCATATCTCGTCCATCATATGCCGGTGCGTGCATAGGGGTACCTGCCGAAAACCCCGGTCCAAAGAAGCTCTCCGTGGCTTGGCTAGCGAAGTCCATAGCCACATTCAAATATGAAGGCCCGGCTTGAGGCACATCCCACCCAAGGGCGTTCGCCCAACCTCCAGCCATAGGGGTCACAACGGGCCTACTACTCGAAAAAGGCTGAAAACTCGCTGGAGAAAATATCTCAGTCACAGGAATGTGCGGCAAAGAAAGTCCGGGCGACTCATCAACAGCAGGCCTGGTCGCAGCTACAATAGGAGAACAAGCGACGGATGGCC
Source organism: Tetragonia tetragonoides (assembly GCA_038025085.1). Taxonomy (NCBI): domain Eukaryota; kingdom Viridiplantae; phylum Streptophyta; class Magnoliopsida; order Caryophyllales; family Aizoaceae; genus Tetragonia; species Tetragonia tetragonoides. Next base: position 28,222,373 of record CM076143.1, on the reverse strand, counting down.
TGCTTGCCAAAGAGGTCCTCGCAGCAGACGAGTGTCGGGGTCCCACAGAAGACGAAGACCGTGACATCAACACACCATTAAGACGAAATGTTAGACTAAGCACTCCACTTAGCTAAACAAAAGACAAAAGTGTACTTACACTAGCAGTCCCAGATCGAGAACTCTTCCCTTTTTCCATCACCCGGCTATAGCCTTTCTTCAACAGATGAATGAGCTTGAAGACTTGAGAAGTCTGCTCCCGGTTAAGCTACAAGAAGAGACAAAGGATATAGTCAGCATTCAAAACCAACACAAAAAAAAGCAAGAAGGGATAAAAACTTACCCCCGTACAACCATCAGGCAAGGGCAAGCCCTCCATGGCCTCTCCATCAGCAATATGTAGAGGTAACTCCTCTACTATACGTGCCCCACTCTCACCAATGTACCTCACCTCGTTGCTTGGCAAGGTCGCACTTGGGGGCTGGCCACGAGGAACTCTGGAATGGGACCTCCTGGGACCCTGAGGAACCAAACGATCCGCCTACGAAACACAAAAGTCAGTATATCACACATATAGCTGAAAAGGAGCAAATAAAGATCTTACCTCAAAAGTAACGTCCGGCACAAGCGACCTAAACAATAGGCCAGATATACAGCGGTACGGTTCAAACCAGCAATCTCCGGCTTAACAAACTCCATGGCCGCCATTCCTCGAGTCACAACCCCCAAATCTTCTACGCTCAGGCTGCGCAGGTAGAACATGGTCATGGGAGGGTCCTCCGGAACCAAATGACCACCCAACACAGGATACACCAACCGAGTCAAACGGTACCCCAAGTACCACTCAAAGCCAAAACGCCCCTCAAAGAACACCCGCAAGGTGGATACCCTGAAGGACTTGGTGGTAATATGGGGCGGAACCCCAGGAATATCGTTAAAGGCAGTCCACGACACCTGCAGATTACGAAATCAAAGTTCATTCACATCAAATGGACCAAAAAAATACAAGAGCAAGTCGAAAGGCAACCAACCTCTGACGCAGCATGACTCTCAAAGGTAGTCTGAAAATGCTCCAAAGAGGAAAATGGATGGTTATCCCTACCGACCCACCGTGAACCAAGTGGAAACATCCTCAAACCAGGACGGTGATGACCAAAAGCGGAAAAATATTCAAAGAACCACAACTGCCATACGAAGCAAAAATAATAAGATATAAGCTCTCCTACAAAGCATGCATATGCAAAGAAGAGAAAGAAAGCATATATGCCTACCTCCAGTATCCTCCACGAGCCCAAAATAGATACCCTCTGATTCGTCAACTTAGGCCTGCAAGCCTGACGACACCACCTCACCAAAGAAGCACACGCAGGAGCACCAAAATTGTACTCATGTACTCTAGACAAGTCAGCTAAACATGCCAAGAAGCCGACCTGACACACACTCTTCTTTTGGGCAAAAATAGTCGCCCCCAACAGGTAAGCCAAGAAAATACGAGCCCTCTGCTCCTCAGTAATCCCCTGCTCCGCTAAGGCTCCCCATAACATTGGCAAGGAAAACCGGTCCCTCTGAAAGTGGACAGATACAGGCCCGTATAGCTCGAGCAACCTGTCAGACTGCCGGTGATAAGTCGCGTCATACTGTATACGACGCCCTCTAAAGGACAAGCCTGTCAGTACAACGAACTGATAGGGAATAGAAAATATCTCCCCCACAGGTGTGTGGAAAGAGTTTGTGGTATCCCAGAACCTCTCCAATAATCCCCGAGCAACTATCCTAGTATCCCCTAAAAGACAAGCAGGGATAACCGATAAGAAGTGCCCAAAACGCGAAGCCTGCACTATCTCCCTAGCCCCCACAGAAAATGTATCGAACATCATGGCCCAATGAGAAGTGGACCCATGAGACTGCAGCAGAACACCAACACCCTAGCTAACAAATAAAATTTCCTCAACTCACCACATACTACCAAATACAGCCAGAAATAATTGCACACAAATTATATAGAGCTGACCACCAATCCAGTACAAATCTCAATTTGTTCGTGTGCCGAAGCACTAACAGTTCAAATTTTCAGTTCGAAAATTTATATACTGAACAGAACCAAAAGGAGAGAGAGTCAGAAACATACTAACTGAGGGTTAGATAGATGACTCTGCCTATCCAGTAGCAAAACACTATGATCCCAAAACGCAGTCGGGCGCCAGTCCACGCGCATAAACGAATCCTGATACAAACTAGCCCCATCTGCATGCCGAGGGAGGGGTGTACTAGAAGATGGAAGCCCAGTACGAAAGAGGTCCCGGTTTTCCTCCTCCTCACCCATGGGACGCTTCCCTTTATCTTTGGGAGCTATTGAAGAAGAATGGTAGTTTTCTCTCTCTACAAAGTGAAAATTTCAAGTTTCAGATTCGCAAGAAACAAGTACCCATTCAACAATGCAACCCGAAATTCAGTAACTAGGCAGAAAAATAAACAAGTTCAAGACAAAAATCGAGGAATTTGGTCAAGAATCGACTTACCTTGAAGAAGTTGAAGCACACAACAATGGAGCTAAGCTCTCGACCAAAGCTCTCGACGAAGAAGACGGTAATGAAGCAATGCCAACTCAAGTGAGTGCCGCGGCGCTCGCTAAGTGGCCCAGAGCCGCTAGCGGCCCTGGCCTGGGCCACTAGCGGCCTTGAGCGACCTGCACACGCGGGCCTCGCCTGCTGTCCCACAACTTCGTTTTACCAGCCCGGAGTCCGTTATTTCAATTCGTTCGCGGCAAAGACCAGTACCGAGCGCGCGGGAGCAAGTCCCCTTTGGCACACTAATTCAAAATTCAACAGTTGGTCCATCTTACGGTACCAATTATTATCAGGTTAAACTAACCCAATTGTTTTGTAGGTCCCAAATACACAAGCCCAGGTATACCCCGACAATATTAATCACCCGGAGTGGTCAAATTTTTATAAGACAACCAGTTTCCAAAATTACGAGTCAGTCAATGGCCGCTTAAAGTATTGCGGTTAAAATGTCCTTTTCTATGAAGTCATGAAGTCGGGTCAGTTAATGATCCCTTAAGCTATTGCGGTTAAACTGTCCTTTTCTACGAAGTCACAAAGCCGGGTCAGTCAATGATCGCTTAAGCTATTGCGGTTAAACTGTCATTTTCTAGGAGGTCACTTATTCGGGTCAGTCAATGATCTCTTAAGCTATTGCGGTTAAACTGTCCTTCTACGAGGTCACTTATTTTGTGTCAGTCAATGATTGCATAAATTATTGCGGTTATACAGTCCTTTGTTTTTTATATGTTTCAGTCAATGATTGCTTAAGCTATTGCAGTTAAACTGTTCATATGTTCTAACCATTTTTACATCCGTCATTTTGATCGCGCTGTCTCGTCGACCTTTTCGTTTCTCGTGCGGAGACGGAATCTCGGTATCCGTCTAGTGGTGCTTAGTCACTATTTGCTCAAATAAAGCATTTATACTATTCACTCTCACCAGCGTTACTTTCCATTTACAGCGGTTATTTTTGATCGCACTGTCTCGTCGACTTTTTCGTTTCTCGTACATGGACGGAATCTCGACACCCGCCAAGTGTAAGGACCCGGGATTTTTGTCCAATCCAACGTTATTGGTTTCCATGGAGTATGTCCTTATAGAAAATTTGTAAGCCGGGGGTTTAGATAAGTTCAAGGAACCGTCGAGTTAGAAAATATTTTGTAAAGACTTGAATTGAATAAAAACCATGAAAGAGGTCACGAATCTGCTATCGGCGTTTTATCGAATGGACAAACCGAAGGGACAACCCAATAGCGCGATAAGTGAACTGGTCATGTTTTTAGAAAGACTCCCGCTCATATAGAACATATGAGTACCCAAGAATAAAGGGTTCGGGGGCGAAGGTACGACGTGGGAAGGTGTTAGGCACCCAACTCGCCCGTTTTATGACGGCCTCTACTAACTCAAGTTTGCTTAATAATTTAAGAACATAATTCCCATGCAAAATCGGATTAACATCCTAGACTTAGACTATTAATTGGTTCATCACAAGCATCATAACATTTATTAATGACCCTTATTTAGACATGCATTCGTTTTGACAAGTTGGGCAGCACAACAACTATACAGACAATATTTAGGAAGCGATAAAAACATGTACTAGCATGATATCTACATTATGACGACTAGAAAATAAACAATTAAGCAATTAATTTAATTTGAGCCCTCAGGAGTTAGTACCTGAACTGTAGGCTATATTTGACAAAAATAGTAAAAGGCAAGATCTCAAGTTTGGAAGAAAGAGGGAGAAGCTCAGAGTCAATACTACTGAGAATAGAGGGTGTCAACTGTTGTAATACCCCGAATAATTAACATATTTATTATATTCAAAAATGTGATTTTCTGATTTGGAATATGCATATTTGTAGGAAAGAATATTTATTAATATTTATTTCCTTATTAATTGGTGTTTGAAAAGGAAAAGATATTTCCCATGTGATAGTTTCCTTAATTGAGTTGTCTTCTAGTTGGATTAGGATTCTAACAAGGTTAAGGATTACTAACCTCTATAAATACCTTTAAGAATCCTAAATATGATCATTCGTGTCCTACTGAGTCCATAAAACTCACTCACGTTTTCTCTCTTGCAAGCCTCACAAAAATCCTAGAAACTGTACAACACACATTATCGGATTGAAAAATCTGTTTCTCCCGTTCTACACATCCTGTCCACTTGAATTTAGGATATCTTTGATAACTATATGTCTAGAACCAGACTGGAAAGTTTCGTAATTTTTAGAGATTGTTTGATACTCCAAATAATTTTTCTCGTAAAGCAGCGCAGTGTTGATACGAGATTCAGATCCGACTACTTTGTTTAATCATATCTCAAAATCAACACATTATTTGTTCAAACCGTTCAGTGGAATCGAACCTTAGTATGCCCTAAACATGTACACCAAATTTCAGAAGATCTCGACTTTGTTTGATGGTCCATTCGAGCGTTTGTTTCAGATCGCGTGTGCTGATTTCAGATTTCAGATTTCAGATTTGTTCTTTATGATTAGTGGTGATTGAATCGAAAGGTAACCATCATTCTTATCGGTTGGAGACGTATGATACTGTTATTTGAGTATTTATTCTTGTGTAACCTTCATGTCTAGAGATGTTTGTTTGTTTTTTCATGTTCTGATTGGTTTGGCATGATACTTGAACATGATTGGAATTATTGTTCATGAATTGTTTACATCTTAATGATTAGCAATTGATATGCTTAAGATGTAGTTTAACTCGATGAAAGTTTATAATAGATTGTGTTATGGTGATGAATTAAATGCAAAGGAGCATACTTTGAAATAGATGCTTGTTTACTCTATTTGAGATGACTAGATGAGTACATCAAGAGTAGTTTATGGTCACTATTTGAGTGAAAGACAATCCGAGAATTTTATTATACTTTGAAAAACCGTGCCAACTTGTGAATTATATATCGTTATAAACCCGAAAGGGTGTGTGATTGAGGATATCATTGAGAATTAACCCATGGTGGGTAATTGATTGAGGTATGAATTTGAGAATGAGTTGATACAAATTATTTTGGTTTGAGGTTCTTTAGGTTTATTAGCTACTTACACCCTGGCATGTTGGCGAGTAGCCTAAGAGATTGACTCTTAGGTGATGAGCAATAATTTTTATGAAAATTGGAATCTCGTAATGATTTGATTATGAGTTGGTCCAGAGTGGACTTTTGAGAGCCTGTGATGGCTATGTTATTGAGAGCCTATTATGGCTATGTTATTGAGAGCCTGTGATGGCTATGGTTATGTTATTGTTATTGATTTTGCGGCTTTGTCACCGCCAGTTCGCTTTCCTCATGTCCAAGGGTGGGAGTTAATGACCAAGAGCAAATGGCACAAATTTTGGGCTAATTGAGTAATTAGCAAAGTGGTATTCAAGAGTATTTGGGATTTGAGACGTTACGGTTATATCCTTTGGGATTGAGTGTAAGGTCTAAGAAGACCTAAGTTGTGTATTGATTATGTGATACAATTTCACTTATAGCTTTTGAATATATTCATATGAAATTATGACATTGTATGTTGTTCGAGGAATATTGAGTTACTCAGCTTTGCTGACTGGTTGCTTTTGTGCTACGTGTGTTTGTTGTCCATTTCTCTTCAATGGTGGACCTATGATGAACCTATGCGAAATTCGTTTGCATGGGGGAGTAGATTGGTGATTGGCTCATAGGTTGCATTGAAGATCAAGTTTGGACGATCGGATAGAGCTGCCAAGAAGTTGGTCTTGTATATTTTGTAATGACTAGTCATTTATTGTACTATTGAGTATGTTGAGAGTTTTACCGTTTATCCTTGCACTCATTCGTTGGAGTGAGTGTGGCGATAACGCCCTAGATTTTGTATAAAAGTCTTTTGCTGTTGTAAATATTATTGCTTTTTAAAAGTTTTTATTGGTCCCGAAATCCAGGGTGTTACAACTGTAGACTGTGTGTTTTGAACTGAAGGAGGAGGGTTGTATTTATAGGCGTGGAGGAGTAGGGTTGGACGGCTGAAAAGAGCCGAAAAATTGAATTTGGGCTGAAAAAAGAGTCGGGCCGGAAGCAAGGCCAGCGCCGCTAGTGGCCCTGGTCAAGGCCGCTGACGGCTGTCAGATGCCAGCTGGATGTCGTCATAATGACGACATCCAGTCTATTTTTATTTTTCGAATGAACTTTAATATTCCGAAAAAATACGGAAAGACCGTTTTACCCCTGGATGGTAAAAGACGGTTCTACCCCTAAATCGCAACTTGGCGACCGGAAGTCGGAAAGGGGCATGAGAGGTGTCGTTGGAAAGCTCTTGAACGGGGTTTTGAATGGGGTTGGAATAAAGGAGTGTTTGGAGGAAAACCTGAGACCTTATCTTAACTATTAAAGCAAAAATAGCGTTCAAATTTATAAATTACTCCTTTTATCATCGGGCTTTTGCGGAGAAATCTGAAGGCGCTTTTTTGGCGTCTACAGAAGCCCCCACTTTGATCGAGCTTGAGTAAAAGCGAAGATCAAAGTATTCCGAAGGCGATATGCAGGATGCTGATGTGCACACGGTGTGTGAGGGTGTACAATATGTATGCATATGAAGAGAAACCTGAGTTGGGACATGCTCGTAGCGTGCTAAGCTTTGATCTTTGTGAACACAAGAGAAAATAAAGGTTATGGTAGCAGGATAGAACACCGCTCGTAGTTGGCCTAAACATCTGCTGGGAACCTGTATTCAGAGTGAATGAAAAAGTTAGTAATACTTTGAGAATGATCAACGTGGAGTGCTTCGACAAACAGTGACTAAACCACTCGGCGGGTGTCGAGATTCCGTCCCTGTACGAGAAATGAAAAAGTCAACGAGACAGCACGATTACAAATAACGGCTGTAAATGGGAAAGTAACATGAGAGGGAATAGTATAAATGCTTTATCAAGCAAACAGTGACTAAACACCACTCGGCGGATGCCGAGATTCCGTCCCTGCACAGGAAACGAAAAGGTCGACGAGACAGCGCGATCAAAATGACGGCTGTAAAATGGTTAAAACATATGAACAGTTTAAATGCAATAGCTTAAGCAATCATTGACTGAAACATATAAAAAATAAATGGACAGTATAACTGCAACAGTTTAAGAAATCATTGACTGACACATAATAAGTAACCGCGCAGAAGGACAGTTTAACCGCAATAGCTTAAGCGATCATTGACTGACCCCAAAATTTGTGATCTCGCAGGAGGACAGTTTAACTGCAATAGCTTAAGCGACCATTGACTGACCCCAAATTTTGGTAAGGCCGATAGACTTTGCGGGCTTAAAAATATATTTGGCACTGTGGGCAGTGATAGTCGTCGCTGCATGTATCCGAGTTTCAGTATTTTGGACCTGCAAAATATAATTGGGTTAGTTTTACCTGAAAGTAGTTGGTACCGTAAAATGGGCCAACTGTCGAATTTGAATTTGTGGGCCAAAGGGACTTGCTCCCGCGGGCTTGGTACAGATCTTTGCCGCGAACGAACTGAAATAACGGTTTCTGGCTTGAACAAAGTCGGGGGACAGTAGGGGGCCCGCGCGTGAAGACTCTTGTTGGAAGGTTATCTCCATTCTTGGTTGTACTCGGAAGGTCGCTTCTGGGCTTGATCATGAGTTCCGGGCTTGCTGGTTTTGATGGAGACACTACTACAAAATGAGCCTAAGGCGACACTCATAAAGTGTTGTATTAGGCTTTCAAAATGTTGGATTATTGCTAGTGCGACACTTTTTGAAGTGCCACCTTAGGTAACATTGCCTTAGGTATATAGCAACACTTTTATTAGAATATGCAACACTTTAAAAAAGTGTTGCCTGTATTTATCAAGTGCAACACTTTTCAGTGCAACACCTTTTGCACTCAAATACAACACTTTTTCGTTTACTTCTACCAAATTTTAACAACACTTTTATCTGTCAAGTGCAACACTTAATGTGTTTTTCAGCATATAAGTGCAACACTTTCTAACTCCTAATACAACACTTTATTGTTATTTCAATTACAGAAAGGCAACGTTTGATAAGCTCATTAGCAGCACTTGCAGGTTCCATGCCATACCCCTGTTTTCATATCAATCAATTTTTTCTAAAAGACAGATACACCAATACTTCCTTCCATTGCAATAATGACATATCATAGATAGTATAATCTGGTACTCTTACACATTTGTCCAATAATAAAACTACCTTAATTTAAAACGCCTATTGTCATCGCAAAATGCTGTCAATAATTACAATCCTACAAATTAAAGTTACTCAAAATCCTGCTCCAAAAGTATGTTCTTCCATTCGATATATACGACCTTTTCTTCCGATCACTTTTGCAAATCTCCACTAGCCACCATACGCCCCAAAAAAAGGTAGCCTAAGCCATTTAAAAACAACAAAGAATATAGTTAGTCCTTTTCTTAACCATGAAGTAATAGAATAAGTCATCATCAAACATGCAACTATGTATACGGGAATAAAATCCAAGTTTTAAGTTAGGCTTGTATAGATAACTTCTTATACTTCTAGTATGAAAAGAAGTTAGGCCTACAGATTGCAGACAGTGCAGGTTTTATATTTCTCCCACATCGTGTGGACATTTTATAAGTCAAGTTCATAAATAATCATTATACATGGAACTGCCAACACAACCATAACCTTTCACAAGCAGTTCCAACCAGCACACAATTTGTATGATAGCTACAAAGTAAATAAATGATACCCCCAATGAAGTGATGTCAATTGCTTATGTCCAATATAGTAAATAAAGGTAAGAACAATACATACCTTGTACCGAAATATAGAAGGTGAAACCAGTGGCGTATCCAGGATTCGGAAAATAGGGTGACAAAATCAAGTAAAAATCATCGATACATATTACATCAAAAAAAGTTCAATATCAAACCGTCATACAATTCCACATTACAACTAATCACATCTCTTAATTGCTTTTGTATACGTACGAATAGGACAGAAATACTGAGCACATCAAACCTCCAGAGTAACAATGCAGGGGAAAAGACTGAATTTTAAGGTACAATTTTTGATCATTGTCAAGCATCACTAAACACAAAAGAATAGATACACACAGGACAAAACTAAGAGCAAACAGAGCACCAATCGATCACCAGATTATGAGCAGACTACAAAAGCAACATACAGAATTGTGGAGAGCATAAGAAGTAACACAAAAGAAAATTTGAGCAAAGTAAGAATGATTGAGAAACATCACAGAAACATTGATTGAGATAATATATAGCCTAAAACAAGGTGACATTAATCTAAAGCTTCTAATTAGCATTCTTTATTGCTCATGTTCAACTAAAAAACAGCAATAGGAATTTTCTTAAAACATCACATAACATTTATTGAGATAATATGTGCAGGCCTTGAGAAAGATGAAATAATACACTACTGGGATCAGACTCCTTAATTCTCTCTCAATAGTTGCCAAAGGTATGCAAACAGAAATGAAGCCGGCAGGTTTTGAAGCAGATCGTGCGCAATGTTCAATAATTGAAATTTTTACAGACCTTACATAAAATAAAAGCTACAAACTGAGGAACCCACATAAAATGGACTCAAACCTCTACCTCCCATACTAAAAGCACTCTCCGAAGCAACGGTTGATGCAGGGATTGCTAAGATATCTTTAGCAATGGCTCTCAATGTTGGGTACTTTGAATTCCTGCAACGCATAGAATAAAAAACCAACACCACAATTGCTAAAACAACCAAAGGCAACAACTGTTTAGCAACCAGCAGCAACAACAACAAAGAGACAGCACAATCAGCAAGCAGCACTAGCAAACAGCAGCAAATTTATAGCAAATAGCAACATCATTTACAGCAAACAACAACAGTGTTTACAGAAAACAGCAACATAAGCAGCATTTTACAGAAAACAAGAACAAATATGGCAAAAAAGATTACAGCAACAGAAACTTGCAGCAAAACCAACTTACAGCAAACAACAATGGTCTTACAACATCTATAACATTACCAACCATTCCTAATGGTGCAAAAAGTAATGATCAAGTAGTGAACATTAAAAAAATATCCATTTTCCACTCAAACCAGCAAAACAGAGGACCCATGATAACTCATACGTATCAGTTTCAGAACAAGTAGTAAAACTTAAGAACTAATCAATTCATAATCAAACTAATTTCCAACTGTCTCTCCAAATCAAAAGCCCAACTTGACATAATTGACATCCTTTAACACAACTCATATAATACAATAACTACACTGTAGACTCACTTATCTAACTGTCAGAGATTACACAAAGAATGCATACATAATAACCAAAATTATCAACCCAGTGCAAATTAACACAACAGTAACCAAACTTATCCTTTAACACAACTCTAAAAATGTACACTACATTCTTTTTCTGTACTTTGAATTCTTTTTTGTATGTTAAATTATTTACTCCGATTTTCACTTGTGGGAACTCAACTTGAATTGTAAATCCTATTTAAATGTCTGCTGGAAACTAAACATCCAACTTGCTATAGCATGTCAATTTGCTCCAACCAATAGTATAGTAAAACAATGTTCCAGCAAGTATCAACCTTTCATAGTAATTAAAACTCACAAATGAAACAGCCAACAGTACCCAAAGAGTAACAAATAGTTCTAACAGACAAGAATAAAAAAGAATAGTATAAGAAAAGTCATTGAAGACTTTCAACAAACATGTGGTGTGTACGAATATGCATTCACTAAAAAGTAAAAAAACTTCAACTCAGTATCAGTATCACGCAATAGTATAGTAAAAACCCTAAGAAACTAAATTTCAAAATCTTACAATCGATCTATAGTGAGGGTTACAAAAATCCATACCTTGCAATTTGTAATGGGTCTTTGAAATCGAACAAAACTTCACTTTGTTTTGCTATTTAATCTTTTTGCTGTTCAATGTCGCGATTAAGAAACCCTAACCTCTGAAGAAAAACCCATAATTCAAACTCAAATTTACAATTCGGAAACGAAACCTTCAATCTATAATTTCGCAACAAAATAGCTGGGCATATCTCATAAAATTAAGAAAACCTTCGATCTATAACCAAAACCTTCGATCTATAATTTCGCAACAAAATAGACGATTCGAACAACCGAAGAGAAAGAAATAGGAAGAGGAGAGAGAGTATACCGTAGCTCCGGCGAGTCGGCTAGCTGCTGAACTCCGGCGACAGTTAGAGAGTGGGAGATGGGAGTGACTGTCTGGCTCTGGCTGGGCTCTGGCTCGAGAGAAGAAGAGAGAGAAAGAGTGAAAGTAGCGTTAGGGAGTATAGGGACTTAGGGTTAGGCCGACTGATCGAGAATTTGAGTGTATTTATATATATATATATATATATATATATATATATATATATATATATATATATATATATATATATATATATATATATATATATATATATATATATATATATATATATATATATATATATATATATATATATATATATATATATATATATTTTAATTAAACGGGTGATGGATGGTTTTAGCGGGTCGGGTTCGCGGGTGGAAACTGTCAACCCGAATCCTACCCGATCCGTCACCCGCTCCATCCACCACCCTCTTAAGGATCCGTTTATTCGGGTTTTGATCCATATATTCGGGTCGGATGGTGCGGATATCCGCGGATGGAGTATCCATTTACATCCCTAGCCGTAATGGGTTTGCTTTAGTGATTAGTTTCACTTGCAAATTATTTTTTTAAAAAAAAAAAAAAAAAAAGTTACATGATGGTGAGGGGATGAGAGAGAGGACTTGATGCGGCGATTAGCTGATGAGGCCCGTCCAAATCATTTTATTGTCCGCCTTTTCCAATTTCAATTTTGTTGTGTGTCCGCCTTTTTCAATTCAGCACCCATTTGCAATACTTTACAAAGTGCTGCATTTCCATATTAGAAATACAACACTTTAAAATAAGTGTTGTTTATTAAATGTGATAAAAGCAACGTTTCTTAGAAGTGTTGTACTTCTTTATAATAAATGCAGCACTTAACAAAAAACGTTGGTTTAGAGCTTTAGATGCGACATTTATTTTAAAAGTATTGCTTTCTACCCTATCCTATCTAAAAAGCAACAAACTCTAAAAGTGTTGCTCACAAAATGTTGCATTAGACTCATTTTGTAGTAGTGAGAGCGGGTAGACTCAAACCTTTAGTGGAAATATGCACATAGCGAAAAGATGCAATAGACGTGCCCGACTGACCATGACAAGATGCACAAGACATGACATACAAATATGCATGGGGCACAGGGGGATTGACATGTAAACACGCAGAGAATCAAGACACTGGGAAATTATGTACACATGCATGCCTTTGAAGGCGACTCTAGTACTTATGCAAATATGATGTATGCAGACTCTATTGACTCACAGATCCATGCAGCCTAGCCTAACATGCACGACTCTCCTATAGGGTCTGAAGAGGGTCTTCATATGGGAAAAGTTTCTGTGATCAAGAATTTCATTCCTGTGGTGATCTTGACAGAGTAAGAGACAAGTGGACAAGACTGGGTGCAGTCAAGGGAGAATCAGCCCCCAGTTTGATGTGTGGTTCTTGATGATTATGACGTACTCGAGGAGCTATGGGTGTTGATGCGCCGGTACAAAATATCCTAACTTAAGGTATGGGGATGAAATGGACAACTTTGAACGTAGCGGACAAGGAACCGACTCATTCTGAAAAAGCCCCCAGTTGGGAAGTCTATGTGCAAGCCTACGAGAAAGGTGATGAGTATGAATCTAGATGACTTACCAAAGAGCGCTTAAATGAGAAATAATGCTCTAAATCCTCAGAAATTTAAGTTGCCTCAAGATATTGAATTTGTTTTATATATTTTTTGTTTGGTTGCTCTAACTTTTGCCTAGGCCGCCCTTTCAGGTTTTCAACCTACCGGGCTCATTTGTTTTTAGCCTTAGATGTGAATGGTGGAATGGGAGAACTCCTTATGATCATGTGACAAAGTGATTGTCATGGCCAAACCTCTTTGAGGTTTCCTACGTATCCAGTGTGTGGAATCAGGCCAACGTAGTTCAGGACTATACAATTGAATAGTCGTACCTCTTGGAGGGCTTTAGGGTTGTAATGTTAGGTTGGTTAAGGTGTCAAAGAAAAGATAAAGGCTCAAATAAACCCTACGTAAATACCCTCCCCAAATTATGCTAGATGGTATAGAAGTTTGTGATCTAGGCAAGGTGGCTAAGGGACATATATTTAGGTGAGGCCATTGTTTGATTGTGCTTGAAGTGTTTGCACTCTTTTGGATCTTTGATCGCTCTCGAATTTTTTTCTCTTTTGTTTTTTTTTTCTCTTGAACTTTCGAGTTCTCTCCTTTTTTTTTTTTTTTGGTATTTCTCTCGGTGGCTCTTTTGTAGGTCGGTCCACCTTGCCTAGAAGGTTGCTTCTATTCCCATGTCGCACACACCCATTCCCCGGGTAAGGATGATGTGGTTAATAAATGAAAGGCTATGTGTTTAAAGCTCAAAAGGTTGCAAGTGGTAATGATGTATAGGGTAACAAAGGATATTGATGTGAGGTGCCAAATGAATGCCTCCTGTCCTCAGTACGGACGGTTTAATTGTATGTCCTTTATGGGGATGATCATTAGGGAGTTTTTGTTTGATGTTTTCCACAATGAAGGCTTTCTTTTGAATTTTTTTTTTTTGAAGTTTTTTTTTATTCCGTCATAGGCAACTTAAGTTCGTCATAGGATTGAACAAAGAACAATGATGGGAATCAAAATGCAATCTTTATTGAATCGAAGAAAAGCATTATACGAGAAGTAAGCTAGCTAGACTCTATGGACGAATTGAAAAGACAAACTAGATATCATAAGACTTGACTAGACTCAACTAGACTTGCACACTAGGAGACTTCGACTCTCTTCAACTTCTCGAGCACGGGCTGTTGGACAAGGATATGGAGGACAGCCCCCTGTAGATACTCGCGTTGTTCACGACTTAAGTGGAATTCTTAAGAAGGTTATCTTCAATTAGGATGCCCACAGCATAGAGTCGGTTGTAGGCGTCAATCGCTTGATACTTGAGGTGTTCCTTGTAAGCAGGTTGCAGATTCTTGATGCATTGGCGGATTTGATCAGTTTGCGAAGGTTGCTCGACCAATTCGGCTATCCTTAGCCTCCAACGCTGAAGGAAGGCAGTGAATCCCTCATCTTCTTCTTGCTTGGTGATCTGTAACTCTTGAAGGGTCATAGGTAGAGCAACATTTTCCTTGTAGCGTGCAAGGAAGACTGTAGTGTAATCTGACCAAGTGCAGTAGTTCTCCAAATTCAAGGTATAGAACCAACGACGAGTTGGGGCATCAAGAGTCTGTGGGAACAAGTGAATGTAGATATTTTTGTCAACTCCTCTTAAACCCATGGCAGTAGTGAAGGCCTTGAGGTGGTCTTGTGGATTATCAGTTCAAGTGAATGTCGGAACCTCGGCAATTGAGAACTTGGCTGGAAGCTTGCCCTTGACTTTGGGATTGACTTTACCAACATTAGCATGGTAATTGGCAAACAGGCCACTGTTTTCGAGCACAAAATTAATCTTAGCTAGCATGGCATTTGGTCCTTCCTCACAGTCGGAGTCAGAGAGGGTTCTTGTTTCATCCTCTTTCTTCTTTTCCAAATCTTCAACCTTGAGTTGCACCCTTTCTAACTCACTCATTAGCTCATCAAGCCTCTCGTCGGTGGTTTTGACCATGGTGAAGTTTGGGGGTATAATTGGTGAGGTAAGGGATGTATTGAGTGGTGGCGAGCTTTGTGGTGGTGATGGATTATGGGGTAATGGCCTTTTGGAATGTGGTGGTGTCTTTGAGGTAGCTTGTATACGAACCAATCTGCCGGACGATCGAGCCCAACCTTTATCACCGTAATTCTTCCTCGAGCCCCCAATCCTGAACACAAGTCTCCATTTAGAAAGACGCTAAATAAAGGACTTGAAAACAAAGACTCATGATGTTTAGAAGACCCTCGGTAGCCCCTAAGGTGAATGAGCCTATGGACATCTATATGAACTCGAATGCATGATGACGACAATGTGACGACAGAGTCACGATGATACTATGCAAGATGCATGCAAGACTGACTTCGACATGTATGACAATGCATGGATGCTTCCTAGAATGACCCTAGAACACTTGATGTATAACTTGTCTAGATTTCTAGTGCATGAGACGTAGTGAACAAATGGAGACATTGATGAATGCAAGACTCGGACTTTTGTACACATGCAGATGCAAAATGACGACAACGTATGCATGACGATTAGTTATGAATCCTAGCATGGAGCGTCTAATACGTACAGTGCAATGCAATGCAAAGAAATGGAAAAGAAGAAAATAAAAAACCTAAGCCTAAATGCCCGACTATTTCCTCTCATATCAAAGGAAAAATGAAGTCGATGAACGAAAATGAGAAAAATAGAAAAAGACGGACCATCCTATTTTTATTTTTTTTTCTAGACTTAAAGATAATGGGAAATGGGATGAACCAAAAGAAAAAGAAAATTTCGGCATTTTTTTTTTTTTTAATTTTCCGATTTTTTTTTTTGGCGTTTTTTTTTTAGCGCCATTTTTTGCTTTTCCTTTTTTTTTTTGCCGAATCTGAATTACATCAAAACAAAAAAGAAAAAAGAAAAATATAAAAAAGTGGGAGAGGGGAATTGGAGAGACTGACTCTTTTTTTGTGCTAAAAAGGTCCTAGAAAATTGTTAATGACTTCGACGCTATATGAAAATATATCATCGGGGAAATGACGGGTGTTTATTGAATTTGAATTATCGCACCATCTTCGGGCATTAGGAACTAGCTAAAAATAAAACGAAAAGGTTCCTAACATGTAAGTACATGTTGGCACATAATCACGATATTCATGCATTCAGGCAAGCATTGCAACGACATAATTACAGGCAAACATGTGATTAGACGGATATTACAACGACACATGCACAACAAGCAAGCGGATGCACATATGTGGGTTAGAGGCTTTTGGCTCCTGTGAGGTTAACACGACAAATTACAATATTCGTTCGGCGGATGGTCGACACATCAATTGTAATTCTTTTCATCAACAAGGATTGATGAGTCATGGGTGAGGAAGCGTCGATTTGCACGATAAGACAACTGTATATTCCTTTAGATATACGGGTTGTCTACGAGTTGCGACACAAACTTCCTCGAGGGTCGATAAGGGTCAAGAGATTGTGCCAAAGCACATGAAAATGATGCAAAAATATGGAACATGTTATTAAACAATTAAGCAAACTTGACTTTCGAGTCTCACCCTCGTAAATAAATCCCCAATGAAGTCGCCACTGTAAGGACCCGGGATTTTCGTCCAATCCAACGTTATTGGTTTACACGGAGTATGTCCTTATAGAAAATTTTTAAGCTGGGGGTTTAGATAAGTTCAAGGAACCGTTGAGTTAGAAAAGATTTTGTAAAGACTTGAATTGAATAAACCATAAAAGAGGTCACGAATCTGCTATCAACGTTTTATCGAAGGGACAAACCGAAAGGACAACTCAATAGCACGATAAGTGAACTGATCATGTTTTTAGAAAGACTCCCGCTCATATAGAACATATGAGTACCCAAGAATAAAGGGTTCGGGGGCGAAGGTACGAGGTGGGAAGGTGTTAGGCACCCAACTCGTTCGTTTTATGACAGCCTCTACTAACTCAAGTTTGCTTAATAATTTAAGAACATAATTCCCATGCAAAACCGGATTAACAACCTAGACTTAGACTATTAATTGGTTCATCACAAGCATCATAACATTTATTAATGACCCTTATTTAGACATGCATTCGTTTTGACAAGTTGGGCAGCACAACGACTATGCAGACAATATTTAGGAAGCAATAAAAACATGTACTAGCATGATATCTACATTATGACTACTAGAAAATAAAAATTTAAGCAATTAATTTAATTTGAGCCCTCAGGAGTTAGTACCTGAACTGTAGCCTATATTTAACAAAAATAGTAAAAGGCAAGATCTCAAGTTTGGAAGAAAGAGGGAGAAGCTCAGGGTCAATACTACTGAGAATAGAGGGTATCAACTGTAGACTGTGTGTTTTGAACTGAAGGAGGAGGGTTGTATTTATAGACGTGGAGTAGGGTTGGACGGCTGAAAAGAGCCGAAAAATTGAATTTGGACTGAGAAAAGAGTTGGGCCAGAAGCAAGGTCAGGGCCGCTAGAGGCCTTGGGAATTTTGTCAACGCCGCTAGCGGCGATGGCCAGGGCCGCTGACGGCTGTTAGCTGCCAGCTGGATGTCATCATAATGACGACATCCAATCTATTTTTATTTTCCGGAGGAATTTTAATATCCCGAAAAATACAAAAAGGCCGTTTTACCCCTGGACGGTAAAAGACGGTTCGACCCCTGAATCGCAACTTGACGACCGGAAGTCGAAAAGGGGCATGAGAGATGTCGATGGAAAGCTCTTGAACGGGGCTTTTGAATGGGGTTGGAATAAAGGAGTGTTTGGAGGAAAACCTGAGACCTTATCTTAACTATTAAAGCAAAAATAGCGTTCAAGTTTATAAATTACTCCTTTCATCATCGGGCTTTTGCGGAGAAATCTGATGGCGCTTTTTTGGTGTCTACACCAAGCGGTGTTTAGTCACTGTTTGTCGAAGCATTCTACGTTGATCATTCTCAAAGTATTACTAAATTTTTCATTCACTCTGAATACAGGTCCCCAGCAGACGTTTCAACCATCTACGAGCGGTGTTTGTCTTGCTAACCATAAACATTATTTTTCTTGTGTTCACAGAGATGAAATCTTAGCGCGCTACGAGCATGTCCCAACTCAGGTTTGTCTTCTTATGCATACATACTGTACACTCTCACACACCATGTGCACATCAGCATCCTGCATGTCGCCTTCGGAATACTTTGATCTCCGCTTTTACACAAGCTCGATCAAAGTCGGGGCTTCTGTAGACGCCAAAAGAGCGCCTTCAGATTTCTCCGCAAAAGCCCGATGATGAAAGGAGTAATTTATAAACTTCAATGCTGTTTTTGCTTTAATAGGTAAAATAAGGTCTCATATTTTTTCCTTGATCACTCCTTCATTACAGTCCCATTGAAAAGCCTCGTTCAAGAGCTTTCCAACGACACCTCTCGTGTCCTTTTCCGACTCCCGGTCGCTAAGTTGCGAGCCGGGGATAAAACCGTCTTTTAACCGCAGAAGGGTAAAACAGTCTTTTCATATTTTTGGACCACTAAAAATCATCTGGAAATTAAAATGGACTGACATCCAGCTGGCCAGCTGACAGCCGTCAGCGGCCTTGGGTTAATAACCAAGGCCGCTAGCGGCTGTGGCCTGGGCCGCCAGCGGCCCTCGCTAAGTCTCCCGGCCCGGCTATTTTTCAGCCCAAAATCTAAATTGAGGCTCCCTTCACCCGTCGAACCCTACTTCCCACGCCTATAAATACAACCCTTGATCCTTATTCAAAAACACACAGTCTACAGTTGACAACCTCTATTCTCGGTTGAGTACTCCCGAGCTTCTCCCTCTTTCTTCCAAATTTGAGATCTTGTCTTTACTATTTTAGTCAAATATACCCAACAGTTCAGGTACTAAACTCCTGAGGGCTCAAATTAAATTACTTGCTTAATTGTTTATTTTTCTAGTAGTCATAACGTAGATATCATGCTAGTTAACGTCTTTTATTGCTTCTTAAATATTGTCCTTTCAAGCATGTCTAGTCGTCGTAATGCTCAATTTGTTAATCGAATGCATGTCTAACAAGGGTTTTAAAAATAAATGTTGTGATGCTTGTGATAAACCAATTAATAGTCTAAGTCTAGGTTGTTAATCCGGTTTTGCATGGGAATTATGCCTTTAAATTATTAAGCAAACTTGAGTTAGTAGAGGCCGTCATAATACGGGTGAGTTGGGTGCCTAACACCTTCCCACCTCGTACCTTCGCTCGCGAACCTATTATTCTCGGGTACTCATATGTTCTATATGAGCGGGAGTCTTTCTAAAAACATGATCAGTTCACTTATCGCGCTATTGGGTTGTCCCTTCAGATTGTCCCTTTGGTTTGTCCCTTCGTTAAAACGCCGATAGCAGATTTGTGACCTCTTTCATGGTTTTTATTCAATTCAAGTCTTTACAAAATCTTTTCTAACTCGATGGTCCCTTGAACTTATCTAAAGCCCCCACCTTACAAATTTTTATAAGGACGCACTCCGTGGAAACAGATGGATGGAAAAATCCCGGATCCTTACAACTGCTTATTCCTGCCCAAGAGCAAATTTTATCCCGAAGAGCCTGTACCCATGGGTATTGAAAGAAGAGATGATAAACTATTTCACCAGTTGCCTTGCACAACACACAAAGAGGTGATGTAGAGATGTTGAACTGCAAGAACTTGTCCCTTGTGAGAATTCTTTTCAAAACTGTCAGCCATACAATAAAACAATGCTTGGGTACATTGATTTTCCCCCACACAAATTTGTTCTCTGTCATAAGTGGATTTTCTCCTCTCAACCATTTATAACTTGCTGCAATTGTATATGATGTTCCTTGACTATGTCAGCTAGTTCCATAGAACATCTCCCTCATAGAAAAAATTCTCCTTGCATACCAACTTGAGTCAGAACTCAAGTTGGCTTCCCAGAAACCTGCACCTTTTAAGTAAATACAATCCATCCATCTAACCCACAAAATGTCCTCCTTGTTAGCAAGAGCCCATAAGAGCTTTGCTACTGCTGCAATGTTCCATGTTTTACATTGCTTAAAATCAGACCTCCCTGATGCTTTGGTTTGCACATGAATTCCCATGCCACCAACACTATCTTTTTCTTTCCTTCATTGGCTCCCCAAAGAAAATCTCTGCACACTTGAGTAATTTCATGCAAGATACACTGAGGTAACGGAAACTTAGAAGCCTAATACACATGTGTAGAAAGCAACACCGAGTTTATTAGCTGTCATCTCCCCATATATGAAAGGTGACATGTACTCCAGCATCTAATATATGATGTAATCTTATCAACTAGAAATTAACAATCTGATTTAGACCATTTTTAGGGAGAGGGAGACATACTAAATACTTCAGTGGAAGTTCCTCAAAAGAAAACCCCGCTGAATCAACAACAAGATTCTTCACGTCATTGGAGACACCATTAATGTAGAGCTGGGAGTTCATTTGATTTGTATGTAGTCCATAAACACTTAAAAATGGTTAAAAGCCTCTATCACACTTTTAATTGAAGGTTCATTTGCTTTGCAAAAGATCATTAAATCATCGACAAAACATATATTGACAAACTTCAAGTTTTTGCAAAGCGAATGAACTCTGAAATCAGGTACTTCACTTCCCCTTTTAAGCACCCTAGTGAGGTACTCCATTACAATGACAAATAGCAATAATGGTGATATTGGATCACCTTGGCGCATCCCCCTTCCATCTTTAAACTGACCATGCATCTCCCCCATTAATGCTAACTGAGAATGATGCAGTAGTTAGGCAGCTTATATCCAAACTCTGAATTTTGATGGAAAACCCAACCCTATCAACATTTTCTCAAGAAAAGACTAGTAAATTGTATCATACGCCTTGTGCAAATCCACCTTAAACATGCACGTAGGAGACACATTAACAGTTCTATTGTATAATCTAATAAGATACTGGCTTATGAGCACATTATGGACAATTGATCTACCTTTAATAAAGGCTCCCTGATTGCCATCTATAATATCAGGCAGGACCACAGGTAGTCTCTTGCACATCAACTTGGATATGCACTTGTAGATGATGTTGCAGCAGGCGATAGTTTGAAAATCACTTGGTAAAGCAGGATTATTTATCTTACGTATCAGCGAGATAGAAGTTGCATTGATCTCTTTCAAAAAATTTCCAGTGTTGAAATAATCCAACACAAAATCCGTGATTTCAGCCTCAATTATATCCCAAGCAGCCTTAAAAAACCACTACTTTATCCATCTGGGCCAGGATACTTAATGGAAGGATCGAGAAAATAGCCTGCTTGACTTCTTCACGGTTAAAAGGCTTAACCAGAAGAAACTTGTGCTCAGATGTCAATTTAGCACCATAGTCTATAACCCAGTCATTTTTCTATATAATTTTGTCGGATAAGTTTTTTATTATTTAGATTTCACATTATTTTCACTTTTTAGGTGGACATGAGACGGGACGGGCGGGTGCGAAGTGGGGCAGATAGGCGGGTATTAGGCGGGGCGGGGCGGGGCGGGGCCCCGGCGGGTATCCACTGGAGGAACAATAGAATCCACCAGCACCCCATCCCCACAGCGGTTTGGTTTTCCAAAACCATCCCCATCTAACGCTTTTCCATCCCCGCCGCAACTGGGGCGGTACTCACCTGTATCCTCCCCACTATCATTCCTACTTGGAAGTAAGTTTGGAACCATTAGACCAGCACCTAAATTGTTCTTGTTTTTTTGTTGTTAAACATAAAATTAATTGATTTTAAAAAATTCTAATTTTGAAATTTTATATGGATCAGGAACCCAAAACCAGTAGATACCCGATGAATTCAATTCAAATTTTGGATAGTGTAATATCCGGTGAATAAGCGGTTGCTATATTTTTAGTTCACAATCAAAGATATCCACGGTACACGGGTTGCCGTATTTAGTTCCACCCAATTATTCTTTTCGCGGTAGAAGTATGATGTATACGAACTAGGAAGCCAATTTGGAACTTTGAAGGGTTGATCAGATTCCCAATCAAGGTCTAGGTCAGTTCTCTCTCTCTCCTCTGCCCTCCTCATTAGAACTTTCTGGTCTTCCCTTTAACGCGTCTACAAAATTCCAAACCAAAGTCGCAAAATTCTTTTGTGTCAAATTCGAAATTCCATCAATAGCTCTTCTAAACATTAATTTAACTGTAATTCCTTTTAATCATTATCTTCTCCTCTTACTTTGATCAAACAAACAACCCAAGGTTTTCCCCAATTTCCCACTTTAGCTCGCTTAAAACCCTAATTTCCAGCTCATATTTATTTTCATTTGTTTAATTTCAGGTTTCAATATATTTTAGCTAATAATTGCAGGTCACCAACAGAGAGAGAGAAAATGTGGGCAGCTTCTTGTGTAGCCTCATGTTGCGCAGCTTGTGCTTGTGACGCTTGTCGGACGGTGGTTTCCGGCATAAGCCGCCGTTCGGCCCGAATCGTGTATTGCGGTCTATTTGCGTTTTCTTTGATTGTTGCTTGGATTCTCCGTGAAGTTGCAGCTCCACTTTTGGAGAAGATCCCTTGTATAGTAACTAATCCCTCTTTCCAATTTTATTGATCAATTGCTTACTTTTTATGTATTTAATTTAACTTAATTCATATTGTGTTTTGGGAATTTTTGGAATTTCTGCATCAAATAGGAGATTAGTACACTGATTTCTTGTTCTTAGCTCATTTGAGTAGTGTATGTGATTATTGATAATTGATATCGAAATTAAGAAACTTTCCGTCCTTGTTGCCCCTGGACAATGGATCATAGGATAATTTATCAAACTATATTGCTTAGGGCTCATATTTCGGGAAGTGTGGTAAATTTCCAGCATCAGTTAGAAGATTTGCCTGATAGCTTGTATTAAGCGTATCTGAGCAGTGTGATTAATAGGACTTTTATTTTTAAGATAATAGGGGTATCCAAGCTTTGCTTGACTAATCCCATGGGCCCTGGAGTTAACGACCATGAAAACTTCGGGTAGACCTGAGGGGACTTGAATCTGGGACCTCTGGAATAGATCTTAGAGGTCTGACCAACTTAGCTACCCCTCAGGGTTTGAGTCACTGATAACACTACCAAGGTTTTTATCTGGGCATTGATTTCCGGTCTTGATTCTTTATGAATTTTACGATGTTACCTCATGCTGCATAAGTATTCATTAGTACATGTGATTCAGCTCACCCAAAAGTAGAGTGAAGACGATTCAGAATCGAGCTTTTGTTTAGGCTGATCTGTAATAGGGGATGCATTTGTGTCACCCTTCTGTATATCCATAGACTTTGTGACTCCTTTATACATACGCTTTGAATATATATATATATATATATATATATATATATATATATATATATATATATATATATATATATATATATATATATATATTATTTATTTATTTTTTTGAATAGTTTTTTCTAAGTTTTAGATTGTTTCTTTGTTAGCCTAACGGCTTAGCTTAATGACTTCATACTATATGCAATTTCTTCTCTCCATCTCCAAGTGATTCTCTTAGCTCCGATGGTAGATGTAGGGTCAATTTACTAGATGCACTGGCATAGAACCTAAGTGGTATTTTGAAATTTATTTATCTTGCTTCCAACCTCCTTTCAATTTTTCTCTCAAATTCCTGTTGCTACCTTGTTGCGTTCTTTCACCCATTTCCATATCGGCATATCCAGTCTCTTCTTTTCTTAAGGGCTTAGGTCTAGCTTGTTGTTTTCATTTTCTGTTTTTTGGGGTGCTTTATCACTTATGTCGTTCTGTTGTATCTCCTTCCTTTTTGTTGTTTCCCTCCTTACCCCAGTTCCCAAACCCGTACTGATAAGTTGCATTAAACTTGTGCTTTGTTTTTTGTCCGCATTAAACTTATGCTTGGGAGTTAGGTGAATATTTCTTGTATGGATTCCAGAAATTATTTTACCCTGTACAGAAAAGTTGCACTAGTCCTTATCATGCATTAAACTTATGTTTAAGTGAAAATTTCTTGCATGGATTCTAGAAATTGTTTGTCTAACAAAAATTCATGTAGCTATGCATCCAGTAAGTCATGCTTAGTTTGTTTGGTTTGATGTAAATTCATGAGGAATACTAAATCTTATAGTTTCTGTAGTTGTTTCTGGCTTGTCTCTTTTGGTATGTCCATTATCCTTATCAAGTAAATGCTCTAAAAACCAGCCGTCACATGTGACATGTCGATGGTCATTTAGTACCACTAATTTGCCAGTTGCCACATGGCAATTGGCAACACACTAAGTGAAAGGGAGACAGACCAGTTAGAAGCAATGAATAAACAAACTAAAAGTCTAAAACTAGAATGAATGGAGCTCTCTAGGGAAGGAATTAGGAAGAAGAGGAATAAGCATAAACATGAATTGAATGTAGGTGGTGGTCAATAGAGTGATCCCTATTGGGCTTGGTTGTGGTTGCTGTTTCAACTTTTATGGATTGCTTTTGTGTAGCTGCTTCATGTAGGGAGAGAGAAATGTGAGGCAGCCTTCCGGAAATATGTATCCAGATAATCCAGTGGCTGGAAGCAGATGGAAATATGAAGGGAAGGACATTCCAAAGACTTGTAGAGTCAGTAAGGTGGCAGAGAAAATAGTGGAAACAGATGAAAGTAAATTGCATTTCAGTGGTAGCTTTCAATTTTCCATTGAGGAAGATTGATTTACATTCATTATTGTGGATGACTTTGAACATGACTTGGACTTGTGTCATAAATAGTTATAGGTTGCCAAAATTTGGGGATTTTCTTAGGAGCAATGAATGTAAGCAATGAGCCATATTGTTCAATTAGTGACCAGGATGGAGTAGGAATACTTGTGATTGGCGAAGGAAGGAGATGGATTCAATAAGGAGTTGAAACAGTTGCAAGAGTTGGGGGGCATCAAAATCTGGGGGGATAATTGGGGATGCATGAGCTTCCCTCAATTGTTCCTTCAATCCACTCTTCATGGTTGTGGTTGCTGACTTATTCCTGGAATTTGCTTTTTTAGAGACCCTGTCGGGGCTGAGAGATGTGGAGTTATAGGAACGGATTCAGCCTTTTGAGTTGTAATGATTCAAGGAGGTGGAATGGAGTTTTTCAGGAGAGTTCTCTTGTATGTCCTTTCTTCTGTGCTTGGCTATGCACCTCCCCGAGTTCCCTAAAGTGGATTATATTTTGAAGGAAAGATACCCTTAAAGGTATAGTTTGTGTTGATGGACTTTGGCATTGTATTTCCCTCTGCTGTGATGTTGTCCATAGCCGATAGAGTAAATTGTTTGTTGTTTCTGGAGAGCTGTGGTTTACCCATCTAGTGTTGCGGCCTTTCTGCACATTCAGTTTGTGGTGTGTGGGAAGGGAGAGGAGAAGAAGTTTCCATGGTGCACTGCTTGTGTGACGGTATTATGGTGCAAATTGGCTTGAGAGGAATGTACGGGTGTTCACTGTGTTTCAAGTTGCTTTGGGATAAGGTTACATACCTAGATTCTTTGTTGGCTATGGCAGAGGGGACATTTAGGAGTTGCTAACTTGTAATGAGTCTTGCTGCAGGCAGCTCTTTGGGCGAAGGCAGCTGGGGCCTTCAAGGGGATTCCATTGACCTTTGTTCAACTTCATTGGGGGGAGTTGTAGATATTTTTTGTATTCGTTCGAGGACTTCTTGTCCTCCCCTTTTTGTATTCTTTCATTTGGTTGATTAAAAAAAAATTTCTCTTATCTAAAAAAAAGTCTTGCTACAGAAGAATACTTGTCATCTCATGCTGTACAAATATATTTAGTCTATACTTCTTTGTTTTAAAAAACCCGGAGAAATACTATAATAAGTATGCAACTTTTATCAAAGTTTTATTCATTTGTGTCATGTAGTTCGCTAAATGTGGGTAAATTTGCATTTTGGCTCATCGATTATATTTTAGCTCTTTATATCAGTGCTGTGGTTTCTACTGATGTAGTGGCTATTCACTTGATTGAGAATACTGACACCTCGAGTATTTTGGCAGGGATCAATTATCTTCAACACACACCTGACAAGGAATGGTTTCAGACTGATGCAGTGCTACGAGTTAGTTTGGGGAACTTTTTATTTTTCACTATTCTTGCCATTTTTATGACTGGTGTGAAAAATCAGAAGGACCCGCGTGATAACTTGCACCATGGTGGATGGATGATGAAAATTGTCTGCTGGTTTATTCTTGTGATCTTGATGTTTTTCCTTCCAAACGAAATCATCAGCTTGTATGGTACGAGTTCGATTCTTCTTTTCATTAAACCTCTCTTATCTGTTGCTTGCTTTGTCACCTAATATTGTACTTCTCTATTTGAAATGATAACGTCTATATATACCCCACTTCTCAAACTACTATTTGAAATTTGAGCCAATGTTTATATTGATGGACTCATATCATTGTTCCTTGTTCTTGCAAATTGCTATTCCAATTGAAGGGGAGAGGGTGTAGTTACCTATCTGATTTACTTCATCTGATAGATGTTATCTTCGTGATTAAGTTATGACTTATGAGGTCAATTTCCAATACGGAATGCTGTCTGTGTCCTCTTGAGCAAAACACGAATTAATTCTCGGCTGCCTCGTACCCTTTCTGTACCCTGCTGACCCTTTGTCTGATGTGGAGCTCCATGATTGCAGTCTAACTTCGAGTTTGTTATGTAGTCTCCATTGCGATTCCAAAGCCACACTCTTGATGACAATAATTATTAAGGCACAAAAAACACATTCTTGGATAATGTTGTAGGCAAATCTTAACTATACGATGATCCAGCCATTGCTTTCCCTTTGAAAACTTGACATTTCTTATGATCTCTTATAAACCACACTTTACGAACCACACCTAGAGTTTTAGCCTCCCCTCACATAATCCCCCTTCCCTTTGGCCAATTTCATTTGGAAGTCGAAGGGTCCCCTTAAAGTGCACGCCTTTGTGTGGACTATGGCATTAGGTAAGGTGAACACTCATGATACGGTTCAACGGAGGAGGCCTGGCTGGTCCTTGTCCCAGGATGTGTGTGCGCTTTATAATGAGGCTTGTGAGACTTGTTTACACGTTTTCTTGTATTGTCGTTTCACTCGATCTCTTTTGGAGATGGTTGTTCAGCATTGTGGGGGAATGTTTCATTCCCCCCCCCCCCCCCCCCACTATCACCCAACTCATCTAGGCTTGAACTCTTGGCCTAGGTAAGGGTAAGGAGAATAACATGTTGTGAAGATGTGCGTTCTTTGCTATCTTTTGGTGTGTTTGGCTGGAACGTAACTCCCGGACTTTTGATGGGGTCTGTAGGCCTCCTGCCTTTGTTTGGGATCGGGCAGTGTATTTGGCTTCTCTCTGGGCCAAGGCTTCGGGGGCTTTTAGAGGGGTGCCTCTCACTGACGCAGCGTCACTGGGGCGATTTGTAATGTAGCTTTTCTTTTGCCTTTTCTTTTGAGGACTACTTGTCCTCTTGTTTGTGATGCTTACTATCTTTAGTTGCCATAAAATTTGTCTTCATAAAAAAAACAACGAACCACACCTACAGTAGCATTCACACCTAAGATTATATTTTCGCTTCCAATGTAGTCCAATCTCTGACACGATACTTGTTTATAGAACTTGAAGTTCTTGCACATTGTCTTGCATTACTCTTATATATCAGCAAACCAATGAAGTGCTGCATGTGCAGACTTACATACTTGTACACACCCAGACACTTTCCCAAACATTATTGACATTCACATGCATATCTGCCTGCACTGACAGAAACTTGTATGAACGTAATACAAAGAAACATTGTCATTCATTCAGAGTATTATGGAACAGTGAATAGGAAGAGGAAATCTTACCTTGTATCATCAGGAGTTTGCTAAGATGCAAAATCATAAATTCTTATACTTCACTATAATGGTCAAATAACTGATTTCACACTTTCACAAAGACCAGTGGAAACTCATAACAGCACATACACATGTGAATCCTTAGTAAGGCTGAAGCTGGAAGATGAAAATGAACCAGTTTCAAGAGTATAATTTAGGAGTTAAATTCTAAAGCACTGTTAGTTCTAAATAATCGGCAGGGAGCATTTGAAGATGTGATGATTTACATTATTGAGTTTGGATTTGGAAGAAAGGACTAGAACAAAAAGAGGCTGCAAGTAGGAGAATTCCTTGAGTTTTTGAGTTCTTAGAGAGTTAGAACTTAGAAGGCGTGTGGTTCCTGCGGGAATGGGATCAGGTAGGGCTGCACAAAAATCATGTTAAACAAGTATCAAAACATAACCGGTCCAATTTGGTCCGTTTCCTGTCCATTCTTAGACTTAATCTTTTTTGGCCCGGACCAAGACCGAACCTTCTTCGGCTAAAGGTTCGGTCCACAGTCCAAGTTTTTCATAATTCCGGTCTTGGACCAGTGTGGAGCCCTCAATCAGGAAAGGAATGAGAAGAATTTTCTTCTTAGTTTGGTTCAGACAAGAAACAGAATCAAAAATATATATATGACTTCATCCCGAAATTAAATGCAAAAAAGTTACATGGCCCATGAATGGGCATGCCTTGTCCTTTAGTGTATTTCAGATTGAATCTATCTCAGCTAACCTCATTTGTGATAGACCAAAGACCATCTCTTGCGAATTTCTTCCGAAAGTTCTATGAAGAGAAAATCTCTCTGAGACTATATTTGGTTTCACCAACTAGTTTAAAGCAATAAGTTATTGGCACATTGCTCTGTACTGTAGTCCATAACTATAGGAAGTTTCCTTTCACATTTATTTACGCACAGAGAAAATTTTCAACTTCGAAACTGGCTGGGTTATATTCAATGGTAAAATCTAGAAATGGTTAGCATTTCAGGAAGGCAGTAATGAACTGGGAATATGGGATAGCTAGACTAGAACAAGTACACAACCCAGAAAACCGTAGGATTTAGAATTATTTGATTATATGTATACTGTCTAGATTTAAATCATTAAATGAGTAACTTTATAGTGTTTGTCTCCTTCACGGTGCTATTCTTTGTATCACTGCTCTTTCCTTTTCTTGTTCCTTTTACCCCTCAACTGTACCCTTCAGTTTGATGTATTTTGTCGACCTTAAAGGAAAGGTTTTGTGAGGCAGCTTCCAGCTAGCTTTGAGATTGTTTAGAACATTGCGCATGGATCTGTTTGCAATCTATGTATTGATACCACCTATTTGAATTCGTTGCTTGTTTGATGGTTTTCGTTCGATTTTTTCTCATCCTAATCTAACCCCTTGAGTAAACTGTGATTGCAGAGGCAACCTCCAAGTTTGGTGCTGGATTGTTCCTTCTTGTTCAAGTTGTACTCTTGCTAGATTTTGTACATGGATGGAATGACACATGGGTTGGATATGATGAGCAGTTCTGGTAATTTTTTATTTTTCCTTTGTCCTCTTTTTTGTTGGAGAAATCGTTGCTTTTTTCTTGTTTAATTACAAACAAGTTGTATAATGTATGTGGATGTTCCCTGACGTATGTTTGTGAATCTCTTATTATATCTAAGGTACATCGCATTGTGTGTTGTTTCACTCGTTTGTTACGTGGGAACATTTTGCTTCTCGGGTCTTCTCTTCCATTGGTTTACGCCGTCTGGACAAGACTGTGGGCTCAACACCTTTTTCATTGTCACAACCCTTATCTTCGCAGTTGTGTTTGCGATAGTGGCTCTACACCCTGCAGTGAGTATTGAGTTAATTTTTGCACAATTTGGTGAAAACCACTTGAAAAGTTCCAATTTTTGTCCAGTACCCCCTAAATTGTTGTTATTTGTTCACTACCACCTTAAAAGTTTATTCTGCATTGAGAGTCACCCTTTAAGTGATTTTCGGGCAAAATATCTTACTTTTCTTCCCGTTTTGCCCTCACGTATGCTTCACATGACTACTTAAATGAGACCCCCCTTATTTAGATAATAAGAAATTAAAAAAAAAACCCGAACCATCCCTAACCTCTCTCCCCCTCTCTCTCCTCTTTCTCTCTCTAAATCTGCCATGGAAATCGACCTTCCATTACAAAAAGCAACAATTCCCTCTTCTCTCATCAACCTCACTTCTTCTTCTCACGTCAACACTGACGGTCTCCTCTTCGGCAATTTCTCTCTCCTCCCTCCTTCCTCTCTCTCCCACGACTCCTCCAATTCTCTCTCCTCTTCTCTCATTGCCACCATCACCTCCTTTTCCACCAAAACAACCATAGGCAACCACCATCATAATCTCATCGACTGCTTCTCCTCTCGTCGTCGCTCTCCTCTCCGCCCATCTCTAAAATCATTCACCCTTTCTCACTCAATCTCACTTTCTCTCTCCTCTAGCCCTAACCAATGTCATCAAGTTCATTCTCATTAGATGAAAAAATGTGTGTATAATGCATGTTTTGCATCGTCATTACGATCAATATACCACTATACTCTATTAACATTAATACTAGAAAATTAAAGACAATTCAGCCAAGAAGAATTTGGATCTATAGGGAAAGAGTGACTGGGTTGTCAGAGAGAGAGAGAGGAAGGATAGATGGTACTGAAGAAAATTTAAGTGGGGTTGGGAAATTAGTTTGTTAGTAATTAATTAATTAAAGGGTCAAATCAGTGTTTAATTTGGTCAAATAGGGGGGTCACACATGAGGGCAAAACGGGAAGAGAAATATGAAATTTTGCCCGGAAATCACTTAAGGGGTGACTCTCAAGGCGGAATAAACTTTTAAGGTGGTACTGAACAAATAACAACAATTCAGGGGGTACTAGACAAAAATTAAAACTTGCCGGGTGGTTTTCACCAATTTGCGCTTAATTTGTTTTTGAAAATCTAATGCTGTTGTCACTAAGCATAAAGTGCACCTATTAGATGCGATATGCGTGGCCGAACAAAATGAGTGGTAGATATCCTTCATTATTTTGGCGGCTGTGTTTAAAGTTTTAAAGTTTTAAAGTTTAAAATACAAGAAAAACAAGGTGGGTTCTTGACTTATTGGGCAGGAATTTTGAACAGGGTTTTAACTCAAATGTCACAAAAGTTTTCTCGTAGCTGATCCTGTGATGTTTCCAATTCTGTTAGATAATAACATTAACATAAAGATTCATTCCGATTCTCCCCATTTGCATCGGTTTTGGTTTGCTTTTCTCAATTCTTAAATTGTTTTTGGGTGGGGGAGTTGGGAGCGGGAAGCCATTTTAGTGCTTTAAATTGAAAACAGTACACTGTGGGACGGAACTTGGTCAGGTGTTAAAAAGATACTCACGTTGTCTTTTAGTACAGTATTATTTTATTGAGGTCTTTTTTTCGAAGGAAATTTCTTGATGTGTTAATGTATTTAAATTCTGGTTATTTGGTTGTGCTACTTACTTTTTTTCTGCAAAAATAGGTCAATGGTAGCGTGTTGCCTGCTTCAGTTGTATCATTTTACTGCATGTACCTGTGCTATAGCGGACTAGCTAGTGAACCCCGGGATTATGAATGCAATGGTCTTCACAAGCATTCTAAAGCCGTTTCAACAACCTCTCTTACCTTTGGGCTGCTCACTACTGTATTATCTGTTGTGTACTCTGCTGTCCGTGCTGGTTCTTCGGCAACTGTTCTGTCTCCTCCAAGCTCACCTCGTGCAGGTAATTTTGCATAGTAAATTGGTTGAGAATATTATCATATATGTGATACAGATTTTCTTGGTGATTTGTCGATCATATATCCTTGGCAATTTTTGAGGACCCATTCAGGCTGAATAAGAGAGTTGTGCTAGTTAGATGTTTAAGCATTTGTGTTTCTGAATTTTCGTTTGTTTTCTGGGAAAATAATCTGAGCAGTTGCTAAAATTGTTGTGACCTGAACTTGGTTTTCTGCTGAAGGTGCTGGAAGGCCCTTACTTCCACTGGACAAAGTCGGCGAGGAGGAAGAGAAGGAAAGCTCTAAGCCAGTTACTTACTCGTACTCTTTCTTCCATCTCATCTTCTCTCTTGCTAGCATGTATTCGGCGATGCTTCTAACAGGGTGGTCCACTTCAGTTGGGGAAAGCGGCAAATTGGTAGACGTTGGGTGGCCGTCTGTTTGGGTCCGGATTGTCACTGGATGGGCAACTGCAGGTTTGTTCATATGGTCCTTGGTGGCTCCGTTGCTCTTCCCAGAGAGAGAGTTCTAAGTGTCAACTTAAGCTATATGCTTCTGCACTTGGTGAATCTAATATGGCAGATACCTTTAAATAGCTTTCAGACGAGTTTTAAATTCAATCATGGGCTTGGTATGTGTATGTATTAACAAGTGTTGAGTGATAATGTAAATAAGGGAGCCTATCTTGTAACTTTTGATTGAAGTAATGGTTTACTCATTCCTAATTTCCTATACTATCGTTGTGTCGCTATGTGTTCTCTTCCTTTCTTTCCATCTTTCATCTCTCTTTGCAAATGGATTTTGAATCCAATTTCAGATACTATTATAATTTATACCTGGATGAAATATTGTGAGACACAAATCCTCGTATGAGGCATCGTCAAGGTGAGGCCTCTCAAACAAGCATGACGTCAGGACGAGGTCTCTCAAACAAGCATGACGTCATGTGGACGTCATGCTTGTATATAGAGGTAGTCTCACCTTTAAGCGGTCTCATACAAGACTTATTGATCATGAGACAAAGAAAAGTAGGCCAGATGTGCGAGGCACGTTACAGCTGACAATATGATATGACAATAATAAAGTCATGGCACAGTTTGAAAATAAATAAATAAATAAATAAGTAAAAATATTTATACAATATTCAAGAGGCCTTAGCATGAGGGGACCAAGAGAAAAAGAAAAAACATAATGATTCGTCACTTTGCTTTTCTATTATTACACCTATCTCTCGTATTACTACTTACATTGTCAAATTGAGTGGTAAATGATTCACCCCTTTAAAGTCAAATTGAAAAATCTAAATATGATAAATCTGACTTGATTTCGGTAGAGTGCAAGCTGGAATGACTTTTGTTATTTATTACAAATCATTTTTAATTGATTCTAAACTAATAATTACAAATGTTTAATTTCAAAATAATAATTGCAAAGAAAGGGTTAAATCATAAACTATTTTTTAAAATGGGTCATATTGAAAACTATTTCCCAATATAGGGTTGGATAACTTTAGTTAATTATAAAACATACCTAATAGTTTTAGAAAATTGCATTTCTTACCCAAAACTAAAAAACTTCATCTATTTTATCACCCATCTTATCCGTGCTAATTTAAGCAACCTCTTTCTTGGGATAATCTCCAAATGTGCGATTAGAAGTGTTTAAGTATTACTACGTGCATTTAGGTGTAACCTAGTGTTTATCTCTATATTTGTTCGTTTTGTGTCTGTTTTAATTTGGTATCAGAGCCTAGGTGTTAAATAAAACTGGAGCCTTCACCTTTGTGTAAGTTTTCCCATCATCCACATCTTGTTCATAATCCTGAAGGAAATAATAATTTAACGCCCCAACTAATTTTATAGTTGATTCAATTCTAGAAATTAAGCAAGATTTAGAAAAGATTAAAGTTGATATAAAAAATCTAAGAAAGTCATTAGACACTATTAATTT
Source organism: Tetragonia tetragonoides (assembly GCA_038025085.1). Lineage (NCBI taxonomy): Eukaryota > Viridiplantae > Streptophyta > Magnoliopsida > Caryophyllales > Aizoaceae > Tetragonia > Tetragonia tetragonoides. The sequence continues at coordinate 28,188,559 of CM076143.1, read as the reverse complement.
ATCATTACTAAACGAATTTAGGCACACCAGCCAAGTTACTCAAGCTAGAATAGAAAAAACCACTCCTACATATCGTTTTACTTATCCTTTTCAAAACCCTAAAAACAAAAAGCCCTTTCTAGTTCCTAAGTTTAACGAAGACAAAATAAAAGAGAAAGCTAAGGATAAAGACGATGGAGAAGTATCAGGAGTTAAGTCTTAATGAGTTACAAGCTTTATTTGATAAAGAGAAAAACCCAGAAGAACTAAATAAAATGATGAGTGTTATAGTTGATAAACAAACGATATTAGATGATGTATTTGAAGAGACTAATAATGTTCTATTGGAAGAAGAAATTTATCAGCAAATGCATTTAATCAAATTGGAAGAAATGGAGAGCAATCCTTCAAAAGAAGTCAAAAAGAAAATTAGACAAAAAATTAGGAAAAATGCCTATAGAAGACGAGACCAACGAAATAGGAGAAGAAGTGAACGAAGAACCAAATAAAGTTAATTATGTTAATAACGTAGTTCCTAAGCCAGAGGATTTTGGAGAATCTTCTAGGTATAACTACAACTACGAAAGACCTAGAACGTTTCATGGAAGAATAAATAACTATGGGTTTAAATTTGTACTCGATCATACAGAGGAAGTAAATCTTCAACCAATTAGCCAAACAGGCTACGTACTAAATTTAGATGACCTGAGAAATAAAGAAGAAACATTTGAAAGGTGGAAGAGAAGAGTAGCGTAGTAAATCTACACTCCACTTGGTCAGCAACAAATTTCCTTAATTATTTAGAACATAGTTTTTCGGGAAACATTTCTGATTGGTACGATACCATAGACGGGGAAGTTAAAACTTTTCTCCGCACTAGAGACAGCACAATAGATATGTTTAAGAGCCTATGCACATACATAGAGCAAGAATTTATTGGAATTGAAACTGATCCTAATGAAAAGGTCAAAGAATGGCAAAGAAAGTTCAATAACCTCACTATTTGTGATATGCAATATGTTGAGAATTATATATCAGATTTGAGTCGCTATTATTACAAAATTGGGACAAATGAAACTAATCTCGGAATGTTCTTTGACAAATTACTCTATCCAATAAACACCTTAATAAATGAAAAATATGTAGAATGGAATAAAAAATATAGTGGTGTAGACACTATGGGCATTAGAATTACTTATTTAAGAAAATAGATTAATAACCAATGCCTGGACATCCAAAAGCATCAAACAATGAAAAAACAATTTCTTATGTGTTGGGCGACAATGAGGTTGTGATTCGGAAACAAGAAAAAGAAGAAGAAAATTCTATAAGACGAAGAGTTTTAACAAACAAAGAGGAGAAAATACAAGAGAAAATATTACAGAAAACTAAGCCCAAAAACTAGGAGATTTTTAAGAAAAACAACTTATTGTTCGGAAAAGAAAAGCAATTGCAAATGTTGGGCATGTGGGGAGATAGGACACTATGCTAATGAATGTAAGAACAAGAAAAATAATAAACTTATAGAAGTAGGAAGTCTAGAATATATCGAAATAGCTGAAGATGAAGCTTTAGAACTAACATTAGGAAATAACAAGGGAATTGTTGAGGTAATTGAGGAAGAGGAATCTGAAGAAAGTGACTATGAGAGTAACCATATGATGGAAAGCAATGAAAGTAATGAAATTACTCTTGGAGGATTAAGAGGAGAAAAGTTTTCAATAGACGAAGACGAAACCGATCTAGTATCTGAATGGATCTTCCCTACAATTCAAAAGGATAATATCTACAGAAGATCAATATTCGAATTCAAGAGTAAATATGTGTGCGAACAGATGGAAGGAGACATGGAGATCAAAGATTGCGAGTTTGATGCGGGAGAAATAAATCTTATTAATTGGAAAAATATTGAACAACATAATCGCAATAAAAAATATCGATATCTTCATATTGGAAGCGTACAAGTACAAGTATCACCATTGCAACATTTCGAGAAAGACATTGATCTTTATGCGTTGATTTGTGATATTAGACATAAGAAATTCCACGATCCAATAATTATTGGAATAAAAACCAATTTATGTAATGGCTCGGTAGGATTTAATTGTCGACCAGGCTACTACGTGAGTCTGAAGGACGCCTATGCCCATAATATTTTAGCCTTAAAATTAAAAACTGTTGGCATAGACATGAAAGCTGGTACCTACCCCATACGAGTATTTGGAAGATAATATATAAATTAGATAATACAATAGATCCAAGGCAAAAGTTAACTATGGTAGAAGCTGGGAAATTTGAATATGAAGCCCCAAAACAAATGATAAAGCCAGTTAGAATAAGACCTGAAGATATAAGGATTGATAAAAGATGGATTTCTAGTTTCGAAAATCCAACAAAAATAATGAAAAACGTAGTTAAAATCAACGAATCCAGAAAAATTACAATAAAACCAACATTACTAAGAAGTTAGAGTGCAAGAGAAAATTGGGGAGAAGGGTCATCCTCATTTAAAAAAGAGACACTTGAAAAAGAAGATGATATACAGAGCATAGCTGGTAATTTGAGTTGTGAACCATCAAAAGTTAGTGTTGATGGATCTAGTATGGATGGTCGAAGAGTGTTAGGATACAAATCAAGAACAATTAGCGAACCAATCTACGAAGATGAAATCAATTTACAAATGGAATTAAGTAAACCACTGAATGAACAAGTACAAATCCTAACAGCATATATATTCCTGTTAAGATATGTTTAGAAGACTATAACAAATATGAGTTATGTGCTTATGTGGATAGTGGTTGTTCTGTATGTTTTGGAAAGAAAACAATATTTCCTGATTACATGTGGAAAAAGGCCCAACAACCTATGCAAGTAAGAATAGCTGATAATAGTGTCATGGAACATAATGAGATAATAGAAAAACTTCCAATAAAAATAGGAGGAGTTTAATGCATAATACCAATATTATGGCTTTGCATTAAAACCTTCTCATGATATGATTCATGGAAATAATTTTCAAAGACTTTATTCTTCATGGACTCAAACAGTAGAACAATTAATTTTCAATATAAATGGACATTCGGTCCCAGTCCCCAAATTATCAAAAGCCTATACACACCAGAAAATTGAATTCACACGCAACCAGCGTGGTGAGAGGGTAACTCCTACACAACGCGAAGTAGCATTAACCATTTCGCTACTTGAATTATCAGTAAAAGAGCAAGTTGCGCAGCAACAGGAAGAAATGTGCAAAGAGCTTTATTCTAATAACCCTCTAAAGTTCTGGGATAAAGACAAAACATTTGCAAAGATATCTTTGATAAAACCCGATACAATTATCAGGGTGAAGCAGATGGTGTATACACACCAAGATATTCAAGAGTTTGATAAACAAATAAAAGAACTGTTAGGTAAGGGGTTAATTCGAAATAGTCGAAGTCCTCATACTAGTCCTGCATTCATGGTTAGAAATCATTTAGAAGAAAAAAGAGGAAAAGCTAGAATGGTCAATAATTATAAAAAAAAAAAAAAACTTAATGATAATACTATTTTTGATGGATATTACATCCTTAATAGTCCTCTTTAATAGAATACAGGGAGCCTCTTGGTTCTCTAAGATGGATTGTAAAAGTGGATATTGGCAAATAAGGATGGAAGAAGATAACATTCCTTTAACAGCATTTAGTGCTCCCCAAGGGCACTATGAATGGATAGTCATGCCTTTCGAACTAAAAAATGCACCTCAAATATTTCAGAGAAGAATGGATAATATTTTTAAAGATCTTAATCATTGTTGTTTGGTGTATATTGATAATATTCTAATATTCTCTAAAACCATTGAGCAGCATAAAAATGAAGTAAAAATGGTGACACAAAGATGCATCGACCATGGAACCATTCTAGGAAAGAGTAAGTGCACATATGCAGAACAAGAAATTGAATTTCTAGGGTTAGAGATAAAAGCTGGGCAAATCATCCTACAAAAACATATCCTTGAAAAAATAGAGAAGTTTACTGATAAAATTGAAGATAGGAAGTAGCTAGAAAATTTTTAGTATGCCTTACTTATGCTTTAGATTTTATAAAGGATTTAGCAAAATTAAGAAAGCCTTTACAACAAAAACTTAAGAAGGAGGTGAGTTGGGTATGGATGTCTACAGACTCAACAATCGTTCAAAACCTTAAAAAATTATGCAAAAATCTTCCAGTACTAACTTTACCTACTGAAAATGATAATCTAGTTCTTGAAACAGATGATAGTAATGAACATTGGAGTGCAATATTGAAAATCAAGGAAGGAGAAAAACTATGCAAATATTGTAGTGGAAGTTTTAGCAAAGTTGAATGCAACTACCCTACATTGGAAAAGGAGATCCTCACAGTGATAAGAGGAATAGAAAAATTCCTAATATTTTTAGCTCCTACACCATTTCTAATAAGAACTGATTGCAAAGGAATACTTGGTTTTGTTAAAAAGAATTTATCTAATATGCAAGCGCAAGGGCGACTCCTGCGTTGGCAATTATGGCTTAACCAGTTTTCTTTTACTATTGAACATATACAGGGATCCAAGAACTCTCTTGCTGATACTCTAACCCGGGAACTAGCAAATGGTCAGGAACTGCAACAAGACTATAAAAACTTATCAAGGAATAAGCTTCGAAGAGAAAGAAACCCTAAAAGCTGAGATAGCAAGGGCATTGGGGTGGGTTTCCCCGTCCAATAGAGTCATCTCTGAAAACTTAAAACATTTCTCTATAAAGAGATCAAGAGATGGACTACTAAGATGCAACCGTACCTTAACCTATAGATTTTTAGTCTTAGAATTAATAATTAATATTCTCTGGAGTCCTATCGAAATCTAGGAGATAATAATAATAAAAATAAAAGATAACAACTTCAAAGAATGGTACAATGAAGTGGTTAGATACAGAACTCCCTATTATGATATATGGGAAACTTGGACACGATGTATCGGAAGCCACAACAATGCTGGAATTAGAGGTGTTCTTGTAAACCCTAATTTTATTGATGAGAAGGATGAGTTGCTAAAAGCATGGAAAAATGGGATGATCACCTATTTCTATGAAATACCTAGTCCGGAAAGTTTTTTTATCCCTTACTTCACAAAGTTTCAGAAATATTTCTTCGAGAAGGCATATGCAGTAAAGCAAAGGGAATTTATCTATTTAAAGATCAGTACTACCATGATCGAAATGGAGAATGGAAAAACAAAGTGTGCTCATTATCTGATACGAATAATAGATCTGTTTATATTTAGACGCTACGCCGATGAATGGGTTCCTGTCAAACAAAGAAAAGTTAAATATCCTACACAAGCTCGAGCAATAGGTTTCTTCTACATTGCCAAGTTAATATGGTCCATGATTCAAGCAGAGATTGAAGTGTTTCATCTTGGAAATACTACAGTCGCTTTTCCTAAAAGATTTAAAGAATACTTTAAAATTGACAAGAGCAATACAGAAGATGTTCAATTATATCTTGAGCAAGTTGAAGCCGGAAAATTCCTATCACATAAAGGGAAAGATTATTTACTCGAGACATTTATGACTTGGGATGAAGAATATGCTGCAACAATAGTCAGAAATCTAGATCATGATGAAGATAAAGATTTCGAGAATAATGTTGGGGATGAAGGCATGCAGAACCCACTAATATTTTCAGAAAAGAAGCTTTATTATTGTAAACTTTTATCATGTGATGTCACTGTGGCTAGTCTGTCTTTTTGTAATAAAGAGTGTCGGTGTGAGTTTTAAAGTAGAAGAAAACATCTTCTACAGTAAGAATCCTATGCTAGAAATCCTTTATAAAAGGGGAGGCTTGTGTATTGAGGAGGGTGGAGTCTCCTGAGCATACTTGAGCACAGAGAGAAAGATTTGGCTTCTCAAACTTCTCTCTAAAACCAAGCATCTCTTGAGACCATAACATCTTATAGACATCCTCTTTCAGTTTTAGATTTGTAAGCCTAAGCTTTCTTTCTTTGTAATCTTTTTCAGAAGGGAACGTTACCCCTTGGAACCTTATATCATAAATAAAATATGTTCTTGATTTGAGTCCCATTATCTATATCCAAATATCTAGTTGAAGACTACGGTTCGAAGTAGGAAACGAAATGAATCTGTGTTGGACTTGATCTAAGGAAGGTTTGGTTGGGATTAGCAACCCCTGTAAAACCGGAAGCTAGAAGAACACCGGAGAATCCATTGCCGACTACGTTCTGGTAACTGTCAAAACTCTTCAATTAAGATTTATTGGCGAAGCATGGTGGGCCTTAGACCATAGAAGATATATTATTTGTGATATAAGTAGTAGATTGTGTGATAACTAGTACCAAAAAGTTATTTATCAGAAAACTAGCCTAAAAACGAAATAAAAAAACAACATTTGGGGTCAAATTGCAAATTCTAAAAGATTGGAGTAGCTTTAGTAAATAAAGAACACCATTTTGAAAATTAGTTTTAAAGCAACCCGATATTGGGAATAAGTTTATAAAGCAACCCATTTTTGGTAATTAAATTTTAAACATTTTGTGTAAATTCATTTCCGGTACCTTCAGGTTTGTGGTATTTATTTTAGGGTGCTATGTAGTTCCAAATATACTTAATAGGTGCCATGACGTTTCGATCATTTTGTTTGCGCATACCAAAGACTCACTCCGTCTAAACCTCCTTAGACAAACTGAAGAGAGAGAAAAAAAGAGAAGGAAAGGAGGCCACAAATCTCGCAATTACGAACATGGCGTGAAAAACAAAGGGCATTACAAAGAAAACCCCAAAGTCAATACTTCTCACAACCCTAACAATTAAACTTCATCCTTTCCAAATTTCCATCTCTATCTCTGTCTCTCCTGCACACTTCCATGGAAGCTAGATCATCTACTCAACAGTCGACCTTCTCTATGTTTTCCAATGGAAGGTGAGCTGCTATTGAATTGAACGAAATTGAGTCGATAGTGAAGCTGAGCAAAAACGGATGTTCAGTCCATGAAGTAAACTAAAGTCTCCAGAATTCGATCACTGATCCATACAATTTCTATATTGAACAAAAAACAAGTAGGTTTATGGGCTCCAAATTTGGAGAAACCTTGCCCAAGCACACAAGCTGAAATTCTGCAGTACAAAGCAATTGAAGTTGATACTATCGGAGCATCCCTACAGTGTGTGGTGACAAATTTTGCCCATGTTGTATTGAAGATTGTGGCTTTTTCTACACGAAATTTTGAAAATTTCCGCTTTTTTTTGGATTTTTCACAAATTTGGATATTTTCCTAACTTCTTGAATTTTCATAAATTTCACCTTTCTGGGAGGAGTAAGTTTAGGGCATGTGGTAGTGGACTAGTGGTACTGAAGGGGGAGGGCTGGATACTTGATACAGTAGGTTGTTGAAGCATTGCTCTGTAAAAGGGGAAAAAAAGAAGTGGAAAATGGCCATTGATCTCTGTAAATTGAACAAGAAAGAAGGAAAAGGGGCCAAAACCCAAATGTACAATTATACAGGAAATTTAAATTTGACAAAAAAAAGAAATAAATTGTGGTGTGGTGTGGCATGGCGTGTGCAGTGTGGCCCTCAAAAGTTCAGTGGGTCAAAAACTCAAAATCTACAACATACCCGCTTAACGGCAATGTGACGGTGTCATCACTGTCATGTCATTGGTATGCGGATAAGAAATGTTTGATAGTTCATGGCACCTTCTTTGTATATCCAAAACGTGGAGGCACCTTAAAATAAATACCTCAAACTTCATGGTACCGGAAACGAATTTACACTAAACATTTCCTACCCCATTTTAATCCTAGTATCTGTAAAGCACTCTTATACATCACAGCATGTGTCTGTATTAGCATTTGATTATGTTTCTCATATGTGCTCTCTCAACCTCTCTTTATTTCTGACTCTCTCCTTTTGTCGGTTGAGGGAGGGAAACAACACTAGGCTCATATGTGATCATGACAAAACCCTCTCTCCCACTCTGCAATTGTATCTGCTTGAAGGTGCCTTTTCTAGGATTATAAACCCAGAATCCATAGTCATTCACATCTATCACAAATTCCTCATTCCTCGCAAATCCGAGCGCAACCATAGAACGTATAGATTCATTTATATTGTCAGGTGGAATCATGAACAATTTAGTCCAAGATTCTGAATTGCCATGTTCTTTCATCACCCAAAACTAGTAACAATATCCAACCGACGAATCTGGTTCTTGGAGAACAGCACCAAGTTGACATTGTCCATTCAGAGCATTTAAACCAATAATTGTTCTCTTCCCTCCTTCAGTCCTTCACCAGGCCTTGACATCTGCTCAAGCATCCGCACATCCATGTTGAAGTATAGTAACTCCTGTTGCACCCATGGGTCCTTGAAATCGTAAAATTTCACCACCCAGTGAGGTATGCCACAAACGACCTCTCCTAGGCTTGTGCTAAAAATCTACGCTCCAATCCAGTGAGTAATTTGCAACTTCATTGGCACCAGTATTGAAACCAACGAGGGAAGACCCATGCTTTCGTAGTCATTTTGATTGTCAAAATGTGTGGGCGAGACCGGTGGACTTTGATAGTCATAGCCTATCACTACTGCGTATGTATCAGAAGAAGCCTTGTAACATAGTCCACATAGAAGATCGGTGCTCTCATAGAAGATAATATTATCAAAACTCAAGTTGATATAAACAGATGAACATTGTCTGGTTAAAGGATTCCACAATAATATGGTCATTGCATAACAGAGCCATCAAACCATTGCAAGAACCCAAGTGAATTATTCAAGAGTAATTCTCGAGTTCTTGAGGGAAATTTTTCAATGGATTAACACTCAATGCTTCTCCATGATCAATTAGGTCACCATATTCAACAATATTGAACCTAGTTGCATGCTTACAACAGAAATAATTAGTCAAGATCAGATGCTCATTACCGCCTAGTCGACGAGTGTTAATGTGTTATAGGCATCAACAAACGTCAGTTCAGACATCAACGAACTCCAGTGCCTGCATGTTGACATGCAAAGGGCTAGACTTGAGGGGCAACCTGTAAAATATTTCTTTATGGAGGTCTTCAGGGAGACTAGGCACCAATGCTTGTGCTCTTTGCCTCCTTTTTTCTCTATTTCTTGTCTCTCTTCTTGTCATTTTTGCTCTTAGCTTGTGCTTCGTTTGCTTCTAAGGCAGCAATCAAGCATTTATATTTCTCCACTACATTTTTTTAGGGTTTTTGGCTTTGGGCTAAGGAGGCTCTCTATCTCCCCCCTCCCCCCCGGAATTATTGTGTAGTCCAGAAGCACTGCTCCCTCCTCTCACAAAATAGAAAATTATCAATTTGAATTTAAAGTGGGCTCCACTTATTTTGTGAGAAGAGGGAGCAGTGCTCCTGGACTATGCAAAAATTCCCCCCCCCCCCCCCGCTCCTTAACATGCTTATTGGCCCATCCGTATTAACATTCCAGATTTAGTACTCAGTAGCCCATCTCCTGTCATTCGCCCAAAGGGATAGGAAGATATGACAGTGTATTTTTTATTTTCTTAAATATTTTTTAATTTTTTGCAAAATCCAATTGCTACCCCTTTAGGCTATACTTATTACTTATTCTGATGGTGGGTGATGGCCAAGGTTTACTTAAATTTCAGTTGCTACCCTTGTGTTTATGTTAAAAGTTTACTCAATGACCTCTATATTTTCATTAAATAATAGCATTAAACCAATTTCAGCAAAAGTGCTGTATATAATTATCGACCAATGACATCAAGATCTATACACCAAGCACGTAAAGTCGTCATAAATGTGAGACAGGGCCTCCACAAATGTTTCTATGCAACCAATGCATTTCACCAATATGTGAAAATGGTACATGTGATCCCAAATGTAAGCAATAACCCAAATCTGTAAGCCCTGGAAATATTCGAATGAAGAAAAAAAAAGAGAAAGAAAAGAAAAAACAAATTATCAAACGAAAGGGTGGTTATCCACCACTAGACCTCACCATGCTATAAAGATATTAGTTAATGAGACCTCACCCAGCTACAGTTCCTAAGATATCAGTGATATTTTGGAAGTAATAAATATACCTTCCCCCCTCTAATCTTCATTGTCATCACCGTGCTCCAACAAATAGTTAGCAGCTAATTCTTCATTTCGATCACAGGCTAAAAATGCCTCTATAACGAGTGCTCTATTAAACCCCATTGCTTCAAGCTGGACGCAAGGAACAATACTAATCAGCAATCATGAATATAAAAGCCAGAGAGTTTGGAAACTAAGGCAAAAGGTTCCATACCCGCTCAATGGCCTCCTGCTCTTCCTGCGTAACACTAATTGCATGGGGCATATCCTGGTCAGGCTGATCAAACATATCCCTGGATGGCCAAGAGGAAACAGTTTTAAGACGAGTAGATGACTGAAGCCAATTAGAAACTAAAATCAAACTATCTTTGTCAATACCAGGCCAGTAAACCATCCTGTGGAACTTTCGGGAAAAAAACAAACCATCATGTAGATGTCATAGACTCATTAGCGAAAAGCAGACCATATCTTCATTCAAATATTCCGAAGGTTTTTCTTCTTTTGGTTCATGGGCACAAAGGCCATATTCAATACTTATACATACATAAGCAAAGGGAATCAAATCTAGGACCTAATGCGCTCAAGGATCTCAATCTGAACAACTAGTTTGTTGCTAATAAGGGTGTACACCCAGGTAGCACTTTGTGAAAAGTCACGAAAATGGATCATTTTGCTTAAAAACATAGTTCAATTGTGATCTACGAAAAGGAAGACTACTTAGAAACATGTGTCAGCTACTTTTCCTTTGGCATATACAATCAACTAGACATTAAACATGTCAAGTTAATAATGGCATTCAACAAAGGGAAGATGTGAAAGGGTGATCTAGGCATCTAGCAAAACAACTTCAACAATTCAATGTCAAGTGGATTCAGCCAGCCAGCCAGCAAGCAAGCAACCGCTAACACCAAAAATAAAATAAAACATAAACAAATAAAGTGATAGGGAACTGCATGGAAACTGGGAAGACCCACAATCTAAGCCATGCATGTGTAAACTAGATTTATGTGAGTAAATGGATCAGTAGCTTAAAAAGTAGTTCTGAGACAGAACCTTAAATGCCCTAAACAATTCTTTATAGAAATGACGGGAAGTGGGGAAACATAAATCCCTACTCACCCTTCAGAACCATCAAGTGGTTCATTTAGCAGTTGAAGAAACTCAGCATGGTGGTCTTGAATTAATCTTAAAAGCTGTGGATTCTGCTTTCCAAGCTCCTGAAGCATAGGCTGCATGCCAAAATCATGTGATTTAAGACACAGGCATCCAAAGAGAAAACAGCATATTTGCGAATAGACCAGAAGGAAATGAAAACCTGTAAAATCTGAGGATTTGTTTGCACCATGTTTCGCAATGCCTGGAACTGAAACATCATATATAGAGAAATGTAAAAGATATTGCGTATTAAACAGAGGTTTAAAATGACTATTGAGCACACATATACAGCAATCAAAAGGCTGCTTCTTAACAATGCTACATTTGTAGAAATTAAGTTATTTCAAATAGTGAATTGATTCTTTCAACAAAAGGGGTGGAGAGAGAGGAAAAAAACGCAACTAAACAACATCCACTGGATCAACTTTTATTACTCAATGCAGATGTAGTACAACAGTAATCACTCCAAATTGTTTATATTCTAGTGTTGGTCTAGTTTTGAATCTCTTCCTCAGAGGTTTCACTTCTATGGAGCTTGAGTGGTTGATCCCACAGTAAGTAGGATCTTTTGTTCAAAACTGTGACCCAGGTGTACCTTTTGCAAGACCACCCATCAGTACAACATTTAACAAAACCACCCATAAGCGTACATCAATTGGTTTCTACTCTTCTTAACTCCACGTCATATTACACGAGTATTTCTACTTTACCCCTTAATTTAGGCCCACCTAATCTGCTTTGGGAAGAAAAAAAATGGCCCACCTCATCACTTTTCCTCCATTAACAAGGAGAAAAGGAAAATGCCAAAGCAAAACTAATGTTGAGGTTGTGAAGGAAATGCAAAACATTAATTTAGTCTGAAAAAGGATGTAAACTAGAGGTGGTTTTGAAATATGCACATACGACATACCTAACAAGTAAATTTGAATTTGAGGTAGATCCATATAGACTATTTTCAAATGTTTGTTGTCATCTTATTAGGCGTTTCTAATTTCAACCAGGCATCCGTTTCATGCCAACATGTTAATTCATACTGAATCAGCAAAAGAACTAACAGAAAGAAGAAAAGATAGATACAGAACAGGGCAAAACAGACTGGATTTCTGGGAATAAAACTGAACAAGCATAGGTTCTGTACAAGTGAGTATTTTTACACTATTTTAATAGACAAACAGAAATTAAAGTTGAACGGTGCTGTAACTATCTCTAACAAAATGTAACATACTCGATGCTGAGCTGGACGATAAATAAATATCTGTCTATTTGAGATAAATCCCAACACAATGTAAACTAAATAGGTGTACGCTCAAGCCCAAACTCAAAAAGGACTGTACTGCTATCGTGTCTGGTAGTTTCAAAGGGAAAACAGGAAAAGAAAAGAAAAAAAACAGAAAAAAGGGAGGGGGGTGAGACACAGTGAAGTTGGAAGGGATGGGAACCAGATCAAAAGGGAAGGCAAGGGATCGGATGGAAAAGAGACAATATGGTTAACGTTATTTGAGAGTTATGAGGAATGTAAGACAATACGTTTAAAGGAGGTGCAATATTGTGCTTTTCAGTTTATAAAATAATAGCCAATTCCCTTCCCCCTCTGTTCTCCCACAATTAAAGGAGGGGGAGTGACAAAATTTGAAATCATAGAAGGGAGATGGAAGGAGGTATAGTTTCCCCCACGATTCACCTCCACTCATCACCATAAAAAAATAAACCCCAACAAGGAGGTATCCACTCTTCCCGAACTCCCAAACAGGCTGAACAGATAGTTTACTTTTCCCCTCCAATAATCTCTCTGTCCTCGTGTTTTCATCTCTGTTTTCATTAATTCCCAGTCTAACCTCTTTCCATTCCTCTCCTACAACAAAAATTATGCTCCTTCTATGATCCAAGCTGTTTTTATCACATGACGGCACAGATTAAGGACGAGATATATTCAATGAAATGAGAACATAGAAGCGATATGACTTCTTTTATTTGAAAATGCAGATAGATTCTCAACTTATTCAGATTTCAGAACATTTAATCTAATGCAAGTTACTCGCCTTCCATCCATGGTCAATCGGGAAACACCTTCTCTGCTTTGCAGAGGTAATCTTGACTTTTGAGTAACATCCACCTCCAAACCCACCTCAGAGGCTCAGAGTGGAGTAGTGTGAAACTAGTCAACTCAAAGATGCAGTTTCGAGTATGAAACACACATTAAGGGGCAAGGTAAAAACGTGCATACAGAAACAGGGGAAGTAAGAATCAAACCTGCTGATTGTTTCTAAGAAAATCAAGTGAACCAAAGCCGCCGCCACCAGCATCTGACAGTGGTTCCTAATCATTGTCATCTTTGAATAAGAGAAGGGATATCAAGTTATTCAAGAAGATATGCAAACTTAGTGCTTTTAAAGTCTACCTGGGGAAACATGTTCAATGGAGATGAATTTGGCGCTCCAGAAACCGGTACCGAAGGAGCTGCGCCTCCTTCAGTCGCAGTGTTTGCCTGATTGGCAGGAAATTGAGGCACTGGCTCGGCAACTTCAGCTGTTTGTGGAATTCCCTATGTGTACAACAGAACATGTAAAGGTTGCTATTTACTAACAAATCAAAGTACAGGAGCAATGAATGATACCCACTTACAATAGGTGGGTAGCTTTCCTAACCAAAAAAGGAGCAATGAATGATATGAACATACAGAATAAAGATAATCTACAGCACGCTCAGGATTGTTGTAAGCAGCTCTAAGGGCACGGACAACTGTTTCTCTATCCCAACTACCTCCGCCCATAACCACAAGTTCTTCTATAGTGCCATCCAGATTATTACCAGAAACCAGGTTGGAAGCAGCCTGACCATAGGTATTAGGAGGAGCACTGCAAAATGTTGGAATACAGAATAAGAGAAAGCACATGCAGAACAAAAATAAAACAAACAGAAGACAAAAAAAAGGAAAAGAAAAAAAAGACCCCTCTCTGTTTCCCAGCCCAACAAAGAGAGGAAGGGAGAGAAAAGACAGCAGGAAGGGGATAAAACCAAAATAAAATAAAAGGAATACTTCAGTCTGAGAGCTTGCTATCATCAATATGCCAGTACAAAATCAAACGGCGTACCCAGCCACGATGAACCAAAATGTGTTCTTTCAACTATTCTCGGCAATTAATTTTTTAATTTCACAGGTTTTCTGCTTCCATTTTCCTCGAGTTTTATATCTCTAGTCATGCAGGGGAGGGTTGTGTACTGGTGTTTTCACTATAGGAGCTTTACTAGGTAAGGTGCTGGCTTTTGACTAATCAGCTATACAAACTAAGCCTACCTAATGTGAATACACTAACAGAAAGCTTGAACTCAGTAGTTTTAGTTGAATCAGAAAGTTCAACCAAACTACCGTCAGAACTTTGAAGGCCCAATTTGTTTTCCATCACTGAAAATTCAATTCAAATTCTAATGCTCTGTAGAATCAAACCAATTCTGGAAATACCATCTCAACTCAAAACAACTAATCACTGCCCCACTATATTTATGGAACAAATTGTGAGCACCATATAGAGGGGATGGAAATAAAAATCGACTTTCATGATGATTTTAAATAGAGCTTTTCTTGTGCATGTGCAAGACCACTGTGGCCCATGATAAGGTCGTAGATTGCTACACTTGGACATGTTTCACTATTTCACCCATAATCATTTTCAAAGCTGAAAGAGACAAAGAGAGCATGAAAGAGTGCGAATGCTGTAGAACAGTGGAAGGAGAGGGAGAAAATAGAAAAAGAATACGCTGAAAGGAATCAAATGAGGCTTGGAAATAAAGTCAATTGGGTTCTTTGTTCATTCAACAATGCACTGCTCAGAAACACCCCATATTTTTTTTTTTTAGATAAAGAAACAGTATATTGATAAGAATTCAAATGTACAGCATAAAGAGGATAAGGTATCCTCTACATAAAACATTTACAGAGTACCCAAATTCCTCCTCTGAATATCAGTTAGTGTAATCCCTAAAAGCCCCCGCAGCCCTACCCCATAAAGAAGCTACATAGGTGACCTTCTCCCAAAGCATCGCAGGAGTTGCTGAAATTCCCTTAAACACACGCGCATTCCTCTCTATCCAGATGCACCACAAAATCGCAAAGTAAGCATTGGGCCACAGCAACTTCCTCTCCTTCTCACCCCCAAAGTCCCGAAAACGCATCTGCAAGAAAGCCTCAACACTAGAAGGGTAAATCCACACCTCGCTCGGAATCAACCTTTGCCAAAGGCTATGTGCCACATCACACCAAAGAAAAAGATGTGCAGCAGTCTCACAGCTAGACCGACATAACGAACACATATCAGGCGACGAAGGCACCCCGGGTCGCCTCCGCTGCCTTAAGTCATTCGTATAGACCATGTCCAGCACCAAAGTCCACATAAAAGCCTTCACTTTCATAGGTGCCTTTGCTTTCCAAATGTTGTCTACTAGAGGAAATGGAGAGAGAGGTGTGCCCAATTCCCGAAAGAAGGACTTGCAAGAGAACTCCCCCGAAGGATCCCCAACCCATCTCCTGTCCTTTCTGGAGATAAAAATCTAGTTTCATGAACAGTAGAAGGCAGTAGTTCATGAAAAATTTAGGCTGTGTTTCTCTCTTGTCCTTACTGTAGGTAAAAATCTAGTTTCATGAACTACTCTTCCGCGATGTTGTGACCCCTACCACAATGGCAACCTTGAACTCAATTTTTCTTTTCTTAAGCAGAATGTGATTTTGCTTCTTTTCCAGGGACGTAACAGTTTGTTACCGGTTCAAGTTATTGGGATGTTCTTAGATCACAGATACTATACATTAATATTGTCAATCGTCGGTTATACATTTATAGTCATTGGCTTCCTGCTTCAAATACAGATGAGGGTATCTGTACGAACATATTATACAGTTACCAACTTTTCTAACACCACTTGAAACTTAAAATCAAAGCCACATACTTGGACATCGGATCATCTGAACCAGTTGCAACCTTTGAGGCCCTACAACAAAAGAACAATAAGTTGAAGCAACTGAAGAGACACCTGAAAGAAAAGCACGACTCATGAATCTCTAAGACGATAGTGGATCTTACATCTGCACTTCTGGTGGGGAGGCTGCACTAGTATTGCTAGTTGGTGCAGCACTAGGAGCAGGCTGTCACAAGATAAGCAAAATTGTTAGTTCTATTAAGAGACCCAGAAAATATTAATAGGATACTAAAGATACCTGGGCACTAGAGCTTCCTCCCACAGTTGAAGACTTGCTCTATCAGGGACAATAGAACAATGAGAGAATAATAAGAATTAACAATCTCAACACCACTAAA
This sequence comes from Tetragonia tetragonoides, assembly GCA_038025085.1. Lineage (NCBI taxonomy): Eukaryota > Viridiplantae > Streptophyta > Magnoliopsida > Caryophyllales > Aizoaceae > Tetragonia > Tetragonia tetragonoides. The sequence goes on along the minus strand of CM076143.1, from coordinate 28,172,039 downwards.
AAAGCACGCCAGACCAAGAAAAGGGGGAGAATCTACAGTAGAAAAAGAAAAGTATGAGCTATAAGTTTTTCGAACATGGGGTTCCCCTTATCTCATAAAACTAAACTCTAATGTTGATGTCATTAAACTTGACATTTTAATCTGAGTGTTTTTTCCAGAAACCACCTTTAATACATGACATTTTTTTACAAACCACCTTTACAAATTATTTTTTAACAAACCACCTTTAAAATACATTGGGTTGTGAGTAACCACCTATTTATAAGGACGGCCATTTTACCCCTAGCTTATTAGCTTGTTTAGCTCCTCATAAATTGTCACATAATTACAAACATGGAGCGAGAGGGAGAAGCTAAGGGCATCAGTTTTTGACTGGACTTGGATTCTTTGTTCATTCAACGATACAAAATTAACCCCCATGACACCTTGCCCCTGCGTAGTAACTAGCATTAGAGTGAAATCTACATGATTGGAACCATGTACACCAAGCATCCACAAAGCAATTTTACCACAGTAGCTCCAATGAGTTTTGTTTCTTAATATTAATACTTGTAAGACAACTTCACGTTTTTGCAATTACTCCAAATTGTACACTTTATTTGCATGTGGAAGCTTGCAATTAGGTGACAGTTCATAAACCTATATAGGAGCTCACTAATAAGTTCCGGGTAAAAACGCTCAATCCCCATAAGATTTTGCCAAATTTTGGTTACACGTGGTTACTCACAAACTGAAAATACTTTCAAAGGTGGTTTGTCAAAACAACATTTTTATACGTGGTTTGTCAAAAAATGACATAATAAAGGTGGTTTCTGAGAAAAAAAGCTCTTGCAATCTTTAGCTTCTTTTTTCTTTCTTTTTCTAGGGTAAAATCTTCAAGTTCTTCAGGGTGGGAAGTCTTCTTGAGGGCGACATTCAAAACTAATAATCACCCACCTGAGATTCAAGACTAGATGAAATGGGAGTAGCCAGTAACTGCAACAGTGCAATTATCTAGTTGAAGGTAGTGATGCATTTTAGCCCGTAAACTTCAGCTCATACTCTTGAATGAACACTCTTTGTTGCATTTATCACATTTATCCACTCCGTTTTCTTCATCTTTCCATTCTTTTTGGAGGTGAGGGGATTAGAACCTCTAAACAAATGAATAACATCATCTATTTCGGGACAAAAATCAGCAGCAACACCTAAACTTAACCAGCAGAGTACTGTATGCTATAAAGATCCAAGACTCGCATAGTAACAATAAGAGTAGCCAACCACTTAAACAGTGCAATTATTTACTTGAAAGTTGAAAGTAACAAACTATTCAGTAACATAACATCAGTTAAGATTCCTGAATGATAACTCTTGTAGCATTCCTATGAAATTAATCCAAAATGTTTTTTGATTTCGTTTTTCTATTTTCTTGATAAATTGGGGGGGTGTAAGAAGCTATAAACAAATGGGTAACACCTCATCTGTCTCAGTGCCATAGTGAGCAGTGACGCTTAGAACTTAAGTGCACTACTGTTAATGCTTTGAAGCTACATGCAAGATTGGCTACTCCTACTCCTCTAAAGTTCAGTGATGAATAAAAGAAATTATAAAAGAATCATAAACTTTTTAAGGTGAAATATATACTAAATCTGCTTAAAGGAAAAAGAAAAGCCATTCAAGATAGAAATGATACAAGAAAGTGAGAATCACCTTACTAAGCATGACCACAAGGAAGCCATCTTCAGAAACCTTGTTGTCTGCTAATGTTGTTTCATCTTTCAATACCTTTCCATTATGAATTAGTAATTGCTGTCCACAGGGATAATTATCTTTCCCTTGCACATCTTCAATATTTTTCTTGACCGCCATCACCTTCAGATGAAATTCAGAAAGATTGAGTGGTTACAAGAATTTACTGAGCAATTTACATAAACTTAAGAAAGTGAAACATAGCAACAAGATAGACTGCTTGTTTACAATGTACAAACTACAAAAACAGAAAATGAAAAGGCTTTTACACTAGTAGTACTACAGGAGATTGTTCAATGGGATACTCTTTAAAATAATAAGGTAAAAGTAACACAAGAAGCCTCTGTATGGAACACCCAAATGTATCAAGACAAAGACAGAACAGCGTCAACCACCAATAGAAAAGATCAGTGGCAAACCAGCAAAAAATATCACAATTTAACAAAACAAAAGTACAGAAGAAGCCATTCTTGTGCAACTAGAGAGCTGAAACTAAGACTGAAGAAAGCAACTTCAGAAAATAGGTAATATACCAATCAGCTGATGGTGGGATCCCACCACTGTTGGGGTTTGGGAAGTTTAGGAAGATCAAAATATACGACAAAATCAGCAGTATAATAATAGCAAGAACAGAAACTGAGGCACGAGGTTAAGGAAAAGGAAGGCAAGAAAAGAATGAGAACGGTACATGGAGAATTTGGAGGCAAAAGGAACAAAACTGAAGCGGACGGGAGAGAGACAAAGCTGAGAAGAGGGAGATATCAACTTTTATCTCAATTATCTTCTGGGGGCTTAAACCAGCACGTGGGATCTTTACATAGATCTTCAAAGGTCATTCAAAAACGATGACTTGAGTGGTCTATATATAGGCTTTCAAATGCAGTTCAAAGTGAAAGAAACAAAATAAGACAAACATCCCAACAAAGTCTAGTATTTGTATAAATCAATTATCAAAAACGATATACAATGTGGTCACATTGACTAACATACTCTTGCCAGTCCACCTGCCAAAATCCAGATTCCATGGCTTCCATTCAAAGTCCAACGTGAGTCGTGCTGGTAGCATTGTGAGTTAAAGGTTGAGTAATCAAGAACAATAACAACCTAGTGTGGATCCCCGAGGGCACAGTCTAAGGAGGTCTAGATGTACCCAGTGTTACCCAAGCTAGTAGAGAGGCTATTTCCGATAGATCTAGAAGAAAAAAATTCGAAAACTTTCAAAACTGTTGATAACATTTAAATGATTGAGTGAATGCACATATGAATTAGGAAAGAATGAATACATAACTAAATGATTATACAAATAATGAGTAGTAATCAGATAAATAAGTAAAAAAATACAACAGGACTCGGCTCCTGTAGTCCTAGCACGCTAAAGTTTCCTGTTAAAAGCACAATGCAAACACTATAAGCAAAGGTTCCTAGGGCACTCTATATAGGAACCACTACTCTAGTCCTAACACGCCAAAGTTTCATATTAAGGCTCATGTCCTCTGTAAGCTCTAGAAGGATCATGTCATGCATGATCACCTCGATATGCTTTAATCGTTGAGTAATTCAAGGACCAAAATGTACCCACCAATAGATCGTAAAATAGTCTGCCATTGATAGAAACAGATAAATTAGATGTTCCATTGCAGTGACACTCGCTTGTTTAAATCTCATTAACTGACAATACCCAAACACTGCATTCTTTCAGCAGTACCAATGAAAGAGTAGAAAGTAATATTAAATGAAGGGAAGGTCCATAGTTCCACACACTGCCCTTTTACATTTTTTTGGAAAAGCACTGCTCCGTTACTTAAAAGCACTCAATGTAGTCCAGCGGTTCTTTCAAAATCCAGAAATACAACTCTAATTTGGACAAGGTGCAACCCATGACCATACAGCCCACTTTCCCATCAATACGCTGGACCCTTTTTTTGATTGATTCCAAAAATAACCCTTAGTATAGGGGAAAAATAAATCATGCCAATCGTTGTCTTGATTTTAAAAATAGCAAACACTATATTTTAATCCATATTAGTAAGAAGGTTAAAGTAAAAAATAACTTAGAATAAAATTATAAATTAAAAAGGACCTTATTTAGTTATTTCTGTGTGATAACTTCACCATTATCCAGCATCACAATTCCTTATGAAGCTGATATGTACATGCAGTCCTAATGTTTTCTATATTGAAGCAAATCGATTACACAGCAATTTACTTGGTTCTTAAGATAGCCAACCCCTCTTATGCTTTAATGTTTAGACAAATTTCATCCTCTAGTGTCTATATAAGTGCATTGCTATTGTCTTAGTAAATCGATTGAGGCCTGTATTGCAAGAGGTGGTTGGTATACAAAAGGGTACTTTTCTCAAGGGGGGAGGTTCATATATTCTTTGGCCCAAGAAATTCTTGCTTACTATGGTAGGAAGCATGTCAGTGCTAGGATGGTCGTTAAAGTAGACTAGCAAAAAGCATGTAACTCTGCGGAAAGTTGTACAAAAGGGTACTTTTCTCAAAGGGGGTCCATTTTGTTTTGGTTAAAAAGTTGTACAACAGGTGGAATCCTTGTGTAGAGGCTTCTGTGGGATTGTCAGGACAGAAGAAACCAGCTCTTAGTTACTGGCATAATACTTGTCATCTTAAAAAGGTAGTGCTTAGGGTTTCAACGATCTACATGATCCAATACAGCCTTGATTAGGAAGCTAATGTGGTGAATTTATCATAAACCATATATATTTTGGGTTAAATTGAATAATCAGAGGTATATGCTTCAAGTGCGGTTTTGAAACATTCTAGCTTTCTCGTGGAGATTTGGGGTAGATATTGTTACCCCCAAGCAAACTTTTAATGTTTGGTTGATGTGCCAAAAGAGGGTGCTTATTAGAGATAGAGTCTTGTCGAAAGGTGTCTCTACTGTTTCACATTGTATCTTACGCACTCAATATCCAGAAGATGATGGGCATCTAATTTTAGTTGCCAGTTTACAAAGATGATTGGATGCAAACATGTCAGCTTCTGCATATGTCTCCTCCTCCTTCCAGTTGGTCAGCTGCTATGGAGTGGGATCAGAATTTTGTTACATATTTGCAGAAATATCTATTCAGAGAGTGTCATTAAAAGCTTGTATCTATCAAATATCCCATTTGAATAATTTCATAGGGTATAATGTGACATTTCAATTCAAAAGGTTTAAATTCTTCTTCCTTCCAGCTTCCTCCCTTGCACCCCCCGTTCTCCCCTCTCCTCATATTTTCTCCTACAATTTGATTGCCCATATATTTTTTTTTTCTGATAAACCGAAATTGCATTTCCACTAAATGTTGATTATATTTTATGTAAAAGAAAACAGTGGCTGCCAGTCTGCCACATTCCAAAGGCACTTCTGCAAGTACATTAATCATTTTCATACAAAAGCAATGAGAAAAATAACACACTTGCATATAACTCCTAATACCTATATAGTTAGTTACCAAGCTGTTGTTGTTGTTTTTTTTTTTTTGGGTTTAAAGGAGTTACTAAGTTGGTTTACGCAGTGTACATTGAGCAACTAATGCTGCAAACTATTAGTAATCCTACCCACCCATTCTTATATGCGGTTCGCCAACAAACTAAAACATGGAAAGCAGGTGAAACAAAAGGATCCACATCACTATTCTACACAATATATAAAACCATTACATAGAGGTGATTCATATATCTCAAAAATGTTCAGGGTAATATTCACAATTCAACTGCCACATAATCACAACTAGTAACCACTTTTTCTAGCTCACGGCATCACATATATAATAACTCAATGCAACCAAAGAAAAAACAAAGTATTACTTTTTCTTCACTTGGAACTAAATTTGAGCAGCAATATACAATAAAGTAATAATTTTTTTCTAAACAGATTCTTTATAACAATAACAAACAATTGCATAAAAGATTCAAATGAGAAAAAAAGAGAGAAAAGAAACTAACAGTGTCGTTAGGCTGAACACGTATCTCAAAATGACTGCCTTTCAAAGTTTTGACAGTAAGCTTCATCTCGACGAATTCAAATGTGTATGAGAGAGAAAGGGAGGAGAGAGAAGAGAAAGAGAGGAGAGAGAATTTGAATTTGGGAAAGGGAGGTTATTTTGTTGTTAGAACCCTAGAAATCGCTTTCAAAGTGACGAATTTAGAGAATCAGGAATTACGAAATACTATTATACAGTGATGGGTTGATGACAGGAGAAAAAAGGGCAGTGTCGAGTTTTACATTTTTGGATTTTATATTTATATTATATGCTCTCTCAACCTATATGACACGTCCCGTGATGCTTGCATTTGTGTCTTGTGATTTATTTTTTTTCAATTGATAAGCGGTAAGTCGGTAAGGCCCCTCATCACGAGGATAACACCCTATCGCTGATATAATTGTAGGAATGATTTCACCTATGGTTGGAAATAGAGTTGGGCAAATGGGTGAATCGGGGCGGGTCTGTAAACACCAAAATTGGTTCCCCCTTTTTCAATGCCCAATGATGATAACCTATAATGAACATAATGAATTGAATGTCAATGCTCGAAATACTGGTGCTTAGTTGTGTCCCATTATCCATATTTATTCTGGACCCTTCATATTTTCATACCATCAAATAGCCCTTTTCATAAGCTTTCCAACGCCATCTCATTTGTCCCAAACGGATATCGGCGTCAAAAGTTATGATTTAATGAACTTACGGGCTAAAAACGACGTTCTCATACCCGCATATCACGGTTCAAGACTGATTTTTAGCCATTCAAGGATTAATTGGAGTATTAGCCCACTAGGCTTGTATTTTCCTTTGAATTAGCTTTCCAATGATATATTATGGGCCAAAATCCCATTAGAAACGAATGATTTACGATCCGATGATTAATTAATGCGCTGAAACAGACACCTTCCTATTGTTTAGGCCATAACTCATAGGATACTTGTGCTATATGATCCCATAATATGTCAAATGAAAGCCCTTTGAATAAGGAATCCAACTCACCAAGAATCAGGCAAATCGGAACTCAAACGAGCCTTCCAGCGGCGTTTTCGTGGGAGCGGCGGCTAAAACCCGGGCCGCGGGCCCCAGCGGCATTCTGGCGGCCGCCGCCAGACCTATGCGGCATTGTCGATGCCGCTGGGCCCTCAGCGGCGCTCCAGGAGGCCGTTGGGCACCAATTTTGACCCGGGAACCCAAATTTCCTATTTTCTCCGGCCCATTCCCTATAAATATCCTTCTAAACTCCGTGTTTTGGAGGAGGAACTCATTATTATGGGATTCAACTCAAGAAAACCCTAATCTCTCTCTCTATTGTCTTCCATTCAACCCTAGTCACCTAAATCAAACCCATCTTTAAACTCTAATCAATAACAAGTCTCATCCCAAGATCAAGTCCAATATCAAGAGCAATTGACATTCAATTCTAGTACAATCAAGGTTCAACCTGAGGGCTCATCTTTCAACTCTTAAATCTATTTTCAAAGCATGTTTTATTTTATATTATAATCATGGTTAATATTCTTTGCATGTTTTTAATTGTTTTATTTAGTTTATCATATGTAGATTGTTTTTAGTTATTGTTTTCATGATTATCATGCATAGGTTAGTTTAATTATTATCCTTACATGATTTTCATACTTTTTAGTTTATTTTCTAATTTTTTTATATTTTATCATGTTTATTGTAAATATCATATTTTTGCATGTTTTCGATGATTAATCAATTCAATTAGCATAGTAAGATGTAATTAGGGTTTATCTTTTATTTTACTTTCATTGAAGTTACTAACATGTCTGTTCATGCAAATTGGCAATTAGCGCGTTAAGCTAGCACGGTAAGGTTGGGGAACATATTTCTATTATTTTGGTTGTGTTCTATAAATCAAATCATGCAATTGGGTAATCATGTGCAAAGCGATAACTTTAATAATTTGGTTTGTTCAACCCACCTAGTTAATTTAGGATCTTGGACTACCGAATTGTTTGGAACCTTGTTATGTGAATTAAGAATCAACATGGATAGGATTAGTAGAGGCCGTTATTACGGGCAATTTAGATGAGATTCGTTTTGTCTTTTTCGTACCCACACCCTCGAACTCAATCTTTGGCCTTTGGGTTATATGAGCCATAATTCCCAATAGGAATTGGGTGCACTTTGATGGTTTCCAATTGTTTCCTTAAAAATTGGTGCCGACTTCATTTGTTCAATAATCCCTTAATCAATATCAATCAATCTCTTCTATTTAAGAACCTCTAACATATTATTATTTCAATTAGGCGCCGAAAGGTGACGGTTCTTACAATGGCGACTTCACTGGGGATTTAATAAGAGGGTGTAATTCGAAAGTTTGTCCATGTTGATTGTTAATTACTATTTCTTGGTTCAAGACCATTAAGTGGTTATTATTTCTTTGCATTCATATCATCTATTTGCATGCGTTATCTTCGCAAGATGTAGAAAGACATCACCACACCATAATAGGATTAACCTTTGGAGCATTGTCTATGACTTAGGCAGGTGACCCACTAGGTCCGAATTACCTTTGCACATAGTCGTGTTCCCCCCAATGGCATTTACATGTTTCCATTTGAGATATGTGAAGCGATACTTCTAGTTTTACTATGCATCCCATAGATGACGAAACGTATCCGGTCGTGGGTTCCCTTACCAAAGCCATAGATTCACCCAATGTTGCATTCATTCACATGTCCATTCTTGCATGATTGTTTGCCAATTTGTGTGAACGCAATCTTTTTGCGTTATTTGGTATCCTTTATTGCGTAGATATCTTTCTAAGATCAAGTATAGGATCTTTCCTTTTTAGGAAGTAGGATCCATGAATATTTCCTATGATGCTACTAACCATATTAGGGAGATTGTTTTCCAAGAAAATAGAATCCTAGTAAGTAAGGTGTTTCGATTAAAGATCCTTCAAAAAAAAAAAAAGAGTTTCACTTTCCATAATCACTCAAGAGTAATATTTTCCTTTTTTTCAAGTATTTTCCATATTTTCAATCGAGTCTTATTTAAGTCAAGAATAATATTCTTTTTCCCATAACAAGTCAAGAGTCTTTCCCCTTCCCCAAGTCTTATTCATAAAAGAGTCTATCTCCATAATCAAGTCAAGAGTACATATATTTTCCTTTTTTTGAGTCAAGAGTCTTTCTTTTCTTAATCAAGTCAAAAATGGAGGATCAATAATTATAGCACGTTACTTACCTTTGAGGATTTTTCGAGTTAAATTTCCTTGAGAAGTTAACATGTTGAGGGATTATTCTAGATTCAATTTCCGACCTTTCTTGCTTGGTTGGACGTGATCTATGTGCTATATGCTAGTTGGAACTTTCCTTATCGTGTTCTTCCCCTTATTTCAAAACTCTCATATCTTAGGGGTCCTCATTTAGAAAGGAGATCTTTTTTATTTCTGAAACTTCTTTATCAAATTGCTTTTCTTTCCATTTTCGAAATCTCTTCCCCGTTTTCACAAATCTTTCACCTTTTTCTTATTTTTTTCAAAAATCTCCTTCCTTATTTCTTCGCATCCACTTTTTCCATGTCCCGTAAAAAAAAAAACGTAAATTCAAAAGAATTAAAAAAAATACAAAAATTAAGGGACTAGAATTGTGGATAAATCTCTTTATTTTTCTTTCAATTTCTTTTTCCTTTTCCTTTTTCTGATTCATTCCTTGATCCAGGATAGGAAAGTCAAACCCAAAGTGGGAGCGTTCGAGTACCAACGGTAGGCTCGTTAGGAAACTGTTTCAATCACCACCTTCAAGTCCACCTGAACATTATACTTCAAATTCAAGCCCATCCTCTACCATGCAAGGAGATGATGATCTCAAAGCCATTCTCGAGCAATTGAAACTTATGGACACTCGTCTCCAAGCCCAAGATATCGAAATCAAGAAACTTAGGGAAGATGTTAAGTCTAAATCTCACACTGATGATGAAGAAAAGGATGATAAGCCTATTCCCCCTAAGCTCGATAAAAGGCTTGAAAAGCTCGAGCAAATCATGCGTAAGAATTCTACATATAGCACCTACTATATGGATAAAGAAGAGGAGCACGAGGCCGACCTCCACTCCAAACTTTCTAAGAAGGTCACATTACTTGATATTCCCAAATTCAAGGGAGTGGAAGACCCACATGGTCACTGAAGGAGTTTTACCGCATGTATGGCGATCAAAGGGATCAATTCAACTCTTTATCCAAAGATCTTTTCAATGACACTTGAGGACCCAACTTCTAAATGGTTCAAAGCCTTAGGCCCACTCAATGCCAAATCTTGGACTTCTATCAAAGAAGAATTTGTGATGCAATACTCCTACAATAATGAACTCCCCATGACTCTAAGGGAGTTGGAAGTGACCAAACAAAGTGAAAAGGAAGATTTTATTCCTTTCTTGACTCGATGGAGGGAGAAGGCGGCCCAACTCATCAATCGCCCCTCCGAGAAGGACCAAGTAAGGATTGTGGTCCGCAACCTTCAACCCAAATATCAAGAACTCCTAATGTTCCAACCCATTGAAACCTTTGATAGACTTTACAAGGTTGGGATCCAAATTGAGGAACATCTTCAATCCACAAAGAGTAAGAGCAACTACTCTAACTACTCCAAAGACAAAAATGGCAATGGTTTCAAAGGCCCCAATGTTAACTTTCTAAATGAAGATAATGTCAACAAACCTCGAAGGATTATCACCCCATTGGGCATGAGGTTAAGCAAAGCATTCGAGAAACTCTAGCAAAATGGGCATCTTCACCCTACAGGTCCAACTCAAGACCCATCTCCACAAACTCGAAGCAAATCATGGGATTCCGAAGCTTTTTGCAAGTTCCATCGAGGCCGAGGTCATAACACTGATGACTGCTGGTTTCTAAAGCATAAGATCCAGGATCTCATAGATAATGGGACCATCCCAACCCCAGATATGAAGAAACCCAATAACAACAGTAACCCGTTAGGCCACAACCACTAGGCCTAGAGGTCTCCACTCTAAAGGCCCATTTTTGAAGTTCAAGCCAAGAGCGTCAAGAGAAGCATCAAGATGTCAAGCGCCTTCAAGACTAGTCTTCTCTTAAGATTTTGTTTTATTTTCGAGTTCAATAAGATTAGCATGAGTCGGAAAGTCCCTCCAGTTCTTTCTTTTCCAATTCGAGTCCAAGTCTACTTAGGAATTATAAAGTCTTAGCCGTATGTTTCTTCCTTTCCATTCAATAAAGTCAATTACTTTTCTCCATTGTGTTATATCGTCTATCCATGGAACACTCAAATTCAATGATAAATCCAAGTTGCAATAATTCATTAATGTTAAGGGAAAAGATGATCAATTGAAATCAAAAGACAAAAATAGGAATAAAAGCATGTGTCCATAAGTCAAGTCGATGACAAGAGGCATTCATTTGTCACCCTTTATCAATCCTGTTCAATCCACATTCAAAATCCGCTTGCAACCAAGTTAGGCCTCAAACACATAGCCATTCATTTCACACCCACATAATCCTTAACCTGGGGGGGTTTGATAGTGTGCGAGCAACAATGTCACCATCCATGAGAGATGTGGAATTCCAAGAGTTTAGAAGATTTGAAAAAAGAGAAAGAGAAATAAAAAAAAAAAAGAAAAGTGTTCAAAGTGCAAAAGCAAAAGAGAAATTCAAATTCAAAGTCAAAAGGAAAAAATGAAAAAATGAAATTGAAGTTCAATTCACTTCTCGAAACATAAGGTGACCAATATGCACACTGGGGGCTTTGATGGGAATTTGAGCCTTAATAACCCTTTCTTTGGTAAACCAAACCCAAGCTTTGCATTACAACCCGAAAGTCCTCTTAGAGATTTGTCACTCAAAACATGTGCAGCCCGCTAGGTTGAAAACCCGAAAGGGCGGCCTAGGAAAAAGTTAAGGCATTAAAGTCAAGTAAAAAGCCCGTTGGGCCCATTCACTCAATAGCCTAGGCAAAAGTTAGGGCAAGCCCGCTGGATCGATCATCCAAGACAATGATTCAGGCAAAAACTAAGGGCATAATAAAAAATAAAAATCCATAAACTACGTCTGGCCTGATTCCGCAAGGATACGTAGGCAGCTTCTCTCGAGGCTCAGCCATATTTTAAATTCAATCATCAAAAATCCCCTTTATTCATTCTCTAAAAGCAACTTGGGTTTCTAAGAATCACGTCAAGTGTTCCGTGGATCATTCATTAGAGCCTAGATCTTGGACTCGATTATTGAACCCATGTCTTTCTATTCGTCACCTCCACGATCAATGTGCTCCCCTTATCAACCCTTCCAATTCTAGTCCACAATTCAAATTGTTTATCTTTTTTGATCTATACCTTTCCTTCAATCACCCATCATGTCTATACTCTTTGGCTCGCGAAAAGTCTTTCAATACTCGAATAATCAAACTCCGCGCTCAAGGCTCGATATCAATCCAACAAGTGTTCCTCCAAATCCTAATATGGTAGATCATTCAAGAAGTGGCACCCATCCAAGGTGAAGGCTCCACCGAGACCATCCTATTCAATTCGATCAAGGAAATTGTTTTACTTTGGACCCCCAAGTCTTATCTAAAATCAATTTTCAAAATCCTTTTCTCAATCTGCTTTCTATGTTGGGAGCATTTGTTTCCCATTTCAAGTTCAAGTCAATCGCCTATGTTTGTCTATTGGTCGAACATGTGTTTACAATGCTATGTTTGTGTGTTTGCATTGTCATGTTTGTGTGTTTTCATTGCCATGTTTGTGTGTGTCTTTGCATTTGCATTTACAAAAATACTCGACGCATGTCAACCCCTGAAATCAATTTGGCGACCCCGACAGCCATTCTCAATATCGAAGTCAATATTCAAGTCAATATTCAATTCAACCATTCAAGTAAATTTGGCAACCCAGACAGCCATCATCAATATCGAAGTCAATATTCAAGTCAATATTCAATTCAATTTCAAGTCAATCTGGCGATTCTGACTGCCATATTCAATTCAAGTCAATCTTGCGATCCTGACTGCCATATTCAATTTCAAGTCAATCCGGCGACTCTGACTGCCGTCTTCAATTCAAGTCAACCTAGCAATCCTAACAACCATCAATATCGACGTTTTCATCGACTGTTTCAGTATGTGCTTGCATTACATGTTTTCAAAATGTGCATACTTTGCCCTTCTCTCTACTCGAGCTCGGTCAAAGTGGGGGCTTCTGTAAACAATAAAATCGGTTCCCCCTTTTTCAATGCCCAATGATGATAACCTATAATGAACATAATGAATTGAATGTCAATGCTCAATATACTGGTGCTTATTTGTGTCCCATTATCCATATTTGTTCCGGACCCTTCACATTTTCATACCATCAAATAGCCCTTTTCATAAGCTTTCCAACGCCATCTCATTTGTCCCAAACGGATATCGGAGTCAAAAGTTATGATTTAATGAACTTACAGGCTAAAAAGATGTTGTCATACCCACATATCACGGTTCAAGACTGATTTTTAGTCATTCAAGTATTAATTGGAGTATTAGCCCATTAGGCTTGTATTTACCTTTGAATTAAATTTCCAATGATATATTATGGGCCAATATCCCATTGGAAACGAATGATTTACGATCCGATGATTGATTAATGCGCTGAAACGGACACCTCCCTAGTGTTTGGGCCATAACTCATAGGATACTTGTTCTCTATGAGCCCACAATATGTCAAAAGAAATCCCTTTGAACAAGAAATCCAACGCACCAAGAAGCAGGCAAATCGGAACTCAAACGAGCCTTCCAGCGGCGTTTTCGTGGGAGCGGCGGCTAAAACCCAGGCCGCGGGCCCCCAACGGCATGCCACTGGAGCTCTGGCGGCAGCCGCCAGACGTATGCGGCATTGTCGATGCCGCTGGGCCCTCAGCGGCGCTCCAGGGGGCCGGTGGGCACCAATTTTGACCCGGAAACCCAAATTTCCTATTTTCTCCGGCCCATTCCCTATAAATACCCCTCTAAACTCCGTTTTGGAGGAGGAACTCATTATTACAGGATTCAACTCAAGAAAACCCTAATCTCTCTCTCTCTACTCTCTTCCATTCAACCCTAGTCACCTTAATCAAACCCATCCTCAAACCCTAATCAAGAACAAGTCTCATCCCAAGATCAAGTCCAATATCAAGAGCAATTGACATTCAATTCTAGTACATCAAGGTTCAACCTGATGGCTCATCTTTTCAACTCTTAAATCTATTTTCAAAGCATGTTTTATTCTATATTATGATCATGGTTAATATTCTTTGCATGTTTTAATTGTTTTATTTAGTTTATCCTATGTAGATTATTTTTAGTTATTGTTTTCATGATTATCATGCATAGGTTAGTTTAATTATTATCCTTACATAATTTTCATACTTTTTAGTTTATTTTCTAGTTTTCTTATATGTTATCATGTTTATTGGAAATATCATATTTTTGCATGTTTTCATGATTAATCAATTCAATTAGCATAGTAACATGTAAATAGGGTTTATATCTTTTTATTTTACTTGCATTGAAGTTACTAACATGTCTGTTCATGCAAATTGGCAATTGGCGCGTTAAGCTAGCACGGTAAGGTTGGGGAACATATTTCTATTATTTTGGTTGTGTTCTATAAATCAAATCATGCAATTGGGTAATCATGTGCAAAGCGATAACTTTAATAATTTGGTTTGTTCAACCCACCTAGTTAATTTAGGATCTTGTACTACCGAATTGTTTGGAACCTTGTTATGTGAACTAAGGATCAACATGGATAGGATTAATAGAGGCTGTTATTACGGACGATTTAGATGAGATTCGTTTTGTCTTTTTCGTACCCACACCCATGAACTCAATCTTTGGCCTTTGGGTTATATGAGTCATAATTCTCAATAGGATTTGGGTGCACTTTGATGGTTTCCAATTGTTTCCTTAAAAATTGGTGGCGACTTCATTTATTCAATAATCCCTTAATCAATATCAATTAATCTCTTCTATTTAAAAACCTATAACATATTATTATTTCAATTAGGCGCCGAAAGGCGAGGATTCTTACAGGGTCGGCCCATTTAATAAATTGGGCGGGTCGGGCGGACATGTTTGTGAGTGGGTCGGGTCGGGTTAGGCCGGCCCATTTTGGCCCGTTTAAAAGTTAAAAAGTGTTTTTTTAATAAAAAAAAAATATTAAATGTGTCGGCCCATTTGCGACCCGCTATGATCCGCTTAACTTTTAAATGGGCCGACCCATTTCGACCCGCCCATTTATGATGGTAAGCGAGTCATGACCCGCTCATGGGGTGGGTCGGTTACAGGGGCCCTGCCCAGTTGCCCAGGTCTAGTTGGAAACCCCCCAAATTCGGTACAGCGTGCGAAGGCCCGGGGCAGGCCGAAACTTTTTTTTTTTTTTTGAAACGCCCAGTAAGTGCAAGCCCGAAGGGCGGGGGGGTCAAGGGTAAGCCCAAATCTAAAGGACCCCCAACCACAGACTACTCTTCGTCCTGCAGCAGCCAACAAAAAAAAGAAGGAAAAAGAAAAAACAGAGAAACAACTTATTTACATCATAACACGTGGCAACAACTAAAGCTATACACAACATCAAAAGGTCCACGTGGAAGGCCACCATCAAAAAACAACGAGAAGCTTCCAATCCAGCAAACACGAGCCAACCGGAGCACCACCCGGCTATGTTGACAGCAACCACCCGTACTGAGGAGCCCGAACAACCAAGTGACGACACAGACTGAACGGACTAACAGATCTGAACCATGCAGCTCATGAAACCGCCAAGGTTACCATGGTGAGTGAACACGGTGAATAAAAAGCGACTCCACTGACTTTCCACCACCACTATAACGAAGTTGTAGGTGGATCAATCGACAACAAACAGGCGGTGGACTAACATGCATGAGCAGATCAGGAACCACCATACCAAGAGACCACTAAAACCATCCCTAGCGGTGGCAGTCGAAACCAGAATAGACGAAGAAAAGGTAGAAAACCACCTTCTCCAGTTCAATAATCAAGCGTTGGGCATGGGCTATATAAGGCAAAAAAAAGTTCTCTAAAAAACAATCGAATCAAAGGAAGGTGGGCAAAGCAGTGATTAGATAGTGGAATGGCCTAGTGAGAGGATGAACAAGATAGTGGAGGTGGGCTATGGAGGGGTAGACAGAAGGTGACCTAGAAAGAAATGGCTATGGAGTGGCTAGGAGAATTCTAGAGAGAAGGCAGAGCCCTTCTCTCTAGAACTACCCTTATTTGTGTCTTGTGATGCACAAAAAGAACTAAAAATATATGGAAAAAATTGCATTTATTGAGTTTTTCCATTGTTATTCGGGCACAGTCACTCCACAGTGAATGAGAAATTAGGGATCGGCTTGATTCAAAGTATCAAATTTACGCTGCCCCTGATTCAGACACTTCTAATTCCCCTCGCCATCCTTCTACTATCCATGTTGCATGGGAACCACCTCCGCTCCACTTTGCAAAACTCAATTTTGATGGCTCAAAACAAGATAATCGTTGAGGTGCATACTATGTTATCCATAATAACGAAGAAAAACTAATAAAGGCTGGAAGCGAATTCCTTTGGGAAACTCCAATTCTGGTGGCAGAAGCAATGGCTTTACATTATGGACTAATATAAGTCATTTCTTTGGGTATTAATAATATAATTATTGAAGGGGAAGACAAAGTTGTTCTACAGGCACTCAAAGGGCAAAGCAAAATCTCGTGGATCATCTTCAACCTAATCATGGATATAAGGCATCTGCTCCAACAGATTGGCCATTATCGCATTCAACATAAATTTCGCGAAGCAAATCGAGTAGCAGATTGGATGGCAAAACATGCGATGACTATTTCCGAAAGTTCCCATTGGGCTAACTCTCCAGCTGTAGCATTTCGCAATATTTTACTTTCAGATACGATGGGAGTGGCCCTGAGAGGAGGACCTTCTAATCGTTTTCCTTCTTACCTTCCAAAAAAAAAAATTCTAACATGGTGCATAAAAAAACATGATGCTCTTGTATCTTAGACTTTAAAAAAAATGGTTATAAGAATAAGATAATACCATCAATCTATTAATGGGATTTTTATGAGGTAAGGGCCTACACATATCCACTTTGACCATGATTCGAGCATAAACAATGCGTTCTTGAGTAGTAATTAGTGCATCAATGTGTAAAGGTCTACCCACAAAACTAGTTACACAATTAAGCTTTTCATATTCCCAACAATGCACAAGAAGATTTGGGAGTTTGACCCAAATTGGTATGTTAAGAAGATCCTTGTCAAACTTGTAATCAGCCGACCATAATTTCAGCAAAATAGGATATTATTGAAATAATATGGATTAGAATTAAGGGTTTCGTCTCTATCTGGTATGGATTAAACTTGAAGAGAAAATATCCACCAAATTGTAGAAAAATATCCTAAGTTGCTCAACAAAATTCCACACTTCCTAGGCAAATTATAGACTATATCTTTAAAAATTGGAGAGTCACTAAGTACACACCTGAATAAAGTTGTACTTCAAGCGTCTTCTTTTTTGGGAAAATGGTTAAGATTTATATTCCACTTTCCAAAGGATGCCAAGGCGACACCCCTTGGTAAAACATTTTTACAGTAAGGCATACCCGATGTAGGTACCCTGTGTTACAATCAATTATGCTCTACCACACAACAAATAACCTAATCTGTTAGGTATTGCATAAATCTACAATCATGCTTTGCTAAACTAAAAGCTCTTTGGTAAACTAAGAGCTTTATCTGTCTAACAATCATCCTCGTGTCTCGCTGCTGGATCAGGAAGATGTGCAAATTTCTCTCCTCCATATTTCATAGACAACAGCCATAAATGCAGCTCTTTTCAATCTCTGATGCATAGACTTACCCTCCGCATTTTTACACAACCATTTTACCTCATGCGGGAGATGTCAGGCCCTTCTTGTAACTCCAAGCCATCGCAGAACCTACCCCCAAACCTCGCCAGAGAAGTTGCAGCCAAAAAATAAGTGTGAGCTGGATTCAGCTTAACACTTACACTGTTCACATCTATTCACCCAGAGCATACCTCTGTGCTGTAAGTTGTCAATGGTGGCTAGTTTTTGTGAACATCTAGCCAATCAATGAAGCAATGACGCGACATGGCCAAATGCTCCCAAATGCTCCAAAATGGGATTTGCCCATTTAACTTTACCTCCCTTATGCCTAAAACTATCATAGGCTACTCTTAAGGAAAATTTCCCCCACCTCATCATCTTCTGCATATGAGTTTTTGCTTCTTCAATGCCACCACAATTCTGTATAAACTCATCTCTGACCTATAAGAGTTTCCTCCATTGCCAGGAATCCAGTTGCCTAGCCTTAACTTCCAAAAGGCTATACTTCTTTAAGTAATAGTGATGAACCCACCTACACCACACAGTTTCAGCATTCATATGTAATCGAGCCAAGTTCTTAAGTAAGGCAGCTTTATTCCTGCCCATCGCCTCCTTGATATTAAGTCCCCCTTCCTTCTGTGATTTACAAATTGTTGACCACCTAATCAGAGGCACCTGCACTTTCCTTCATTTTCCCCCACAAGAAATCCTCACAGAGCTGTTCAATTTTTGCACAGGTCTCCTTTGGCAAAGTATAAATAGCACACCAGAAATTATTTAAGCTGAACACAACTGAATTAAGAAGTTGGACTTTACCAGCATAAGATAGCATCTGTGTAGTCCAGTGGAAGAGTTTCTTCTCAATCTTCTCTACCAGGGACTTTCACAAAGCATGTGTCAGCCTAGATGTGGATAACGGAACCCTTAAATATTTGAAAGGAAGCTTCCCTTCAACAAAACCAGTCTCTTCCAAAATCAAGTTTTTTACATTATCACCCATGCCTCCAAAATATACACGTCTTCTCAACATTAGCCTTGAGTCCTGTCATATCTACAAAGAAATTGAAACATTCTATCATCTCCTTCACAGATCACCATGAGAAAATAACAGAAGGTCGTCTGCAAAGACCAAGTGGTTGAGCTGAACCCTGTGGCACTTTAGGTGGTCATAAAAGTCCGAGTTACTTCTAACACTTCTTAACATCCTTGAGAGGAATTCCATGCAGAGATCAAACAAAAAGGGGGACATTGGGTCACCTTGTTTGAGCCCTTTTTTCCCAGGGAAAAAACCATGTGCCTCTCCATTGAAAACTACATAATAAACTGACCCAGAAACACACACCATAACCCATTGAACAAATTGGCTAGGAAAACCAAAACTCTGTAGCATTTTTTGAAGGAATCCACAGTCAACTGAGTCATATGCTTTCTTTATGTCAATCTTTATCATGCACCTAAGGGAGATAGTTTTCCTATTATAATCTTACACTAACTCATGGGCCATACAGATATTATCAACAATATCATTGTCTGACAGAAAGGAAACCTGTTCTTATCCTACCAGAATATTCATAAGGGGGGTCATTCTATTAGTGAGGATCTTAGTGATGATTTTGTAAATCACAGACTAACAGGCAATTGGTCTGAATTCTGAGACAGATTAAAGCACATCAGTTTTGGGCACCAAAGTTAACAATGTTGCATGTACCTGTTTGAGCAATTCATTTGTACTGAAAAACATTTGAATTGCATCACAAACATCAGGTCCAACTAAACTCCAGCTCTTTTTGAAGAAATAAAAAGTAAACTCATCCGACCCCGGAGCTTTAGTATCTTCAATAGAGTTTAAGGCCTCCAGAATTTCATCATCAGTGACTGTGCTTGTAAGAAAAGGAGCAGACTCTGCTGTCACTTTTGGTCCTTCACTCAGCTTGCTATCATCATACGCAGATACAGGAGAAGCAGTCCCCAGAAGAGAGGTATAGAAATCCACTAATGCAATACTAACAGTTGTTTGGCCTTGCTGTATAGTTCCATGTCTATCCTTAATATATTGGGTGCGCCCCCGAGCTTTTCTCTCCTTGACTTTCGCAAAGAAATACCCAGAGCTTTCATCCCCATGAGCAATTTCTCTAGCTTTTGCCCATTGTTGATACATACTCATCTCAGCTTGCTGTAACTTCTTATAATGGGAGATAACATCCCTCTCTTCAATTTGTAATTGAGAATCAAAGGGATTAGACTGTAGCTGGAATTGAATTCTATACATATGATCTTTACTCTTTGCCACCCTATCAGAGTAGGAGTTATGTAACTGCTTAAGTTCAGCTTTCAACAGTTTCAGCTTGCTCATAATTTAAAACATCTTAACCCCCTGCATATCAGTTCTCCAGACTCTAGTAACAATGGAAAAGAAAGCAGGATCATCCACCCAACTATTCAGGAATTTGAACATCTTAGGTTTATGGTCATTCCATAGTATCCTCCTCTCAATATGATCATTGGAAGCATAGACTATAGAGACAAAACAAGCAAACTCAGCTGAATCCACCCTGCAATGTATGGCTTGACTACTCACATGCCATACTTGAACATTTACTCTTTGTTGGTTCAAAAGAAGCCAAATACAACCATTCCTATGAGCCTCGTAATTGAAACTATGACCCTAGTTAGCAAATTGTCTTCTAACAATTTTTCCTGCTTTGTGTTGTTTAACCCTGGTTTCAAGAACTTCCATAAAATCCACCTTGTGAGACATCATGAAGGCTTTCACCTCTTGCTGTTTTAAGGGCTTGTTAAACCCTCTAATATTCCAAATTGCACAATTCATGGAAGGGGTTCAGTAGTCCCATGTACCCCCACCACCACTACCTGCCTGCTTATGTCTACCTTCAGCATTGTTTCTAGTTGTGTTAGTCCCTCCTCCAACAGTATTATCCTCAGTCAAGGCTTGAAATCTCCCACCATTAGTAGGAATCTCAATCTCCTTTTTGTGTTGTCCCTTTTTCTCAGTATTTGAGACAGTCTTCTTCTGTGTTGTCATCTGCCCTTTTGTTGCTGGAGTCTTTTGAATCCCGCCTCTAGATTTTTCAGGTTGACTCTGCTCTACACTTTCTCCATTTTTGGTGCTACTAGCCACCTTTTCTCGCTTATCTGCCACCTGAGGGGATGAAGTGGCATGACCACTTTATTCTGGAATATGAGCTGTTACTGGAACAGATTTAGTCATAATGAACTGTTGCAAAAGCTCCTTTCATCCTGCATTCACTTTAGCACCCTGCTTGCATCCATGTGTCAAATGGCCTAGTCTACCACAGGTGTGACATTAGAAAGGTACCCACTCAAATTCCACTTCATGAGTGATCTTAACTCCAAAAGGAGTTGTCAAGGTTATGTTGTCTGGCAAATCCCTGGACACATCCACATCAATCAAGATTCTAGCATAAGACACCTTCTCTTTGCTAGCAGTGCATTTGTCAGCAAAAAGAGGCATGTCCACCTTACTAGCCACCTTGCTTAGTCCTCTTACTGGCCAAAAGTAAACATCCAGATCTGCGAAAAAGTCCAAACAGGAACCCTGCACACCTTTTGCTTGTCCAAGCCAAAACTAGGTGTCCATGGTCTAAGAAGAAACATCTTCCCACCAATTGTTCATGGCCCTTCCTTCAATACAAGGTTTCCATCTTTTGGAGTTTGAAATCCAACATAGTACCACCCCTTGTTATGGTAATAAATTGCTGGTCTAGCAACCTGATTCCACTTTGTAGAAACAAAGGCTTGAATGGTCTGCATCTTAGGTTACTGTAATACCCCGTATATTTTCAGTATTTTTCGAAATTAATTTATTATTTTCTAAAGTAGTATTTATTTAGTTTTATAGTCATTGGACTTAATACGTTGATTTAAGTTTGGTGTGTATTTATTTTTGTCTTTTACGTGAAAAAAGAAAAGTGAGGTATTTGAGTTCTACTAGAATCTGTCCAAGTCTCCACCGCCTCCCTATTTCTTAAAAGCGTGGTTCTTAGCTTTGCTTTTCAAAAGCCTTTCTTCGTGCCCCTGAGCAAAACCCACGACACCAACACCATCACCCACAATCCTCGACCACCACCACCGTGACTGCCCTTCTCTTCTCTATTTTCTTGCTAATCTCGAAACTCTACTGCCGCTCCTGTTACTTTGCTGTTGATCGGAGATTTTCGCTGCCTTTTTCTCTCTCCTGCGCATGTCTCTTTTCTATTGAGGGCGGAACTTCTCTCTCCTCTGTTCTAGTGCGCTGTTGTCGTTGCTGTTTGGCTGGTTGCAGACCACCACGAGGTGGTTGACGATCTAATTAGACCGCCCGAAGTCATGGGTTTGTGGCGTAGCTTGCCACCGTCTTCATCCTTTCTCTCTCCTAGTTGGTTTGTTTTCCAAAACCCTAAGCCCTAAATTGAATTGGGTATTTAGTGACTTGAATGCTGAATTGGGTTTTAATTTATCTATTTTGTTAATATGCATATATGATGGATGTTTGAGGATTGAATTGGAGGATTTATGGTGCGTAATGGCTTTCGGTGGTTCGATTAGAAGTAACTACATCTATTACGTAGGGTTCATTTTACATTCGTTTTGAGCCTTATTATGTGTGGGTGATTGATATGTTGGCATCAAGTTTGTGGGGTTGAATGATTGTAGTGTTCTGCTCTGATTTACACGCAAGGATATATTAGTTAGCTACTGTTTGGTAGTTTAAGAACTGTATACAGCTTACTTGGGCTCCTGTTTACTGTTTTGCTTGTTCTGTGTCATGTTACCTTGTTGCCTAGTATATCAAAGAGGTGATTTACATTGTTACTTACATGCTGTCTAGAATTAATTAGTGAGTATATAAAGATAAATCAGCTTTATCATAAATAAAAATATGTCAGAATTATAAACAAGGAATCCTTCTAAACAGGGTACTCAAAAGCGCTTCTTGAAAGCATGTTTTATAAATTAGAAGGTGTGTAATCGTAAAGGCTAAGCTTGTAGAAATACGTAAGCTTGGTTGTCCTTGTTAGAGAGCAACTAATGATAGACATATATAAGTAAAAGGAGTAGTTGAGTTATTGATCTTTTGTCGATGTATCGAACTATAGGTTACGGAGGTTATCCTACTTGAACTTTGATAGGTGTGTGTAAACTCGATTTCAGTACAAGATACTATACAACTAGCTAGTAGCTACTGATGGTTTGTTTATGGGAGCAAGAGCTGCCTTTGATTGCCTATTTAGTTTGAGAAGGGTGCATGTCTAGTACTTGTTTAGAAAGTGTTTTCATGATTAACATGTATGGAGAACCATTTTGAGTATTGGCTATGGCGATTGAATTCCAGAGAGAGTATGAATATATAAAGAAAAGATTAAAGCACGCTTTGCTAGTTTGTTTGGTAGAGACTTATGTTTATGTGTATGTTTTGTTAGTAAGTTTGTGCCTACTACATGGTCTATCAAAGCAAAAGTTTATATGTTCTTTTAAGTTGAGAAGAATAATGATGAGCAAGGAGTCAGCTCCTTAGGTTATGTATAGTACAAGCAAGTTATACTGGAAAGAAATGTACAATAAAATGACGCATTGTGAAACGTCATAAGAAAGGAAAGAAATGAAGAGCTATTAAGTTCTCAAATAAGATAAAAAAAGAAGAAAGAATGCTGATATATTGTTACTACGAACTAGATGTAGATATGTGAGTAATTATGTCATGTGTTGTGCTAAAGCCATAAGATGCAAAAGAAAAAAAAAGCTACCTAAGCTACTAATAACGTAAAGTGGAAGATGGCTCTACGCAGTAGGAACCTATGGGTACTCCAGATGTGTTATATGGGAGACGTCCCCAGAGCTTAGCTGTGGTCCCCAATTGTGACCTAGCCCCCAGTTGTGGCTATGACCCCCAGTTGTGGTCAGCAGGTCTAGCACATTTAGCCCCCAGTTGTGGTCAAGGGTTTAAACTCCCCCGAGATGTGGCGGCCCTAGGAACCGCTCCCTTATGCCCAGCTCAGTAATGCAAGATTAATAATAAAAGCTTTCTTAAACTAGCAAGATAACCAGAGTTATAGAGGTCATCTAAAGATTGATACTTGCTTATGTTTTGTGTAGGATTGATGATGTATCTTCAGTGTAAATGCTATGGCATTTATAGACGCAAAATAAGTAGATTAAAGTGTATATAGGAACTGAAGCATGTTTTATACGTTTAGACTTGATTTGAATTTAGAATGAGCTTTATGTGCTAGATGTGAGTTACCAACATTGCAGATCTTGCAAATTCTCACCTTTTTGCAGATTAAAGTTTATGTATATACAGATGCTAGTGAGGAACGTTTCAGATAGACGTATACAAGGAAATAGTAGTTTGTTCTTTTATTAAGATAGTTGTAATTAAATAGACCACCTAGACTAATATTGAGATTATTGTTATTATTAGTTTTCAATTGAAGAGCCTTACACTCATTCGTATGAGTGAGTGTGGCGGTAGCGCCCCGGATGTTATTAGAGTCTTCCGCTGGGTTGTTGGATTTTGTTTTATATTTTTGTTAAGCAGGTTTTTATAAGCCTCTTATTAGGCTGGGTAGTGTATTTACAAAAGGAACTCTGCCGGATTTTCGGCTCGAGCTTGTTTATTTTTATTTATTTATTTTAGTAGAAAATTCGGGGTGTTACAGTTACCCCCAACCACAAAACCAACCAAAGCATTTTCCCAAAACTCAATTTCCTCTGTAACATCATCAAGATCAATCTGCACACTTTCAGAATTTGCAACTTCAGGGACAAACTCTAGTTTCATTCCATGAGCAGGGTTCCTGTTATTTTACGACCCCCGCTTGTTTCCCCTTCCAAGAATTATTCGGGCAAGCTTGATTTTCCTCCCCATTTTTCCATGTTTCCAAAATCTCCCAATTTTAGGTCTTAATTCCCATATAATTCGAATTGACAATTTCACAAGAATTATCCAGATCAGTGTTAATCGCATGAGAAACAGGTATACAATCTTCCCCCTTTTCCCCAATTTCAGCAATTGGTTAATCAACTAAAACACCTAAGGTTTCAACATGAACAAGTATATCATCATCGAAAGAACCCTCAACAATTGGATTATCTCGTACAAAAGCCAGGAAACCCAGATCATTAGGGTTGGTTGAATAAGGCATCCTTCCATCTTTATTACCGAATTGAGCTTTTCATTACTAGCAGTAAGTTTATCCAGATGAGGGTTCAAGAACTCACCGAACTTCAATGGCGATTTAGGGCTCCTTTGTTGCGGAACTCCATTCACTTCCTCACCAATCATAGTCTCAACAGTCGTGATTTTTGTGGGCTTCTTTTTTGGAGGTCTACCTGGTTTACTAGGTCCAGCCATGGCAGTGGGTGGTGTTCAAGAAGCATGAAACGTATCATTCGCCACCAGAGCAAAACGAGCTCTCAAAGACCGCCTAATTGTACTCTTTTAGTTACTAACAATGAATTTATATATGTTTAGTCTCCAAGCGTCTTCTTGCTTTTTAAGAGTGGTTGTATTCAATTAAACAACCATGGATGTTCCCTTCATCTCTAGTGGAACATAACTAAGAGTTAAATCTTTGTTCACCGCTCGATTACTCAGTTCTAGAGGGTCAACACTAACTCGAACAGGAATCTCCATCATCGGTTGCACCGAGCTTTTGGAACAGACCAATTTTTCGAACAACAAAAGAAGAGTTCGGCACCAAAATCTCTTTTTTCGATGGATCATCTTCGATATTTTCCAATTCACCAATCCATTAGGCCATAAGTCATATATTCTACTTTCGATATTAGTTGGTTAGGCAACAATATTTGTTGATCAAATATGTTGCTGCGAAAATGGATGATTCTGAACATTTTCCACGACCTTGAGCATCACTTTGTTCTTTGTTATTTTCAACATTTACTTCTATGATGTTTTCAACATCATTATATTTTTTCGATTACTTCGCCATTATTGAGTTCAGATAACCATCAGTTATATGCCTTCCACTTCTTATTAGTTTGTAGGAGCAACTTATCAAAGATTGTACAAAAAGAGATACTTACCATAAGGATATTTTGATACCAATATTTTTAAGCATTACAAAGAATTAACTTGTTTACGTGTTATAGTCCTGGATCTACCCAACTTGTTGTCTCACATCTAAGGTCACATTATGATACCACTAAAATATGTCACACCTTGTGCCGGGGTAGTAGGTGTAACAACCGACAACTCGACTTTTTCAATTTCGTCTACGAGCTAAGGCTTTCTTTGGAAATAAATAAAACTCCGTGTTTACACCCGGAACTTTAGCAAATTTACAAATCAAAATAACAGTGATTTCCTATTAATAAGTACATGACTAATATTCAAATGACAACACACAAACATAAATTTCTTCTGAATTGACGTTCACATCCAAAGAGGGGTCTCAAAGATCCAACTCTCTCGCATACCCCTCATTAAAGTCATCCCTAGTGCATTGGAGGCCCTGTGCTATAAATATAAATGGTCATGAGAAATATAATCACATCAAAATAAGAATTAAATCAAAAGACTAATGAAGACTTCTTCTTCTTTTTTTAAAATATTATCATCCTTTTTAAATATGAAATCTCATAATAAGTATCTACTAGTGTAATACCCCATATTATTATTTATTTTAGAATAATAATTACTTAAAAATAAAATGTGAAATTTGATTTAAAAATATTAATTGGGCTCATGAATGTTAGAAAGCCTAATTAATGTGTGAGTTTAGTTTTAGATCTAATTAAATATAATTAGGCCAAAATAAATTAAAGAAATTTGGGTTCAATTCAGTAATGGTCGAAATATTGTAGCAATATTTGGCCATGATTTTTGGCTCCCTTGGCCGGAATTATGGGCAAGAAATCGATTTTTATTTTTCAAAAATTATTTCGAGAAAGGTGAGATTGAAAGGAAGTTGTTTTGGAGATTTTTATGAAGGTGGGTTGAGATAAAGAAAGAATAGATTTAGGTTTCCTAAATCTACTTAATTTCCTAATTAACTGACACTTTGCTTAAACAAAAAAACACACGTCTCTCTCTCTCTCTCTCTCTCTCTCTCTCTCTCTCTCTCTTTCTCACGTTGAACCGTTCGAAAATAAGGGGAAGAAGAAAGAGAAAATTGCCACTCTTTCATAATTCATCTTCTTGCTCAAATTTAATTCTAATCTTTACAAGTAAGTGTTTTTAATTGCTTTTTGATTCATAAAAGCTTTGATCTTGATTCAAATGATTGTTTTATGAACCCTAGCATGTTTATGGAGCAAACCCTAATTTATGTTTTGACCTAGTGTTGCTAGATTCTAATATTATGCATGTGAGGATCATGTTTAGGGTTAAATTTGAAATTTTTATTGAATTTGAATCAAATGTCAAATTAAAGTTTGGATCTTTGTGAAATTTATTAAATCTGTAACTATTGAAAATATTCAGATTTAATTAGGGTTTGAGTTTGTTAAATTGATTAACAAAAAAAAGAGGCTAAACCCTGCAACGCACGGCATGTCGCGTCTTCATGCCATGGCTGTTGCCGGGTGCCAGCCACTGTTGTGGCAGACCGGCGGTGATCCGGTGGTGGTGTTGTGGTGGTTGTTGATTTGGGTGTTTGGCTTTTGTTTTTAAGTGTTGACATCAATTAGGGTTTATGAAAAGTTTTTCTAAATTTATTTATGAAAGTTTGGTTTGAAAAGTCATTGAGCATGCATGAGTAATAAATTTTCAGCTACTTAACTATTTAAGTTTAATGAGCTAAACCATCTTTAAAGTTTAATTTAGAGGTTTAGAGGTCAAGGTATTGACTATAAGATTGTTGTGGATTTGTTAGGGCCCGTTGACCCCACTTGAACTTAAGGACCTTACATGACTGTTGAATTGCCTTATTGCTCTAGGTATATTCATGTCTAAATGAATTATATTGGTTCAATGTGAATATTGTGATAAAGGGATAATTGATATTTATTTCCTTATGATAATTCGTATAGAATTATGAGATCATGAATGCATGTTGAACAATGTTAGAAATTCACTTTATGTAGCAATGATTACTTGTTGAGATTCATGTTAGATGATGCATGTTAATCTTTGTAATTACGTGGAGTAATTATTTGTGATATTGAACTAAAGATATGATTAATTTTTGTTCAATTTGGATTTAGCCTATCGCTATTTGGATCATGTTAGTAAGCATGTTATTTCAATAAGTTAATGTGATTTTGACTATTGAATTGGTAAACAGTATTGGAAATCTGTAAAAGGTATATTGTTAGGTGGTTGTGAAATTTGAGTGTTGATGCTCATTCATGTAAACTTATTGCTATCAGAATTGTCAACCTAAATTGTTCATTTTGTAACTATTGAGTAGTTACCTGAGAATGCCAAGATATGAGTATTACTTGTTTATGTTATCACTTTATGAAAATGATTATGAGAGTAATACTTCTTTGGTAATGGATCCATCGAAAGACGCGAATGGAAATTTGTCACTTGATATATTGGGCAGGTCTATGTCTGCGAGTCGTAGCCACAATGTAATACTTCTATCCATATATGATTATCGTGCAAGTTAGTTTTGTGGATGAAACAGTTCTTCTTGTAAACCTAAGGGTTGAGAGAGGGTATGCATACCTAGGAACAAAGAGGTACTTCTAGGAGTCATCTATACTCCGGGATGGTTGATCCCTCTTTTTGCTGTTATGCACGGGACTAAGATCCTATTTGAATCGACTGCGGTTGGTTTGACAATTCATGCGATTCTCTTCTCTCTAATGAACTTGGCTAATGGATAATAATAAATATTGATTTATTATTTGGTGATTGATGTGTGTCTTAAGTTTAAGCATGTTTTCTTTATTTATTCAACGCATTATTATTATTTCTATTGAGCATGTTGGCTTGACAGCGTAACTGATTGGTTGTTTTTCCTTTTGTTTGTTGTCCATTTCTCTTTAATGGTGGCCTTATGATGAACCTATACGAAATTCGTTCGTATGGGGGAGTAGATTGATAGGATTTGTGTAGCTCGTGTTGGGAGCTAGAAGAGGCGATCGAAGAAGATATTTTACCTTCTAAAAATATTTATTTATTGTTTAGACACTTTCAGATTGATGTATTATTGGGAGTTTATTGTAATAAGATTAATTCTCTTGCATGAGAATTAATAGTTTAATAGTTCTTATCATTTGATTTATTTGTTTTAAGTCTAGTTGGAAATTAAGATAGTTATTACTTAATTATCTAGTATGCTTTGTTTGGGATTAAAACATTTGTTTCTTTCTAACTTTGTATTTAATTTGAACGTTAAATACGGTGGCGACGCTTCG
The DNA here is from genome assembly GCA_038025085.1 of Tetragonia tetragonoides. Lineage (NCBI taxonomy): Eukaryota > Viridiplantae > Streptophyta > Magnoliopsida > Caryophyllales > Aizoaceae > Tetragonia > Tetragonia tetragonoides. The sequence goes on along the minus strand of CM076143.1, from coordinate 28,143,098 downwards.
AATTTCTAGAGTTTTTCTGCTGCAACTCGTGATTTTAAATGATTTTAAATTAGTCGGAAATTTGGTGTGTTACAATTAATATATATAAAAGTCTAGTCATCTTCTCACTTCCTAATCTCTTTTAATTTTCAACATATAATATGGTCCTCTTGCCCTTCTCGATATTTTTGCGCTTCTATATCATCACCTATTACTTCTCATTTTTTATACCCATCCTATTATTAGAATTCAGCCATTTAAAAAGGGATAAATAATCTTTGTTTGTATTACTAATATTCATTATTGACAAAAAATGAGGAAGCAATCACTCTCTATCAACAGAATAAATTGCTAATGTTCTAATCCCCGTCCATCCCCAAAGAAAATAAACAAAAACTATTCAATTTAGTCAATATGCACTTCTTACTGTTATATATCAAAAGAGTTAATTTGGAAGAATAGTTTGGACAGGAACTTGTTCTTAAAACTATAATTCAGTGACGATCTCGACAAGTAGTATATATAAGAAGAAATGAGAAGAGATGGTTGAATTGATGGGAAGGATAGAGAAAAAAAGAGAAGAAACAGAGGGGGTGAGGTGGATTAGAATGAATGAGTTTTAAGTTCTAGCACATGATGTTTATGGAAAATGAAAAATATGGGCATGACTGTTGAGACTTTTAGATCCAATTAGAGAAACAAATGCAAAAGAAGAGAGATTACACCCAAAAATAAATTTGGATCGTTCAAAATTTTGAGGCCATGTGCGTGTTCGGTCGAGCTGGCAACAACCGCAACACATGCTAAATGACGGGCATGCCCTCGCTGAAACGGATTTGAATAGTGACCAATTTGAATTGTGGCATATATAAGAGTAAGCTTAATAACACATAAAGGAAATAATACAAATATAACTGGATCAAGCATGTTTGAAAGTAATATTAGGTAATTTCTACAACATATTCAATAATTTTTTTTTTCTCAAAGTCTTAACAATAATGGTATTGGTAAAAGCAATTCCAGTCTAGCTGTGTGCACAACAAGAAAAAAAAGCTTGGGCGACGGACATTTTCGTCGCACAATCTCCAAAAAATGCGCCCAAAGTTGGGGTGACGAAAAAAAATGTCGCGAGACCGTCGCCCAAAACGGGTCGCGCAAAGTTTGGGTGACGGGATGGAAAACGGGTCGCAGAATAGAAATTGTCTCATCATTCCCCTCCTGCACATCAATGACAGGAGCTGTTGCAACTTCTGCGTTTTTCCACATTGATTCATTATTATCATTCTCATCGTCTTTAGGGAAATCAAAATAGTTACAGGGACTTGTATTTATAACTAATCTCCATTGAGGTCCGTTGTGAGTCGAAACATAGAACACTTGCTCACTTTGGGAAGCCAATGCAAATGGCTCAGTTGTTTGTAGCTTACGGGTAACATTAATAAATGTAGCACCAAGTTTATCTCTTCTTATCCCCCTCCCCTCATTGTACACGTCAAACTAGTTACACCTAAACAATACAACATTCGAACTTGTTTGATTTTTCAAACCATCATATTCTAGCACAATAACTTCCTCCAACACTCCATAAAAGTCTTTTTCCCCACTTTCTATATCCCCTTTAACCACAACACCACTATTTTGAGTTTTACATTTCCTTTGCCGCCTTTTTGTGTGAAATCGAAACCTATTCATGACAAAACCCTCATAACAATCACACCCTTCATTGGACCTCGAGCTAAACATAATAACTCTTTGGTTACTCTTTCATCTCCTTCATTCCAAACCTTTGTAATCTATCATAATTGTAAAAATGAAGTTCATATAAAACTAATAGTTGATAGAATTTAATCAGAAATTGCAATAATTCAATATATATAGGTCATCTTAGTATCTTACTCTACTCTAGAACCATTTGCAGAAATCAGTTGTATGATCCATAACATTGTCATACTCACTGGTAATTGAAAAACTAGCAATCAATTAGTATCTATCATCATACATGAATTCAGGATGACTCTTCAGTAGAATGAAACTTACTGAAGAAAATGTTGTACTTCGACATAATTTTTAAGGACATAAATCCGAGCTTTTTCTCAATCATCAAAACTCAATTTCTTTATATTCGCCTTTCCCAAAGACTTTCTTGTCTTAGAAAAAGCTGACAGTCAATGTGATACATCGGACTCCATACTTTCATTTTGCTCGACACGGTTGAATTGTGTTTCCGTCATGGACAAGTATCGAGAACAAAATGTTAAACACTCATCTTCAATATAAGGATCTGCGATTGACCCCTCTGGACGAGCTCTATTACGCACATATGTTTTATATACACGCATAGCCCTACAAATGAAAAAACTGTTATTTGAATACCTATTTTAGATCAAATAATACTAGTTAGTGTTAAATGAAGCAGGTTATATTACCTCTCAAAGCGAAACATCCAACGGTAATGCACGGGCCCCGCTATTTTTTATTCCTTAGCCAAATGCACCGGCAGGTGCACCATCACATCAAAGAACGCAGGAATGAAAACGCGCTCTAGCTTGCAAAGGGTAATTGCTATGTTCTTTTCCATTTGCTGTAGGACTTCTACCTTCAAAGCCTTTGAACATAGTTGTTTGAAATACAAACTAAGCTCTCTAAAAGGTTCCAAAACTTTTTCGTCCAAGATACCGTAAAATGCCGGTGTGAGCAAATCTTGCATGAAAACATGGCAATCATGACTTTTAATTCCTAAAATCTTTCCGTCATCTAACGTGACACATCTTGCAATATTTGATGAATATCTATCGGGAACCGCCACACTTGACAACAAGGTCACTACTTGTCTCCTCACTGCTAATGACAATTTGAATGGTGCTTTGGGAATTATGTACTTGTCACCTACTAGGTTAGGCTTCAACTTTTTATGCACGCTTATTTTTGCAAGATCCAATCGAGCATTTAAAGAATCCTTATTCTTCCCTGCAATTTCCAGCAATGTACCTAGGATATTGTCAACAATGTTCTTCTTGATATGCATTACATCCAACATATGTCGAATTAATAGGTGTCTCCAGTAAGGCAATTCAAAAAATATACTTATTTTCTTCCATTGGGGTACCAAATATCTATCACCTCGCTTGCGATTACGTGAATCATCCTTCGTTCCCAAACTCAACATTCTCATACCCAAAGAGGTGCTCGAAGACATCATGGCCACAAAGTTCATTAGGAGGCGACCCCATCTCCACGCTTCCTCCAAATGAACTTCTATTAAGCCTCGCTCCATTTATGACCGAATTCTAGAAACCTTCGATGACCCATGGAGCACCACTTGTGACCGTGAACTAATCTTCTAGACCATGTATCAATATGACAGTTAGGACAAGCAAGAAAACCATTAGTGCTCCATCCAGACAAATTGGCATACGCGGGAAAATCTTGAATAGTCCACAGTAACAAAGCTTTCAAATCAAATGACTCCCCAGTATGGGCGTCATATGTTTTGACCCCAACTTCCCACAATTGCTTAAGTTCATCAATAAGAGGTTGTAAGAACACATCTATGTTATTTCCCAGAGATTTAGGGCCAGGAATTAACAAAGACAACATAATATTAGAACTCATCATACACATCAAGGGAGGCAAATTATATGGGACCAACAACACTGGCCACATGCTATATCTGCTACTCATTTGAGCACCTGGATTAAATCCATCGCTAGACAAAGCCAACCTCACATTACGTGCATCAGCTGCAAAGTTAGGATATAACCTATCTACATGTTTCCATGCCTCGAAATCAGCCGGATGTCTCAAGATCCCATCATATGGACGTACTTCCTTATGCCATCGCATATGGCCAACTAATTTTGAGGACATAAACATTCTTTGTAACCTAGGAGCAAGTGGAAAATGGCGGAGGACTAACTGTGGGACTCGAGTCATTTGTTGTACGCCACCGACATTACTTTCATTACCTTCAACGACCCTGTCCTTCCATCTAGAGGCATGACATTTTGGGCATTTATCCTCTCCAGCATACTCCTTCCTAAACAGGACACAATGATTGACACATGCATCAATCTTAACATAACTCAACCCTAAAACTTTTGTATACTTTTTGGCTTGATAAGAAATTTCAGGAAAATTGTTATCATAATTAAATGCCCTATGCAATGCCTTAAGTAACATGGAGAAACTTGTTCACTCCATTTATTACTCACTTTGATATGAAGCAGTGTAACAATAAATTCCAGTCTCTTGAATGTCTTACACCCCGGATACAACTCTGCCTCTGCGTCTTCCATCAACTCAAAAAACTCTTTCGGCACCTGATCATCCCCAGCCCTACCATCAAACCCCATATTTTGTTGCTCATTATCCCCTGGTGGAATGATAGAACCTCCAACATTTATAGTATCAAATATTAATGGAGTCATATTATCACAAGTCGTTACATCATCATCCTCACATAATTGTTCTCCACCATCACTACTATCATATTGATCCTCAATTTCTGCATGGAAAACCCAAGGATTGTAACTTCTAACTATACCATATACTAACAAGTGATATTGTATCATACTTCAGGCACGAACCAACTTCAAATTACAATTCAAACATGGGCACTTCAACTTAGTTCCGTCTTCTTTACCTCCAAAAGAAAACTCTAAAAACTCATTACAACCTGCTATGTAATCTAGTTTTTTCCTATCACTTACTCCCTTGTGATTCATCCAACTACGATCCCCACTCATCCTTTAAATATTAATAAAGTAATAATTAGCAAACATTATAGTAATGACATAATTTATCACCTACTTATGGCATTAATAGTTCATACTTAGATTCAAAAGCATAACATTTGAGCACAAAAAGATGTTAAAAATTTCCAACATGTAGGCACACTTAATATATGCCCAAATACCAAACAAAAATCTCACATCAATTTAACATGATTATTTGAAGCATTCAATTATCTCAGTATGAATTTTTAGCATGTATTCTCTAACAAGCATTTTTTTAGGGTCTAACAAGCATTAGATGCACCAGCTTATACTCCTAGTAATATCTATCTTTAATTATCAAGCAAGGTTTTATATCATGCTCAATTGACTAAAAAAATATAGTCACTACTCATACATAATTTATAAAAATATTTGCAGAAACACAAAGCTCATTCAATCCACAAAGGTGAGTGGGAAATGGTGACAATTCAGTTACTTTGTCCTTTTGTGAAATTAACTCCTAAATGACTCCTTCATTTGACTGAAATTCCCAGTAACTTGATCTGCAAAAATCATATTGAAGGGCGGGGGTTAATCATTTTGACTTTAGGATACATTCGAAATCACAGTGAACAAAATTGCGCTCATGAGAAGCAACAAAATACAAGAAAACTAATAAATTGAAGGATAAATATGAGAAGGCATGGGCAAAAAATGGGAAGATTATGTGACGGGGAGGGGTGAGGTCAACTAATACATTGAAGGAATTTGCTAACATAATTAAACTTCAAGTTGTTGGCTGTTCATAAAAATAAGAGAGTAAGCATTCAACTTTATACAAGCAGGTTCGAGGAAGTATATATATTTTTATGTATATAAGCATGCATTACAATGCTACACCACCAAACAAAGCCTGCATTACAATGTTACACCACCAAACATTCACAATACACTGAATCTAAGAGAGTGATATGAACGTCAAAAACCAAAGCACTTTAGTTTATTGTCTGACTCTCTTTAACAATTATTATTATTGATTCTCCACTACCCATATCAGAAAAATATCAAATCATGATTTTAAAAGGACACCTAACATCAACATCAATTAAATATATAATTTAAAAGGAAACAACACAAAAAAGCCAATGCCTTCATAAAGTCAATGCTATTTTATATCAATATTGTTTTATTTAATCAGTTGCCACAATTTAAGAAAAATATACATTGTTCATGGTTCTCGGTTTTGTCACTTTTGGGTTTGCCAACCTGAAAGTCATTAACAAATAATGTTGGAGTCTTTATTTTTTAATTATTTTGTTGCTTCAAAAGTTGGGTACACCTAATTTGGTGTTACTCTCAATTTAAAATTTCAATTAATCAAATCTGGGTTGTGTTCTGCCCCATTCCCAAATGCTGGCTAATCTCCCCTAAAAAATTGTTTCTTGCTGCAGGTAAAGTATTGCTTCTTTTGCCTTACAAAACAAAAACAATATACAGGGCCTTTAAATTTAGATCTATATATCAACAGCTTCATCATACTTTGAGACTTACTAAAAGAATTACAACAGTACAGCTCTGAAAAGTCACAAAGCACTCAATTCAGCGAGAAGGAAAGAGGGGAATGGGGAACTCAAGCACAATCATGAACTACAAACACAAAAACGAAATCTCACACAAACTGAAATGGATCAAGGAGGTAAAATTTTGCCAGGTACCTTTAATTGTTCAAGAAATCTTCAATGTCTATAGAATCCTCGCAAGGGAACTGTAAGACTTCTCCAGAATTGTAATCCTACTCTTTGAAAAGGTAGACACGGATGGAGAGAGAAGAGAGATGCAGTAAGGGCTTAGCTAAGATGAAAAATCCTCGCAAGGGAACTGTAAGACTTCTCCATAATTGTAATCCTACTCTTTGGAAAGGTAGTCACGAATGGAGAGAGAAGAGAGATGCAGTGAGGGTTTAGCTAAGTTGAAAAATTGAAAAGAAAATGTAGAATTTCATAGTAGAACAACACAATTTCACATAATCAGCCCGACTTAGCAAAATCCACCCAAAATTCTCATAAGAAGTCACCACAATCGTACAAGTGAGTTGTAAAATTAGCGTTCGTGCCTATAAAACATACTCAGGTGAGAGATGAAAATTTAAGCTTCATTAAATCTGCTAGATTAGGGTTCTTCATACTTGAGAGAAAATGAAATATTTGTATTAGGAGTTTCAAGCTTTAGAGATGGTCTGAGAGTTGAAATTACGTTCTGATATGTTTCTATTTTAGGGTTAAGAAATTAAAAAGGAAAAAAGGGATTGTGAAAGAAGAAGGAGGGACTTTCGATTTTTTGGAAAATTTTGGCACAAGGCAAGACGCGCCTTTTTGTTGCCCAACAGTTGAGCGACCCATCATAAATTTCGTGGCCCAAACTGTATAATTTGACCGCTTATTTATTTTTCGTGGCCCAAAAACGTAGTAATGAACGACGATTTTTGTTTTGCTCGCCCAAATTGTTATCAAATGGGCTACGCTTTAGCATATCCGTCGCCAAAAACACATATGGCTACGAAACAGAATTCAGCCACCCAAAATAAATGAATTACGTCGCCTAAGCCTCTTTTTCTTGTTGTGGTGCCAGTCCACGATAATAAGAAATAAAAATTATTTATTCAATGTGTGCTTAGCATAGGAATCCAATTTATTAGTTAAGAGCTTACTAGTCATATAGTTCAGAGTTAGAAAATATTAGAAATTCCTGTAAAGTGTCAGATATGGATGTTCAAAATCAAACACATGTTTTTCGCGAGTGTTCAATTTATTCTTATTTCAAATAATCGCCAATGCAATTTCTTTTCATTTCTAAGGTTTCATACATAGTTATGTAATACATATTCACGTTCGATCCAATTTTTCATACAATATAACATGCATACTTATCTTGCGCTCTAGTGTCTGAGCCATACCAACAATATTAGTTTTCATATACACAAAAGTTAAAGTATAAAGAATCACTTACCTCGACGTTTAATTTGTGTTTGTCCATATAAACATAAGTAGTATTTGTTAAAAAGTTTAGCAGAAGCCATTGTATTGGTGTCACACAAGTTCAAAATAAACAAGCGAGAAAACACAAAATCGAGTATGATCTACAGAATCGTTACATGACCAAAACCAATCCACTATCACAAATGTTATATTCACAAGCGTATCAACATCTCGATCACAATAGTTTTAGTTGTACTACCAATCTGACTCAATTGTGTTTCCCCTACTAGAGATAACAAAGTGTCAACTCGGATTTACAATGTATCATTTCATGTGATCACCTCGCATAATAACATCTCACTCACGGTGTCTCGTCAAAGCCCCAAGGGCTTCCACACTCTCACATAGAGCATCCTACTTACATGGCTCTGGGCACACACTCCTAATAGTAAAAGTTGAGACCTCTATTTATAAAGTTTTCATGGATAACAATCCTTAAACTAGTTCAATACATTTTCTTCATGACATTCAAGTTTAATAAAGATATTTCAATAGTCGACAAAATGAGTAAATTATCCATAAGTAGGTCGGTAGAAAATATTCAAAATCAGGTACTTTTGCAGACTATGCGCTCCACTAGACAAATCGGAATTACCCCTTAAATCGCCCGTGTTTATGAGTGCACGTTGTTCTCCAAAACAGCTCTTGATGGACTCCGTCCAGCGACGTTTTTTTTACATAGGCAACATGGACAATAAGATATACCTCCGACCTTATGACATCATCTTAATTAGGATTCATCTATCCAACAATTTTCACAGCCTCTAGCCTTAACTACTCTTTGTGCTCAGTGGAGGGGGGGGGGGGGTTCACGGGCGTGTTTGGGTTTGTGTGTATGTGTAGTGCGCGTGTTTGTCATTTAAGGGATAAGACAAATATTTATAGTAATAAATAATGAATATGCTAATGTCAATGAACATTATTATTGATAATCCCTTTTATCCTTGGTCATTACTTTCATTAGAGTTTCATTCCTTCCATCATATTTTCTGGGGACATTTCTCGCATATTTTTTTTTTTTTTGGAAAAAGGTAAAATTTTCCATTGATAAATCCCAATATGGGGAAACAAAATCCTCCAAGCCTTACAAGTACCCTATGTTGTGTTAATCAATGAGAATATCACAATATACCTAGTAAATCCTCTTCTTTTCTATCATTTATACCTATCATCCTAGCACATGTATTGATCTTTATCTATCGTACAATTATCGCATACATTGATCTCTAAACACTCGTAAATTCCTCTCCCACCAAATCTCATATATAATGGTAACGAAAGCTGTTCTCCTAATCTGCATCAACATTGACTTCCCTTTGCAATATATAGTCATCCAGCGAATCTCTTGGCCGAAACTCAAGACATCTCTCTGTATCCCTACCCACTGCATGATCTGCCGCCAAATGTCAGAGGAGACATGACAGTGAAAAAATAAATTTGAGCAATCTTGAACACAAGAGCTGCAAATACCACACTTTGTGTTGACAACCATCCGACGAGTAGAGTGAGCACTGTGTGGGAGTAACCTCCTGTGGCATGTCATCCAAGCAACAAACGAGTGCCTAGGTCTTGCACCTCTCTCCCAAATCATTAAGTGCCAGCTCACTCTATTCTTTGTTCCTCTAAATATGTCATAGGCTCGCTGCATATCGAGTTTCCCCCCATTAACCATGCGTTGCAAAGACACTTGTGACACTACTTTTTATCTCCATAGTACTGAATTATCCTATCTGGCCTTGTGCAACATCTTCTTCTAGGCAACAGAATTGCCTTGCTTAGCAGATATATCCCAGAATTGCTGCTTGTTTAACAGGTAAGCATGAATCCATTGTGACTAGCTTCCACCCCCAATATGCTGCAAACAGCAAAATATTTTTACAGACAACAACAAGGTTTCAATTGTGATACCCCAATATTTTCCATAATTATAATATCGATTATAATTCATTTATAAATAATTTCGGAGATTTAAATCGTATATTTATACAATGATTCGATTTATTCAATTAAAGCCATAATAATATTAATTATTATTATGGGAATTTCGTGATTTATATTTATCGAATTGGGGGATTTAATTAAATTGTTTTATGTATGAATAACGTTTATTCATATTGTTTTAATTACTTTTAATTAGCATGTAAATCAAAAAATTATTCCTAAACCTAGTGGGATTGACCTTGGTTGGCTGGAGACCTATATAAGCAAAAAGATGAGCAACTTCATCAGTTTACAAAACTAAACCAAACACTCACAAGCTTTCTCTCTCTCCTCTCTCTCACGGCACACACACACACACACACACTCTCTCTCCTCTTCCTCTCAACTGCCGTCCCTCTCTCTCACCTTGCTCAGCCGCCCAGTCACCGGAGAGCCGCCAGGATGCCACCGCCGCTGAGCTACTTCTCTCTCTCTCTCTCTCTCTCTCTCTCTCTCTCTCTCTCTCTCTCTCTCTCTCTCTCTCTTTCTCCTTCTCTCTCTCACGCTCAATGTTTCTCTCTCCCTCTGTTTCCGCAGGCCGCGCCACCAGGCCGCGCCTGGGTGGTCGCCGACGAGTGGCCGACGTTGCTGGGCCTCCCCCCACCCTTCTCTCTCGCGCTCGTGATCTCTCTCTCACAAGTATATGGATTTAATCGAATAGTATAAAAGATTATCGTATCCACAGGGAGCTAGTATATCCAAGTATTAAGTTTTCTCAAATATATAACAAGCTAAGCAATTCGAATTGGATTTTTGTTGTTTCAAACCAAGAAAATAAAGCGAATAAAATTTCGAGAGTCTAGCAAGTTAAAAAGATCTAGGGTTGACTACACTTAACTAGATTATTTAATGCGATAGATAAACTCAACTAGTATATCAATGTTAATCGTTGCAAGGACGGATAAAGAAGCCTAAACCTTCTCTCAAAGCGATAAAGGCAAACTCAATGCGAACTTAACTGCCTATTCTCATGGAGTCAAGTAAAATTAAGAGCATGAAGAACGAAAATCAATCCAAAGCCCACAAGATATTCTAATCTAGTTTTGTGATTAGGCAATCAAGATGATTATTCGAAGTCCGACAATTAGCATTCCCCTTTCGATTTTATACTAATCATCCAAGTATTCAAAACCCTCTTTCAAGAAATATGAATAACAATAAGCAAACAAATAATCATGTGCAACGATTCAACAAACTTGCTAGCATCAATTTATCAAGACATCAAGTAACCCAAATTAAACTTCATCAACCCTAGAATAAGAAAATTAGCTACTCATGATTAAAGAAACTAATAAGCAAATGATAAGAATCAATCTAAACATGCCTTAGCATACTCAATGAAATAACAATCATAAACTAAAGGATTAAAACTAAAAGCAATTGAGAGGGGGGAAGAGAGAGAGTAGGGATGAGAGATAAACCAAGAAGCTTCAATTAAAATTGCCCAAAACTTGAACTTCTTCTTCAAATTGCAAATAAACTAGAGAATTTGAGAGTATCTAAGTGCTTAATGTAAATTCTAAGCTATTCTAATGAAGTAGAGAGAGATGATGGATAGATAGAGAGTGAGGAAGAAGAAGAGAGGAGAGAAGCCCTTTTATAAGCCTATACACGTTTAATCTCATGGGAGAAAAGAAGAGGAAAGGTCTCTTGTCAATTATGCATAAATCGCACAGGAGCATGATCGTGCTAAATAGGCATGATTGTGCTTGCTCTTTTCTTTAAGATCGTTGGCTACTGACATTCCCATATGACGACACATGATCATGCCTATTGGAAGCATGGTCATGCACAGTAGAAAACTCCAAGACTTCACGTTTCTAGCATCTCTTTTCATTCCAACTTCTATTCCCTCTTCTTTGCTTCTTCTCTTGACACTCCAAAGTCCATCTTGATTCCAATTGCAAATTTGAGCTCCAAAATGATTCTAAAATCACATTAAACGCACAAACATATCGAAATAGTGATCCTCATCATAAAATGAATAAAATTCAATCAAAAGCGAGGATACCCACACAAATATAGGACGAATGAGTGCATATATACCATGAAAATCAACCCTATTTAGACACTCATCATTCTCTCTCGCAAACTCTTTCTCTCTCCTCTGTTACCGGTGCTCCGGCGAGCCACCGCCGACCATGGTGGTCGGTGGGTGGTGGTCTTGGTGCTGGACCAAGCCATGGGCCCCCATGCATGAGTGACTGTGGCTTAGGTTCGAAAAACCAAATAGGGTTTCGAACTTGTATTTTCGTCTTTAATTATTTTCAGTATTTTTCAATTATTGTTTTTGTTTTTCTGCACTCGTCTGGAATCGAAATCCGGATTTTCGAAAGCCTATATTGATTGAAATAAATATCAAGAAATTTAAATAAAATATTAAATTAATATTTTGCTACTTTTTAGATTTTCGTATTTACTGATTATGTCTCGATAATTGTATTTAATTAGGACCTAACAGACAAGCGTGATCGGTTCGTGATTTGGAACCTTACATATTTTTATGTGAGTGTTTGTTAGGTAAGAGATTGTGCCTACCTCCTTCCAAAACCCCTAAAAAGGTTTTGACTTGTTATGTGCTAATTGCCTAATTGTTGTGAATTTAATATGCGAAGCATGATTAAATTATATCGTCGTTTATTATGAGAATTAGAATTATATTCTTCACTGTAATTATGAATTATAATGAGCATCTTGTGTTTATGAAGTTTCTTGAATTAATTACTTCATATCCTAATTATTGAATAAGTATGGTGATGTTGAATTTTTAATATTATTATGATATAATATACTTGCTAAATGGAATGGGATATTATCGCTACAAGAAAATCCTTTTTTCGCAACGACATTTAACAACAACAAAAATTAGTTGTTGCGATAAATTGTTTAGCACAACGACCGAAGTAGGCCATTGCGAAAAGTTGTAGTTATAAATACCAATTTCATTTCCCTCATACCCAAAACTTTTGGCGGACAACTTGAAATTTCAGGTTTATTTTTAACAACAATAATAGTCATTGCGAAACATTAGCCTTATTCATTGCAAACCTGTATCATTGCTCAATATTGATTACGTTTATAGCAACGACCACCCTCGTTGCGAAATATAGACCATATGTATTGCTACGAGATTTGTCGTTGCAAAAGACATCAGGAAAAAAAAAAGAAGAAAAAAAAGCGCTAGAGTCTTCTAATCTAGTCACAGCCGTCACTCGTCAGCCCTTCTTAATTTCACACCTCCTTCTCTCTCTCTACTCCCTTCTTTTTCAACAAAATGGCACAATTCAGACACAAAATCTATCTCTCTTCACAACAGTTGCAAAAAGGGGTTTTTCTTGTACTGTATTGAGTGCTAATGAGCACCTATTACATTTGTTGGATGTATTTGCTGAAAGTAAAAATTTTGGATATCATGTTTTACTGCCGAAGTGCTGTCGAAAGTTCATTAGATATATATGAAGCATGATTATTCTTATTATGCGTAAATGTCATTATCGTCGTTATTATTATTCATTGTCATAAGCTTGAAATGAAGTAGTGAGTCGAGGTCTCATTGTACCACTAAGTCAACCAATGCGAATTATGTGAATTGAATTGTAAATGAGAATAAGACACCTTATGGATTCCTAGGAGTAGTCGAGCAATCAAGACTGTATCTAATTGATGTAGTCTAGGGATGCGTGATTCCCAAGTTACTTATGGGCACCTCGTAGCGTGTTCGGAATGGATCATTCCCCGTTGTTTAATTCTCTACGTATCGATTATTATGTTAGAGATAGTGTGAGTATACACTAGAGTAAGTCCATGGCATGTCAATATCAATAGATGAACAATATGGGTAATTGTTGTTCTATTCGCTCTCTTATTACTCTATTCAAGATGGTTTGTCTAAACTGTGTCGAATGATCACTAAAGCAAGATTTGCATGTAATTGAATATTGAGTATGCGTGTGCTTGAATGTGTGACTACTTGTGCATGCAAATGAATTTCAATGATTCTTCTAAAACCTAGGTAAGGTTTGTGAAAGTGGTTTTTACTGGTTATGGACGACGTTTATTCAGTTTATCTGATTTTTGTTTTCTTTCGTTTCTTCTCTTTTCTTCTGTACCTTGTTTCCGTTACGGAAACCAAAGTGCAGGTATTGTAGAGTGAGGACGTGTAGCCTTGGATATTAGATGTGGGCTTGTTCTCTAGACTTGTTATTCTTTTGGATTGTGGGATTTTTGGTTTGTGCCCTAGAAGGCAAAGTTGTAATAATACTTTAATGGACTTAAGTTCACTTGATAAATAACTCTGATATTAATGTTTTAGTTTGTTTAGTTTGCTTCCTTTGACACCTAGCTTTTCTTTCTGGTTAGCATTTATTCTTTAACGATAAATGTTGCAGTAACAACCCTCGGGTTTGAGACGGTTCATTGGTGTCGAGTCGTGCACAACGACGTCGATAGTTCCCAGAAAATCGTTGCAAATTCGGGGGTGCTACAAATGTTATCAGAGCCCTATGTTTAAATGGTTGCATAGGATTAATAAATGAATTATTAAAGATTAGTTTCTTATTGTTTGATTGTCCTTTTGTAGGTGGCAATTACTCGTTTGACCGCGATGAAGTCGACTAAAGGTAGGAAACCGCGAACGATGCTTATTTCACCCGAGCATGAGGTGGAATACGTGCATGTCTCCGACAGCGAGCCAATGCACGACGAGCATGACGAGTCCGCAGCCATGCCCGTGGCGCATGGCCCTGGCGCGCACGAGGTAGATCAAACCGTGGACGGTGATCACGATGGTGACTTGCAAATCAACATCAGCCTTGACTTGGAAGCTAATGATGATCCTGAGTATGAGGAGGAACCTACTGAGTCCAAACCTGAGGCTGACGATACTCCTGCTGATGAGCCGAATGTTGAGCCTAACCCTGTTGATCTCGAGATGCGATTTGAGTATGGAGTTGGAGTTCTTGATTCACCTAGCATGCCAGAGTTAGAGGATATTGGTGATGCAAGAGACAACAACTCTGTACCTCCTTTACCTCCAGCAGATGTATCTCCTCTTGTGGAGCTGTTCTTTGCCACTGATGTCGAGCTAGATGACATCCGTGCCTATATCCATCGTGCATACACTGTGATCGAGTGTTACGAGTATGAGAACCGTACGAGGATACACCAAGTTTTTTGGGTAGAACTCTTACTTGCTGGCTTACCCAACATGCATCCTTGGAGAGGTCTCAAGGAGAAGTACTATGATGCGATACTGAAGAGTGGCTACATCAGTGACGAGAAGTACGGTAAAGTCGAGCGATGGGTACTATGTTTTAAGGGTGTTGGCAATGAGCTATGTTTGTCTGAGTTTGAGTGGAAGGTTAACCATGTCTTAGTGCCTGCTCCGAAGGACATCTGTGAGAGCTGCTAGTCGAAGAAGCACAAGCTTGTGGATAATTTCAGAAGGTGCTTCATGCCTCAAAAGTTTAGAGAAGACGAGCCTCCTTACACGCCACGTCGGGAAGTGAAGCCAAAGAGAAAGGATGACTATGATACACCTCCTGGATCGAAGCAAAGCCCCGTTGATGTTTAGTTTTTTTATTGACTAGGGTTAGTCGTTTTGTTTAGAAACATTATTTCGTTATTGTGATGACCCTGCATGGTCAAGATTGGTGTGGTGTGATGTAGTTGCGTAAGCAACAAATATTTATGACTGCTATTAATTTTGCAATCTATCTTATTTCAAAACTATTTCATTTGATTATATGAATGTCGTTGTAATTTGTTTACATCATTGTCGTTATCACATATCTGCATGGTTGACTAAAAGCATGAATGCTCTCTCATATCATCGTGACATGATGGGAAATCCATGTCGAATTTATGACAAAATTTTCATTGAGCATTATCAAATCAATCGTGAGCCAAGAGCTAAATCATATCAATATGACTACGTGTGATTGTTTATTGCCCTACTTAATAGTATGGAGGCTTAATATGTGAATTATGAATGTTATTGCTTATCGTGTGAGACCATCTTGTCTAAAGTGTATTACTTGCCTATCGAACTATTATGCATGAGAACTGAGAACAATAAAGCAAGTATGTTGCTAAGACCTACTATGTAAGGTTGATTATCGAAACTTATATACTATTTGCTAAATGTCAAGAGAAAGGTCACAATTACAACCTATATCTCTCATTTAGACTTTAATGGGTCGAGATGTGCAAATTGTTTGAATGGTGTTCATACCATTACTTTTATATTCTCAGATCTCGAAATGACAACCAACGCCGATAGAATTGCTAGACTTGAATTTGGTATGACCGATGTGGTCGAGATCATGGAGCGAAAAAAGGCACGACAAGAAGAGATGGAAACTGCACAAGCTTCTAAAACGCGCAGTTTCCGAGACTTTGACCCTCTTAAACCTCCTGCATTCGAAGGTGGTACTGATCCGACTAAGCTGGAGAACTGGATCATTGAGTTTGAAAAGTTGTTCCTGGCTACGAGTCGGCCTAACAACATGAAGATTAGCTCTGCGACGTATTACCTGAAGGGTGAGGTTAACAAATGGTGGAACGATGTGCGAACTGTCTTACTTGTAGTGCCGAACTATAATTGGGATCGTTTTAAGGAATCCATTCTTGCTAGATTTTATCCTAGTTCCCTACGACGCCTGAAACAACGTTAATTTGAAGGGTTGAGCCAAGACAAGCTGTATGTGGCTGAGTATGTTGTCAAGTTCAATGAGCTTGCTATTTTTGCTCCTAATATGCTCACAACTGAAGTTGAACGAATCGAAAGGTTCGAGGACGGACTGAAATGGGACATTCAACGTTTTGTTGCTGGACAATCCGTCACTTTTTAGGAATCTTATGACAAGGCCCTGAATCAGGAGAGGATTATAGGACGTCGTGACACGCATCTAGGTAAGAACAAGCGCTACGAAGGCAATCCCTTGCACTCTAACAATAGCGACAAGAGGCCAAGACCAAGTGGCAACAACAACAATTACCTAGGTGGTGGTCAGAACCACGGTGCAAATAGGAATCGTGACTCGAATAGTCATCGAGCTACGATAATGGCTAGAAGGAATACGCCTTGTACTCGCTGTAACAAGATGCATCCTGGTAAGAACTGTCGTGGTGACGTGCTGCAGTGCTATGAATGCAACAAGTCGGGTCACAAAGCTTCTGAGTGTTGGAGCCGAGGAAGAAATGACAATGGGCAGAACCGCGATAACAACTACAATCGTGGTGGGAATGGAAATGGTTATCGTGGTAACGGTGGTAACTATCGTGGAAACGGGAGTTACAACAACAACAACAACAATGGCAACAACGCTGCTCCTGCTGTGGACAATCAAGCGCAAGTTCCTGCACCTGCCAATCCTGCGCCGAACAACAACAACAACAACAATAGAGGGGTTAATGGCAGAATCTATGTGATGAACCGCAATGAGGCAGAAGCAAACCCGAATGTGATCGCTGGTACTTTTTTTGTTAATTCTTATCCCGCTTTTGTTTTGGTTGATAGTGGTGCATCACTTTCTTTTCTTTCTAAGAGCTTTGCATCTAAGATAGTCCTAGAACCTAGTTCTGTGTATAGGGCGAACATTACGATGCCTAATGGGTTGAATGTTAGTTGTAGTTCGTTGTACGAGAAGTGTTCGATTAGTATAGCTGGTTCCGAGCTACCTGCAGACTTGATTCAGTTCGAGTTGAGTGAATTTGACGTTATTTTGGGGAATGGACTGGTTAGCCAAGTATAGGGCTAAGATAGAGTGCTTCGAACAATGTGTTTCTTTGCGAGGACCTAGAGGTATGAGGATCACTTATCGAGGAGTTGTGCTCAAACCCAAGCTGAAGGTGATGGCAACAATGAAGGTAGAGGAGTGCGTGACTAAGGGTGAAGCGATTTACCTTTGTCAAGTGGTGGATACAAGTCGCGAGACGAAAGTTCCGCATCCTATTCCTGTTGTTTCCGAGTACGCTAACGTTTTTCCTGAGGAGATTCTCAGAATGCCTCCACAATGCATTATCGACTTCACAATCGACCTAGCTCCCGGTTCTGCACCAATTTCGAAAGCACCGTACCGCATGGCACCTGCTGAGATGAAGGAACTAAAAACACAACTTGAGGGCTTATTGGAGAAACGATACATACGTCCGAGTGTATCGCCTTGGGGTGCTCCTGTTTTGTTTGTACGAAAGAAGGATGGTAGTATGAGACTGTGCATTGACTACCGCGAGTTGAACAAGATCACAATCAAGAATCGATACCCACTTCCTAGAATTGACGATCTGTTGGACCAATTGCGTGGAGCGTCTATTTTCTCAAAGATAGACCAAGGATCAGGATACCATCAGTTGAGGATTTCCGAGTCTGACATTGTGAAGACCGCATTTAGGATGAGGTATGGGCACTACGAGTTCACTGTGATGCCTCTTAGGTTGACTAACGCGCCTACAAAATTTATGGACTTGATTAATCGTACGTTCCAGCCTTACCTAGATCAGTTCGTTTTAGTCTTTATTGATGATATTCTGGTTTACTCGAAGAACGTCGAGGAGCATGAGCAACACTTACGTACTGTTTTGGAGATTCTGTGAAGACATCAACTTTACGCCAAGTTGTCGAAGTGTGAGTTTTGACTAGAGATGGTATCTTTCTTTGGACACGTGGTGTCTAAGGATGGTGTGGCCGTAGATCCGGAGAAGATTCGAGCTGTTACAAATTGGCCTAGACCAACGACCGTAACCGAAGTTTGGAGTTTTCTTGGACTCACTGGCTACTATAGAAGGTTTGTAGAAGGTCTTTCGAAGATCGCGCAGCCTATCACAAACTTGATGAAGAAAACGACAAAGTTTCAACGGTCTGACAAGTGCGAGACTACTTTCCAAGAGTTGAAGACACGTCTTATAAGTGCGCCGATTTTGAGTCTATCTTCTGGAACAGATGGATATGAGGTCTACAGTGACGCATCTAAGCATGGCTTACGTTGTGTTTTGATGCAACACGGCAAGGTCGTGGCTTACACCTAAAGACCGTTGAAGAAGCATGAGGATAATTACCCTACACACGATCTAGAACTTGCTGCTGTCGTATTCGCATTGAAGATTTGGCGACATTACCTGTATGGTTCCGCAGTCAAGATGTTCACTGATCACAAGAGTCTCAAGTACATCTTTACGCAGAAAGAGTTGAACATGCGCTAAAGGAGATGGCTAGAACTTCTAACGGAGTACGACATTGATATCCAATATCATGAGCGTAAAGCGAGTGTAGTTGCTGATGCTTTGAGTAGGAAGACTCGACATACCTTAAACACTGCTTTAGTGCTTCCTAAGGAGATCATACGTGACTTACAAAGCCTCGAGGTAGAGATGGTGTTTCAAGGTGACGTCCAAGGTACTTTAGCACCTATGAATGTTCGACCAACGTTACTAGAAGAGATCAAATATACACAAGGTGGTGATGAGGATCTTCAGCGGATTCTACACCACAAAGACGAGGGTAGGTCCGAGGATTTTACTTTGGGCCAAGATGAAATTTTGAGGTTTCGAGAACGTGTTTGTGTACCCAATGACCCAGCTATCAAAAGTCAGATTCTGGGTGAAGCTCATAATACGCCGTATTCTGTACATCCTGGGGGAGATAAGCTTTACAAAGATCTTCGCCAAAGTGTTCTGGTGGAAAGGCATGAAACAAGAAGTCGCTGAGTTTGTGGCAAAATGTTTGACGTGTCAAAAGGTCAAGATTGAGCACAAGAGACCTGGCGGAATGGTACAATCACTGGAAGTTCCTACTTGGAAATGGAATTCGATTTCTATGGATTTCGTCATGGGTTTACCTTTGACACAAAAGAAGAACAATGTTATTTGGGTAGTAGTAGATCGTTTGACGAAGGTCGCAAGATTCATCCCAGTGCATGACACTTGAATAAATGTCGAAGCTAGCTGATGCTTATGTCAAGGAAGTCATGAGACTTCATGGTGTACCCGAAGATATTGTTTCTGATAGAGACTCGAGAGTTCTCTCTCACTTTTGGCAGAAAACTACATGAAACTTTCAGAAGCAAATTGAAGTTTAGTACCACTTTTCATCATGCAATAGATGCCCAGACGGAAAGAACAATTCAGACTCTGGAGGATATGCTTCGAGTGTGTGCCCTCGAATATCAAGGTTTATGGGATAAACACATTCCGTTGATCAAATTTTTTTTACAACAACAGCTATCATTCGAGCATCGATCGAGTACCATATGAAGCCTTATATGGTAGAAATTGTAGATCACCTGCGTGGTGGAGAGACATTAGCGAGACTGCGGTTTTCGGTCCTGATATGATCCAGCAGACTGTCGACATTGTAAAGGTGATTCTAACGAAGATGCGAAGTGCACAAGATCGCCAGAAATCGTATGCAGATAAGGTCGTAGACCTGAAGAATTTGAGGTGGGGAGCAAGATACTTTTGTGAGTATCTCCTACAAAGGGCGTCAAGGGCAAATGTACTTGAGAGAGAGAGTGTTCAAGTGACTCCACTTGGAGAAAGAAAAAAAAAATTAAGCTCCCCACCAAAATGCCCCACTTGATTGTGGAGAGTGACTCCACTTGTTTAATCCTTGACCCAATACTTAAAGAAAGAGGAAGTTATAGGCATACAATTGGTAGAAATATGAGACTTTATTGACCCAAATATCTATGTGCACAAATGGAAACACTTATCTAAAGAAGTGTAAAAATAGAAATTGTTTATGTACTTTCATGGGAATTATACGGAGACTAAACTTGAGGAAGGCAGTGGAGCATGGAGAGAGAGAAAGGAGGTAGATATTGTAACACCCCCGAATTCGCAACGATTTCTTGGGAACTATCGACGTCGTTGTGCACGACTCGACACCGCTGAACCGTCCCGAACCTGAGGGGATGTCACTGCAACATTTATCACTAAGGAGTAAATGCTAAGAAGAAAGAAAGACAAGGCATCAAAAGGAGCTTACTAAGGAACTAAACAAACTAAACAGTTAATATCAGAGTTGTCTATATAGTGAGCTAAAACCCATTAAACCAAATTTATTACAACATGCCTTCAAAGGGCTAAATCCAATAAAAATCCCAACGATCTAAACTGAACAGAAACAGTTCTAAAAAAACGACGCCAACTCTACCGTCCAAGCTGTACCTCCTCAATCAAATAAACCTGGACTTTGGTTTTCGTGACGGAAACAAAATCCAAAAGAAAAGAAAAGAAACAAAAGAGAAAAAAAAATCAGATAAACTGAATAAACGTCATCCGTACCCAGTAAAAACATTTTGCAAACCTTACCTGAGGTTTAGAAGAATCACTGAAATTCATTTGCATACGCACATAAGCATATAATCAAGTATACGCACAAC
Source organism: Tetragonia tetragonoides (assembly GCA_038025085.1). Classification (NCBI taxonomy): domain Eukaryota; kingdom Viridiplantae; phylum Streptophyta; class Magnoliopsida; order Caryophyllales; family Aizoaceae; genus Tetragonia; species Tetragonia tetragonoides. Next base: position 28,122,008 of record CM076143.1, on the reverse strand, counting down.
GACATTCTTTCATATGCAATTCTTGTATAGTGATCACACGAAATACGACATAGACAATCTGTCTTGATTAGAGAGATGTAAGAGAGCGAATAGAACAGCGATTACCCATACTGTTCATCGAAGATACAATCACGTCATGGACTTAATGACTCTAGTGTGCACACTACCTTTAGTACAATTACACGAGCCTACAGGACTTAATAAATGGGGAATGATCCATCCCAGACACACTACGAGGTGTCCATAATTAACTTGGGAATCACTCATCCCTTGAACTACACCATTAGGTGCAATCCCGATTGCTTGACTACTCCTAGCGATCCATTAGGAGGCTTACTCTCATTTAATTCAATTCACATAATTGACATTGGTTGACATAAGTGGTACTACGAGACCACGACTTACTAATTCATTTCATGCTCTTGACAATGAATAGTAAATAACGACAATAATGATAATCCAATACGATGAGACTTAAACATGCTTTAATTCAATAACGACAATAATTTAATAATGATGACAAGTAATGTCTAGCACAATTTCGGCAGCACTTTGGCAGGGTAATATGACATCCAAAAATTCACAAATCACCAGAGACATTCAACGATAATATATAGTTGCTCACTAGCACTCAGTAATACCCATACTAATTAGCATATAATTAATAGCATAATAATATTAATAATTCGCTATTCAACAATTGTCCAATAATCATCATATGGACTAATTAATTCCCAAAACATGCTAACATCAACATGATAATTATAATTCATATTTACAGCAGTGAATCATGCTTAATAACTTCATAATAACGACGATATAATTTAATCATGCTTTGCATATTAAATTCACAACAAATTCCCAATTAGCACATAACACATCAAAATAGTTTTGATGGGGCTTTCGAAGAAGGTAGGCATGAGCGCTTACCACTAATATGCTACCAACATTAAGTATGCTCCAACCAATCGGCAATAATCACGCTTGCTCATTAGGTCCTAATTAAAAAAAATTAATGAATCAGTATTAATTAAATACGAAAATACAAACAGTAACAAAATCTCAATCTAATATTTTTATTAAATGCCTTGATTTATTTCAACCAATATAGGATTTTGAAAATCCGAATTTCGATTCCGAATGAGTGTAGAAAAATAAAAACATTAAATCGAAAATACTGAAAATCGAATTAATAATTACGAAAAAATATAAAAACGAAACTCTAACTTCAAAACTAGGTCTAGGTCAGTGGTAACCATGCATGGGACCCATAACCTGACCCATCACCACCACCACCACCCATTGGCCACCATGGCCGGTGGTGGTGGTCGCCGGTGCTACGGCGAGGAGAGGAGAGAGAAAGAGAGTGTTTGCGAAGAGAGAGAGGGAGGGAACGAACGGAGAGAAGGAGAGAGAAGATGGGTGGAGACAGGGCCAGGCCCTTCGCGCCTTGGCGGTCGACGACCGCCGTCTAGGCGGCGGCCTGGCGACGGTCGCGACCGTCCGCGACTGCAACCGCGAGGGGGAGGGGAGACGCGAAGAGAGAGGAAAAAGAGAGAGAAAGAGAGAGAGAGAGAGAGAGAGAGAGAGAACGAACGGCTTACCGCCGGTGAGGGAGGCTCGCTGGTGGTCGGCGGTGGCAAGGGCTGCCGGAGGAAAGGTGAGAGGAGAGAGAACCGGTGAGGGAGAGAGAAGAGAGAGAGAGAGAGAGAGAGAGAGAGAGAGAGAGAGAGAGAGAGAGAGAGAGAGAGAGAGAGAGAGAGAGAGAGAGAGGACGGTGAGAGAGAGGAGAGAGAGTGCTTGAGGGTTTTGGCTCAGTTTGCAAAACTGATCAACTGTCTCACCTTTTCCTTATATAGGCCCTCAGTGAACCCAAATCAAATACTACTAGGTTTAGGAATTTATTTAATAATTTTCTGATTTAAATAACAAATTAAAACTAATTAAAACTATATGAATAATTCTTATTCATATATAAAACATTTTAATTAAACTCCTCAAAATTAATAAATACTATTTATGAAAGTTAATAATAATTAATATTATTATGGCTTTAATTGAATAAATCGAATCATTAAATGAATATACGATTTAATCTCCGAAACTATTTGTAAATCATTTATAAATCAATATAATAATTATAGAAAATATTGGGGTATCACATTTTACCCTCCATAAAAGAAGTTTCGTCCCGAAACTTGAGACATGAAGTAATCACTTCCCAAACCAAAACGAGTTTACCTATACGAAGGTATAAAACAATTTCTAGGACACTAACATATGCAAGATGAGCAAGTACGATCGTGATTCTAAGTTGATTAGCATGCACCATGCAATGCTTGAACATGCAATTCGTGCAAAGCGATAAACAAAACACGCAAAAAGACGAAATTTCAAGGCGTGTCATTTTACCCTCCTTAAAAGGAGTTTCGTCCCGAAACTCAAGTGGGACTAGTACCTTCTAGGAAGAGGTTTGGATACTTCTCGCGCATCATGGATTCATCTTCCCATGTTGCTTCCTCTTGACCTTGTCGAGACCAAACGACTTTGACGATCGGAATAGTCTTTGTTCGAGTTGAGCGCTCTTTGCGATCCACTATCTTGATCGGACGCTCTTCAAGTCAAACTTTCATCGAGATCGATCGTTTCAGGTTGAACGACCTGAGTTGGATCATGTACGTATCGCTTCAACTGAGAGACATGAAACACTTTGTGGACTTTTGCAAGTTCCACAGGTAAAGCTAATCGATAAGCAACCTCACCAATCCTTTCCAGAATCTCGAAAGGTCCAATATAATGAGGACTTAACTTCCCCTTACGACCAAAACGCATGACACCTTTGGTAGGAGATACTCGCAAAAGTACCTTTCTTCCTACCTCAAACTCTTCAGGTCTACGACCTCTATCTGCGTATGATTTATCGATCTTGAGCACTACGCATCTTTGCTTGAATCACTTTGACCACTTCGACGGTCTTCGACGGTCTGCTGGATCATTTCTGGACCCAAAACTGCAGTTTCACTAATGTCGTTCCAACAAACTGGCGATCTACACTTCCTACCATACAATGCTTCATATGGTGCTAGATCAATGCTTGAGTGATAGCTATTGTTGTAAGAAAACTCGATCAAAGGAATGTGTGTATCCCACGAGCTTTGATACTCGAGAGCACACACTCGAAGCATATCCTCCAAGGTTTGAATCGTTCTTTCCGTCTGACCATCAGTCGTAGGATGAAAAGCAGTGTTGAACTTCAATTTGCTTCCAAAAGCTTCTTGCAATTTCTGCCAAAAATGAGATAGAAATCTCGAGTCTCTATCTGAAACGATATCCTTTGGAACACCATGAAGTCTCATGACTTCCTTGACGTAAGCATCCGCTAGCTTCTCCATTTCCCAGGTGTCATTCATTGGGATGAATCTCGCAACTTTCGTCAAACGATCCACAACTACCCAAATGGCGTTGCTCTTCTTCTGTGTCAATGGTAAACCCATGACAAAGTCCATTGAAATTGAGTTCCATTCCACGTAGGGACTTCAAGCGATTGTATCATTCCACCAGGTCTCTTGTGTTCGATCTTCACCTTCTGGCACGTCAGACACTTAGCCACGAATTCAGTGACATCTTGTTTCATACCTTTCCACCAGCACATTTGGCGAAGGTCTTTGTAAAGCTTGTCTCCACCACGATGTACAGAATAAGGTGTATTGTGAGCTTCACCCAGAATCTGACTCTTGATCTCCGGGTCATTCGGCACACAGACACGATCACGAAATCTCAAGACACCGTCTTGACCAATAGAAAAGTCCTCGGATCTACCCTTATCCTTGTGGCGTAGAATCCGTTGAAGATCCTCATCTATACTCTATATACCCTTGATCTCATCGAGTAAGGTTGGTCGAACTGACATATGTGCTAAGGTACATTGAACGTCACCTTTCAGCAGAATCTCCACGTCAAGACTCTGTAAGTCACGAATGATCTCCCTTGGAAGTACTAAAGAAGTGTTCAACGTATGACGAGTCTTTCTACTCAAAGAGTCAGCTACCACGGGGAGACTCTTGTGGTCCGTAAACATCTTGACAGCAGAACCATAAAGATAATGTCTCCAAATCTTCAAGGCAAATACGACAGCAGCGAGCTCTAAGTCGTGAGTAGGGTAATTATCCTCGTGCTTCTTCAGTTTTCTTGAGGCATAAGCCACTACCTTACCATGTTGCATCAAAGCACATCCTAACTCATGCTTAGACGCGTCACTATAGACTTCGTACCCTTCAGTTCCCGATGGCAAAGTCAAAATCGGCGCGCTTGTAAGACGTTTCTTCAACTCTTGAAAAGCAGCTTCACACTTTTCCGACCACACGTACTTCGTCGTCTTTTTCATCAAGTTTGTCATAGGCTGCGCTATCTTGGAAAATCCTTCCACAAACCTACTATAGTAACCAGCTAACCCAAGAAAACTTCTGACCTCGGTGACGCTCTTCGGTGTGGACCAGTCTATAACAGCTCGAATGTTTTCCAGGTCAACAGAAACTTCACTCTTAGACACCACATGTCCTAAGAAGGAAACAGTTTCTAACCAAAACTCGTACTTTGACAGCTTGGCGTACAACTGATGTCGTCTCAAAATCTCCAAAACGGTTCGCAAGTGTTGCTCGTTCTCATCAGCATTCTTCGAATAGACCAAAATATCGTCAATAAAGACAACAAAGAACTGATCGCGATAAGGCTGGAACGTAAGGTTCATCAAATCCATAAACTTCGCAGGTGCGTTCGTCAACCCAAAAGGCATCACCGTGAACTCGTAGTGTCCATACCTCATCCTAAACGCGGTCTTTGCAATGTCAGGCTCTGAAATCCTGAGTTGATGGTATCCGAAACGTAGATCGATCTTGGAGAAAACAGTCGCAGTCGCTCCACGAAGTTGGTCAAATAGGTCGTCAATCCTCGGAAGTGGATAACGATTCTTGATCGTGATCTTGTTCAATCTCGGTAATCTATGCACAGTCTCATACTATCATCCTTCTTACGTACGAACAGAACAGGAGCACCCCAAGGCAATACAGTCGGGTGTATGTATCCCTTCTCTAGTAGTTCCTCGAGTTGCGTTTTCAGTTCTTTCATCTCTGTAGGAGCCATACGATACGGAACTTTCGAGATCGGAGCAGAACCTGGAGCTAAGTAATCGTGAAGTCGATAATGCGTTGCGGAGACATTCCTGGAATCTCGTCTGGAAAGACGTCAGCGTACTCTGAAACAACTGGAATAGGTTTTGAAACTTCGGCTTCTCGACTTGTATCCACTACATGACGTAGGTAAATCTCTTCACCTTTAGTCATACACTCCTTGGCTTAACCACGGCTTCTTTGTAGGTAATCCTCCTACCCTTCGGTCCACACAACGACACACGTTGTTCAAAGCATTCAATCTTTGCCCTATACTTGGCTAACCAATCCATTCCCAAAATCACGTCAAAATCCTTCAAATCCATCTGAATCAAATCCGCAGGCAAATCGGAACCAGCTATCCAAATCGGACACTTTTTATACAACGCTTTACAATTAACAATCATTCCATCTGGCATCCTCATATTTGCACTGTACACAGAACTAGGCTCTAAACCTATGTTAGATGCAAAGCTCTTAGAAAGAACAGAGTGTGTTGCACCACTATCAAACAAAACAAAAGCAGTTTGAGAGTTAACGAGAAAAGTACCAGCGATCACATTCGGGTTCGCTTCAGCTTCATTGTGGTTCAGCATATAAACCCTTCCATTCACCCCCCTATTATTGTTGTTGTTCTGCACGGGGTTGGCAGGTGCGGGAAGTAGTGCTTGATTATTCGCAGCAGAGTAGCAGTATTGTTGCGGTTGTTGTTGTTGTAATCCCCATTTCCACGGTAGTTACCACCATTTCCGAGATTAGCATTTCCATCTCCACCACGATTGTAGTTGTTATCGCGGTTCTGACCATTGTCGTTCCTTCCACGACTCCAGCATTCAGAAGCTTTGTGACCAGGCTTGTTGCACTCGTAGCATTGAAGTACATGGCCATGACAGTTCTTGCCAGGATGCGTCTTGTTGCAGCGACTACAAGGCGTATACCTCCTAACTAAGATCGTAGCTCTATGACTATTCGAGTCACGATTCCTGTTCCCGTTGTGGTTCTGACCACCTTGGTTTTTGTGATTGCCGTTGTTCGGCCTTGGCCTATTATCTGCGCCACCTGACTGGGAAGAATTCCCTTCGTCACGTTTATGCTTTCCGAGCAACGAATCACGACGATCCACATCACGCTCTTGGTTCAAGGCTTTCTCGTAAGATCCTTGGAAAGTCAGCGAGATTCCCATAACATAACGCTGAATATCCCACTTCAGGCCATCTTCGAACCTCTCGACCCGTTCAGCTTCGGTCGTCACCAAGTTAGGTGCAAAAGCAGCAAGCTCGTTGAACTTTGTTGTGTACTCAGCCACAGATAGCTTTCCTTGATAGATGTTCTCGAATTCCCATTGCTTCTGGCAACGGACAACTCTTGGATAGAACCGTTCACGAATAGACTCTTTGAACTCGGTCCACCCATATTCCTCAATGGTGAGTAGATTATTGGCCACATCGCTCCACCACTTGTTAGCCTCACCCTTCAGGTAGTACGTAGAGGTGTTGACCTTCATGTTGTTGTGCCGATTAGTCACCCTAAACAATTTCTCCAACTCTATTATCCAATTCTCCAACCTGGTGGGCTCAGAGCCACCCTCAAACGTCGGAGGTTTGAGTGCATCGAAATCTCTAAAGTTGTGCGTCTCAGGGTTCTGCGCGTTGTGATCTTGCTCTTGGCGCTCTAGCTGGCGCGTGATGTGCTCGACCACGCTGGTAAGACCTACTTCTAGTCTCGCGAGTCGGTCGTTGATTGCCATTATAAAAAATCTTAGACATAAAAGAGCAATGGTTGATCACCATTTCAGCAAAATTGGCACATTCGACCCAAATTGAGGTCTAATTGAGAGATATAGGTTATAATTGAAACCAATCTCTTGACATTTAGCAAATAGCATATAAGTTTCAATGATCGACCTTACATTGTAGGTCTAAGCAACATACTTGCTTTGAATGTTCTCAGTTCCCATGCATAATAGTTCGATATGCAATAACAAAGTAGACACATTGGTCTCACACGATTGATAAGCAATGACATTCACAATTCTTGACCACGCAGTCATAGTTCGATAATCAAATGAAATAGTCTTGCAATGAGACAAATTGCAAGTAAATAGTAGTCATAAATATTTGTTGCCTATGCAACTACACCAACATCAAAATTGACCACGCAGGGCCATCACAATAGATAAAGTTCAATAAAACTCAAGTAAAACTAATAAGGCAATAATCTAGTTCTACTTGACACTAGCACACATCTTCTTCGCGCTAGGGGACTCGTCATGATCGTCCTTCCTCCTAGGCTTCACCTCCTTGCAGGGCAGGTATGGATAAGCATATCCACCGAATTTCTGGGGCATGAAACGCTTCCTAAAATCATCTGCATGCTTGCGCTTCTTGGTCCAGCAGTACTCGCACATACCTTTCGGCGCAGGCACTAGCACGTGGTTCACCTTCCACTCGAACTCGGATAGGCATAACTCAGCTGCGACGCCTCTAAAGCAAAGAGACCATCTCGTACCTTCTCCGTACTTCTTCTCGTGCAAGTGACCGCTCTTGGAGACTACGTCATCGTACTTCTCCTTGAGTCCCATCCAAGGATGGATTTTAGGCAGACCAGCTAGCAGTAGCTCTACCCATAAGCCTTCATGTAGACTCGTGCGATTCTCGTACTGATAACGCTCGATCGTAGTGTAAGCACGTCGTATATAGATACGTATATCCTCCAGCTCAGCATCAGTAGCAAAGAACGGCTCCACAGGAGGAGACCAATTTTTGCAGCAGGAGTAGGTGCAGCAATAGGTGCAGGAGTAGGCGCGATGTTGTTGTCGCTCTCGGCACTAGTATCTTCCAATTCCGGCATGTCATCATGCTCTTCCGGCGCTGTATGTTCGGAGGGATCTTCCTCTTCCTCCACGCATGCAGCAGGCGCGGCAACTGGGGTAGGTACAGGCGCGGCTATAGGCGCGGGAATTGGCACGGGGCGTGCGGCCTTGTCGCGTGCGGCAATCGCATGCGCGGCGCGGTCTTGCGCGGATTCGTGGTGTACGTTCGCGTCGTTTCCTGTCGACTCGCTATCCGATGAAGCTACATATTCTGCAGATGGTGCACGATGGGCTAGGGCGCGTGCCCTTTGGTGTGCGGTCGTCATTTGCGCAGTTTTTCCTGTCCTTACCATCTACAGGTAGACAATCAAACAATGAGGACATTATAAATCACAAGCAAAGTGATTTCAAATAATTCCTATCTTCTAGGACTACTACGCTCAACGGCTTTAATTATATTTTATTTTCCCCAAAATGAAACTAATCTTTATTAATTCATTAATTAATCTTAATCAACCTTTTTAAACCTAGGGCTCTGATACCACTTGTAACACCCCCTAATTCGCAACGATTTCCTGAGAACTATCGACGTCGTTGTGCACGACTGGACACTGTTGAACCGTCCCGAGCCCGAGGGGATGTCACTGCAACATTTATCACTAAGGAGTAAATGCTCAGCAGAAAGAAAGACTAGGCATCAAAAGGAGCTTACTAAGGAACTAAACAAACTAAACAGTTAATATCAGAGTTGTCTATATAGTCAACTAAAACCCATTAAACCAAATTCATTACAACTTGCCTTCAAAGGGTTAAATCCAACAAAAATCCCAACGATCTAAACTGAACAGAAATAGTTCTAAAAACCAACGCCAACTCAACCTTCCAAGCTGTACGTCCTCAATAACCTAAACCTACACTTTGGTTTCCGTGACGGAAACAAAATACAGAAGAAAAGAAAAGAAACAAAAGAGAAACAAAAATCAGATAAACTGAATAAACGTCATCCGTACCCAGTAAAAACATTTCGCAAACCTTACCTGAGGTTTTAGAAGAATCATCGAAATTCATTTGCATACGCACATAAGCATATAATCAAGCATACGCACAACGACATTCTTTCATATGCAATTCTTGTATAGTGATCACACGAAATACGACATAAACAATTCGTCTTGATTAGAGAGATGTAAGAGAGCGAAATAGAACAGCGATTACCCATACTGTTCATCGAACATACAATCACGCCATGGACTTAATGACTCTAGTGTGCACACTACCTCTAGTACAATTACACGAGCCTAGAGGACTTAATAAATGGGGAATGATCCGTCCCAGACACACTGCGAGGTGTCCATAAGCAACTTGGGAATCACTCATCCCTTGAACTACACCATTAGGTGCAATCCCGATTGCTCGACTACACCTAGGAATCCATTAGGAGTATTACTCTCATTTAATTCAATTCACATAATTGGCATTGGTTGACATAAGTGGAACTACGAGACCACGACTTACTAATTCATTTCATGCTCTTTAAAATGAATAGTAAATAACGACAATAATGACAATCCAATACGATGAGAATTAAACATACTTTAATTCAATAACGACGATAATTCAATAATGATGACAAGTAATGTCTAGCACAATTTCGGCAGCACTTCGGCAAGGTAATATGAGATCCAAAAATTCACAAATCACCAGAGACATTCAACGATAATATATAGGTGCTCACTAGCACTCAGTAATACCCATACCAATTAGCATATAATTAATAGCATAATAATATTAATAATTCGCTATTCAACAATTGTCCAATAATCATCATATGGACTAATTAATTCCCAAAACATGCTAACATCAACATGCTAATTATAACTCATATTTACAGCAGTGAATCATGCTTAATAACTTCATAATAACGACGATATAATTTAATCATGCTTTGCATATTAAATTCACAACAAATTCCCAATTAGCACATAACACATCAAATAGTTTTGATGGGGCTTTGGAAGAAGGTAGGCATGAGCGCTTACCATTAATACGCTACCAACAGTAAGTATGCTCCAACCAATCTACAATAATCACGCTTGCTCGTTAGGTCCTAATTAAAAATAATTACCACATCAATATTAATTAAATACGAAAATACAAACAGTAACAAAATCTTAAGATAATATTTTTATTAAATTCTTTGATTTATTTCAACCAATCTAGCCTTTTGAAAATCAGAATTCCGATTCTGAATGAGTGCAGAAAAATAAAAACATTAAATCAAAAATACTGAAAATCGAATTAATAATTACGAAAAAATATAAAAACGAAACCCTAACTTCAAAACTAGGTCTAGGTCACGGGTACCCATGCATGGGATCCATAACCTGACCCATCACCACCACCACCACCCACTGGCCACCATGGCCGATGGTGGTGGTCGTCGGTGCTCCGGCGAGGAGAGGAGAGAGAAAGATAGAGTTTGCGAAGAGAGTGAGGGAGAGAACGAACGGGAGAGAAGGAGAGAGAAGATGGGTGGAGACGGGGCCAGGCCCTTCGCGCCCTGGCGGTCGACGACCGTCGTCCAGGAGGCGGCCTGCGACGGTCACGACCGTCCGCGATTGCAACCGCGAGGGGGAGGGGAGACGCGAAGAGAGAGGAAAAAGAGAGAGAAAGAGAGAGAGAGAACGAACGGCTTACCGCTGGTGAGGGAGGCTCGCTGGTGGTCGGCGGTGGCAAGGGCTGCCGGAGGAGAGGTGAGAGGAGAGAGAACCGGTGAGGGAGAGAGAAGAGAGAGAGAGAGAGGACGGTGAGAGAGAGAAGAGAGAGTGCTTGAGGGTTTTGGCTCAGTTTGCAAAATTGATCAACTGTCTCACCTTTTCCTTATATAGGCCCTCAGTCAACCCAAATCAAATACTACTAGGTTAAGGAATTTATTTAATAATTTTCTGATTTAAATAACAAATTAAAACAAATTAAAACTATATGAATAATTCTTATTAATATATAAAAAAATTAATTAAACTCCTCAAAATTAATAAATACAATTTATGAAAGTCCCATAATAATAATTAATATTATTATGGCTTTAATTGAATAAATTGAATACTTAAATGAATATACGATTTAATCTCCGAAACTATTTGTAAGTCATTTATAAATCAATATAATAATTATAGAAAATATTGGGGTATCACAGGTACAAGTTAGTAGTTACTGGCTATCAAACATGAGCATTTTTCTGGATAATTTATCTTTTACAATTATTTCACTAGTTAACTGCATCTATTGGTAAATTGATAAAGGTATAAATGGACCTTCAAAAAATGGACACCAAAGTTTTGGAGTTCCTTTCTATATGTTACTAAGATTATATTAAAATGTTATGGGTTGATGTTTACATTATGTTAAACTAGTCATTCTTTTTTGCAACAAAAAAAAACCACTGACACTTGTCTTGCAAGGGTGGAAATAAGTCTTATCCACAATAAAGTATGTCAAATTCGAATAGAGCAACACAATGACGGATGAAAATTTAAATGATTGCTTATTAGTGTGATACTGTCGTATTTAGAAAGAAATATATGTGATTCAATACCAAATGAATTACCTTAGAGGCTTAGATGTATTTGTGTATTCAAGGAAACTTTTAGATGTATTTATGTATTAACCAAAACTTTTGGTGAGACGAGAGTCACTTTTTAGTGGAACAAGGGTCACGATTAATTATAGATTACCCTACTTTTCTAAATCCTATTTTTCAAGGAGTTGGTCTTGTGTACTTTATTTGTCAGTTTAAAAGGACATATTTATGAATTCTTTTCATCAATTTTTTTTACATTTAACCCGCTATAGTAAAAAATATAATTCACAAAAAAAAATTGTTACTAAAAGAGTGAACCCTCTCAAACATTTTTCTAGATTCGCCACTAAAGGGCGTCATGCGTTTTGGTCGTAAGGGGAAGTTGAGTCCTCGTTACATTGGACCTTATGAGAACCTAGAAAGGATTGGTGAGGTTGCTTATCGTTTGGCTTTGCCTGAGGAACTTGAGAAAGTCCACAATGTGTTTCACGTCTCTCAACTGAAAGGATACGTACATGATCCAACTCATCTCGTTCAACCTGAAACGATCGAACTTGATGAGAGTTTGACGTATGAAGAACGTCCAGTCAAGATCACCTGACTGAAAAGAGCGCTCGACTCGTACAAAAACCATTCCGATTTTGAAAGTTATTTAGTCTCGTCATGGTCAAGAAGAGGTAACATGAGAAGCTGAATCCATGATGCGCGAGAAGTATCCAGATTTCTTTATCGAAGGTACTAATTCCATTTGAGTTTCGAGATGAAACCCTTTTTAAGGAGGATAGAATGTCACACCTAGAAATTTCGTGTTTTGTTACCGCTTTGCACGAGTTGCATGTTCTAGCATTGCATGTTGCATTGCTAATCGACTTGGATCACGACGGTGTTACTCGCATTGCATTGTCGTAGTCCAAAAATCGTTTTATAGCTTCGTATGGGTAAACTCATTTCGTTTTGAGAAGTGATTACTTCATGTTTCAAAATTCGGGACGAAACTTCTTTTAAGGAAGGTAGAATGTGATACCCCAATATTTTCCATAATTATAATATCGATTATAATTCATTTATAAATAGCTTCGGAGGTTTAAATCTTATATTTATACAACGATTCGATTTATTCAATTAAAGTCATAATAATATTAATTATTATTATGAGAATTTCATGATTTATATTTATCGAATTGGGGGATTTAATTAAATTTTTTTTATGTATGAATAAAGTTTATTCAAATTGTTTTAATTAGCATTTAAATCAGAAAATTATTCCTAAACCTAGTGGGGTTGACCTTGGTTGACTGGAGACCTATATAAGCAAAAGGATGAGCAACTTCATCAATTTACGAAGCTGAACCAAACCCTCACAAGCTCTCTCTCTCTCTCTCTCTCTCTCTCTCTCTCTCTCTCTCTCCTCTCTCTCAGGGCACACACTCTCTCTCCTCTTCCTCTCAACCGTCGTCCCTCTCTCTCACCTTTCTCGGCCGCCCAGTCATCGGAGAGCCGCCAGGACACCACCGACGCTGAGCTCTCTCTCTCTCTCTCTCTCTCTCACACACTCTCTGTTTCTCTCTCCCTCCATTTTCGCGGGTCGCGCCACTGCCGCGCCACCAAGCCGTGCCTGGGTGGACGTCGGCGAGTGGTCGGCATTGTAGGGCCTCCCCCGCCCCTTCTCTCTCGCTCAGTCTCTCTCTCTCTCTCTCGCCCTCGCGAGCTCTCTCTCTCTCTCTCTCGTTCTCTCTCGCAAACTCTTTCTCTCTCCTCTGTCACCAGTGCTCCGGCGAGCCACCGACGACCATGGTGGTCGGTGGGTGGTGGTCTTGGTGCTGGACCAGGCCATGGGTCCCCATGCATGGGTGACCGTGGCCTAGGTTCGAAAAATCAATTAGGATTTCGAATTTATATTTTCGTTTTTAATTATTTTCGTATTTTCAGTATTTTTAATTATTATTTTTAGTTTTTTGCACTGGTTTGGAATCGGAATCCAGATTTTCAAAAGTCGAGATTGATTGAAATAAATCAAGGAATTTGAATAAAATATTAGATTAATATTTTTCTACTTTTTAGATTTTCGTACTTACTGATTATATCTTGGTAATTGTATTTAATTAGGACCTAACCGACAAGCGTGATCGGGTCGTGATTTGGAAGCTTACATTCTGTTAAGTGAGCGTTTGTTAGGTAAGCGATTGTGTCTACCTCCTTCCAAAACCCATAAAAAGGCTATGACTTGTTATGTACTAATTGCTTAATTATTTTGAATTTAATATGCGAAGCATGATTAAATAATATCGTTGTTTATTATGAGAATTAGAATTATATTCTTCACTGTAATTATGAATTATAATGAGCATGTTGAGTTTATGAAGTTTCGTTAATTAATTAGTTCATATGCTAATTATTGAATAAGTATGGTGATGTTGGATTTTTAATATTATTATAATATAATATACGTGCTAAATGGAATGAGATATTATTGAGTGCTAATGAGCACCTATTATATTTGTTGGATATATTTGTTGAATGTGAAATTTTTGATATCATGTTTTACTACCGAAGTGCTGCCTAAATTTCATTTGACATATATGAAGCATGATTATTCTTATTACGCATAAATATCATTATCGTCGTTATTATTTTTTCATTGTCATAAGCATGAAATGAAGTAGTGAGTTGTGGTCTCGTTGTACCACTAAGTCAACCAATGCGAATTATGTGAATTGAATTGTAAATGAGAATAAGACTCCTAATGGATCCCTAGGAGTAGTCAAGCAATCGAGACTGTATCTAATTGATGTAGTCTAGGGATGCGTGATTCCCAAGTTAATTATGGAAACCAAGTAGCGTGTTCGGGATGGTTCATTCCCCATTATTTAATTCTCTACGTATCGTTTATTATATTAGAGATAGTGCGAGTATATACTAAAGTAAGTCCATGGCATGTCAATATCAATCGATGAACAGTATGGGTAATTGTTGTTCTATTCTCTCTCTTATTACTCTAAACAAGATGGTTTGTCTAAACTGTGTCGAATGATCACTAAAGCAAGATTTGTATGTAATTGAATATTGAGTATGTGTGTGCTTGAATGTGTGACTACTTGTGCATGCAAATGAATTTCAATGATTCTTCTAAAACTCAGGTAAGGCTTGCGAAAGTGTTTTTACTGGGTATGGACGACGTTTATTTAGTTTATCTGGCTTTTGTTTTCTTTCGTTTCTTCTCCTTTCTTCTGTATCTTGTTTCCGTCACGGAAACCAAAGTGCAGGTACTGCAGAGCGAGGACCTGTAGCCTTGGAGATTAGATGTGGGCTTGTTCTCTAGACTTGTTATTCTTTTGGATTGTGGGATTTTTGGTATGTGCCCTAGAAGGCAAAGTTGAAATAATACTTTAATGGACTTAAGTTCACTTGATAGACAACTCTGATATTAAATGTTTTAGTTTGTTTAGTTTGCTTCCTTTGATACCTAACTTTTCTTTATGTTTAGCATTTTTTCCTTAACGATAAACATTGCAGTAACAACCCTCGGGTTTGGGACGGTTCAGTGGTGTCGAGTCGTGCACAACGACGTCGATAGTTCCCAGAAAATTGTTGCGAATTCGGGGATGTTACACCAATATTCTGGTTCACGAATGTCCAAACCTCCTTGTTCACATGTCAACACAAATTATCCTAATTGATAGGATACAAAGCATATGTTCGTTCCAACTTTTCCCAGATAAAAGCTCTTCCAAACTTTTGAATTTCATAATATATATATATATATATATATATATATATATATATATATATATATATATATATATATATATATATATATATATATATATATATATATATATATATATATATGCTTTGGCAACAAGAAAATGCCACACCAGTAATTTAGTGTTGGAAAAACCATTGTAGTCTATATTTGCACCCATCCAACGTAACTCAACATTCTATTTGCCAAGTGTGAACCTTCTCTCTTATTTATTTATGTGCAAATAACACTACTACTTATTTGGGTCTTCCTTTTATTTTATTTAGTTTTCTCTGTATCTTTTTTTCCCCCTTGAGGGAAACTAACAGAGATATTTAGATGCATAAAGGGTTCTCTCTCTAAAATAATTGGATGAGAAATGAGTTAAAGCAACACATGATTCTTTCACGAAATACTCTCAAATGTTACTACTAATCTAGCCTAAGTGGATTTTAATTCAATTAGCTAATTTTAGATTTTTATTGATGCCACATGGCCTAAGTTGTAACACCTTTTGGCCAAAGGGATTGTAAGAAACTTTCTTTGCATCATCACTGATATTATTTATTTTTCTTAATATTATCATATCATATTTAAAACTTGCGAATTTATAGTCTTTGTTTATTGTTACCATCCATATAAGAAAGTGAAATGTTAGGTAGTAGAAGATATAATTAATTGAGCTGGACATCGAACTCCACTAAATAGCCCATCCTGAAGCCTTACGTTTCACCACACTACTCCCTTCGACATATATAAATACCCCTTCTTCTTAAGAAGAGAGAATTTTTCATGCTTCAAGTTCTCTCTTAATGATGTCTATCGATCTGACTTAAGCGTTAGAAAGGATTTTCCCGACAGACCTTGAGGCCAGTCTCACTTTACTATCTTGTTGGAGAGTTTTTGAACAATTTTCCTTTCGGGTGATGTGTTTAGATTTTGAATTGAGGCCACGTGTTGCTCACATTCCCCCTAAAAAAAGAGAATTAGTACTACTTGAATTAAGGAAATTGAAATTATTTATATTTATAAATATAAATGTTCCATTTTCATTTATTGTTTTTTTCAAATTCAAATTCT
This sequence comes from Tetragonia tetragonoides, assembly GCA_038025085.1. Taxonomy (NCBI): domain Eukaryota; kingdom Viridiplantae; phylum Streptophyta; class Magnoliopsida; order Caryophyllales; family Aizoaceae; genus Tetragonia; species Tetragonia tetragonoides. Next base: position 28,105,629 of record CM076143.1, on the reverse strand, counting down.
CTCAAATATAGTAAATGCTTACTTTTCTATCAAGTTCCCTTCAAAAAAAAAGTAGGAGGTTATTAGGAGACAAAATTTCGCAAAGAAAATATAAAATGGAAAAGAGTTGGTAAAAGTATACGAAGTTAGAGCCAATCAAATGAGGTTTGCTTCTAGTGCGTAATTTGTTTTAAGAGACTCAATTCCTAAAGAATACTTCTATGTTCTTTTTTTTATTCCTTAATGAATTAGTGGTTTGCCTTAAATGTCGAGAGAGAAATTCTCACATCCACCTCCATTTAATTTTCTTATCACAAAAATATAGAACAACCTCACTTAAAAGCACATTTCATTATAAATGGTTAAGTTATTATCTTTTATTAATTTTTTTCTACTTTCCCTTTATCGTTCAATACTAGAAATGTTCATCGAATATGGATGAATTTCTTTTGTATTTTTATACGTCAAAAAAGTAACTTATTTTAGTAATTTCACCACAACTTTATGCAAATTTTTAGTACTGAATTGGTAATCTCTGTTATATGATAGTTTGTTCATGCAAGGAGTATTCACAATTTGGATAACTATATCTTGAGATTGCTAGAGGTACGTAAATGAAAGTTACAACAAAAGAAAAGGTGGTAACAATGAGAGTTTTCACAAGCTTTTGATATATTTAAAGGTTCTTCTTAAAGCTTATATGATGGATAAAGAGAAAAAGAAGTTTCCGATTGGTTCAAAGCGTTATACCATATATGAGGAAAACGATCAAGGTGTTAGCGCGTCAGTTTATCGAGCTCTTTGTATCCCAATCAATGAGATTGTGGCCATCAAAATCCTGGATTTTGAACGTTGCAACAGTGATTTGGTAAATTTTGATACTTCCATTCTTTTTATATGGTATCTTCCATAAATTTATATTGTAATCTTTCTTTCCTTAACCCAGTATATTTTAATCTATCTAGCTAGCAACATGATTGTCTTTCATATATAAGATTTTCCTTTCTTATTTTTTTCTAAATCCTTGATTGCCTAGTTTTTTCTCTTTCTGTGTTTATGCTTATTTGCTTTTTTGGGATTGACTTATATCAATCTTCTTCCATCCAAAGGGATCAAACTAGTACCTGATCTTATGTTAACATGCTTTTTGAACGTTAAAACAAATTGTCATTTTTCAGTAGTCAACCATCATGTAATAACTTTTTTGATATTCTTACCAAACTTGAAAAATAAAGTGTAGAACATAATAACACATTTTGTTGAGTGAAACAAACATTGTTGCTCTGCCTAATTTTTTTTAATTATAAAAAACACATTTTTTTAGTGAAACAAACATTTTATTATAAATAAGGTTCTATTCTTTTCATTGTCTTTATGTTGAATTCTGTTCCGTTTCGACCCTTGTCGTTTCGTTCCGCATTCAGTATTCATTTTGTCTAACAATATGTTTCATTATCCATTCCGTTCCGTTCTGTTCCGTTCCTCACTGCTCGTAACCATTCACTTGAAGAGAACATGCCTAATTGTTGTACGGTGGAGCAAAAGAAAAAACAAACTAATTGTTGCACAACTTCGATATATATTCCTCTAATCTTATTTCATATAATGTCTAAACCACTTCATATCCAATGTACGGCTTAATGTTCTTTGGTTGGAAATATCCTTTACTACCTCAATTTCCCTAAGAGTGCGTTTGGATACTAATATTTGATTTAAATTTGATGAATTCGATTCTAAAATTTGAAATTTTGCAATTCAAATTCAATTTAGTTGTTTGGGAAAACAAGGAATTTCAATTCACAAATTTAAAATCTGAATTTCTTGTTTGGGTAAATATGCAATTTCAATTTCAAAATTTGAAATTCAACCAATGTTTGGGAAACTATGCTCTTTCATTTGCTGAATTTGCACATAAATTAATGAAAAAACACAATTGAAATATCATTTTCATTGATATTTATACATACAATCATGACTCAAGCTCTCAATCACTTATGACAATCAAGAAAAAAAAACACAAAATACACATAAATTAGCCCAATTTGTTTCAGAAAACTCTGCACTTCATGCGTTTTGAAGCTTCATCTGACGTCGTTTTGCCCAATTTGTTTCTCTCTCCATGATCCTACTTCGTTAAACTCAATTCCAATCCCTAATAATAATAATAATAATCCTTCATCTTCATCATCAACCCCAACATCAACCGCCATTGTTGTTAATAGCAGTAATAGCAAAACCCTAATTTGCTTCAAATGCTATTCGGTTTCTCACTCCTCGTGTGTACCTCCCAATGCTCCAAAATCGCCTTTTATGTGTCCGATTTGCTCGACCCCTAATTTCAAGTTCTTCGATTTTAAGAAACCTAATAAGAAATTGAAATTGGATGGTGGAGATGAGAATGAGAATAACAATAATAATAACGATGATAAATCGAAGTGTTTGGATGAGAAATTGGCGAAGGTATTATTAGCAGCGGCGAGAGCTCAAATTCGGAGCTTTTGGTGACCCTATCAACAAATCGGATCATGCATGCGCTTGATTAGCTTCTGGTGCATCGACAGAGCTTTGAGTCGCTATCAATGGCGATTTTCAAAGCTTGAGAGAGACAAAGAGAGCGATAGAGGGGGAAAATGAGGAGAGAGAACCAGAGAGGAACTTGTTCGACTGCCATTAATGGCGGGCTCGAGGATGGAGAGGGAGAGGGAGAGAGAGAGGGAGAGGGAGAGGAGAGAGAGAGAGAGAGAGGTGGACGCAGGGGAGGAGAGAGAGAGGAAAGAGTGGTGGAGGCAGAGAGTGTGTGTGTCGTGGTTAGAGGAGAGAGAGAGGAGAGAGAGTGGTGTGGGTTTGTATTGCGATTTGTGAGGTGGGCTGAATTTCAAATTGATAGTGTTTTGGTGTGTATTTGAAATACAAGCTTCAAAGGCCTATCCAAATTACTTCAGATTTGGCCCAAATACAAATGTCTAATATTTTGGATTGTCAAACACCTGATTTGGGCCAAATGAGGAATTTGAAATCAAATAGCCATATCTAAACAGGCCATAATGCAATTCTAGATGACATTTAGACAATTTAAAAAGGAAAAATAAAATGCATGTCTGGTTAGAATGATTTGGTGCAAAAATATGGGTGGCAAATGCACAAAAATTAAAAAGTTCGATTTAAATACAACAAACTGAAGAAAAAAAATAGGCTAAGATCTTAAGGGGTGTTTGGTTCCATAGTAAATTAGAAAGATAAGGTATCCATTAAGAAGTGGTAATGGATTGGATTTGAATTGATTCCTATACTTGTTAATTTTTGTTTGGTACAATATTCAATAACGCAGTAATGAAATCACCCACCCACCTGACCCTACCCCACTATCCCTCAATATTCTCGTCATTCTTCTTGTTTCCTCTCCCCTTTTTTCCAATCTATCTCCTTCCTCATTCATCAGTCCCTTGTTCCATCCACTAATAAAAACACTCAGTAATTGAGACGTCTCGAATCAGGCGCCAACCTACAGTCACCAACCTCTTCTTTTTTATTTTCTTGCATGAACGTGACCTATTATTTGAGGGGGAGGTGGATTTCATTTTGGGGGATTGGGTTTGCTGAATGTAATGGAATTGATTGGAAAAAAAAATCGAAGCAAACATCTGCTAATGGATTTGGAGTAATGATTTTGTTACAGAGGCTCTAAAATCGTTGAACCAATCGTCCTCTTAGTCTAATAGAGGGAGTGTCATTGAAAAAGTAACCTATTTCAGTTATCGGTACTATTAAGAACATAGATTGTTTTATTGTATAATTCTAACCAAATTGGATAACCACTCATAATACAAACTCAAGTATTTAGGTAATTGCCTACGTTGATCCTCCAAGTCCGTGATCGTCTTGAGTAATTCTATTATGCTTGTAACATACTGATTAGATTCATAAGTTATTTGGTTTCTTCATACCTATACATGCCTCTCAATGATTACTTAGGTAAAAAAGAATTCCTTAATGAAATATAGGTTTTTCAATCAGAAAAAGAACATCTCACTAATAATGAATACCTTATAAGTGATTTATATTGAACAATATGATATTTTACTTGTCTTAAAAAAACCTTATGCTTCGTACGTAATAAAATTAAAAAAAAAAAAAGAAGCATAGCTCTACTAAATTCATTTTTTTATACACCTAATAATCCTTTAAAAACAATAGTTTAAGATTATTGAGCTCCTTATCTAGTGGTTTCATTTACTTTTTTTGGTTTCGATAGAAACTTATAAATGTGTTTCCATTTACTTCTCTATTACCAATTGGTTTTATTTGTGTGTAATATTACTCTGCTCCTCCATGGGCCTTATCCATGACAATTGAAAGTGTATCGTTGTATAATAGCCCAACCATCATGCCAATCAATGTTGTAACCTCCACTTTCGGTATCTTGGAAGTTCATTCCTCTGTTCGGATGGTCAATCCTAGTTAGTGTATGTTCACACTTCAAACTTCGAAGTGGTATATCTGTGTATGAGAATATTAAAATAAGTGAATACTAGAGTGTTACATTGTAAAAATCATGGGAGACAAACCAAAGTATATATAACTCGAGTTGGCTCCTCCTCTTATTGCAAGTGGGCCAACCGATTTTAGGATGGATTCCCGCTTGGCTTGGATGTGTTATTTTTAGGCCTCCTCCGTATGCCTTGTCTAAACAAATTGAAAGTTGATAGGTAATCTAAAACTAAAATAATTGAAGACACCCTCTTGCACGTGTCACTATCTTGAGTGCCCTATCAAGCTACCATGTGTCGTTGCTTCCATTGTCCATCTTTTGTAGTATTATATTTAAATAAATAGAAAATATTAGTAAGAATCAAACATTCAGTGTCAACGTAATAATACTAACAATTACACCTATTGTGCTATAAATTCAATTTGTTAATCTTATCTTCACTAGAAGTGAGCAAAGTTATTGGGTGCCCGGTTTGGAACATGGAACTATTGAGGGAACTGAAGGGTCTAAACTTGAAATCACTGTAACTAGGTCTGATTCCAATTACAAAAATTAGGACTATGTTACAAGCAGGACTTGTTCTAGTTCATGGTATTTGGGAACTTGTACCCATCGATCACCAATCATTTTATGACAATCTATATTGTACTTGAAAAGATATATATAATTATCGGATACTCATTGTGTTGGCAATGTGTGACTTTCACTAGCTATCATTATCCAACATCAACACATTTGCAAGGGAAGACCACTGAAAATTCTTTTAAAAGAGATGTTGTTTCTCCCAATTCTTTACTCCTAAATACGAGCCTACTATTGGGTGGGTCAGGCTTTTTAGAGTACTATAGTTCATGACACAACAATTGATTAGATGTAATGAATTTCAATACCTTTCTTGGTGAAAGAATTCTACTAAAAGAGAATACAATTAAAAAAGGAATATTATGCCTATTAGTTCTATTTTTTTCAACGTTACCTTTAAAATTTTGTCGCATATAGGTTGAGTTAGGAAATTGGGTAACCAATTCTGGGTCCTAATTTTTGGGAAACATTATGATCCCTTCCAAAAGACTATTTAATGAAATATCAACCGGGTACTCGGTTGTGCCCGCCCCTAACTTTCACTATAACCAAATGTTACGTTGTTAAAAGGGTTTATCGGTCTGCCTTATAACTTTTTAGTACATTCCTAATCCAAAATCCTTTCCAACTATTTTAAACAATACCCAAAGTCCTTTAAGTATCACGTTAAATTTATTCACAATTTTGACACAGGTTTAACAATCTGAGTTGTTAAAGTATTTTGTGCCACATTTGTATTGCTACCTAGGGGTGTAAACCAGTCGAGTCGAGTCAAGCCGAGTATCTCTGTGCTCGTGCTCGGCTTGTTTGTTAAATGAAATTTGATACTCGTGCTCGGCTCGTTTATTATTGAGCGAGTTTTGACCGAGTATATTCGCGAGCAGCTCGCGAGTACACTGAATTGTTAGGTATTAGAACCTATAATATCATTAACGAGCCGAGTATGGTGGTGCTCGTGCTCGGCTCGTTTACCATAAGTATCAAATCAGTGCTCGTACTCTACTCTTTATTATCTAGCGAACTTTGATCGAGTTTCGAACGAGTACGTTCGCGAGCAGCTCACGAATGCTCTGACTTGTTTACAGCCCTATTTCTACCTATTAAAAACTTGCCAAATGAAGAAGTCAAATATTATTATTGTTTTATTTGTTCGGTTTTATTTTGTGTGTTTCGTTTGTTTATTTTTGTTATTTTTATTTTTATGGTTCTTGCATTGACCTTACCATTTTCTTTTTTTAGAGTTAAGTTTTTCAATTTTTTCATTGCAATTTTGATACTATTAGTTTCGCTATCGTTTTGTAATTTTTTTTAGTAAGTTTAGCTACACCAAATGCTATATTTGCATGTAGTTTACAACTATTCTTATACTTCATTAAGCTGATTTAACTTCATAACATACTGTAAATACTTTTAGTTAATTATATGCACTACATGTTCAAATGTAGTTGTGCTCCTCTAATTTTACAAGTATTAATATACTTGTTTCTAATACCAATATATTCTATTTGTTCTATAGAATAACATATCTCGTGAAGCACAAACAATGTTTTTGATCGATCATGCTAATGTTGTAAAATCACATTGCTCATTTGTAAATGACCACAATCTATGGGTTGTCATGCCATATATGGCCGGTGGGTCATGCCTTCATATATTAAAAGCAGCTCATCCAGATGGATTTGAAGAGGTGGTTATAGCTACCATATTGAAAGAGGTTCTTAAGGGTTTAGAATATCTTCATCATCATGGACACATTCATCGTGATGTTAAAGTAAGTCATATACCATATGCGCTTCACTATAAAACGCTTTTCATGGTGTGCAAACACTAGAAAGACAAGTTTGCAATTTACTAAAGGTGGCAAGTTAGCATAATTGTAGAAGGATAAAAACAAATTGGTGATTTTGAGATGGAATAAGATATAGGATCATAGTTGCATTAATTATTTGGAAATAATATTTAAGATTTGAAATGGAGGGTGGATAATAAATGTTCAAAACGAACTTCACATTAAAATTGTAATACAACAAATAATTTTAAATCATTTACTATTTCAAGAATACTTAGTGGTTGTTTGGTTGACAATTAGAAATGTATGAAGTTGTACTTCATGGGAAGTAGAAAAGATAGAAAGTTGTTTGGTTAACAAAATTTGAGGGCAGTGCAATTTTCAGTGCAATTTCCCATGAACTTCCACTTCCTCCAAAATAGAGGAAGTCACTTACCTAGGTCCCCCTAGGTAAGGAAAGTTCCTACAGAAAGTTGCACTTCATATTGTTAACCAAACACAATTAGCCACTTTCCAGAAAGTTCTAATTAATGAGAAATAACACTTGCCTTCAACTTTCCACATGCGCTCAAACGACCAGTCGACCACTTATTTTGAAATAGAGGGAGCATAACCTGGCTTACAGTTTAGTCACATTAATTAATAGTTTAATTCAAATTTAGTCACATAAATTAACATTTTATATCTTCTTCCACGAATTATAATAAAACTAGATGTATATCCTGTACGATGCACGGGCTTGTTCGTAGATCACAAAACTATTTTAAGTGTCTCGTCCTTTTTTGAGTGTCATTTTAAATGTTTGTGTTTAAATTTGACCACCGATTTGTAAAAAAACTATTTAGATTCAAAAATATGAAAAAATATATGTTGGGATCGTATGGAAAAGTATTTTCAATATATATAATTTTTTTATAATTTCTACGTCTCTAATTGTGAGAAAATAGTGGTCAAAGTTTGGATTTAACGTAAATGACTTTAGTGCATTCCTTTATGAAGTTATTGTTTTTCAAATTATTTATTGTAAATTCCTATAGTATTATTAAATTCTATTTTGTAAATTGGATTATAATGATTAACATTATAGATATATATTTGACAACAATTAATTCCCTATAATGTAAACTGATAAAAAAAAATTATGAGTCAAGAGGAGTATTAGAAAGTTTTTTTTTTATAAAGATACTATAGGGAAACCAAAAATTTGAAAAGTATCTAATTCTCATGTAATAGTAAAAAAAATTGACATTTTTCTTTTTTTGCACAACAAAGATAAATTTTATTAATATCGGCAACTACTTGCCTAAAAAGCTACAACAAAGATCAAGGCCCTTGAGCCCTCCCTTATCTCTCCACACAATGAGTATACCGTAAAAAGTTATTATCAAAAGTAAAAAAAGGTTTTTAGGTATTCATTTAAAATATCAGGACATCATTGCATATAAGCCCAATACACTAAAACTAAAGTCACTGCTCCAACAAAATATTTGACCAAAACAACACAAAAAAATATTAACCTAAACAAAACCTGCTTAACTTTATGTCCATACGAATCAATCATCATTAAAATATTGAATATGTTTTAAGATGTTCCCACATACTAGCGTCAACCCTAAAAAAAATTTTGTTTCTTTCGGCCCATAATTGATAATATTAGATTATAGCAACTACAACAACTCTCCTGAGTACCCCCCTAACACATTTGTTTTTTTTATTTAACTTCATTCAGTTGTTAAAGAAAAGTTTCAATTTGTTTCCTTCGGCTCATAATTGATAATTTATAGATTATAACAACTACAACAACTCTCCTTAGCCCCCCGAACACATCTGTTTATTTATTTATTTAACTCTATTCAATTGTTAAAGAAATGTTTCAATACAACCCAAACTAGTATATTTCATCAACATGTTGAGAGCACCTACACTAAAGAAATAAAAATGAATGAAAGTGTTTGCAATCCTAGTACAACATACATACATATTAAGAGCAAGTTAGAAAACTACTTTCTTTAGATGGTCCAACAAGCAAATGAAGTTATGATAAAGTTGAGCAACTCTCTCACAAATAGCCTTACTCTTTCCCTTCCTAGGCTTCAAGGAGTATATATATATATATATATATATATATATATAGTGCGCACACACACACACACACTCTTACACTACACAGACACACTACTCTCTCTCTCTCTCTCTCTCTCTCTCTCTCTCTCTCTCGAGGAGAATAACTTTGTGTTATTTATCGTAAGTATAGGATTCATGCTATGCATCTGAGTTCTATTCAAACAAAGTAAGTGTGTGTGTGTGTGTGTGTGTGTGTGTGTGTGTGTGTGTGTGTGTGTGTGTGTGTGTGTGTTGGGGGGGTCATATGCACACAATCTTACCCCTGTAAAAACCAAAAGACCATTTTAAGTACAAATTTAAAGTTAGGAACTATGACCATCTGCAACTTCACAATGAGTAGGAAGCACATACAATTTAATTAGTCATTTCACTTTAGTCTATTATTCTACTTTTGTACAAACATAATTGTTGTTTGTACAAAAGTAGAATATATTAATGTTGTAACCTAGATAGTTGAATAGTCGGTATGATAAACTTTATGTTAGGAGTTCAATTCTTGAAAATAACAAGATAAAGCTTGCCAATGAAAACGTGACACATTGGAGATCATTACGGATAATGTCACTTTGCAAGAGTGAACTAACTTTATGGATATGGATATAATTGTGGATAAATATTGAATTAAGATAACCATAATAATATTAAGGGATGCTTCGATCTATAAATGTAATTGCATTTACCATATTAGTAAATATTCGATACTTGTGTATTTTGCCGGGAGAACAAAATTACTTATTCAACTCAACTTCAAATTACCACACAATTTGTAAATGTATTGATACACTTAAGTAAATTATTTTAGAGTTAAAAATAAGAAAAATAATTTAATTCATCCATTTTCTACACTTACAGGCTGGCAATATTCTTATTGATTCACACGGCGCAATTAAGTTAGGAGATTTTGGTGTTTTCGCTTGCTTATTCGATTTAGGTGATAGACAACGATTGAGGAATACCTTTGTTGGAACACCTTGCTGGTATTTCTCTACTTTAAAATGCCTTTATAATCTAATTTTTAAGTTACCCTAATTGGTCAGAATTTATATTTCATAATGTCAGTTTCGAAGTAAATCACATTTCAATAATAGTTTCAGTTATGGTGGAACCACTCTTAAAAATGGATCGCTAAGTTAATTTTTTTTTTTTTTTTTGCTAATAAGTTAAAACATAATCGATCATTGCTCCAAAGTGATTACGGTGAGTAGTTTTCAGATTTTCCACCACCACTTCGACCATGATTACCAAAATGGTGGTGAACTTAGGTTGATGTTAAGTCAATCTTATGTTTAAAAGTATTTCAAAACTTGCAAAATATTTCTAATGTGATGTATTAAAATTCATGTATTAAACGAGGTGGTTTCTTAAAAAATCACAAATTGAAAAGGTGATTTTTGACAAATATTTCTAGTTTTTTTTTAATACGAGAAACCCGCAGCCATTACTCTTAGAGTGTGCATTGGATAAATCGCGAGTGTATGCAATAGCTTGCATACTACACACATCAGGCAAGCCAACAAGATAAATCTTGCAGACAAGCTCAACAAAGAGGCTTAGTGGGATTTGAGCCATAATCCTTGCCATGAAATCGAACCTCACAACCAACTATGCTACCCCTCTCAGGGCAAATATTTCTACTTTTTAATTAACAAAAAAAAAGGTTAAAAATATCAAAGACTACTCAGTAGTTTACTAACTCATACTTTTCTTTTCTATTTTTTGTTGAGGGGAGAGAGAACTTCACTAAAATAAAGATATAGGACACTTACATGAAAGATCGAGTTCAACAAGGTAGAGATCAAAAGAATCAGAAAACATTAGAAAGCATGAGAGTAGTTTAATTAAGGTAAAATTAAGCATGAGTGAGAGTAGTCGAATGCGATGTCATTGAGGGGAGAGAGAGAGAGAGAGAGAGAGAGAGAGAGGCAACAACACTCCACGCATCCCTTCTGTTCCTTAACTCATTGTAAACCGTATCTCATGCTTAAGTAATAGTAACACTTATGAATCTCATTAGAAAAAACAAAAGGTTATTTATTCATTACTAAACCTAATTATGTTATGATTTGTGTTATATTATCTTATATCTATGATTTCTAAATGATTTTAATTGCAGGATGGCACCTGAGGTCATGGAGCAATTGCATGGTTATGACTTTAAGTAAGTAGATTCTATATTGTAATTGATGTTCTCTCCAATATTTTAAGGTGTTATTAACCAAAATAACCCCTTGATGTAGAATATTTACTTTAATGTTCACAACTGACACAAACACAACAGCATTAAAGTAGCATCATTTTGAAAACAATCTTAATTTTATTACAATATTATGAACAATGATAATAAATATACAATTTCCTTATCATTTATTGTAGAGCTGACATATGGTCTTTTGGTATCACTGCATTGGAGCTTGCTCATGGACATCCTCCTTTCTCCAAGTACCCTCCCATGAAGGTAAAATTATCAAAAAAAGTTTGATTTCATGCATATGAATATGATTTCTTGATCATTCGTGAAAACTAACTACTTCTAGCTAATTTATGCTATAACTTTTCCTACTGGTTATTTTAGACCAAGAATTTGTTTACAGGTTCTACTTATGACCTTGCAAAATGCACCTCCTGGTCTTGACTATGAGAGGGATAGGAAGTTCTCCAAGGTATATATATACATATGTTAGATTCTCGATCTTCACATATGGATGGTATGATTAGATAATTATGTCTCCTAGATACTTGTTATCTAACTGATATGGGCTATTAATTCGTTGATTTCTCTATAGTCTTTTAAACAGATGATTGCTAGTTGTTTAGTTAAAGATCCTTCAAAAAGACCATCTGCCAGAAAGTTGATAAAACATCCATTCTTTAAGCAAGGAAGATCGAGTGATTATATCACATGAACACTTATGGAAGGGTTGCCACCCCTTGGATACCGTATTAAGGCTCTAAAGGTTCAAAAATATTGGTTATATATGATTAAATTCTTGGGCAATACTTTGTTCATCTTAATTTGTTGCTCATTATTTTCTTTTTCCAATGTTATATAACCCTGTCTACTTGCCATTAGAGTCGGTTTTAACTCTTAACCTTTTCGAGGCCTCGAGGAAAAGTGAATACAAGAGCCCTCAAAAAACTTAATAATTTGTTTTGTAACTTTTTACCTTTTGCTTTATATAATTAGATAAAGCTTAAGCCTAACAACAAAAGAAACGCTCTTCCCCCTCCCCCCCCCCCAAAAAAAAAGTCCTCACACTTTCTAAATTTCAATTTTAGAATACAAATGAAAAGAATAAACGCAAATAAATTGAGCAAACATTAGTGGTGAAGCCCTAATCAAAACTACAAAAGACTTGTGAGTAACATATAACTTTTTACAAAACTTGTATTACAAAGTAAACTAGAAAATGAATATTTTGAACTAGTAACAAAAAACTGAAGAGTGAGAATGAGATTTTTTTTTCTTACATAAAAATGCCTTTGAGTTTTATTGCATAAGGCTGACATTTGGTCGTCAATTATTCAAAAGTTGAATTATTTTTAAAATGTGCTCACTACCAATATAATGTATATTGGTGGGCCTACAATAATAGAAAAGTGGAACGAAAAATAAATCGTTCTAATTTTTTCATATTGCCCAATTGAAATGAAAAATGACAGTTTTCATGGGATCGAAAATCAATGCTTCTTAATATACGAGCTGAAGGGTTTTTGACCCCCCAACTAGTTGGGCTTTCAATAACCACCCCAGTTGCCTTGGCCCAAGGCCAACACTACTTACCATATATGTAGCAATTTCACATTTTCGAGTTAACTTTTCATGTTTGACTTTGAAAAAGTTAAGCTCATAAAATTTCTTTACCCGAAGTAGTACGACTTCTTAATAATTGCATGTGTGAAAATCTATCTTTCCTAAGTGCTTAATAAATTGAGACTTATGGAGTAATATTTTCCACCAAAAATGACAAGAATAACATACTTACAGAATCTAGTTCAATTTTTATATCTTATTCTAAAGGGACGATCACCAATTGTACAACATTTTTTCTTATTTTTATTGTGTTTCTAGTAGCGTAAGATGACTTATTTCAATAAAAACAAGCATTATTTGTTTGATTGATTCTGTAATAATATGTTTTAATGTACTTACTGGCAATAAATAGAAAAAGGAGGAAGACATGCTTGCCCAAAATAAAATGCCCGATGGTGAAAAGGAGGAACTCTCCCAGGTTTGCACCTTTGCTTGGTTTTTTTTTTTTTTTTTTTTTACTTTCAAATTTTTTTGATAGAATATCTCTCCTCTATTTGATTATATTTTTACACTTTTATATAGATGTTTTTTTCATTTATACTTCATACGTTCCAAATTCTTCTTTCGATTTGATATTTGAAGTCAAAATTTACAAACTTTGACCATTATTGTATGAAAGACTATAAAGTTATACAAAATAAAATTTCTCCTATTAGATTCATTTTAAATAATATTTACAAAATATCATCTTTTGATAATTTTCAAACTTATAGAATTATAACTATCTATGGTCAAAGTGTCTTTTGGAGATCGTAAAAAGTCAAATGGAAAGAAGAATAAGGAACAAATGGAGTATATGGTATCAGGTTGCCTAAACATGAATATAAGAATATGCAAATTGATTTTTGTATGAGATTATTTCACAGGCATCAGAAGCTAACTACAATAGTTTTTTTAATTGAAAATTTTCAAGGCATTGACAAACATTGACTAAAGGCAAACTTAACTCTAACACTACATGATCAAGCCACACCTAAAACATCCTCATGTACTATCGAACTAAAATGACTCAGGGCACTACAAAAAAAAAACATCTTCCTTTCTTGAATACCTTTATTGGCCAGCCAATCTACTACTTTTTTGCTTCCAAATAGCAATGATCAATTACTCACAATTTTTAGTTTTTTCTTTTTATACGAGGAACCCTCAGCCACTAGTCTTTGAGTGTGCACCGGATAAACCCCGAGTGTATGCAATAGCCTGCAAACCACACACACCAAGCAAGCCAACAAGACAAATCTTGTAGACAGGCTCAGCAAAGAGGCCTAGTGGGAATTGAACCATGACCTTTGTCATGAAATTTCAACCTCATGACCAACTCCACTACCCCTTTCAGGGCATTCACAATTTTTAGTTAATATTCCCCTATTGAGTACAACCTTCAAGTGCGTGTTTCTTGTCATAATGTCGTTTTCCAGTGAATATTTTTATTGCTTATTGTCAAAAATGTCTTCATCATGGATTACATATTACTTTGGGCTTTTTTATAACAATCATATATATATATATATATTATATATATATATAACTGGGTCTTTTTTCGTGTGGTGCCGACACGTGGAACGACACGTAGGCGCGCCACATCGTGCAAGCATGACACGCAAGCCGACACGTTAGCATAAACTTGTCACATAGCATAACACATCATCCACCATTAATGTCTTATCATTAGTCATATACATATAACTGGGTCTTTTTTCGTGTGGTGCCGACACGTGGGACGACACGTAGGCGCGCCACATCGTGCAAGAATGACACACAAGCCGACACGTTAGCATAAACTTGCCACATAGCATAACACATCATTCACTATTAATGTCTTATCATTAGTTGAATTAGTTACATATTTATTTAAAAAATTTAAATTATAAAGTAAAATAACTTTAGTTACGTATGTCCAAAAATTATAAATCTGACTCCTTTAGATTGGATTTGAAAAACGCTTCAAAATGAGATATATATGTATATGTGTCCGATAAAAGTTGGCTCATTTTCATGCGGCCGTAAATGTCACATCAGAGGGAATGTTCGTGTGAAGATGATACATAAACGCCACATGTGCACAACTTTCTCATGTAGTTTTAGTTGTGCGTTATAAAAAGAGCATGGTATCAAACTTTTAGTACAAGTATATTGTTATTGCAGAATGAATTTACTTTTTTTTATCATTAATTGAATTACTTATTAAAATTAGTGTACATATACTGTTTTTACTCTCTATCTATATTTAGTCCAATCTCATTACAACTGAAGGTGGAATGAAAATATCATTTATTTAAGAATTATTATGATGCATAATATGGATAGAAATCTTTGCATATATATATATATATATATATATATATATATATATATATATATATATATATATATATATATATATATATATATATATATATATATATCCACCATTAATTCTTATCATTAGTTGACTTAATTACAAATTTATTAACATATTTCCAAATTAAAAAATAAAATAACTTTAGTTACGTATGTAAAAAAAATTAAAAATCTGACTCCGTTGGATAGTATTTGAAAAATGCTTCAAAATGAGATATATATGTATATGTATCCTATAAAAGTTTGGATCATTACGTGCGGTGATGAGACGTAGGACATCACATAAGAGGCAATGTTCCTGTGAAGATGACACGTAGACGCCACATGTGCATAACTTTGTCATATAGTTTTAGTTGTGCGGTATAAAACAAGTATGAAATATCAAGTTTTAGTGCACATATACCATTAATGCAGAATGAGTTTATTCATGAATTGAATTACTTTTTAGAATTAGTGTACACATACTATTTTTATTCTCTATCTAAATTCAGTCCAATCTCATTACAAGTGGTATGAAATATCTTTTTCAAGAATTACCAAGCATCTTATGGATAGAAATATTTGCAAAAATAAAATAAAATGTATTTTATCAATAATATCAATAAATATCACTTCAAATTGTTTAAGCATTATATTATTGAATATATTAATAAAGTTATTTACGAGCCCGTGCAAAGCACGGGAATAAAACCTAGTATATACATATAACTGGGTCCTTCTTTGTGTTTACACTAGGCGCACCAACACGTGGGACGACACGTAGGCGCGCCACATCGTGCAAGCATGACACGCAGGTCGACACGTCAGCATAAACTTGCCATATAGCATAACACATCATCCACCATTTTAAATTAACATTAGTTGAATTAATTATATTTTTATTAATATTTTTTAAATTATAAAATAAAATCACTTTAGTTACGTAAGTCAAAAAATTATAAATCTGACTCTGTTGGATTGGATTTCAAAAATGCTTCAAAATGAGATATATATGTATATGTGTCCGATAAAAGTTGGGTCATTTCCATGCGGTCATAAATGTCACATCAGGGGAATGTTCGTGTGAAGATGATACATAAATGCCACATGTGCACAACTTTCTCACGTAATTTTAGTTGTGCGTTATAAAAGGAGCATGGTATCAAACTTTTAGTACAAATATATTGTTATTGCAGAATGAGTTTATTCTTTTTTTTATCATTAATTGAATTACTTATTAAAATTAGTGTACATATACTGTTTTTACTCTGTATCTATATTTAGTCCAATCTCATTACAAATAAAGGTGGAATGAAAATATCATTTATTTAAGAATTATTATGATGCATAACATGGATAGAAATCTTTGCAAAAATAAAATAAAATAAAAAATACTTTTATCAATAATATTAATAATTTCACATTTAATTTTCTAAGCATTATATTATTCAATATGCTAATAGAATTATTTTACGAGCCCGTGCAAAGCACGGGGATAAAACCTAGTATGTATATATGTATTACTTTTGCCTTATTAGTTCTATGTATTGTATATTTTGCCACATTATGGAGTAGTCATACAATTTTCTATCATTTCAGATTCTCTCATGGAATTTAGGCTTTACTTAAGAAAAATTAAAGTAAAACTGGAGCATGTTTAAAAAAAACTTAAAACATAGGCCATGTTCCCGTCAACTTCTTCCTATAGTATTCTGTAAATTTCAGTTAAGTTTAGTAAAATTAATTTCAGTCTAGTAATAAGAAGTGTAGCTCAAAAATTTTAGTTCAATTTGGTAAAACAAAGTACAATTTTACCCTTTCTTGTAGATTCAGTAAAAAGAAGTTCACTTCAGTAAATTTTTGACAAGTACAGAAAATTTCAGTTCAGTTTTGTGCAAATAAGTTCAGTAAAAGGAATGTGAAGAGAACATGGCCTTAATTTCTTCTCTACTAACCAAAGTGTAATTTTATTTCAATAGCTAATTAAATTTCTGGAAGACTACTCATGTGCTATTTGTTTTCCCTTGGTTTGATTTTATCTTCCACCTATGTGAATGTTACGTTGATTGAATTTATTTAACTATTTGTATGGTTCGTCATGCATTAAAATGTTTAATCTGCTCATGAAATGATTATATTATTTAAAATTAACTAAGGTAAAAATATATAATTTTTTTCCAGAATGAATACAAAATAGGGATTAGTGTTTGGAAGTTCAACTTAGAAGATGTAAAAGCTTAAGCATCCTTGGTACGCAAACTTTTTGACATTCAAGGAAAGTATATTCTTTATATTCTCACTTTGGAATTCAAATATTTTTTACATTGTAATTTATGCTTTTATATAGTTACAAGATGATGACATCCTTTTTGACAAAGATCAGGGGGGAAACCCTTCTCTTCATAGCCGCTTGGATCGTCAATTTTCCTCCGCGGGCCACCTTTCACAATATGATATTGTATGCTTATAGTTATAAGTCTTTATATTTTTAAATTTGAAATTTTAAGTTTTAAATATTCATCAAGTTCACATTTTTGAATCTCACGAAGAATCGATAATATGATTGAATATCTCATATTTTTTGTAGTGTTGTTCTAATTATAACAAATTCTATTGGGTTGCTTACACATATAGGAGAATAATGAGTTGAGTGATTATCAACAAGTTGTTGCCCTATCATCAAATAATTTTATGGGACAAATTTTTAAGTATGTACTATGTCCTTAACTTTTGTTGTATTTGTAGCCTTTTCTTTGTAAATTCTACATAATGTTGAAATTTTTATTTATGTTCAAAGCTTAGATAATGGTATTGTTTTATATGTTATCACATTTGATCACCCATTTTCTTTTTTACTCTTTTGACCATTTAGATTGATTTATTCCTTCAGAAGTAGATGTGAGAAATCAGATGATGACACGACAAGCGTTGCAATTTCAAATCTTAAACTATCTATATCACAATGTTCTTCCCCTCACCTAGTTGAAAATGTTGAGAATAGTGTAAGTGGTAAAGGAAACTATCATCAAGATATGGAAGTTACTGGAAAGATGATGGACAGTGCTTCAACACAGCTGCATCATAGAAGGGCTAAAACATGTGCCACTACAGTAGAAATCCCAACAAACAAGTCAGAGAGGTTTGTTAATAATCAATCTCAATTTTGTCTTTCACTAAAAAAAATATTTCAATGACATTGTATACTTCTATTTTAATTTTATAGTTCACTTTCTTTGCGTCCTTTAATCATGATGGTATAAGTTATTGGTCATCAAAATACTTTTCCCTATGTACTCTATAAGATTAATTTTTGGGGGCTAAGAGAGATTCAGCATTTAAATGGTTGGGATCTCACGTCTCAAATTGATTTATGGGTCAAGCGGCACTCAAATTTTCAGCATTGGTCGGGTCAATGACAAATAATTGGAGATAGATTAGCTCTATTAGGGCCAAAATACAAGAGACGAATAATCGTCGTATTCGACCTATTTTGGAATTTATCAAGTAATTGCATTTGAAAGTTAGATGTAAAAGAAATCATAAACTATTCCACACTTGCTTTTAAGCCTAATAGATAGACAATACTATGTGTAACCATTCATTTTCTTGCACCATTAAGAACACAAGAGGTGTATACATTCTTCGTCAATGATTAAATGACTTCTAAGTCCAGTTAGATATTCAACCCTGCAAGAAAAAGTTCTTGAAAACCTCGAGGTTCTGTCTTTGGGTTGTCTATTAGCCACCCTGGTTGGGAGAGGTTACACAGTTAAATGAAGAGCCGTGGACAATTTCCCCTCATAATCTGTAAAAATACAAAAGAAATAAATATGTTATTCTAAAATTTAATTTAAATTTGTTTTGATGTTTGTCCTTACTATCATTCTTCACTTTGATGAATATGAAGACATAAGTTTAGTATTTACTTTTTTATGATTAATCTTTAATAAATTCATTTTGCAAAACATTCAGCTTCATATCACCAAAGCAATTGGAGAGAATTCCCACATATGGCATATCAATAAGTTCTCCAAAAGTTGATGATACAATATTAGAACCATCTCCTAAAACTTCGAAGGGTTCACCAGGCATGTTCTTGTACCTTTTTTCAACTTTCATTATAATGCATGTGTTCATTTCAATTTGTATGATGTTTATCATGTGAAGTTAATTTACATCACCATACGTTCAATTTTCTGTAAAAAGCGAAACTAGACAAAAAAAATATATTCTCTTTTGTGATTTCACATAAAATATTTAGTATTTTTTTTAATTTCTTTGATCTTTGTTTTATTATCTTCGCAAGTTGATAACTTTAGGAAATTACTTACTCTCGCTCATTAAACAAGTTTTCCATCTTAGCAAATAGCGATGAATTAGAAGATAAAGCAAGAGTACAAGTTATTCAGCTAAGGGGTCGTTTTAAAGTTACCTCTGAAAATAATGTTGACTTAGAGAAGGTGATTGGACAATGTCAACAAATTAAGTTAGTCATCTTCTTTGATTATACACTGAATTTTGAGTAATTTTTCCAGGAAACTTCATGTCCATCACTTCCAAAAAGTCACAGTATGCAGGTTGGTGGCTCTAACATCATGCTTGTGAATTTTCTAAATCAAAATCTTATTTTATTTTTATTTTATTTTATATTTTATATGCATTAATTTCTTTACAAACAAATCGTAAGTGTTATTTCTTGAGAATTAAAAATTATAAAATTAATAGAAATAATTAATCAAAATTATGCTTTTATGATCCTCAGATTTTGTCGTGAGATTACAATATCAATAAAGAACGAAGAGAATCTCCTAAACATATGATAAGTAACGTGAACCATACAATTCATACTATGTTTTTTTCTCAATAGCGTGCAATTAAACTTTATTTAGGCACTACATTGACAAAAAGCAATGGATATAACTCCTAGAGCCCTCCATCATGCAATCCTAACAATACAAGCATGCAACACCAAGAGAAAAATAACCTACAACCATGAATATATATTACTTTCCTTTCCAGCACCTTTCTTAGTTAAGACATATGAATCTTACATTTGTTCCCTGATTCACTATATAAGCATGTTACAATTAGCAAGAAAAGAAATGATTGTATCTCCCCCAGAGAGTTCCTACAACTACCTCCACAATCTGGTGGTCCAAGGTTGCATGTAGACGAGCCATCAATGTATTTAGAAATAAATATTAAAAAATTTAAGCATTTAAAATACATCCTAATGTCTCATTTACTTGTTAGAACGCATTGTTTCATTTCTTGAACTTCACAATTTGTACCCAATAACATTCAAACAAGCAAGAATAATCTTCCTTTGAAAGCTTACCTACCCCTCTTATCTCTCCTTGTATCTTCTATCAAAGTAGGGGCAAACATAAAGAATCCATGTATGCTGAAAGGATATAAACTTTAGACTATCATTTTTATGAACATATACAACTTATTATAATTACAAGTGAAGAAAGATATAAATTAATGATTTTGATTTAAAATACGACTTGGATAGATCTGATTGAGGACAATTTCTCAATTATGTTGATAACTTAATTTTCTTGCTTTTTAACTATGAGTATTATGACACTCGTCATTACTTATGCAGGTCATTACTCCACATTCTACATCGTCTTTTCCTTCTCCTAGTACCGATGCTCCTCAACCATTAATGAATCATGCAAACGCTTTGTTTCCTATGCTACAATCCTTCCTACAAACAAATATTACTCAAAGTATTACTAATCCATGTAAATAAGTGAATACTTTACTTTTTTTTTTTATTGCATTTATAATAATTTGAATTTACTTTTTTTTCTTATTTTTAATAGGAAATCATTTCAAATATGATGAAACATATATCTTCAGGTGACTCAAGTGGTTAATTAAATCAATATTTTGAATCTATAAACTTAACTAGTTTCACAGAATAATGTTACTTATATTTCGTTTTTAAGTCGACACTGTTGCAAATGGAGGTGACGCTTCTGCCGGTATCACCACCATGGAGAAATCATTGGTAAGATTTCTATTTTGCTTAACATTAATATTGAGATCAATGTTTAGTATATATATATATTTTTTTGTTAATTTTCTCATATGGTATCCGCTTCTATCTCATACATATTACAATCTTCCTACGTCCCAAAAAACTACTTAAAGTTTCTCTTTCTCGTATTTTGTCCAAAATTATTTATTTTTCCTATAAGTCTTGTGTGAGACCAACTCACAGAAAGATGGGGTCACATTTTTTGAAATGTATGGGTCACTTATGCTGAGTAGTGACCCTTGTTTCATTAAAAGGTGATCAAAGTCTCACCAAAAGTTACAGAAAAACCGTCTTACAGAATTTTATGTGAAAACTAATTATGTCATTTTATAACGGTCGTGATTAAATAAAATTATTACACAGCCGTATGAGGTGAAAATCTCATGTACGGTTCTGGAATTTCAACTTAATCAAATGAATTTCATTTATCATTTATTAATTATTACTCCATCTTTTGACTAATTATTGAAATACTCAATAACAAGTTAATAATATCTATCTATCTATGTATCTATCTATCTATTATATAATACTCATGTATATTTGAAATAAAAATAAGCATACAAGAACGAGTGCCTTGAAATACATTAACTACTTTGTTGCCCATGCGTTACATTGAGTTTAGTTTCTCTTATTATAATAAAATTGAGTTGAACTTTGATTATTTTATTGTATATAGTTAAGTGAGATAACTTAAAGTAATCATAAAGTTGAATTACTTGTTCAGGACAACAAAGCACCATCTACTCCACAACAATCCAACAACAATAATCATGATGTGTCATGTGAAATTTAGCAAAATGTATACTTTTTCAAATATTAAATCTATCCATTATCAATGGTTAAAAAGATAAAATTGAAGTAAAAGAGCCACTAATGAAAAAACAATATGACTTCTTAAACTCCAATATTATTAAGTGATTTATTCGTTAACCCTATAAGAATTCACCTTGTCCAAAAACATGTCAAATGAAAACATTGAAGTATATGGTATATTACATAAAGCTACCAAAATAAATTATTTGCACATCTGTCATAAATTTGATTTTTACAATCACAATTAAGAAATATTGGTATTCTTATAACAACTCTACAATAAGAGATAAGAATTATTCAATTAATGTCTTTTGAACAAGTAAATAATACTTCGTATCGATCTATATACCTATCATATAATACTTACGTAAACTTTGCAATAGAAAAACACTCATATATCAACGATTGCCTTAAAAAATAATGGTATTGACTTCGAATATACGTAACTCATGACTTAATTAGTTATTACTATTACTATTTGGACTCGCACGGAAGAGGGACTATTTATCGTTTTAAATTTACACTTACAAAATCTGTTAAAGTAGACAAATTTAATTTTCAATGACAAATGACGAAGAGATTCAACACAATAAAATCTAAAACATCATAATACATTCGAATGGCAAAGAGATTTCAACCATCTCAAACAACTTCCTTTTAATTGTTATTTTTCATTACAACCTCATTCAGAAACATTAGTCATAGTTTCCTTGATCATTGTCCATATCTGACATTGTAGTTCGTCTCTTGAAAGAAGATCCCAGATAGCAACATAGTAATCAATAAGCCAAAAAGAAACAATACCCGTAAGAAGTAAGAGACAACCATACCCAATAAATAGAACAAGCCCATCTATCACACATGGTTCAAGAAAAATAAAACTAAAAACATTATTTAAGTAAAGAAACAATTGAATTAGGGTTACCATCCGCGATTAATGATTGATAGCAAACCCTGAATCACAAAGGGCCCAGAATTACTTTATTGGAGGTAGGAGAGAGAGAGGGAATGCCACATGGTGTTTCCCCCTCAAATTTTTATTATTAAGCTTGTATGTTTCACTTCTTATTGAAATACATTAAACTATTAGTAAATAAATAAAATGTGATAATGAATTTTGGCCAACCCAAATTAGTGATTCTGACAAGTAAATTGGAATTAACAAAATGCGAGTTTTGTGGACCATTGAGACTCTATTAAATAATATGTCTTATTTTCAAATTCAACTTGACTACACTTTTGGTAAATCATTTAAAGTAGTTTGAAGCCCCGCTTAAGGCCTACATATCACAGATATTACATTGTTTTACAATTGGACTTAGTTGTACCATTAGACGACATGCATATTCTAATTTATTGAAATAACATACACAAATTTAATTCTTTTTAACAGTGAAATTAAGTCGTGTGGATTACAATGAAAAGTGTGAAATTGGTGATTCTCATGGATTTTGTGTAATGAGATAAACGACATACTGTCAACTATTGTAAAAACAGTTTTCTCTCTCAGAAAGAAAGAAATTAAAATATCTTAAAGAACCTATATGGACAACTTTCAAATATAACATGAGAAATTTACTAACGATATCAATTTGGTGTACAAAAGTATAAATATGTTAAATTGAACATATTTTATCACATTTTAACCCTTAAATACGTGAGATTGAAAAAGAAGAAAATATTTCATTTTATAGAGTTGACATAGATACCTACAACTTTAATAAATTGATGTTAGTTTAAAATGTTTGTTCAGCAAATACATCAAACCAATTTTCAAGATATATAAGATGAATGAACATATGCCTACATTGAAAAATGAAAAATTAGCAAGACGCATACTTACTTATAATGTAAGAAACCAAAACGTATAGGTTATTATAAGAATATTTTCAATTAGGCTTGATAAACATTTTCAAAAGAAAAATTGAATGATATTATTTTCTTCATTTCTATACATATATTAGATATGTGTGTAATACAACACGTTGTACATGAGAAAAATACAGAAGCAAACATTTTTACAAAATAGGGAATGGATAGGAGTTTCAATATGTCACTATGGATATAAGCTTTTATTTTTACTTCTCAAAGTGTATAGGTTTAGAGAATAACAAATTTGAGTATATAAATAGAGGGCTTTAATTGCCTCAGGATATTTTGTATGTTTCTTATAAAAAAAAAAGATGTTTTGCATGTTGAATTTTGGAAATAAGTTGCCTAATACAATGAGTTTTGTTATTCAAAAATATAATATGTATATATGTTGAGAGAAATGAAACATGCTCATTATGTTTACTTTTCTTATAGCTTGAGGCCGCGTATGATAGAGATAAGGAGATACTTCAAGAGCTAGCAACACTACAATGGAGATACTCATAATGACATTCACAAAAAAAAAATAGCGTTTGAATTATATATTTACCTTTTATATCTGAGAGAGAGAGAGAGAGAGAGAGAGAGAGAGAGAGAGAGAGAGAGAGAGAGGGGAGGAGGAAGAAGAAGAAGAAGAAGGAAGAAGATGATGATAATGATAATGATGATTATGATTATGATAATGATAATATATACTTCCTCTGTCCCGCATTAATGTTATTACTTTCCTTATTCATCTGTCCCACACTAATGTTATCACTACCTAAAATGGAATTCTTGTTGTAGTATTTTTACTAGAATACCCTCTAAAATGGCCCACATGTTTCTCTCTCATCTTCAATTAAAAAGTTTGAATTAAGAGTATGGACCACATGATGAAAAGGGGCAAATCAGAGAACTTTGCACCCTTTTTATTTTTTCTTAAACTCCGTGTCCAAAAGAAGTGATAACATTAATGTGGGATGGAGGGAGTATTAGGAAAATTCGATGAAAATAATTCAAACTATTTAATCGGCCTAATAATAATAATAATAATAATAATAATAATAATAATAATAATAATAATAATAATAATAATAATAATAATAATAATAATAATAATAATAATAATAATAATAATAATAATAATAATAATAATAATAATAATAATACGAGGTTACAACCTTTACAAAAATATTTCCAAGTTATTATTATTGTCACAAAATTAGAACCAACACTGACGTGTCCAACTCCTCTCTAAATTTGCAACACACTAAGAGAAATTAAACTTAGGCGTCACTCTAACCTCGCAAGATTAAAGAAACAAAAAAAACTCGAAAGTCCCCTCAAATAAGCTCATTTCTGAAATTCTCATTGCTAAGCTCAATCTCACATAATCATCATCTACTGACAATAAAAGACTACAAACCCTATTTATAGGACACAATGAACCTAATTTGCGTAAAAAGAAACTGACTAGAATTACCTAAGTCTCCAAATTATCTAGACTGAAAGTTAAATGTTCCTAAACACAAAAATAGAATCCTAATAGAATACGATACGGATGATCAAGTGCCATCATGCTCATGCATCAATCCCTCCCTCCTAAAGATATCGACCTCAAATCCAACAGGATAAAGTGAGACCCCAATTTAATTTATTAAGCCAAAATTTAACTCCAATAAATAAAAGTGCATTAGGATCCAAATCATGATGAATACGTGACTTATTATTAGAGCTCCACGCCTAACACACTCTCCTCCCTCTTGACGTGTCTTCCAATCTAGTTTTCGGGGTTCGAACTCGCTTCTGTAAAGTTTAAACACATATAGATCAAATTGTCCATTATTCCTTGGCTAGTAAATACTTGTAAAGTACTTTACTTTGTGTTAATGCAAAGTTGAAAGTCTCATGGTCCACCTCTTCTTCCAATATAACTCAACAAAATAGTATTCGAGCATTGATTCTTCCTCCTCTTGTTGCGGCTAGTCACTTGTGAGTTTCTTGGGATTTCCTCTTCAACCTCCGCAATCTCTTGAAAGGTTAAGGTATGTTTGATAGGGCATTCATGTTAGTAATTCAATGACCAAACCCACCACACATAAAGCACTTTCGCTTGAACTTCTCTCGTGGAGCAACACTATAATTTTCTTTGTTTCTTCCGCTAGGAATTGAATGAAGTTTACCTTGAAGATTGGCAAAGCCTTTCACCAAGGTGTGGCTTGTGGATTGTTTAACGGTATTCTCAAACTTAAGAGCAAGTCTACAAACTTCATCAAAAATTTGATAATTTTGCACATCCACCTTCTCCCGCAAATTAGTGTCCAACCCTTGTAAGAATCGTGCTATGCGTTGTTCCTCCCGTCATTGAGCATCACACAATTAAGATAGGTGCTCAAATTCAGGGATATACGTTGCAATAAGCCTATTATCTTGCTTGATGGTAGTCATGCAGATGTAGTTTGCTTGTACTCTTGTGACAGAAACTTCTTCCTCATATGCTTCTTCTACTTTTCTCATGACTTGATCTTGGACTTGCCTAGTACCCTTTGTCTTTTCAGATTATCATACCAAGTTCAAGCAAACTTGGGGAGTTTTAATACCGGTATCTTAAATTTCTTGTGATCATCGAATTATATTCAAAGAGTCTGTCTACAGAATGTACCCATTAAAGATATGTTTTCAGATCCAAAACGCTATCAAATTCTGGAATTTCAAACTTCAACCCCTGATCATCATCTCAAACTTGTGTGAATCGACTTTGAAATTGTTGTGATCGATACCTCTCACTATCTTCTTTGTCGCCAATATCAACAAATTTGAGTACATAATACAACTTGTTATTGGAGATGGAGTTGAAGTTGTTCTTTTACTTGCTGGCTAACAGTTTGAGCTTGATTAGCCTCACACTTGGCCATAAATTCTTCAAGTTTCTTAAATATGTCGTTCTCATCGCCAGGCATGACTAATAATTTGAATTGTTATCAAATAATCTCGTTAGGAAACACAAAATTGCCTATAATAATAGTAAACGATTATTTTTTTTCTTTTGTGAAAATAGGGTAAGCCTAGTAACCTAAATATTTTTTAATCTTTCTCATAGCAATTGTTTACCTATGAAATGAAGTACCCACTCGACCAGATCTGACCACAAAAATTCTGAATAACTATGTTGAATACAAACATTGGCTCTCATACCAAATTGATGTGATTGTTTTTCGGATTTTTTTTTTTTTACGAAATAAGATAATAAAGATAAACAAGATAATTAACTCATTTCTAAAGTCCCGACATCAAGAGAAATTAATCTGAGGCGTCTCTCCAACCTCGCAAGATTAAAGAAACAACGAAAACTTGCAAGTCTACTCAATGAAATCGACTTCTGAAAATTTTCAAAGAAACCTAACTTATGTAAAAAGAAACTGACTAGAACTAGTTCCAAAGTCCTAACCTAACAATAATTAAGAAACTAAATTTAAATTTACCTAAAACTCCTAATTAGCTATTCTGAAATATAATTATTCCTAAACACACAAACTAGAATCCTAATGGAATAGGAACTGGATAATCAAGTTTCATCATACTCATGCATCATCTGTGAACTTGTTGGATGTTGTGGATGTTGGGAGTGAGGGTGAGAGAAACTGCTTTTGTGGGTTAGGATACAGATGAATGAGAGTGTTCTTTTACGAAGTGGTGGGGGTGAAAAGTGGAGGGAGAAATATAGGTGAGGATAATGATGATGATGTAGAGGTGGTGGAGGACTTGGATGGTGGTGGGTCGGTGGTAAAAGGGGCAGTTGATGGCTGTGATGGTGAGAATAAGGGATGAGTGGTTGGAATTTGGTGGTGGTGGTGGGCTGGTGACTGAGATGTGAGAAGTAGAGAGAAGTTAGATTTGAGGAGGGTTAGTAAAAAAAAATATTCTTAATTTTTTATCATTAACAATTAATATACATAAATATTGTATTCATCAACAATGAGTAGGTTCAATTAGCGCTTTTAGTGATGAATTGGAGGGTGTTTTTGCCAAGTCAAATATTGTAACAAAAAAGACAACTTGGGATTATTTTTGTAGAGGCGGCAATCTGAGATTATTATTATCCGACCGATGAAACTTTTGATTATTTTCATAAAACTTTTCTTAATTTTATTATTATTTGCAACTTTTTAAATTCTACATCATATTTTCAGATTAACTGGGAGCCAAGAAGAGTTACAGAAACTAAAAGCTGAAAGTTCAGAAGCAAACAATTAAATTGTTGTGTATTAAGTTAGAAATTGTTTTGTTTCCTACCTCTAGGTTATTTTATGTAAATATGTAACGCACTTAATAAGTAGCAAAGTGAAAGATAAACTATGTTTTTAATCCAAGAATCTTTATAGAAATATCTGTTACTTTGTCCAAATTATTTAATATCTTTTTTGTCATAATATGTGTTTGACTAGTTATTATCTTATTTTTTTACAACCTTCTTAAAAACTATGTATTTAAAATCTTTGTCCAACACATGTATTACCAAATGTATGAATAATTATTGGATTTAAAATATGATTTGAACTTCATTATTAACATATTTATATATGAATCATGCACAATTAGTACTGAGAGCAATTTGCCTAAATCATTTCCATTGGTTCATTTCATCTCCTCCCCTTTACAGACACTTAATAACACCATCCCGTTTAACATTAATGACAATAACCAACAATAAATGCCAAATATTGATTACTGATATATAATGATTTCAAACTCAGTCATTCACTTGAGTCATATCGAATAACTAGCCTATCTCATAAGTTTCTAGTGCTACATCTTTTACGTGAATATGAATCTATTCAAAATATGTATTTGGAAAAGCAAATGGTTACCTATCATTTTACCAAATTTCAACACAGTGACGGATCTAGAAAACTAAAAATATGGGTGCCAAAACTATTTATTAGATAAGATGGGTGCCAAACTGCCAAAACTAAATTGTTAGGGTATATTAGCAATAATTTCCCGAAAAATCTAAAAAGTAGGGCATTTTTGCAAAATTTTCTGAAAAAACAGGGTGCCCGAGACCCTAGTGCCCCGCACTAGTCCTGCCCCTACTTCTACACCATTTAGCGAAAAAGTTCTAAGAAAGTTGTAACACACAAACTCTCCATAGGTCGTTGGTGCCACAAAGTATTTCTTCAACGGCCAAAGACTAACAAACTCCACAAACGACCACAACCATTTTCAATACGCTTTGTCCTTCACTCGCATGCCCTTAAGAAACCTTCTGATATGCCATCCATCATTGAACGAATGCATAAACACTCAAAATTTAAATTATTTTCAAAGTTTAATTGCTTTAATTATAAACCATACACCTGACAATGATTGATTATACTATCTTTAAACAAAATTTACATAATTCTCACACAATATAATATATGTTGATAAGGGATTGCCATAAAAGATCACCTCACCCGGCAAAAGGTTGATTCACCAGCTTTAAAGTGATTTCCTTGAAGTATACCCCTATTTCATCTAATCAATTTTAGTTGAAGTTAGTCATTGATGATTTCTTCCCCCGAAATAAATGATTCAGCAACATTATCTTGAAAGTCTCGATAGGCGATGTGAATTAGAAATTTTCTCTGTATGGTGCAATGCCACACAAATTTTAAGATTGTTTCTTAAATTATGGTTCGTCCTATTCAAGGGTTCTTTCTCATCGAATGTCCTCCATTATAATGTGCTTCTCAGTCATGAAATAATAAAAATATCCTTAACTTTCATGAAGAAGGCTGGGTGGATGGATATCAAATAGGATATGAAAATTTTGACACCCAAGTTGAATAGATGGATTTTTGTTTAAATTTTTTTGCTAAAATGTGTTTTATTGAAAAATGTGTTGAATTGATTCAGCAGTTTATTACAATTGTCTTGTATTAGGTCTTGATCAATGCAGAACCAATGAAACGATTTAAAAAGTTGTCTTCACATGGTCCCCCTCTTTCAATCTCTTCTTTTCATAATGAAGGTTCTTAGATGTAGAATTTTGAGGTTCGTAAATCTAAATCAAACTAGAGTGGAAAGCTTATCCAAAACTCAAATTATCATGTGTAAGGACCTTGGATATTTGTGTAACACCCCCGAATTTACAACGATTTCCTGGGAGCTATCGACGTCGTTGTGCACGACTCGACACCACCAAACCGTCCCAAACCCGAGGGATGCTACTACAATATCTATCGCTAAGGAACTAATACTAAGAAGAAAGAAAAGCTAGGTATCAAAGGGAGCAAACTAAGCAAACTAAAACATTAATATCAGAGTTGTCTATACAGTGAACTTAAGTCCATTAAAAAGTTATTACAACTTTGCCTTCCAGGGCACAAACCAAAATCACACAATCTTAAAGAAATAAACAGTCTAGAGAACAAGCCCACATCTAATCTCCAAGGCTACACATCGTCACTCAGCAACACCTGCACTTTGGTTTCCGTGGCGGAAACAAGGTACAAAAGAAAAAAGAGAAGAAACAAAAAAAAAAACAAAAATCAGATAAACTGAATAAATGTCGTCCATACCCAGTAAAAACACTTTCACAAACCTTACCTGGGTTTTAGAAGAATCTCTGAAATTCATTTTCATGCACAAGTAATCATACATTCAAGTACACACATACTCGATATTCAATTACATGCAAATCTTGCTTAGTGATCAGTCCAACACAAATAGACAATCCATCTTGATTAGAGTAATAAGAGAGCGAATAGAACAACGATTACCCATATTGTTCATCGATTGATATTGACATGCCATGGACTTACTCTAGTGTATATTCACACTATCTCTAACATAATAATCGATACGTAGAGAATTAACAAATGGGGAATGAACCATCCCGAACACGCTACGAGGTGTCCATAAGTAACTTGGGAATAAAGCATCCCTAGACTACATCAATAGATATAATCTCGATTGCTCGACTACTCCTAGGGATCCATTAGGAGTCTTATTCTCATTTATAGTTCAATTCACATCATTTGCATTGGTTGACTTACTGGTACTACGAGACCACGACTCACTATTTCATTTGATGCTTATTAGAATGAAAAATAAATAACGACGATAATGACATTTACGCATACAACGAATGATCATGCTTGATATATGTCTAATGAAATTTTGGCAGTAAAACATGATATCCAAAATTACACATTCAACAAATAGATACAACAAAGTATAATAGGTGCTCATTAGCACTCAATAATAACCCATTCCTTTTAGCACATATAATAATAATAATAATAATAATAATAATAATAATAATAATAATAATAATAATAATAATAATAATAATAATAATAATAATAATAACAATCTCCATCACATAACTTATTCATTAATTAGCATATGAACTAGTTGATTAACGAAACTTCATAAACTCAACATGCTCATTATAATTCATAATTACAACGAAGAATATAATTCTAATTCTCATAATAAATGACGATATAATTTAATCATGTTTCACATATTAAATTCATAACAATTAGGCATTTAGCACATAACAAGTCAAAATCTTTTTATGGATTTCGGAAAGAGGTAAGCTCAATCGCTCACCTAACAAATGCTCACTTAACAGAATGTAAGCTTCCAAATCATGACCCGATCACGCTTGTCCGTTAGGTCCTAATTAAATACAATTACCGAGACATAATAAGTAAATATGAAAATCTAAACAGCAAAAAATTAATCTAATATTTTATTTAAATTATTTGATTTATTTCAATCAATCTAGGCTTTTGAAATTCCGGATTCGGGTTCCAAAGGAGTACAGAAAAAAAAAAAACAATTAAATAAAAACTGTTGAAAATCAAATTAATTAAATTACGAAAATTAAAAATCGAAACCCTAACTTACTGTGCAAGTATCGACCACGGTCACCTACAAGGGGACCCATGGTCGGACCCATCACCCTCACCACCACCCACCGACCACCATGGACGGTGATGGTGGTCGTCGGTGCTCCGGCGAGGCGAGGAGAGAGAAAAAGAAAGTTGTTTGCGAGAGAAAGAGAGAGAGAACGAGTGAGAGAAAGAGAGAGGGAGTAGGGGAGGGTGGCGACGACGCCGACCACTCGCCGGCAACCACCTAGACGACGGCCTGGTGGCGCAGTAGTGGCGCGGTGGTCGCGCGCGTGGCCGCGAAATAGGGGGGGGAGAGAGAGAGAGAGAGAGAGAGAGAGAGAGAGAGAGAGAGAGAGGAGCTCACCGGCGGCTGACCTGGTGGCTCTCCGGTGACTGGCTGCCGATCAGGAGGAGAGAGAGAGGTCGGTTGAGTGAGAGAGAGAGAATTGTGAGAATTGGTTCAGTTTTGCAAACTGATGAATTTCCTTACATTAAGCTTATATAGGCCTCCAGTCAACCAAAGTCAATTCTACTATGTTTAGAAATACTTCAAATAATTTTTCTGATTTAGTTGCTAATTAAAACAATATGAATAACCCTTATTCATACATAAAACAATTTACTTGATTCCTCCAATTTTGATAAATATAAATCATGAAATTCCCAAAATAATAAGTAATATTATTATGGCTTTAATTGAGTAACTTGAATCATTGTATATGCATACGATTTAAATCTCTGAAACTATATATAAAATAACTATAAATTGATATAATAATTATGGAAAATATTGGGGTATCACAATTTGAGATCCTTATAGAATTGTATTGTAATTGAATCAAGGAACTAAGTAAGTTCAAGGAACCGTTGAGTTCGAAAAGCATTTTGAAAGACATTGAATTCAATTAAATTACGAAAAGGCTCAATCCTCTACTACTGGCCCATTTATCGAAAGGGACAAACCGAAGGACTATCCAGCGCTGGAGGATGAGACTTATCATATTTGTGTGGGAATGATGTCATCAATATATTAAGCAAACTTGGTTAGTAGAGTTCGTCATTTAAACGAGCGAGTTGGTTGCCTAACACCTTCTCAATTTGTACATGCGCCCCGAATCCTAACACCCAGTCATATAGCTGGAACATATGAGTACCCAAGAATGAGGGTTTGGTGGCGAATGTAAGAATTGAGAAGGTGTTAGGCAAACAACTCGCTCGTTTAAATGACGACCTCTACTAATCAAGTTTACTTAATATATTGATGACATCATTCCCACACAAGTATGATTAACAATGTAGATTAACTATTAGTCGGTTTATAACAAGCATCATTACAGCTATTTTATACCCTGACGTGCATTCGATTGACAAGTTGAGTAGCACAACGACAAGACATGCCTATTTTTAAGAAATAAAGACAGATTTTAGCAAGTAATGAAGAACATGATTTTGCATGATATCTACATTTTGACGACTAGAAAATAAACATATAAGCGATTAAGTTGATTTGAGCACTAAGGAGTTTAGTACCTAAATTGTAGGCTATTTAGCAAATAATAGTAAAGCAAGATCTCAAGAGAGAATCAAAAAAAGAGGGGGAAGCCAGAACAAGAGGTCGACTCTTGTGAACTGGTTGTTTGCTCCCGACTGAGTGAGTTGGAATATGGTGTGAAGGGTTGTATTTATAAGAGATGAGGAGGTAGAGATACCTAGGGTTAAGAGGTGAAATTAGGGTGTAAGTGTCGTATGGAAGAGTTCTAGGTAGGTTAAATACTTAAACCCCGTGAAAAGATTTCGCAGGCTGACTTCCAAAGCTCATATCACTCATCCGGAATGCGAATTCGATGATTCAAAATGCTACGGAAATCGACTAAGTCCATGTCCAACTAGCTAGTTTAAGGTCCAAAATGTTTGTGGATAGAAAGAAACAACCGATATATCAAGAAGACGTCAGCTTCAGCGCTCTTTCGGTAATGGGCTTGCATCTCTTGGTTAGAAATGTGTTATGGGTTTATGATATGTCATTGGAAAACTTTTTGAATAAGGAATCCAATAGGATAAGGCTTCAAAAATAATTCTTCCATCAGAACTCCCAAATCGGGCTGGAATAACGGTGTATAATATTCGGGTATATTTCGATCCTTAACTTTATTTGACCATAACTCTTAGGTGCGGAACCAGATTTTGAAACGAAAGGAAGCAATGGAATATTTTTGAAAGCGAAGTTTGAATAAGTGAAAATGGAGGAGACTTTTAGAAGACTTGAAATCTCATTTCCCTATCAAAGCATATAGCAAACAGGTATAAAAGTTAAGATAAGCAAGCGAGTTAGAGAGCTCTGAGTGAAAAGGCGATATGCGATTCCCGCGAAACCTTCTCTCTAAGGGTATGTCACTTGATTTTGCGCCTACATGTGGTAATAATGAAGTTGTTGAGATACTAGAGGAGGATATTATTGAGGAATTACAGTATTGGGAGTATACCTTGGTGGGTTGTGTTGTGGGAGCCCAGGTGAAACTGGATGTACATGTGATGCAGGCCTATGTAGAAAAACAATGGAATCATGTTAATAAGCCACAGGTGCTATACTATAGGAGGGGATGATACTATTTCAGGTTTGACTCTGCTGAAGACAGGGGTTGCTGTTCTTAATTGGAGGGTCATGGGCTATGGGAAATACTCTATTTTCCTCAAGCACTGATCCCCTAGGTTTTATACTGAGGTTGATGAATTGAGTAAGGTTCTAGTATGGGTTCTTCTTCCCCAACTGGATCCTTATTTTTGGTCCCAGAGAGCTTCTAAGTAAGATTGCCAGCAAGCTTGGAAACCCTCTATTTGCAGATAAGATCACCACTAGGAAAGACAAAATTTATTTTGTCAGAATCCTTGTTGAGGTTCTTGTCTCTAAAGAGCTGCCTACAATGTTGCAGTTAGTAACTCCTTTTTATGGAGCCATGGCTCAAAAGGTAGAGTATGAGTGGGTCCCTTTCTTTTGTCAAAAATTCAAGAGACTGCAACATGAAACTGATAAATGCAGACTTAATAAACAGAAGCCTGTAGTGGCTGAAAAGGCAACTAAGCCTATCCATGTGACTCAGCATGTGGCAGTTTAAGAAAAGGAGGTTGCAGAGTCCGTTGTGATACCTGCTAGAAGCCCCGTAATTTTGATTTAGAAGAATCCAGCTGAGGAGTTTACCCCTGTTCAGAGGAAGAAGAGTGGCAAAGTCTCAGAAGTTCTTACGCCTACTTGGCTAATTCCTAGTAGTAATGGAATTGATGCCTTAAATAAGGTCATATTTGATGTTGATGAACAAGGAAACATTCTGACATTTGAAGAATCAGCTCCAGTGGAGCCAGATGGCATAGGGGTGGGCACCCCCTCCTCGTCTCCATGATTGTGACAGCTTGGAATGTCAAAGGGAAGGAATAGGCCTCTAAAACTTCAAGAAGTTAGAAGCTTCTTGAAGAGTAATAAAGTTGATGTGTGTGGCCTCCTTGAAACTCATATCAAGGAGAGGAAAGGTCAAAAAATTCAGAAAAATACTTCCCTCATTTTGCTGTGGCTACTAACTATGATAGTCAATACAATGGGAGAATTTGGTTATTGTGGAATAAAGATAGTGTAATTGTACATATTCTGCATTCTTCTGCTCAGAGTGTGCATTGTAGAGTTGTTCCTGCAAAGACTTCTTTGTCATTCTTGGTTACCTTTGTTTATGCTTTTAATAATATGGTGGATAGGATAATTCTTTGGCAAGATATCCAGAATTTGTCTAGCAGCAATACTGATCCTTGGATTTTCCTTGGGGACTTTAATGTGGTTTTGTCTATAGCTAAGAGGTTTAGTCATGCAGCTTCTGACTTACAAGCCATGGATGACTTTAGTGCTTGCCTCGCCACTGCTGGCTTAGTAGACCTTCCTACCACTGGTAGTTTGTTTTTTTACCTGGTGCAACCAACTAGAGGATAATGATAGGGTTATGTCAAAGTTGGATAGGGTGTTGGGTAATGCTCACTGATTTATGCAACAGATCAATGTTTCTGTGGACTTTATGGTGCCTGGTATCTCTGACCACTCCCAAGGAGTACTGGTGACTATTGCTGACGCTTCTTTTCCTGAGCCTAAACCATTCAGATACATGAACTGCTGGGCCTCTGATTATCATTTCTTAGCCTTGGTTGATGAGATTTGGCATACTCCCATTAGGGGGGGTGCAAAATGTTCCAACTCATCTCTCATCTAAAGATTTTGAAGAATAGGCTTAAGCAACTGAATAAAGATAGATTTTCTAGTATCACTCACAGAGTTCAGAAGAAACAAGCTGAATGGATTAATGTTTAGAAGGAGTTACAAGCCTCTCCCATGGACCCAAATCTCAATAAAAAATACAAGGAGATGAAAAATGCCTACATCAAGCTGAAGAAAGCTAAATTAAGCTCTTTTTACCAACGAGCTAAATGTTGCATATGCAGACATCAAATGAGAATTCTTCCAAGCTAGAGTAGCTGAAATGAGAACCAGAAACAGAGTTGGGAATATTAAGAATCAAAATGACACTGTTTGTTATCTGACCCCCAAGGTGTTATTGATGCTCTTGTAGGGTTCTTCAAGGGTCTTATTGGGACTTCTCCCCTGTTGAGGTGTTTCACCCTCAGATTTTTGGCTCTGGAGCTATTTTGCATGAGGAGCTGAAGGAAGGATTGCTAAGAACTGTCATTGACCGGGAGATTAAAGAGGCACTTTTCTCTATTCATTAAGATAAATGTCCCCTGATGGCTTCACTTTAGGATTTTATAATTCTACTTGGGTTGTGGTAGGTGCTGAAGTCTGTGCTACAGTTAAAGACTTTTTCCTCACTGTGAAGCTTCTTAAAGAGATAAAATCTACCTTTCTCGTTCTAGTCCCTAAATGCGAGGTGCCTGAAGATGTCACTCACTTTAGACCCATTACTTGTTGTTCAGTCCTTTATAAGACCATCACCAAGATTCTTGCTAAGAGATCACAAGGGTGCATGGGGCACTATTTGGGGAAGAGCAAGCTGCATTTGTCAAGGGGAGATCCATATTAGACAATGTGATGTTGAGTCACGAGTTTGCAAAGCACTATGGGAGGAAACATCTCTCTCCTAGGACTATCATGGAGATAGACATCGGAAAAGATTTTGACACTCTCAATTGGGGTTTTCTTGAAGCTACTTAGCAACATATGGGGCTGCATGTGCTCTTTATTCAAAGGAACATGATATGTATCTCCACTGCTAGGTTTTCGGTCTGTATTAATGGCTCTCCTAGGGGTCTTTTTAATGGGAAGAGGGGCTTGAGACAAGGAGATCCTCTTTCTCTTTATTTGTTTGTGCTCAGTATGGAAATGCTTTCTAGAATTTTAAGGAAAACAGGCAGGGATAAATTGATTGCATCACACCCAAAATGTGCTACAGTGAATCTTAACCATCTCACTTTTGCTGATCTTGCTCATCTTCACCAGGGGGATATGCTCTCTGTAAATACTGTTGTTTCTTGCCTTGACAGTTTTGCTAGGATGTCATGGCTTGTTGGAAATCCACAAAAGACTAATATCTTCTTTGGGTGTGTTAGTGGCCGAGTTAAGAAGTCAATAATGGATGCTACAGGGCCTAAAGAAAGAGCTCAGCCTATCAGATATCTTGGCTTGCCTTTGAACTTTTCAAGGATAACTGGTGCTATGTGTCACTCTCTGGTTGATAGTATTACCAAGAAGCTGAAGCACTGGGGAACTCATCTCTCTCTTATGCAAGTAAAATTCAACTGATTATCTTAGTATCTTTCAAATTCAAAACTTTTGGGGATAGAACCAAGCTCTCTCTTTAAAATCACTCCATAAGTTGCATAAACAAGCCGACTCTGTTTGGGTTAACTGCATAAACAAGGTGCATAAATAAGAGAGGTTTCTCCTTTGTTAATAGATGTAGTCTCTGCGAAGCTGAAGCTGAGAGCATAAAGCACTTGTTCTTTACTTGTCCTGTCAATGCAGGGATATAGCAAAAGATTCTCACATGGATGAGGATCACATGCAGATGCATGAGCTTACACCACGAACTCAGATGGTTCCAAAAACATAATAGAGGAAAGCCATGAGAGAAGAAAAGGAGAAGATGTGCACTACTAGCCACTATCTATGAGATATGGCAAGAGAGGAATGGTTGCATCTTCAGAGAGCACATCAGATTCCTTGGTGACATTATCAGAAGTATTCAATTTGCTGTTTCAGTCAGAATGTATCTCCATACCGCTGACAACAAGATGTCACTTCTAGGTTGATAGGCAATGTGGTTTAGTTTTTTTATTTTGATTTCTGTCTAATTCTCTGTACCTAGTTCCTCGGTTGCCATTCTGGTATATCCATTAGGGTGTAATTGGACAAAGGGGTACTATTCTGATATCCTTTTGGTGAATGGCTAATACATCTTACCATTTTCCAAAAAAAAAAAAAAAAAAAAAACAGGTACAAAAGTTACTCATTTCATCATCGAACTTTTTTGCAAAAATCTGATGACACTTTTTACGCGTCTACATCATGATACTTGATAGGATTTTTTTATCTATATATCATTGATACGTTCTACAACCACTTTTAAATATATTTGAGATTTGGAAGGCGTGCACCAATCAGGATCAAATGATACTCATTTGTATGAGTGCGTGAGAGCAAATCGAGGTCATTGAATCTAATCGAATGGCCCAAATCATGTGAATTAACAGCAAATATGTAAGGACACACTCGTGATTAAGATAATAGTCAGAGATAATGTCAGGATTTTGGTATCCTATATTTTTGTTTTACCTAACCACTCTAACTCACTACAACCATTTTAGGCATGATCACTCTCTCTCCTCGTACAACTCTCTCTCCTCTCTACTTACCGACGAATCCCCATCGACGACGAGCTCAGTCTCTCTCTCTCAGAGACAAGGTCAGGATTCTGGTAGCCTATATTTTTGTTTTACCTAATCACTCTAACTCACTACAACCATTTTAGGCACAATCACTCTCTCTCCTCATACAACTCTCTCTCCTCTCTACTTATCGACGAATCCCCATTGACGCCGATCTCTCTCTCTCTCTCTCTCTCTCTCTCTCTCTCTCTCTCTCAGGCGCGCGCGCGCGCGCCACAGACTCTCTACTTCACGGTCTTCCATGGTGGTTTCCACCGACATCGAGTTTCAAGTTCACGAGCTCCGGGGAACTCGATTTTGGAGATTATGAGCTTTAATGAGCTAATTTCTCTATCATGCAGTCGGAGGTTGAGATCCAGTGAGTCGAAACTTTACGACCATTAATGGTAATTAAGATCTAGTATGTTTTTTTTGGAAAATGGTTGATATACATATATAATTGGAAAGTAAAAATAATATTATTACTTCCAAACATATTTTCAATGAGTACAAAGCAGTATAAATCACTGCGCTCAAAAACACCCAATACAAGCTTTCACTCTCCTATTACACGACTAAACTGTAAAAGGAGAGAACTAAGCTAACATCACAATAATAGTCCAAACAGCACAACTACATGCATCAAAACTCAAATGTAATAATCCAGGTTTTGTAGAAAAAAAATCCTGAATCTTCTTCTTTCTAGCAGCAGCTCCTCGAATGTGAAGCATGGAGATGATTTGTTTGGATAGTTGCCTTATAGTCACAGTTGTGTTCTTGAAATAGCCGAGCATTTCTCTCCCTCCATACAAAATACACCACGACTGAGAACATATCAGCACCAATCTATGTTGTCACTGTTCTGCTTCTTGCTAGTGTGCAAGCTTGGGACAACAATGCATCCCAACACGTTGCATTGAGAGTGTGCTTTAGCCATTTGTGCATGTGGCTCCAAATCTTCTTTGTGAATTTACACCCATAGAATAGATGTTCATGGGTTTCCTCCTCACAGTGACACAAAACACAAATATTAGGGCCCTGAATTCTAGTCTTATGTAGATTCTTCCAGGTAGGCAGTCTATTTAAGATACACAACCAAAGAATAAATTTCCATTTGGGAGAAGCCAAATGGCACCATACCAAGTTGCTCCATTGCTCTTTTTTTTTTTCTTTTCCTTGTGATGCTGAACATCCCACAAAAGCTCCAAAGCGAAGCTTTGTTCCTAAGATTAAATCATAAACACCCAGGCCTCTTTGAGCTGCAGGTGTGCACAGGTCAGACCAGGACACCAAAGGTCTACTGCTAGGGTCAGAGGAGACTGTCCAAAAAAATCTCCTAAATAACAGTTCAATTTTGTGAATTACAACAACAGACAGGTGAAAAAACTGAGTCCAGTAATTGTTAATTTCAAACAATACTGACTTCAATAGCTACAACCTCCCTGCGTAGGAGAGGAACTTTGTAGTCCATGACTGAATTATGCTTGTAATATTCTAAATCAATGGGTCATAGTACCCAATATTCAGTTTCTTAGAGGTGAGAGGAATTCCAAGGTAACGGAATGGGAGTTCTCCAGTTTGCATTCCAAGCAATGTAGAATAGCACTTTGATCACTATCCATTACACCACCTGTAATACCCTGTATATTTCAGTATTTTTCGAAAGTGATTTATTATTTTATAAACTACTATTTATTTAGTTTTGGTAATTATGTGTGTTTATTTTGGCTTTCCAATTTTGTTTTAAAAGAAAAAAAAAAGAAAAAGAAGAGAGTTTGTGCTGTATATGGAGAAGTCGGTTTCACGGCCTTACTCATTAGTTATATCAAGAGGCCCCTCTCTCTCTTGCTCTTATTTCCTAAGAGAGCAAAACCACCATCACCATCCTCACCAATTTCGACACCATCACCGTTCACGCATCACCACCATCTTCTTCTATGCCCTCTCTTTCAAAACTTTACTGCGTTTCTCTAAACTGTCCTAGTGGTGCCATTGATTGGCTGTCGAAGGCGAAATTCTCTCTCCTCTCACTTCTCTGTTTTGCGTGAGCCTTCCCATCCCTCTGTTCTTCATTGTTGATGGTGCTGCTGCTATGGCCGAGGTATTTGCGGGCTAGCCGCTAGTGACCATTGGAAGGTGGTGCTCGGCCCAAATCGTCAGCCCTTCTTGTTTTTCATTGATTGGTACCACAAACCCTAAACCCTAAATTAATTTGGGTATTTAGTGATTGAATTTCTGACTTGGTTATTGATTTGTCCAATTCTGTTTTCTATGCATATATGTTTGATTTGAGGATTGAATTGGAGGATATATGTGCGTAATTGCTTTCGGTGGATCGATTAGAGGTAACTTATATCTGTCTCGTACAGTCCCTTTTTTATTCATTTTGAGCCTAATTATGTGTAGGTATGATTGAATTGGCTTTTGGTATGAAATTGAGAACCTATGTTCAGTAGTAATCTATTTTAGTAGTAGCCAATATTATATAGTGATCGACTTGAATATTGCTAATGTTAAGTATGTGTAAAATGGGTGATATTAACCTCTGAGTATAGTACTTCTTGTAAATGTGTATTCTGTTCAGAATATATGTGTGATTGGTGAAGTTTTTATGAACAAGTCTAAGAGTAAGGAAATTGAGTTATTATAAGCTAAGTTATGAAGAGATGGGTAGTAAAGAGGTGCTACCTAAGTTATAGCTAAAGAAAAGAGATTGTTCATGCGTTCTTTTGAGATGAACTATATGAATGACGTGTTTTATATCAAAAATTATGAGTCAAAGCTACTCAAGTTACTAATAAC
Source organism: Tetragonia tetragonoides (assembly GCA_038025085.1). NCBI lineage: Eukaryota > Viridiplantae > Streptophyta > Magnoliopsida > Caryophyllales > Aizoaceae > Tetragonia > Tetragonia tetragonoides. Next base: position 28,064,211 of record CM076143.1, on the reverse strand, counting down.
GTAAAGTGGAAGATGGCTTTGGGCAGTGTGGAACCTATGGGTACTCCAGATGTGTTATAATAAGTTTACGGGAGACGTCCCTAAGTTTTGAACTGTGCCCCCAAGATGTGGTAATGATTAGCAGTTCCAGCCCCTATATGGGAAGAACCCTCAAGATGTGCCTAGTTACAGATTACAGATAACACATTTGGCCCCCAAGATGTGGCTTGAACCCCATGATGCGGTCAAGGGTTTAAACGCCCCCAAGATGCGACTGCCCGAGGAACCTAGCTCCCAAATGCCCAGTTCAGTAATGCAAGATAAATAATAAAACATATAAAGCTATAGTTCACTACTTTTATATAGTTACAGCCCCTTAATGGGAAGAGCCACAAGGCTAGTTACAGGCCCCTATACGGGAAGAGCCGCAAGGCTAGTTAAAAAGCTACCAAAATCGGAGAAATGACTCTTTTAAAGTATTAAGAGGAGAGAATCATGAGAAGCATTAATAAAGGTCTATTATAGCAAAGATTGATGTCTGTTTTATGTTACTATTTCCAACTTTGTGGAATGCACTAGGAACTCAATAAGATTTATATGTTGACTCTGTATGACGTATGACTATAGAAGGGAATGAAGTAAAGTTAAGGCGAAATGGGAGCTGAATGCTTGCTCCATATGAGTGATTCTTTGTTTAGACTTGAAATGAATTTAAAGTGGCATTTACTAGATAGATGTTTGTTATTCAGTTCACGCTGACCTGTGTTTTCGGGCTGTCACCCACGATGTGAATCGTGTCTTTCCCTGGTGACAGATTTCTTGTGTGCAGGTTGTAAGGACGCTCATAGATAGTTCAGATGGTCTTGGCAAGAACAATTTATCTGTAGATATTAATTATGTTTCTAGCTTTCAGATTAAGTTGTAATAAATAGACCACCTAGTATATTTTTAAGATCATTATTAATAGTTTCAGTTAAGAGCCTTACACTCATTCGTATGAGTGAGTGTGGCGGTAGCACCCGGATTTTATAAGAGTCTTCCGCTGGGTTGGATTGGATTTTGTTTTAATATTCTGTTAAAATAGGTTTTGTAAAGTCGATAACTTGGGATGCCTATTTACAAAAGGAACTCTGCCAGATTTTTGGCTCGAGTTTGTTTGTTTTTATTTATTTATTTTAGTAGAAAATTCGGGGTGTTACACCACCAAAGTTTTCCTCTGATTTACTTGCATTAATCACACAACCCAGAACAATCAGAAGTTAACTTGAACTGATCAAACAAAAGCTTCACATATGTAATATCCCCCCTTGAAAATAAAAGCAGGCCATCAGCAAATATGCTATGAATTAGCTCAAATTTCTTGCATCTACGATGAAATCTGTACTCAGGTACATTCTTAAGCTCTCTCAAGCATTTGGATAGATAATCCATTTCTATTACAAACAGATAGGGGAGATTGGGTCTCCTTGTCTTAGCCCTCTCTTGGCTTCAAAAGGTTCCATAGGTACTCCATTATACAAAATAGAGTAATTGACTGTAAAAATACACATCTTCACCCAATTCATGACAAATTTCAAGGTAAACTGAAGTGCAAGTAACATTTGCTCTAGGAAGCTCCATTCAATAGAATCATACGCTTTCCTAAAGTCAACTTTAACAATACATCTAGGAGACAGTCCTTTCCTCCCATAAAACTTGATCAACTCATGGGCCAAAACAATGTTATCACCTATAAATATGCCTTTAACAAAAGCAGACTGCTCTGGGCTAAGAATTCTATCAAGGACACTACAAAGTCTATTTGCAAGTGCTTTGGACATGATTTTATAAAGAATATTACAACATGTAATAAGCCTATATTCACTCACAAGCATAGGACTACCTTTCTTAGGCACCAAAAGTAACAGATTTACAGTTCAGAGATTCGAGGATTTTACCCGAGTGAAAAGTACTCAGTATAGCTTGTGTGATGTCCTGCCCCACAACATCCCAAGATGCTCTATAAAACGTTGTTGTATAGCCATCTGGGCCTAGTGCCTTATCACCATCCATCTTCCACAATGCTTGTTTAATTTTTTGTATGGAGAAATAAGCACATATATTGATTTGTTGCTCAGTAGACAAAACGCTCCCATTAGCAATGATATGAGGGTCAACAACAGGGATTTCTGCAACAGCTGACCCATTAAGCTCTGAAAGAAAAGCTAAAACTCCTTTTGAATCTCTGCAGGCTGAGTAAACACCCTAATTGTTGTGGATTCAAATGATTTTATTTGTAACTCTTCTGGCTTTCACACAAGCATGGAAATATTTAGTATTAGCATCACCAGACTTAACATAATTAATCCTGGATTTTTTCCTGACAAATAGCCCTTCCATATGCAACACCCTCTCAAGCTTGATTGTAGCAGCGCTTTCTTGTTCAATCAATGCAGGGCCAAACAGGTTGTGGGTGAGAGCACACTGGATATGTTTCCACTTCAGTTCTTGCAGCTTTGACTCTGGAATCAATGTTAGAGCAGTATAAGTCATGCAATCTTGCCTTGAGAGATTTGTGCTTTTGAATGACTTTATACATGTAAGAACCTGCTCCATTATGCTTCCAACCTTCATAGATAACCTCATGGTAAGACTCGTTCTGAATCCAAGCATTAAAAAGCCTAAAAGGTTTTTTACGCTATTGTTCATCATGTTCTAAGTGCACAATCCCATGAGAGTGATCAGACATAAAGGGAGCTAGAAATTCAACTTCAACAGCAGGGTAAGAAGAGATCCAGTCTCCATTGCCAAGCCCTCGATCAAGCTTGCTATAACCCCTATCTTCAGGATTTTGTTTGTTACACCAAGTGAATTCAAAATTTGTACTCCTAATATTCCTCACTCCCAAAGAAGAACATAAAAACTGTAACTCATCGTTCCCAGAAAAAATGTGACCTGCTTGCATTCTCTCAGATATATGTAAAATAGAATTGAAATCTCCTCCAATAAGCCATGGAGAGGAGATATTACTACCCAGATTCATGATATCCTGCTAACAATTTTCTCTAACAACAGGGAAATTTCTAGCATACACAGCAGTAACAAGAAATAATTCACCAGTAAGAAGCTCAAGTCTAGCATGGACAAACTGATTTGTAGTATGCTTAATGTGAACCTTTAGAATAGAAGGATCCCAAAGCAACCAAACTCTTCTATTATTTGAGTGGCTATGATTACAATAGTGAGACCAAACACTGAGAAGATGTGCAACTACTTTACTCATTTTAGCAATTTTCACTCTAGTTTCAACTAAGACAGCAAAGGAGATATGATGCTTAAGAATGAACTTTTTCACCTCCCTTTGCTTCTGGGGGTTATTGAGCCCCTCACATTCTGTAACACCCCCGAATTTACAAAGATTTCCTGGGAACTATCGACGTCGTTGTACACGACTCGACATCACTGAACCGTCCCAAATCCGAGGTACTTACTACAACATTTATTGCTAAGGAATAAATGCTAAGAAGAAAGAAAGACTAGGTATCAAAAGAAGCAAACTAAACCACCTAAAATAAATTAAAACATTAATACCAGAGTTGTCTATATAGTGAGCTTAAGTTCATTAAAATATTATTACAACTTTGCCTTCAGGGCACAAACCAAAATCCCACAAACATAATGAAATAAAGAGTCTAGAGAACAAGCCCACATCTAAACTCCAAGGCTACACGTCCTCACTCAGCAGCACCTGCACTTTGGTTTCCGTGACAGAAACAAGGTACAAAAGAAAAGAGAAGAAACAAAAGAAAACAAAAATCAAATAAACTGAATAAACGTTGTTCATACCCAGTAAAAGCACTTTCGCAAACCTTACCTGCGTTTTAGAAGAATCTTTGAAATTCATTTGTATGCACAAGTAGTCATACATTTAAGCACACGCATACACGATATTCAATTACATGTAATTCTTCCTTAGTGATCAATTGAACACAATCAGTCAACCCATCTTGATTAGAGTAATAAGAGAGCGAATAGAACAATGATTACCCATACTGTTCATCGATAGATACTGACATGCCATGGACTTACTCTAGTGTAAATTCACACTATCCTAACATAATAATCGATACGTAGAGAACTTAACAAATGGGGAATGATCCATCGCGAACACACTACGAGGTGTCCATAAGTAACTTGGAAATCACGCATCCCTAGACTACATCAAATAGATATAATCCCGATTGCTCGACTACTCCTACAGACCCATTAGGAGTCTTATTCTCAATTACAATTTAATTCACATAATTTACATTGGTTGATTTAGTGGTACTACGAGACCACAACTTACTACTTCATTTCATGCTTATAAAAATGAATATCAAATGTTAACGATAATGACATTTATGCATAACAAGAGTAATCATGCTTTGATGAGTAAACATTGCAATCATGCTTTTAAATATGTTCAAGAAATTTCGGTCGCACTTTGGTAGTAAAACATGATAACCGAAATTGCAATCAATCAATTACACTCATCAATATCATAATAGGTTCTCATTAGCACTCAATAATATCCCATTCCATTTAGCACATATAATAGGACATAATAATACTAATATTTTCCACCACAATACTTATTCAATAATTAGCATATGAACTAATTAATTAACGAAACTTCATAAACTCAACATGCTCATTATAATTCATAATTACAGCGAAGAACATGCTTCTAATTCTCATAGTAAACGATTATATAATTTAATCATGCTTCGTATATTAAATTCAGGATAATTGGCATTTAGCACATAACAAGTCAAAACCTTTTTATGGGTTTTAGAAAGAGGTAGGCATCATGCTTACCTAACAAACGAAACATAACAGAATGTAAGCTCCAAGTCACGACCCGATCACGCTTGCCCGTTAGGGCCTAATTAAATACAATTAGTGAAACATAATCACTAAGTACGAAAATATAAGAAGCAGCAAAATATTAATATAATATTTTATTTAAATTTCTTGATTTATTTCAATCAACCTAGGCTTTTGAAAATCCTGATTCGGGTTCTAAACGAGTGCAGAAAAATAAAACAAATAAATACAAACCGTTGAAAATCAAAATAATAATTAATTACAAAAATTAAAAATCGAAACCCTAACTTATTGTGCAAGTCTCGACCACATTCACCCACAAGGGGACCCATGGTCAGACCCATCACCATCACCACTACCCACCGACCACCATGGCCGGCAGGGGTGGTTCGCCAGCGACCAGCGACGGAGAGAGAGAGAGAGAGAGAGAGAGAGAGAGAGAGAGAGAAAACGAGAGTGCGAAGGAGAGAGAGAGTGTGTGAGAGGACGAGCAAAAGATAAAGCAGGGGAAGGGGATAGGTGGCGACGTTGTCCACTTGCCGACGACCACCCAGGCGACGACCTGGCGGCGCGGAAGTGGCGTGGTGGTCGAATGACCGCAAAACAGAGAGGAGAGAGAGTGCGGCAACGAGAGAGAGAAAGGAAGAAAGAGAGAGAAAGGAAGAGAGAGAGAGGGAGGAGGCTCACCTGGCGGTGGCCCCCTGGTGGTTTCCGGTGACTAGGCGGTGGCAGGGGAGAGAGAGAGTGTGTGGTGAAGAGAGAGAGGGTCGGGTGAGAGAGAGAGGAAGTGATGAGGGTTTAGTTCAGTTTTGCAAACTGATGAAATTCCCCATCTTTTATGCTTATACGGGCCCCAAGTCAGCCAAAGTCAATACTTGTAGGTTTAGGAAAGCTTTAAATAAATTTTCTGATTTAATTTGCTTATTAAAGCTAAATAAAGCAATATTAATAATTCTTATTCATACATAATATAATTTATTTAAACTCTCCAACTTTGATAAATATAAATTATGAAAATCCCACAATAATAATTAATATTATTATAATTTTAATTGAATAAATCGAATCGTTGAAACATAAGTACGATTCAGTCTCCGTAACTATTTATAAAAGAATTATAAATTGATATAATAATTATGGAAAATATTGGGGTATCACACATTCTAGAAGAGAAGCTTCATTTAGGGCTTGTTCTACTGAACTTCCCCTTGAAGTATTCAGTAAAATTCAGTTCAGTTCAGTTAAAAGAAGTTCAGTTCAGAAAAATTCAGTAGAGTTCGGTAAACCAAAGAACAAATTTACTCTTTGTAATTGTAGATTCAGTAAAACTAAGTTCAGTTCAGTAAATTTCAGTTCTGTTCAGTATTGTGCCGATAAATTCAGTAAAAAGAAGGTGAAGAGAACAGGCTCTTAGAAGAGCCAAGATCAGGAGCTCTTGACCCAGGGTCCTCCACAACCTTATCTCTCCCAAATGGAACCGTGACACCAGGGTTACTGCCAAAAGCAATGACTGGTGACTGTAACACCACTGAAATACCCTGCCCTGTATGCTCTTCTCTAGGAGATCTATCACCAGTCTTCTGAGAACTTGTGTCTTGTAGTGCTGCAAAAGAATTCCTTGTAGCACTGAAACACAAGGCTGCTGCATACTCTCCCATCTTTGTTCTTCAACAGAACCTGTATGGACAATCAATTGAAATTGACTCTCCTCATTTACCTCAGAGGGAGGAGCAACAATAGTAGATCTCATAGAAGAAGAAGCATGGTATGTAGGCTCAGCTTGTATATGGGATTTTTTAGGTCTCCATATATTCCTTCTTCTCCTGCTCTTCTATGTCTAGCATTAGGATTTCCTTGATTGTCATAGTTGCTGCAGTGGCATTAGTACCACACTGTGTAGTCAAATGCCCAAATTTTCTGCAAGTTTGACAGCGAGAAGGTTCCATTCAAATTGCATAGTTTGTTTTACCGTTACACCTTCATCATCTTGTAACCAGACCTCATCAGGATAAGGAACTGTTATATCCACGTCAATGAGAAGGCGGGCAAAAGAAATTCGTTCTTGTTCAGCAGTAACTCTGTCAACATGAAGAGGCTTACCCACACAGCTACCCAGTCTGCTTAGTGAATCTAAGGACCAACAGTGCAGTGGAGGTTGGGAAATTGAATCCAAAGGGGAATAGTTCTATAAGAGAAGGGATCCATCTTAAAATCACAATATCATTCAAGCAAGATAAATGGTTTAGAATTATAAGCATAAGGTCCCCGAGCAAGCACTTCATTCATATCAGCATCACACACAAACTTGTTGATGAAATACCCTTCCTCATAAAAAACATTTAGGTGCTGTCACAAAATTATAGTGACAAGCAACAAAATTTTCCATTTGACTAAAAAATGGCGCATCTCCAAGCACAAATCCAATCAAAGAAGTTGCCCATTTTTTGTTTTCCTTCTCAAATTCATTTTTCAATAATTTTGCTACTCGTTTACCATCCTTGATAACATGTGGGATAAATTTGAAATTCATTGAATCAGTAGGAATTCTATTCGAAGAAATTGTCGCAAAAGTCTCAGGAAGTGAAGAATTTACCTCAGGCCCCGAGGCCTCAGTTGGGGCAGCGGTGTTCTAGGCACAGTGGACGGCGTCATCATCAAAGATTTACCCAATTGCGAAGGTACAATAGGAGCAGCCACCACCTACGTTGTAACAGCTCCAGTCACTAGGGTAGACCCACCTTGACGAGGAGTAGTTACCATCAGTAATCATCGAGCAGCTCTAGGGCAAGAATATCACACCCTAAATCCATAGCTCCTTTTTCCAAACTCTCTGAATCTGACTATTCAATCGGATCTAAAGTCGAAGCAGTGTTACCCAAGAATTCCCGAAGTGGCACAGTAGAAGCTCGATTGCCATTGGTTCTCCCTATTAATGTCGTTGGTGCAAGTTAGCCATTTCAGCATAACCTATGCCCAGAGAGCATTTCTAGAGAGAGAAACATTTTTGCCATAAATATATATTTTTTCATCTTCCAAAGGAGAACTATTCAGTTCCCCTTGGAGAAAACTTACAAAAGTAATGACACTGGTGAGCGTTCTCTAAATCCATTTTCTCACAAAACAACTAAAGAAAAAGGGCAACTAGTAGGAGACTAGTACCCCCATTACTCATCAATATACTTGTATAACCTCACGATCATAAAGTATTTTGATATTGTTTATGATTTGCTTAATATTTCTAGTATGACCTCCAAAGATCATGTCTACCATTAAAATTAGCGTTAGTTAAAATTAATGTTAATAAAAACAAAAATAACATTAATTAAAATTATCTTAAACAAAAATTATATTTCAGTAAAATAATTATTCGATTTTATTATCATATGTATTAATTTTATATTTCATCAATATAAATAAAAGGAAAACAAATTGGAGGTAAGAGAAAATGTAGTGGGACATGGTAAAAGAAGGGAAAGAGTGTGATGAGCCAAAAATTTGGGTTTATAAATAAATGAGATTTTTGGTTGATTTCATAAGATGGGATCATGATGAGGTAGTGGAGGAGGGAGAAAGGAGTAGAGACAGCCATGATCCCCAATGGTTGGGCACAAAATCTCGTATGAGGCGGCGTCAAGGTGAGATTTCTCATACAAGCATGATCTCATGCCAAATTCATGCTTGTAGAATAGAGATAGCCTCACCTTGAGGCAGCGTCATACAAGACTCATTAAATGTTGGGTTCATTGCTAATTTTCCATTGATGCTCTTAGCATTAGGGCTATGTTTGGCAAAACAACTAGCTTTTCAATAAAAGCTACAGCTTGAAGCGCGCAGCTAGTGTTTTTTACTCTCTTCTACCAAACAGTTTGCCAGATTATTTTTAGTATGCAACTACACTTATAGCTAATTTTGTGAAAGCTATCCCTGCAAACTTTCACTTGCAGCTACAACTAGTTTATTAGCATTTCATAGCTATTTTTAGCAGTTTTCTACTCGTTTCTTTCCTTTATTAACATTTGACAGCTACGTCAAACATAGCCTAGGACTCGAAAGAAAGACCTCATAAGTCTTCACTCACCTTAGTCCTTACTTTCAGCCAAAAGAAAAATAAAATAAAATCTATATATATATATATATATATATATATATATATATATATATATATATATATATATATATATATATATATATATATATATATATATATATATATATATAAAAGTGGCATTTCACGAGAGCAATGAGGCACGCCATATAGGTATATATATATATATATAAAAGTGGCATTTCACGAGAGCAATGAGGCACGCCATATAGGCGAGAATTTTAACAGCACGTCATCTAAGCGAAAATAAAGACAAAATATAAAGGGTGTAAAATGTTTAGGAGTCTTAGAATCCTAATTCTAATGTAAGTACATTTATAAGGTAATACGTGCTCCCATCAATATATCGTTAGAGTTTTATCACCTTAATACCACCATACTTTTTATTCAATACCAGCCAACAAAACCCATGTGTTCCTTTTTTACCCTAGTTTTAATTTTCCCATCTCTCCTCACCTCAAACAACCAAGGCACCAACACTACCTTCCCCCCACCCCCACTACAGGACCATGACCATCCCTCACCCCCACCGGCCACCGCTGACCACCGGCGGGTCAGCATCATGAGGCAACTCGCCACCGAACCACCGTAACACCACGTCTCTCTCTTTGTCTCTTCTTCATTCACATCCATCCATCCACCCCCTCTCTCTCCTTCTCCTCCACCGTCGACCACCGGAATCGCACTTTTCGCGCCACACCTAGGTGAGAACAAGCTCGCGCCACACCCAGGTGCGGAGCGAGCTCGCGCCACACCCAGGTGCGGAGCGAGCTCGCGCCACGTCCAGGTGCTGAGCGAGAAGCAAGAATTGTTCTTTTTTCTTTTTCTTTTTTGCTTAACATAATAATAATAATAATAATAATAATAATAATAATAATAATAATAATAATAATAATAATAATAATAATAATAATAATTATTATTATTATTATTATTATTATTATTATTATTATTATTATTATTATTATTATTATTATTATTATTATTATTATAAAAGCATATGCAAAAAAACAAAATAAAATAAAATAAAAACATAGAAAAAAGGTTTCAAAGATCTCGCTCCACTTTTAGGTGCGGAGCGAGATGTTTAATTTTTTTTTTTTTTTTTTGCATATCGTTGAATCAGCCGGACTGTCGGAATATCGATGGGCGACAGTGGGGTGGGGGATGGTCGTTGGAGTGGTCAAGATGAGGAGAGAGAATGCCACATGGTTGATGTGGGGAGTGAGTGAAGATGAGAGAAAAAGTGAATGAAAATTTGAAAAAGGGTAAAAATGAAACACATGACTTATTGTTGGCGGTATTAAATAAAAACAATGGTGGTATTAAATAGACCCCCCGACCATCAAACGTTTTTTCCCACCTTCCTACTTTAACGTATTTTTTTTAGTTTATGTCATTTATTAGTTAATTTGACAATGATTTTTTTTTTTTTTTAAAAGAACGACCATTAGTGGTCATTCATTATGAATTAACTTTTTCAAGTTTGTTGACAGAGCAATATTTACATTGGTTGGAAGAGATGACTCCCAAAACCGATACCCTACTTCCCATGGCTGCACATGCGCAAGCTCATGGGCCACACAATTACCACTGAGCTTCACATACAAAGGACCAAGACACACTATGAAAACATTTAACATAGTACACAACATCATTAATAATTAAACTAAAATAACTAGACCCCTTATAAATCTTATTTAAAGCATTAAAAACACTGAGATTATCCATCTCAATTACGACATCTTCGAAGCATTGATCATGAGCAAAATGCAAACCAAATACCACAGCCTTGGCTTCTGCTATATCCACATCCCATTATTCATTAAAGTTCCATGTAGCAGATGCAAAAGGAAGACCCGTAGCATCCCTGCAAATAATTCCAACTGATGTACCAAGATCACATATTTTACCACTATCAACATTGACTGTTATCAAGCCATTACTTGAATTACTCCAAGACATTTGGTGTTGTTGGTTAAGCAGACCAGAAGGACGAGCCAATACATCATTATCCAACTCAGCACAGAGTTTGAACACATACGTTTTAACATCCAAAGGGGAACGAAACAGACCTTCGAAAATTCTCTTGTTCCGAGCATCCCAAATAGCCCATGAATAGAGGCAAAAAAGACGAAACTCATCAATAGACAACTCCCTCTTGAGATCTTCAACCCAATCACAAAAAGAACGAACACCTCGTTCCTTCACCACCTGCAGGCCACTAATTTCCTAAATAGCTTGCAAATTATAGTCATGGAGTGCGTGAATGCCCGTTTCAAGATGACCCGGACACCAACTACACTCCTCACTAATAGTTTCAATACGTCTATGAAGACCTGCTCGTGTGGGTAATGTTTCTCTACTTGCTTGACATATAAAAGTTTTCACCCAAGGCAAAACATGGGTACTCCAAATTTTGTTCCACAATGAATTATCACAAACAGAAGAAGATGCCAAGTGCTCCCGATCTTGTATTGCAATAATACCGTGATAGGCACTATGAAGCGAAAAGTTCCCTTTCCTACCCTAACTCCAGAAAGGAGTATCATGAGGCAATCGAATACTCAGTGGAATACTTAAAATTCTGTCTACATCAACAGGAAGGAAGTGAGCCATTATCAAATCCGAACGCCATGACTTTGAAACTGGGTCGATAAGCCGACTCACATTCTCACTAGCAAAAGACCCACTTCGCGGAGTTGTAATACGATGTGTACCACAACCTGGTAACCAAGGATCATTCCAAATATTAATGTGTTGTCCATTACCCACGCGCCATACCAACCCTTTGCGCAAAACCCATTTTGCCTCACAAATCCCACGCCATGAATAACTAGGATTGTTACCCACTGTAGATGATAGGAAATCACCATTAGGAAAGTATTTAGCTTTTAACATATCCCCTAACAGGCCCCCACCACCATTCATCAATCTCCACGCTTGTTTAGCCAATAGTGCTAAATTAAATAGTTTCATATCACGCAAGCCCAAACCACCTTGGCTTTTTGGTTTACACAAATTTGATCATGAAACCCAATGAATCTTTTATTCGGCCTTCTTTTGTCCCCAAAAAACTTGCGAAAACATTGATCTTACCTCATTAAAAATCTTGTTGGTAGTTTGAACACACTCATCACGTAGGTTGGGATTGCTTGGGCCACCGCCTTTAAAAGCACTTTCCTACCCGCTTTAGACAACAACAAGCATTTCCATCCCTATAATTTATTCCAAAGCCTCTCCTTAAGATACCCACAGAGCGCCCTCTTTGATCTTCCCACAGATGTGGGTAGACCTAGATATCGCTCATGAAAATCCACCTCATCCACATTCAATATTTACACTATTTACTCCAGGGCTCCTGCACGCACACCTTTACTGAATGATATCTTCGACAATGATTTTGATTAAAAAAGTTATTGACATGAAAATCTTCTTTGGCAGGTTTTGGAGATTATTGAGTAGTTGAACAATGACCAAATGAACATCTATAAGTAAGTTGTTTCGTTTTTTTGGGGTAAATTACGTTGAGATATATGGAGATTTAGCGAAATTGCAGAGAGGTATACCCACGTTTGACTAAGTACACTGAGGTATACTCTTGACACTTTTTGACTGGTGACCAAAGTCAAAAAAATTATTGGACATAAATACCCCTAGTATACCTCATTGAAAGTTTATAGAAAAAAATTATTGTGCAATGATTTCCCACTTACTTTGCACTGCATGCTCGTATATCTTTTGTTGATCGTGTCATATCGTGCACAAATTTGTTACCAAGATCGACATATAATTGGCATCAAACTCTCATAACTTTAGATTGATAGCTTTTTTTTGGTGCAAACATAAGATTAGACTTGAGTCAATTTTGCATGATGAGAGAATTGTTTAAATCGAGCCACGAAATTTATTAATTTGTGGTGCAGTTCTGTCAAAATCAATAACTAAATTAAAATGAAAAAAGTGGGAAATCATTGCACAATAATGTTTTTTGAAAAAAACTTCCAATGAGATATACTAGGGGTATTTATGTCCAAAAACTAGTTTGGCTTTGGTCAACGGTCAAAAAGTGGTCAGGAGTATACCTCAATGTATTTAGTCAAACGTGGGTATACCTCTCTGCAATTTCGCCAAACCTCAGTATACCTCAATGTAATTTACCTTTTTTATACTTTCGTTATCTTTTGTATTGCAATTTCTTTTAGATTGATTTTATTTTTTTTGGAATTCTAGAGTAAATAAAATCATAGGTGAAGTAACATGTGGGAAATTCTTAGCATCTTTATTCTCTTATGGAAAGTTTTTCACTTTGGTAACCTGGCGTATTGCATAATTATTTTTTAGTGACTTGTGTTTTTCATATTTTCATCTTGGTTACCTAAGATTTTGGAAAAAGTTTTAGTTTAGTGATTTCTGTTAGCCTCGTTAGATTTTTTTCGTCAGTTTGCTGACGTGGCCACTAATAAGTCTAGGGTATAACTTGCTCACATGTTCATTGACCAAAATACCCCCACTTAAATGACAGATTTATCTATTTTCTTCCAAAATTCAGTTGCATCTGCCATGTCTTTCACCTCTATTTGAACAACCTCAAACGACCTTCCAAATACCCCATTGTCGAATCACCATCCATGCCAACACCGTAGCAGAAAATCTGAAAATCCGAAAGTGTCTTTGCTTTGCTATCTCACCATCAGCATAACATTTTTAGATATTTATTTTCTTTATTTAACTACAGATTTCATTAATTTTCAAAATTCAATTTCATACCCACCCCTTGATTTTTCTCCTTTGTGAACTCATTCCATCTCCCATGGTCTCACTCGTATACTCTATATCCTCCAATCACCTGTCTTATGTCCTCCACAAAAGTGTAAGCAATGAGGTAAAAATTGCTTTGCGCATCAATTGAATGCGAACCCTAAAACGAATGTTAATGTTTCTTCCTGTAATGTGATTTGGTGCAATTTTATTAAATTCTAAGGTAAATCTAGGACGTAAATTTGTGAAATTCTGAGTCACTAGGTGCAATAGGGCTAAAGTTTGGTTTTTTTCGTAATTGGGTTTGGTGGGTTCTTGCTTTAGGTTAGGGATTGTGATTTCTAATCAAAGGAGTTGTCATTCTAAATTGAAAATTTGTGGTTTATTATCTACTTTTGGGGTTACTATTTTGAAGTTGAAGTTGCAATGACTGAAAATTTTGAATCCTTAAATTTGAAGCCTTACTGTTCAATTTGTTGTGGTTCGAAAGTGAAGATTTTTGGTGTGATTTGGGGAGGTGGTTCAAAATTTGTGGTGGCTAGGTTTTGAAGTGGTGGTGACATGGTGGTTTCAAAGTGGGTGAGGTAGGCGTAGTGGTAGAGAGAGGGGAGGGGTGAAGATGGTGAGAGAGAGTGGGGGTTAGGTGGTGGTGCTGCAAGGTGGTGGAGATTGGTGGTGGCTTAGAGGAAATGTGATGGTGGATGGTGGGGATGAGGGATTGAATGAGGAAGAATTAGCTCCTTTTTTTTGGTAATCAAACATTATATTGGCAATATGTAATTATGTAGTATTTGTGAAGCATGAAAGAGAGGTTTGCAAACCAAAAACGCAACTAAGAACATTGACCATTCTCCAAGGGAAAGGCGGTCCAGAATCAACGCCATCAACTACATAGATAGGAGAGGAGAGAGAAAGAAAAAAGATGGGGAAGGTGAAGAAAGATGGGAATCGAGAAAAACAATGACCAATTACCCCTTACAAAAAAAATAAAATGCCTACCTTGTCCCATCTTTTACCGAAAAAGTTAACCGAGGAGACGAAAAGTAATTAAATGAAACTTTTTTCTAAAATCTCAGGTAACCAAAATGGAAATATGATAAACACAGGTCGCTAAAAAATGATTATGCAATACCTCAGGTAACCAAAGTGAAAAATTTCCTTTTATATACTCATCTTTGTTAACGTTTCCAGCCAGAATTGTACAAACTACCATCCATCTTCTTTTGATATGATATGATTAGTTTTTACATCTACCTTGTGATGTATGAGCCACTACGAGGTTAATATATGACTCATTGAGATTAGGGATGTAAATGGATCGGATTCGGATCGGGTGGAGCGTCATCCGCTCCATCCGCGAAATCTATTTGATCAATCCGCTCCATCCGTCATCCACGAATCTTCCAATCCATATCCAATCCGTCTGTCATCCGCGGATTAGTGGATGGATCGGGTGCTTAACGGTTTATGGACTAAAAACAATAATTAAACCTAACTATAATAAAATTGTTAGTAGTCAAACAAAACTTCAACTCATATACGATTGTTTTACCTTGTAACAATAAAAATAACACAATTTAGTTTAAATAATAACAATACACATTCAAAAACAAGTAAAATTAAACTAAGATGTAAATATAACATAGGTTTGATATCTTTTTATATAATTTTTTTACACTTTTATATCTAAACGGGTGACGGATGGATTCGCGGATCGGGTTAGTGGATGAGAAATCTCATCCATCATCCGCTCCATCCGCCATCCGATCCATCCGTCATCCGCTCCATCATCCATTTAATCGGTTTTTAATCCATATATGCGGTTCGGATGGAGCGGGTATCCATGGATCATGAATCCATTTACATCCCTAATTGAGATGTTTGAGATTTTTTTTCCCTTTGTCCTTTTCCATATCCATACCTTTCCTTTGTATTATTTAAGTAATTCACATTTACACTAGACTTTATAGATTATCTTATGCACAATCATTAGTTAGGTGTTCACAATGATCAGAGATCAAAATTTGAAGCGGAAATTTAATGGCAACAATAAAAATAACAAAGGTATATTAACTTCGTAACAACTAAAATAACTACTATATAAAATAACAATCTGTCTCCTGTGAGGCCGCCTCAACTTGAGGCCTCCTAGTGACACAACCAAATAGTAAAAACACTCGCACCTTCTCACTCAGCCCAAAAACCCACCACACCAATTAAACAATTAAAAAAAATAAATAAAACCCCAAATGCTCTCCTAACGTTTTCTCTTCCCTCTGTATCTGTATTCACATTTTCTCTCTCTCTCTCTCTCTCTCTCTCTCTCTCTCTCTCTCTCTCTCTCTCTCTCTCTCTCCTTGCGTTCTCTCTCTTTCTCTCTCATGGCGAAGACAAATTCGAAGCAATTAACATGTATATATTTGATTTGAGTTAAGGAGTGATTTTGTTGATTGTGATTCCAAAATCATTTGATTTCGAATTAACCATTATAATAGGGAACAAATTGCGATATATGACTTAGCTTTTGCTACTTTATGCTAGTTTTAAACTCTCTCTCTCATGGCGAAGACAAATTCCACGCAATTAACATGTATATATTTGATTTGAGTTAAGGAGTGATTTTGTTGATTGTGATTTCAAAATCATTTGATTTCGAATTAACCATTATAATAGGGAACAAATTGCGATATATGACTTAGCTTTTGCTACTTTATGCTAGTTTTAAATTGAGTTAGGATTTTTCTATTAAGTTCATTGTTGTCTTCACAATTGGCTGTGCATTGAGATTTATTTTAGGATGCTAGGGTTTCAATTTCTGGTGAATCAAGTTTTTTAGATTATGCAATTTGGCTTGTTTGAATCGAATTTTCAGAGTTTTGATTATAAGTATCAGTTTCTATCTTAGTAGTATATATCAGATTGTTATCTAGACGTATCATATTTCTCTCAGAAGTATCATTTTATTTCTTGTAAGTATCAGTTTGTTATATAGTTAAGATAACATGAAAATATTTAATCTACATTATCAAATATTTATATGTTAGGAATAATTGTGAAAATTAGTGTTTGTGGTTCTTGTATGAATATGTATGGCTTTATACAACATGTTCCTAAGTCCAAATTTGTGAATGGAAAATGATTGTAAAGTGAGTGCTTTAAAATGCACATAAGTATATGTATTTTAGTTAGTATTACTTAATATGCATACTTACAGTCTAACATTAATTTAGGTGTATCTATGACTCGATTTTTATTTGTGGTCAAAATATGCTCATGTATTATGAGTTTCACTTTCAGCATCAGTTTTTGTATCAACAGTATCACTTTTTGTATCAATTGTATCAGTTGTTTGTCTATGTATCATTATGTTATTAGGCATAATATTGTCAAAGTGATTACTTCATATGCCAGTTTTTAGCCTATTAGGTATCAGTTTTTGACTCACAGGTATCAATTTATTTTGTTTCTTAATATATATTTGTTGCCTATTATTTCACATGCTACAAAAAATGCATATCGTTTGTAGTATTAGTTTTTTGTGATACAGTATCAGTTTTGTTAGCTGAAGTATTAGTTTTGTTTTTAATTGCTTGAAGTAAAAGCCTGGTACTATATGGAAAAGAATCAAGTTTTGAAATCCAGCAATGAAACAGGGCAAATTCAGCATCCACAAAGCTAATACTATTCTGCGAGGGCCTGCTGACAATGTTTATTGGAAGAACCTTACTTGTTCTAACTTGGCACCACAAAAGCATGTGTTTATTCTCTGGTTGGTACTGCAAGGGATATTAATAACCAATCATAGACTGTACGCTTGGGAGATGTAATGTTTTTCATCATGTGTATTGTGTAACGCACATGATGAAACTCTTCCACACCTCTTTTTTGCTTCCTCCTTTACTTGAGGTGTGTGGCAACAAGTGTTTATTGGCTCGATTTTGATAGAAATGTTCTGCTATGGGAGCATGCTTTAGCTTGAGTGTTGAAGAATACAAAAGAAATGCATGTGAGAGTTGCGACACTACAAATGGCTTTCGCATCCATTGTAAATCATATATGGATTGAAAGGAACATAAGAGTTTTTCATTGTATGGAAGATACAACTAGAAAAATGATTTTGCAAATCAAGTTCCACTTCTTTGTGCCAGCCTAGAGAAACCAGAAGTTGTCATGATTCATTGAGAGTTTGTGATGTAAAAACTGTGCCTTACTTTTAGTTCTTCTTGCCTGTGATTTATTGCAGGTTGGTATAGCTGTGTTTAGCCTCCTTCATGTCTTGGGAGAGGCCCTTGGTTTTTTTAATGTTGTAAGCTTGTAGTGAGTGACCTGAGATAGGTTCTGCTTTGTAACTTCTCATGGTGATTAATTGTAGTATTACTTTTCTTTCACCATGTATCACTTTATTGCTTCTCGCTTCTATCGTTAAACAAGTGATACCCTACAGTCAATAACTAATACATTCCCGTCAAAACGTGATACTTGATAGTTTTTTGGATAAAAGAAATGTAATGCATGATTTTTATTTTTAGTTTAAAGTATTAGTTTTACTAAATACAATATCACTTTCTTCCCAATACAAATATCACCCTTAATATATAGAGTATTACTTTTCTTACATCCCGTACTAATTTTAAAATTTGTTGTATCACTTTTATCATTCAAAATGTAATACCCTGCCATCGAAAACTAATACTTCCCAATCAAAAAGTGATACTTATTAAAATGATGAAAACGACAGTACAAAAAAAAAAAGGATACTCTCAATGTCAATTTGACTAAAATGAGTAGTATCATCACTTTTTCTACCCAACGGTATCACATTTAATTCTGAGAGTATTCCTCTTCATTCTTTCCAACTGTATCTCTTTTATTTCTTCTCGTATCACTTTTATTGCATAGAGTGTGGTATTACTTGTACTTACTATTATTGTTCAAAAATCAATACCCTATAGTCAGAAAATAATACTGCACAATCAAAAAATGATACTTATTACTCCATATATTCAATTGTGTATTTGTGTCAAGTAAAATTGAAAATAAGATTTCAACCAAAACCAAAACGAGGACAGAAGACCAAAGAACAACCAACCCTTAGGTTGTTTGTCTTTCATTCACAACTCTCACATTATCGAATACGCTCTTTTCTTCCTTCAATCTATCAAACACTGTTTGTCCATTCTCTAATATGACAAATCTCCAAAAATCCAGTAAGCCAAACAATCTACAATCCAGTGATCTCCCTCATTAGTCATCACTCTCACCTTCCCCTTCCTCTTCATCACGCCAACCATCACCACCACCAACGAGTCTGCTGCCACGTCATACATTCAGCAATCATTGGGTAACAACATCACTAACAATCAAATACAAGAAACAATTAAATTAAATTTACAGAACAGATCGATCTATTGATAAGAAATTCGAGAAATGAAATATGCAGATTTTGGACTTACCTGTGTAGGGGAGGAAGAGAGAGGGTGAGGAGAGAAAATGAACTGGATGGGGAGAGCGAGAGTTAAAAACGAGGAAGAGCAACGACAAAAAAAAAAATTAAAACAAAAGGAACGCTGACGTCATGTTAATGCGCCTCAGCTTGCGTGCGCCGCAAGCGAGTTTTTGCGATAAAACAATCAAAGTTTTTTCAATATATATACAACTACCCATGCGATTAAAGATACTAGGAAGTATGACTATACTAGGAGGTTATCCGTGCTACGCAGTATTACGCACGAACTATCCTTTTATCACTATACTATATTTTTAATATTCTTAGCTTTTTTTTATTATTTTGTTTCTTAAAAAAATACATATACATTTTTTTGAATGAAAATGGTGATGGATCAAAATGTTATAAATATCATAAGTAATTTGCTCAACTTCGAAAATCAAAAAAAAAAAATGAAAGTTGAAAGTCTAATGTCTAACCATCTTTCTAATGGAAATAATATAAATAAAGAAATGTCAGGACTCACCATCTCAAAAAAAAAAAATAAGAAGAAATAAGAAATAAAATAATTTTTCAATATGTGATACTTGTAGTTACCTGCAATTATACTCACAACTACACATGATCTATCGTTTTATCACTATATTCTAATATGTTCAAATAATTTTTTTATAAATAATACAAATGTATATAATACAAATGTATATTAGAAGTATTTATCAACAAACAAATGTATTTTAAAAGTAACTTCCAATACAAAAATATATGACTTACTAAACTATCACTCTAAATGTGGCTCTTGTCACTTTATTTGCTCATATCATCGCAAATTTAGTCACATATCATCGCAAATTTAGTCACATATCAAACTGGTATTTATACCCTCGAATATAAAAATTAATCAAATAGGTATGCATTGTCATATTAGCGACTTTTATCCCTACCAAATATTAGTAAATTTTTACATAGCTGACACTTATACCAACTAATATAATTTTTGCTATTACTCAACAACCGGTTTGATCTGATTGCCCCCCAATGACTGTTTTGCTATTAAGAAGTTGAAAGAAAGAGAAAAAAAAATAATTTATCAAAATGTGACAGCTGTAGTAACCTCTGCTTATAACCACAACTATTTAACAAAGAATATATAACACTTCTGATTTTTATTTAATCCAGGTTATTATTATTTTCTTGAATAAAAAGTAAAAATCACTACAAACAACTAATTGTTAAATCAATGTCATTAAAACATTACATTTATATCATTTTAGATTGTATTAATTTTATTCAAAATTTTAAAGGAAAAAGAAATATGAACAACTTCGAGCAATTATTAAATGATATATATTTATGGCAACTAATAATTAAACAAAGAAAAAGGAAAAAAAAGGAACAACCAACTAAATTGTGACACTTGTCATACTACCAGCGCTTTTACCACACACACACACACACACACACACACACACACACACACACACACACACACACACACACACACACACACACACACACACACACACACACACACACACACACACACACACACACACACACACACACACACACACACACACACACACACACACACACACACACACACACACACACACACACACACACACACACACACACACACACACACACACACACACACACACACACACACACACACACACACACAGATATATATATCACACACACACACACACACACACACACACACACACACACACACACACACAGATATATATATATATATATATATATATATATGTATATATATATATATATATATATATATATATATATATATATATATATATATATATATATAATTCTAAAAGAAAAAGATTCTAATATTCACAGTCTCAAAGTTGCAAGGAGTGAGCATCAACGATTTTATCTGTGCTTGAATAAAACGAACTTTCATGCTCTGTATGGTTCAACTAAATTTTACTTAAATTCAATCCAGTTTAGTTCAGTTCATGTGTAAGATAATTTTTTTATACCGAAATAATTAATGATGATAACTTGTGTCATCAGAAAGATCTCAAAACATACTTTCAAATGAGTTCAAAATTGAATATGTTTGGATGAATTTTAAATGGTTAACGAAATTTCAGTTCAATTTTTTCCAGGTTAATTAAACGGAGACTCAATACATAGGATTCAGATTATCCAAAAACAAAAAAAAAAAAAAACTTTAGAGGTAGTTAATATACTAATTGATCATGTTGTTCGTACTTGGAGATTTTGTCATTATAAAAGCTTTAAAAATTCAATTTGAAATAAGTATTCATATTAATCGCCTAGGTGATACAAACTACTCATAAGAGTTTACTTGATTCTCATCAGAATACGTTTCTCCTTTTCACACTCATGAATTCATAATTGAATATTAAATTTTTTGCACTATTGATTTGTTACCTAATCTAATATTTTGGTGTATAGATGTGTTTATAATATTAATTATGAGGTATGAATATTATTCTTTGTCTTTTACATCTTCCTAATTTTTTTGTTAAATAGTCGTTCTTTGTACTAATTTAACCTCCATTGCAAATAAATCATTTACGTTAATTTATCTTCCGTAGTTTATACAAAAGCTCATTATAGGTGGTTAGGTTTTACGGATTATTACTTACTAATAATTACGAGCAAAAAAATTAGGAAGTTTACCATTGTCTTGTTAGGGATAGAATTTAAATTTTTGGATGTATTTATGTAATACAAAAATTTCATAAGACGGTCTTTTCGAAACTTTTGGTGAGACGGAAGTCACTTTTCAATGAAATAAGGGTCACTGCTTACCATAAGTGACATCTACATTTCTAAATAATGACCCTATTTTTCTGTGAGTTGATCTCACACAAGACTTACTATTTAAGTAATTGGTATTTCACAAGTATATTGTATAAGCGAATGAAATAATAGTTTGAAATATATAGCATATAATATATCATATATGAATGTATTATCTTGAACCCAAAGATTTTATTACCTTTATCTCTCTAAAAAAAACTGCCATCCCTTTTCCCTCTCACCAAACAAAAAACTGCCTTTCATTTTCATCTTCTTTTTCTTGTTTAAGGGGCTGCCATTAGTGATAATCACTAATGGTAAGCCCCAAATCATTGTATTTTCTTTTGTTTATTAATGTTTTTGTATCTTTTAATAGTATGAAGGTCTCTCCTTTCGTGAGAGTTAGTTTCTCTCTCTATATGAGAGTCTTTCTCTCACAATATGTGAGACTAGTTTTAAAGCCCGTGCGATGTACGGATTAAGTGTCAATAATATTTTATATCGATTTAAGGTGGAAGTACTTTTATATTATTACATTAATTTTTTTTAGGTATATACATAGACTTGTACATTTTCAATTATATATGTCAATCTAGGTCTAAAATTTTGAAATACGTGAAGTATTGCATAAAATTGCTTCAACTTTCTCAACAAATTAGTTTTGGGTATATAAAGCTATGAGTATGGGACCAATTTTTTTTTATTACAAACCTATGTGCTACAGAGGTTATATTATTAATCGTTTGAAAAGATGCATTTCAAATGTTACTATTACAAACTCCAATAAAAATCAAATTCAGCAAAAATATAAGGTGTTCTTTTACAAAATCAATTAAAAATCACATCTTTTGCTATTAATAGCAAATAGGCTTAAACTAATCATCCTAAAACCTAAGTGTGGTGCTACAATCAAACAATATATGTGCATAAGTAGGTACAATAACATCAAAACATCATAATGTCTTGCATAATGAAGTAAGTAGTATAATAACGGTATATTAATATCAATTTTTTTAAAGGCTATTATCTCTTTATTTGATTTAGTTTGTATAATTTTAGCTTAGAGCAAACCACAAAGTTTTAAAAGATTTCTCAGATTTTATATTCTAATTGATGTTACACGAAATCACAGACTTTACCGTCCGATTCTAACATTTTCTTTCACCTTCTTTTGATGCTCCCTATTAACCTCTATTGCTATTATAATTAGATTTCCTACCTCAAGTATAAATAAGTCTCCACTTCTAACTTGTAAAATTAATTTCATATTAAACCAATTACTAAGCCTACACCAATACAATAATAATCAAATTAAAAAAAAAAAATAGTCATAGTAGAGCTCTTATATAGGTTATTGAGAAGTATATAAGTTCATTTTACATCTTCTAGATCATAACATAATCTGTGCAGACTGCATGTTCTCAAACTTTCACTCTAATTTGGACTCCCTTTATTGATGCATGAGCAACATGCTTAAAAAATGATACACATCATATTCACCATTATATAGATCTTAGGAATGATCTTGATTCCTCTACACGGCTCTTCAAGAACAACAATGGTGTTTTCCAAGGGGAATTGAAAGAACATTCAATCATGGTTCTATTATGTTCATTGATGGAGCATGTTTTAAAATGGGTTACAATTACATTGCCTCCTACATTGAAGATACTTTGGAATACACTCGCAAGATGGGGATTAAAGCTCTTGCTATATGATCACGTTCATTATGGAGAGCCTCGTAATCTTTGCAGGTCTGACAGTTGTTCGTATTTTGGCCATAACTCGCTCATACGAAATCTAAACTCGATGATTCAAATCTCTGTGGAAAGATAAGATCGAGATCTACAGCATTTATGCTTTGCGTTTTCTCTAATTCAAAGCGCAACATGGTCAAAAACGAGTTACAAGTTACGGAACATATTTCTTGCGCGCCAAGGCAACGACTTTAGTCTAGTTATTGTGTCCTAGTTTGTTTTTACTTGCCTTAAACGTGATTTATTGTTTAGGAAAGTAGTAATATGATTATTAGTAGCATTAGAAGTCCATTAAGTATCAGGAAAGCTGTTAGTTAGTTCGTTTTACAATTGTAATCAGTTTTATAGTTAGTTTCCTATTTGGATTAGGATTAGGATTCCGAATAGCTTTAGATTTCTTTGTCTATAAATAGGGGAGAGTTTTGCTATTGTAAACTCGTGCTTTTGATGATTAATAATTGAATACGTGAGTATTTACCCCTCAAACTGAGTGATTCAGGTTAAAACCCTTACGAGTGATTCGTGAGTTGTTCTTGAGTGATTCTTGAACAAGATCCCTTTGTGTGATACTATCAAAGGTTAAATTCCGTTTTGTTACTTATTTCACATCATTTATATATATATATATATATATACACGCATTGAGATTATCAATAATATTTATATTTTTCTATCTACCAAAAGAAAGCAATACACTTACAAAATTTAGTTTTTTTGACCGGATTGACAACCATGCGGCCTTATTGAAGTGCATTTATTGGCCATTTACAAAACTTTATTTTTTGGGGGTGTTAAGTCCTACTTTTCGTGGATACATCTTTGATCAACAATATTTCACGCCACAATCACAATAACAATTAAGCAATTAGTAGAAAAGTGAGGGGAAAAAAAGTTTGTCTCAAAACCTTACAATTAATATTATTTTTTTCTGAGGGAATACAATTTTATAAATTAATCAGACGATTATGCCATCAGACAAAAAGACATTAGAAACCACTAAAAGGGGGGGGGGGGAGGAGAGAGAAAAAGAAGAAGGGATATGTCATGTACAAACTATACTCATATTTTTCATAAATATATCCTAGATACAGAAGAAGCAATGCTCAAAATATTATCTTAAAATCTGATATCATATAGTAGAATTTATTATCTAACCTCTCTGGACCTAAATGAAAATCTTGGTAGTTAAGGACCTTAAGGTCTAATTCAATCACACAAGGATGCTAGATTCTGTACAATACCAAAAGAAAAATTATACCTTTTATTTTCTTATGATACAAATCTTGATCTTGTTGGTATACTCATCTACCTGTGAGTATTTTATAACAAAACAATGATGCTATCATTAGTGAAAATTGAATCTATTAAATTAAAAAACAAAATCAAGGAGAAACATGGAGAAAAAGAGGGAAGAAAGGAAAAACAAAGGCAAGGGAATGATCAGACTTAACGATTTGGCGGGTGTATTAAGTTTTTCTAGGGGGTGTTATTTTTATTAGTTTCCTATGCCTATTCAAATTATACCATGAACTAATATTGGTGTTATGATTTTGGTGTATTTAGTCATAGTTTTATGCAGTCATTATATTGATTGAAATCATATCTCTCAAGTATTCTATTGGTGTTATGATTTTATAATCTTTGGAACATCTTTTTATTAATTATTATTACTCATTTTTATAATAACTAATATTTTTTTTAAACTTTTTCAATATTATCCAAATTTTAAAAATAATTCTAACTTTATTATAAATGCTGGATGAGGTGGCGCGTCCTATACTCTTTGCTTAGGTGGCGTGCCTCGCTCAATGCTCTTAAGTAAGGGTCCATCACTCTATGCTCTTTAATAATGTGGTAGTATAATTTAACACTCTTATTCATATATTCTAAACATATTGTACATGCATCCCATTCTAAAGTATTTTTCGATCCGAATGCGATGGTGTAAATTTTGTTATTTTTTGAGATGTATAGAAAATATAATATATTATTTTGAATATTTAACGAAAATTAAACTCTCAAGATTTCTAAACAAATAGGAAGTTAAGACTCCTAAACGTTTTCCATCTGTCATTTTTTGTCATTATCTAAGACTCCTAAACGCATTACACCAATTATTTTTGTCATTATTCTCGCTTAGGTGGCGCGCTATTAAAATTCTCGCCTACGTGGCGTGTCTCATAACGCCCGAAATATGTCTCCTATATATATATATATATATATATATATATATATATATATATATATATATATATATATATATATATGATTTTCTAGGTATGTTAGATTGATGAGATCATATTTAGATTGTTGGATCTTTTTTATTTTGTTTGGATGGGAAGACAAGTTGGATCTTCAATATCAAGGGAATCTCTATTTCCGAATTATTTTAGTGATTATTTTCGATCGAAGAGATAATGCGTGGGCACCCAGAAATTCGACGAAGCCGTGTAAGACACCGACTACAAGCAGTAGTGTTGGGAAATATATTCATATTGTTATTTTAGATTTGCACTTATTTGAAAGAAATTTGTATTTGTAAATGTATTAAGACATTTCATGAATGACAAATTCTCCTTTTCTTGATCAATAAAAAAAAAGAAAAACTTGAACCCGGGCTTTGTAACTATTAAAATAAAAAATACTTCCTTCGTCCCACACTAATGTTATCACTTTCCTTTTTTATCCGTCCCACACTAATGTTATCACTACCTAAAATAGAATTCTTTTTGTAGTCTTTTTATTAGAATACTCTCTAAAATAGCCTATACGTTTCTCATTTTTTCTTAAACTCCGTGTCCAAAAAAAATGATAATATTAGTGTGGGACGGAGGAAGTAGATGTCAACATTAGATTCTCATTGTATGTTGAACTAGAAAACCGTAGGATGCACTCAAAATAACTCAAATCCTTGATTTCCACTTTGATTCAACTCAACTCAAATCAAACCAAAAACCAAAAACAAAAACCAAAAACCAAAAACCAAAAACCAAAAACCAAACCTTGTCATCACTAATTCACTCCACGAAGATCCCACCATGTTCTCTTCCTCCTCCCACCCCCTTCTCCTTCCCCGCCATTAACATCCTCTCTCTCTCTCTCCAAAACCCAGATCCCAAATCCCCCCAATTTCATTATCCAATTCCCACAATCATTAACACCACTACCAAAAAGAAAACCCAATTCAACAACCATCAACAAACAACAGAAAACAAACCCAACAAAACACCACAATCAAAACCCCAAAAAAAATATGTCACATTCCCAAACCCACAATGACACAATTCCTCTTCACTCATCATCCCAATCCGACATTGATGAGATCGAAAACCTAATCCATTCTTCCATCCATTCAACCCACTCCTCCGTCCTCCCAGCTCGTCCTCCAAGTCCTCCCACCGTCCCTACCACCACCACCACTTCCTCCTCTCCTTCCCCTTTCATCCAATCCAATCTCCCTCCGCCTTCCGCCCCGGCCCCGAAACTCCCATCCTCTTCCTCTGTCCCTGCTGCTCCCGCCCCGCCCCCGCCTCCGTCTTCCGGTGTCGGTATCGCTCCCACTGGATTCGGTCCTGCTCCCAATACACTCACTGAACCTGTTTGGGATACTATCAAAAGGGATCTCTCTAGAATTGTTAGTAATTTGAAGCTTGTGGTTTTTCCGAACCCTTATAGAGAAGATCCTGGGAAAGCTCTTAGAGATTGGGATTTGTGGGGTCCTTTCTTTTTTATTGTCTTCCTTGGACTTACTTTGTCTTGGTCTGCTTCTGTCAAGAAGGTATGATTTTGAAACTTTATTGTCAGTTTTAATATGATCATGATCATTTTGTTGATTTGTTTTATGTTTTTGCCTTGTGGGTATGTTTCATTTGAGGTTGTTTTTGTGGGTTTTTATTACTGCTTTGAGGTTTATGTGATTTTCCATTGTGTTAATAGTACTATAGAATAGGGGAACTTGAATGAATCTTGGACACTGAGTGGAATTTTCGGGGGGGGGGGGGGGGGGGGAGGAAGGGTTACGGATACTTCAAAATGGATGGACTTGAGGGAGAATGTGCAAGTTGGTGTTAGATTGGGGGGAGGGGAAGGGTGTACACTTTACGGATACTTCAAAATGGATGGACTTGACGGAGAATGTGCAAGTTGGTGTTAGATTAGTGTATGGGACTATGGTCAAGTTTTCCTGTTTCATGAAGTTTTTAGATTTGTTGGTTCGAATTGGAGGATTGATGAATCATAAGGGGCAAGTGCCACAGGTTATGTGTAGCAGTGTTTAGTGTAACACGGTTTAAGGCTGGAACTCTGCAACACTCTGATGTATTCGCTCTGTTTTTATGTAAGCAAATTTGGGATGTAGTATTTATTAGAATGATGTGGTGGAGTTGTTTAGTACTCCCTTCGGTCCACGGAAATCTTTACACTTTCCACTTATGTTTGGACCATGGAAATCTTTACGTTTCCTTATATGGTAATGTATTTGAGCAACATTTACTACGTTACCCCTCCCACCTTCTCACCCCATGTGCAAGGAAATAATAAAAAAAAAGATTTCTCATGCCACTAGCTACAAAAGTAAGGAAAGTAATACAAAAGTAAGGAAAGCAATAAATACCCACTAAAATATTATTTTCTCTCTCTTAATACCTCATGTGCTCTTTTAAGGGTAAATTTGGAATTTTTGTGCTAAAATATGTTTTCCTTAGTATTAATCATATTCTCTAAACGTCAAGATTTCCGTGGACCACAGGGAGTATATGCATAAGGTCATTGGGAATGGTTGCTATGATATTAAGGTTCAAGTAATAAATAGAGAACTGCCAGATCGGAATGTAGAACGGGTGATCTGTTTGTTAATTGAAGCATTGTCGATGGCATTAAGGTAGAAGGGTTTCATGCCAATGTACACATCCTGGAATGCCCTGCGTTTTAGACATAGATACAATGTGGTGTAGAGTAAGCAAGAAGCAGTTAGGCTCCAAGCCGCCCTAAGAGTTAGAAGGAATCAAGGCCTGTTTATAAAAGAAAGCTACTAATAGTTGCATATTATGTCAGTGGTTGTCATAGCCGAAATTGACCATTTAAAATATTGAACCTGGAAAACTACAGTTCATGTGATTTTGACCAGAGGGGAAATATTTTCTGAAAGCCAAAATCTGGGTCAAGAGTTTTCCTGCAAGTGAAATGCGTAGTGTCTATAAACCTTTAGTATGCACTGCAATGGCCTTTGCCATCTTGTAATGTAAAAACTTTATCGCGTGATGACTAACACGTAATGGCGATAATAGCCTAAGATTGATTCCTTCCAGAGCAATCAGAGTAGTGAATAGAATCTTGAATTTTGGGGTTGAAAACTTTTTGTATGATGAAATTTTAAACAACACAGCAGAGATTGATGATCATGGATGTAGACATTATCATCTTGTTCGGATACATGTGGTTGTTATTTAAACTTACACCTCACATTAAGTAGCAATAGTGCAGTTCAGTTACACTGAAATCGTGATATTTCAATCTTGCGACCTGAAATGGTATGGGAGGAGGTAGTCCTCTTATAAAACAGTTATAAAGAGAACCAGAAGAAGAGAGAGAAAAGTTATGATGATGGATAGTTGTTGGCCGTGGAAAGAGCTTTGCTATTAAGGAGATTTTTCATCATCAAGATGCAGCCACGCAGGATCACTTTTGGTGATGAAACTTATAGTGTAAGTGATTTTATGTGCAAGGATAGCTTGCTTGTTCAAACCTGCAAGCTGCGATCTCCGAAGAGCATTGAAATTGCCTTGTAGTAGAGTTGATTTATTAGAATGCAGTTGAGTCCTACAAAAACAGGGATTCACATTGGATGAGAAATAGCTTTTCCATTCAAGTCTTGAACAGTATTCTAAAATCAAAATAGCTCTCAAGAGGTGTTTGGTTGGGGCTGAAACGAATGAAATGCGGAGCCCGAGCGGCCGGGGAGCGAGGGGTTAGTGGGCAATAGCGCCCTAGTTAACGGCATTCCTCTCTGCGGCTCATGATCCTTAAGAACCTCATACTTGTATTTGGTTTGCGTTTTTTTTTTATTTATCTAAACTTGAATTCTTAGTTTCTAGTTTCTCGAAAATGGCACCACCTGAATCGCCCTCTCCCCCATTGGATTCAAGTATTGATCCATTCTTAGATGTTTTCTTCTTTTCCTATATTTGTTATAACAACTCAGAATTTATCCGCTCTCCTCCCCCCCCCCCCGGCCCAGCCCCCCAAAAATAGCTGTCACACAGTCACAACACCACTGTTGCTACAAGTTCACCAACACCTGCTTACCACCATGGAGAGAGAGAAAGAGCTGAGAGAGAGAGGCACACCACTGCAATCACCGTCACGCGACATCACCATCACTTACCAACTCCGGCATGAAGACAAAATAGAGATCGTCAGTGGCAAATGATTGGTCCTTGACCACAGATTGGAGGTCTCCGACCTCCAACTGTGGCCCGTGACCACTAGGCTCGCAATGACCTTAATGTGTATGGGAGAGAAGAGCAAGAGAGCGAGAGTCTTTGAAGGTGCTGCTGTGCGTTTAATTGGTTGAATGGAGGAGAGAGAAAGGTGTCACGCATGGTGGTGGAAGAGGAAGATTGCCTCTGGTTCGGCGTGGTCACACTTGAGAGTTTGTATTGGATGATGAGGGAAAAGGGTAATAGATTTGATTTCATAACTTAAGGGAACGGGAACCAAACAATAAATTTAGGATTAGAATTCATTCTTGTACTGAACCAAACAACTGAGATCAAGATTAGAGTTCTCATTCCATACATGGAGGTGTCAAATTAGATACCATTTCCTTTCCTGGTCTTTGAACCATATCCCCAAGTTCTCAGAAATCTTACCATCTGACAGTAACAGATCTATTAGAAATTAGCATATAATTCAATTGAAAGAGAGTCCTCAAATGAATTTTTATGAAGAAATGAAGCATTTCTCTTTCTTCCTGGAAACTTCAGCCATTTTTCTTGGAACAGCAAAAAGAAGGAATCCATTTTGGTCGACAGTGATATAACAGGGTTATTCAAAAACATGGTGGATGAACTGTGCTATAATACCAGCTCCTGTTCAGAAACACCCCAGTTAGTAATAAGCAGCTGTAAAAATCTAAGCTGTCAATTTCTTCCATATAGGATTTTCCTAAATGAAATGCTAGAACAATTCATCAAGAATATTGGAGACTTGGATGTGTGGCATCACTCATGAAATAGATAGTATGTGAAGAAAAGAAATGTTTGACAGATCATTCTTAAGCTCTTTGAGAATGCCACTGGCATCCATGAAGCTGAAGTTACTGCCTTCTACTTCAATAGGAATGTCAGAATTCACATGACAGAATATTTTGCTTCACCACCTTATTCTGGTTATCCATATGAGCTCTTTCATTTTTCAATCTTATATGAGTGTTTGCCAATAAAAGCTGGAAAGTCCGTTTACACCATGCTTTCCTCATGGTTCTTATGTTTGAAGAACTGAAATAAATTTTCCAGAATTGGGGGGAAAATGGCATTGCAAACAAAGATAAAAAGATTGGGAAGTCTAGAATTGTATTAGTTTTCCCTTCTTAGTTTGTTGGTCAATTCAGGCATAGATCATCCTATGTTCAATGTGCAAAAGAATTATTATCATTAATTCATTATCATTGCCCAATGGCCCGCATTCAGTTCTGGGAAGACACTTGGTGTGGAGAGCTAGCTTTTTTGTGAGAGGTTTCAGCGGTTGTATCGTTTATCGCAGGGGCATGAGAGTCGGGTGATGGAGTGCTAGTAGTGTGGATGATTCATGGGACCTGCAATTTCGTCGCCCTTTGCGTGAGGTAGAGCGGGGGGAAGTGACTAAGTTACTTGGGTTGTTAGATACTGTTCGACCTTCTATTAATGATGATGCAGGAGTCTGGAAGGGTGATACTTCTGGGTAGTTCTCTTCAAACTCGTTTCTAGCGCTTGGGGGTACCTTCACAATATGCTCCTTTTCCTATAGCCACGCTTTTGTGGAAGGCAAGGGTTCCTTTGAAGGTGAGAGCATTTGTTTGGACGACGTCGTTAGGAAGAATCAATACTAATGATATGCTACAGAGGAGGCACACGGGGTTGGCTATCTCGCCCGAAATGTGTATGCTGTGCCGTTGCTAGCAGTGGGACATGCTCACATTTCCTTCATTGTGATATGGTTCGTATTTTATGGGGAAAGTTGTTTGGCTTTGTGGGGGAGCAATGGGTGTTTCCTGTTTCCTGTCACAGTGTTGGAGATGCTACAGGTGCGCTTTCGGGCTTTTGGGAGGGATAACGAGATAAAGCTACTGTGGCGTAAGCGCGTAACGCTGTTTTTGCTATTCTTTGGTGCTGCTGGCTAGAGAGGGAAGCCAGAATCTTCTCTAGAGGGTCCATACCACCTGAGGCACTTTGGGATAGTGACTTATTTAGCTTCTATGTGCGCTAAGGTGGGAGGGGCTTTTAAGAGCTACTCGATTACTGAGCTTCAGAGAAATTGGCATATTTTGTTGTAATTTCTGAAGGAGGACAACTTGTCCTCTGGTGCTGTTTTCACAGCTCTATTAATACAAATTTTCTTTTAATCATTACCCAATTGCCGATGCCTCTTATGAGGCTTTTGGCTGGAGGAGGGGGGGGGGTTGTCTGATGCATGCAGCAGCCTTAACTACAGAGATTGTTTTTGTTAGACCTGTTATTAAAGATGCAATGACTGTTTATGCATCATACTTTGAATGAGGTCCTAATGGATCATTAATCCTTAATTTAAGGTTCCTATTTTCTTTCTCTTTTATGTTGATTTTTGTTTTTGGCATTTGACTTCTGTTTATAAAGGGTTGGGCAAAAGGGACACAAAAATGCTGCTGTTCGTGACATTATAATTATTTTTTGAACTTGTTATATATTATTGACGTATGTTTTTTATTTCTCTTTTTGCTAGTCTTTAATTATCGGTTGCCGGTTGGGCTTTTAAATCCCTTTGTTACTCCAGTAATCTAATCACTTTACATGATGCTGATCTCTTGCAGTCTGAGGTGTTTGCGGTTGCATTTGCACTTCTTGCTGCTGGAGCTGTAATTTTGACATTGAATGTGTTGCTACTGGTGAGAGCCTCTCTTGCAGTCTTGCTTCTCACTTTCAATATCCCCTCCCCTCTTTCACCCCTTAAAACCATTCCCTTGATAAAAAGAAAAGGAAAAAAGAGTAAACAGGAGGAAAAAAGCATCCGACAGCAGCAAGCAACTTCAAATGAACAAGCAAAGATTAATCTAATAGTCATCTTTTTAATATTTTGGTCAAGTAATAGTTCATTGCATGCGACTCACTTATGGGTTTGTGATGCATGTTCAGGGTGGACACATAATATTCTTTCAGAGTTTGAGTCTTCTGGGTTACTGCCTGTTTCCTCTGGACGTTGGAGCTCTCATCTGCATGTTGAAGGACAATGTGATTGTCAAGGTGGTTGTGGTGTGTGTGACCTTGGCCTGGAGCTCCTGGGCTGCATATCCTTTTATGAGTTCAGCAGTCAACCCCAGGAGAAAAGCGCTGGCACTTTACCCTGTCCTCCTGATGTACGTATCTGTTGGTTTCCTCATCATTGCTATCGACTAATTGTTTTCTACTTGTGAACATGGGATCTTTGGATCAGATTCCAGTTCGGGATGCTACGTTTAATGCTGCTGGTTGTGTATTCTTCAAACTACTGTCTTGTTGGGCTGATAGATTGGTGGATAGCCGATTTTGTACAACATTCTATAGCAAGTTGTATGCATTTTCTGATGAATGTTTTATATGCCAGGAAGAGACTAAATATATAGTTGGTTCACTCGAGATAAATTGGTATGAGAAGTGTTTGGACTAGTGAATGAAACTGAAATTCTGAATTATTGTGTTCAATTGCTTTCACAGTTTTTCACTGTTTGTTTGCCTTTGTAAGAATTCTGAAAATCTTGTTATTGTTAGATTCGATGACATTTTTTTTTTTTTTTTTTTTTGGAATGTAAACATATTTCCATTACTTTCAAATCAAGATAATACAATCAGTCCATGAGTCACAAACACACAAAGACTCCTAAAATGCACTAGCAACAGCCTGCTAGTGTAGCAAACATGCCTTAATGTCCTTACCCCCAACCCACCTTCTAGGAAGGGTGATTTAGGGTAGTAAGCATACTAAGGCCATTGCACAGAGGGGATATGCACTGGGAAACAGGCCCACCTAAAATAATATATTTCAAACCACCTCATCTACACATCCAGATTAACAAAAGAAATTAAGATTTGAAGCAAAATACTCCCGAATCTTGTTATCTTTGGCAGCTGTAGCTCTAGCATGCATAAACCCTATTATCGACTTCATAATGCTATCTACTGAGCCTCTCTTGTTCTAGAAAAGCCTCTGATTCCTCTCTTGCCAGACGTGCCATACAACAGCTGAAATGCACGCAAATATGGTTTTGTGTCTCACCTGTCTCCCTTTAAAATTCTCACATATCTGTTTATAGACATCAGACCACTGCCACTGAACAGGAGGAATTTGTAGCCAGTAGAAAACTCTACCCCACAGAAGGGTGGCAAACTCACATTCAAAGAAGGTATGCTGGAATGATTCCTCTCCAGCTGAGCACAAGCAACAGTAGCTAGGACCATGAAATCCAATTTTGTGCAGGTTGCTCCAGATGGGGAGTCTCTCCTTAATGCATAGCCACAGAGTAAATTTCCATTTGGGTAGTGCTAGCTGATTCCAGACCAAGGGATGCTTTGTTCCATAACTTGAAGTTAAAGATACCCAAGCCTCCCTTTGCAGCTGGGAGGCAGAGGTCCTCCCAAGCCACTAAAGCTCTCCTACTAGGATCTGATGTGCCAGTCCATAGGAATCTGCGACAAAGTTGCTCAATATTATGTGCTACAGCAGCTGGAACTTGAAAGAACTGAGTCAAGAAGTTTTGCATAGGAAACAGAACAGACTTGATTAATTGCAATGTTCCTGCATATGACAGGAACTTGGAAGTCCAGGACTGGATTCTTGCTGTGATTCTCTGTACCAGTGGATCAAAGTGGCTAATTTGCAGCCTCTTGGATGTTAGAGGGACACCCAAGTACCTGAAAGGCAATGTTCCCTCCTGCATACCCATACTAGCCAAGATACTCTCCTTCACTTCTGTATCAACACCTCCAAAATAAATTTCTGACTTACTCTCATTGGCCTGTAACCCTGAGCATGCTGAAAACAGTTGGAATCTCTCAAAAAGCATAGTCACTGACTCCTGATCCCCTCTAGAGAAGAGGAGAAGGTCGTCTGCAAAAATACAATGCACTAGGGAGAACTTTTTGCATCTTGGGTGGTGTCTGAATTCCTTAAACATCATGCATACCCTTCAAACATCTGGATAAATAATCCATAGCAATCACAAATAGGTAGGGGGACAAGGGATCCCCCTGCCTAAGCCCTTTCTTAGCATTGAATGGTGTCATTGGAGAGCCATTGAACAAAATAGAGTAACTCACTGTAGAGATGCACATCATTACCCATTTCACAAACTTGACTGGAAAATGCATGCCTAGCAAGACTTGTTCAAGAAACACTCATTCAAGTGAGTCATAAGTCTTTCTCAGATCAATGTTGAGAACACAACGGGGAGAGATGCCCTTTCTACCATAGTGTTTCACTATTTCACGTGCAAGGATGATGTTATCACCTATGAATCTCCCCTT
This sequence comes from Tetragonia tetragonoides, assembly GCA_038025085.1. Classification (NCBI taxonomy): domain Eukaryota; kingdom Viridiplantae; phylum Streptophyta; class Magnoliopsida; order Caryophyllales; family Aizoaceae; genus Tetragonia; species Tetragonia tetragonoides. The sequence goes on along the minus strand of CM076143.1, from coordinate 28,028,778 downwards.
GATAAAAGTTGATTGCTCTAATGAGATCATCATGCATAACTTTGCTAATTCTATTAGCCAAAGTTTTAGACAAGACTTTATACAGAACATTACAACATGCTATTGGTCTGTAATCACTCACAAAAGAAGGGCATGCCTTCTTAGGAATCAGAGTCACAGAGGTGCAATTTATAACTGTCAAGATGTTACCTGACTCAAAAGTAGATGTAATGGCTTCAGTAATGTCCTTCCCTAGTGTGCCCCAAGCATTTTTATAGAAAGCTATAGTGAAACCATCGGGTCCTGGGGCCTTATCATCACCAATCTCCCACAGAGTATCCTTAATTTCTTATTTAGAAAACTTCTCACATAGCAGGACCTGTTGTTGTACAGAGAGCACAGGGCCAGATGACATGATATTGGGATCAATAGCAGGTAGCTCAGGGGCACAGGAGCCCATCATGTTAATAAAGAAGCTTTGGAACTCAGCTTTCACATCATCAGTATTTGTCATCTTAGTATTACTGGTGGTGTAGATTGTAGTGATCTTGTTATGAGCTCTTCTACTCTTAATACATGCATGAAAGTATTTTGAGTTATCATCTCCTGCTTTTATCCAGTTTAACCTGGATTTTTGCCTCACACGCAATTCTTCAGTGTCTCTAAGCTTCTGGAAGTTATCAAAAGCTTGCTTTTCTTTGTCAATAAGCTCAGGGTTGAATTTATCAGTAGCCAATATCTCCTGTGAGTGAAGACGAACTTCTTGTGCATCATGTACCTTCCTTTCTAAGTGAGGGAGATAGAGCTGCGAGGATCTGAAAGCTTTCTTTAATCTCTGATGCTTCTGCCATATTCTGTACATCTTAGATCCTTGTCCATCAAACTGCCACCCCTGCTCAAGCACCTCACTATAGCCAGGTTGAGATATCCACAAGTTAAAAAATCTGAAGGGTTTTCTCCCTTGTTGTAGCTCAGGCACAATAGTTAGTGATGCAGGAGAGTTATCTGATATAAAAGGAGCAAGAAATTCTCCTTCAATGCTTGGAAATGCAGAAATCCAATCAATATTGCCCAGCACTCTATCAATCTTACTATATACTCTAGTATTATCCTGGTGTTTGTTACACCAAGTAAATTCCATGCCCTTGGACCTTATATCCTCAAGACAAAGGTTGTAGCAGAGGTCCTGCAGTTCTTCAGTACCAGAGAGAAGGTCCCCTACTTGTTGTCTTTCAGAAACATTTAGAGTTGCATTGAAGTCTCCTCCAATGAGCCAAGGCTCGGAAATAGTGCTCCCAAAGGTCTCAATATCATTCTAGCACACTCTTCTAGATTGCACATCATTCTTTGCATAAATAATAGTTAGCAAAAATTGTATTGCAGAAAGAAATATAATTCTTGTATGCCCAAGTTGATTAGATGTGGCAATAATTTGAACATCAAGCATAGCAGGGTCCCAGGACAGCCAAATCCTACCATTTGGCGCATCAAGATGATTACAAAAATGCTGTCAATTATTAAAGATTCTGGAGCCTACTTTATCAAATTTATTAATTTTCACCTTAGTCTCAAGAAGTGCTGTAAAACTAGCTTTATTCTTCATAATATACTTCTTAATATCTCGTTGCTTAGAGGGTCTATTCATACCTCTAACATTCCATATAAGAATCTTCATTAATTCAGATTTGAAATTGGTGGTGCCTTGTTACCAAGGCAATCACCTGTAGCCAGATTCTCCGCTTGCATCTCTTCAGTATTGGGTGTCTCAGCTTCCTGCTCTCCCTCTTCATCCAGGATGGTGAAGGAATTGTGCAGGGCAACACTGGCTCCTTGCCTGACATTGTTACTCTACTTATCCTGCCATCTCCCCTCCTCTAAAGAGATTTGATTGATATACATGTCTGCCATCTCAATAGAGAGCTCAGTTTCAACATGGATGTCAACAGTTTCAGGTGCAGGGCTAGTAGGTACAAGGTTAGGAGCAACAACTGCATGTGTAGTTGCCTCAGTTGAAGCTCTAGGCTGCCATTGAGCCTCTTGTCTGCGCCTTCTCCTCCTCCTTCTCACAGGTTGTTCAGGCTGGGTGCTTGTAGGGGTGCACCTATTCTCAAAGTGGCCAAACTTCCTACATTTTTGGCAAAAAGCTGGCTTCCATTCATAAGTCAGTTTTTGCTGTATCATTGTGCCCTCATCATCCTCAACCCAAACCTCATTTTTATATGACACTGTTATATCAACCTGAATCATAAGTCTAGCATAGGAAATCCTTTCTTGTTCAGTTGTCACCTTATCAACATATAAAGGTTTTCCCACACAACTACCAAGTCTACTCAATGAGTCCATCGACCAGCAGGTTAATGGGAGATTGGGGAATTGAATCCACAGGGGGATGCTTCCATCACAAAATCAGGCGTCCATTCAGTTAGAATGAACAACTTTGAATTGAATGCAAAAGGCCCTCTGCTAAGGACTTCATCCATGTCCTCAACTGATGCAAATTTGAATATAAAATATCCCTTCTCATGGAGATAGCATTTAGGCAAATCAACAAATTTCCAGTATGATGCTACATAGCTCTCCATTTGACTAAAATAAGGTACATCACCCAACACAAAGCCTATAATAGCAGCATCCCATCTCTTAATTGCAGTTTCAACTTCTGTTTTTTGCAATTTAGCAACTATTTTCCCTTCTTTAAGAGTGGGAGGGATATATTTCAATTTATATGAATCATTAGCAACTCGGTTAAAAGCAACTCTATTAGGGATAGGAGTCTCAGAATTTACCACATCTTGATTTACAGGCATCGTTGGTGGTGCAAGAGTTTGCACCGGGGTTGAGCTCGAGCCCTCAAATGGCGGAAGACTGCAAAAAATAGGTCTAGATATCCCCACCGCAGGTGTAGTTACCTCCATCGGTGCTTGGGAAGCCCCAGAGGGTGGCGTCGGCACCATGAGCAGTTGACGGGCAGCTCGAGGATGATGAATCTCAGATGAATCCTTAAACCCAGGAAGCCCTCTGAAAGAGAACTATAGCTACCAAGGTTTTCAAGTTCTTCTTCGTTAGGTGGCAGCTCGTGATTCTCAGGGATTGATGGTATCGAACCCAGAAACTCGCCTAATGGAATAGTAGAACCTTCATCCTCCCCATTAATGGTCGTGGTGCACGATAGCCGTCGCAGCTTATCCTATACCACAAAGCATTTTTTTAGAGAGATTTTTGGTATTTGGTGACATTATACAAATACAAATATGAGATGTAACATTTGGTGAAAGATTGGTGCCCGTATTGTTACAAATACAAATATGAGATGTAACATTTTAACTATGATGCGAATAACTGTGCTTAATATATGCCAAAACTGCAGTACAACTCTGTGATGACTCTGATGAGTGTGTGGGATGGGTGTACGCAAGTGGGTGCGTCATTGGGTAAATATATAGATGACAATATCATGGCATAGTCAATTTCATACTACGGCGTACCTGGATTGAGGCTAATCATTATGGGGTAATGGAGTAAATGTAAAATAAGAAGGTGGAGGTGATGGTAAGTCGTGTAATTTGGTGGAGGGGAGAGAAAATGAAGGGAGAAAGAGGGGGAATCATTATCATTACCCTACGGGGAGGACGGGAGGTATGTAACTATTATCCCAAATGGAGGTAATGATTTTCCCCTCTTTACAAAATTTAACACCCACTACCTCCCACACCTCCAATTTTAACCTATTATTTAGAGGGTGTTTGTTAATGACTACGAAAGCTGTTTTTCTATTAAAATAAACTGGAAAATTATTATTATTTTTTTTTGAGAAGATAATAGGAGACTTTCATTCATATAAAAGCCATACGGAATCGATCTACAATAGAAAATACCTTACAATATACTAAATCAATAGTAACAATAACAAATCTGCGAACAAAACAATTAGGCTTTTTCGAAAGATTCTTAACCCAGAACATTTAGGGTACCTAATTTTTTTTTCTAAATCCAGACGATACCCTTTTGTTTTTAATAGTGTCCGATCCGTGCTCTTTTCACTTGGTACCCCTCTACTTTGGGCTTTTCCATCTGATACCCAAAATATTTTTCTAAATCCAGACGTTACCCTTTTGTTTTTAATAGTGTCCGATCCTTGCTCTTTTTAGTCATTAACCATTAGCTTCTCATGCATTTACTAAATTACCCTTAATAAAAAATTAAAGTATGTTATTACCAAAGATTCTTACCGCAGAAAAAGAAAGGAAGAACCAAAAACCCTTTGCTCAGGCGACCCATCCGCGGGAAATTGTCCTGCCTCACCGGTGACCTCGCCTCTGGTAAAATCCAATGCTCCGGCACATGCTCAATCCCTCCGGTGACTCTCGCTGAGTTCATCCTCAACGAGGCCACCTCCACTCACCCAGTCACCTCAAACCCCAGCCTGAAGTCTCCGACCACCCATCTTTTCTCTCTCTGACCACCCTGTTGGATAATAATTGTCACTGAAACAAAAGAGGAGAAAAATCTTTGAGGAATGTTGGGCGAACATCAATATAATGTAAGTTGTGGCGTGAATGAGATCACTGCCTTAGAAGCGAAATTCGTCCTGATCACGGTGCAAATCAGTATAGACGTCGCCCCCCAAAGGTTACACAGCGCCTCTATAAACAGTGCACTCGGTTTACAGAAGATGGAACTCGAAAAGTATGCTCAGAACCAGAGAAGAGAAGAAAATTTTGAGAGAGAAGAAGATGTCTATGTGATCTGTAAAACTGCTGAGAAGAATGCTTATTTATTAACAAGAATGAAAGCAGTTTTTGAATAACCCACTGAGATAATGGGGGAGACAAAACAGGGAACGTGCAAAACTGATTTGAAACGTTCAAACGAAGACTGACAACGTGGATTGGACTTTGTCAAACGAAAAAGTCTCATAAAAACTGAACTTTCGAATAAACTTCGCCCAAAAAGATGGGCCACACCACACCACACCGCGACGCGCGTGCGAACCGAGCCGAGCCGGACGGACGGCGGCGGCGGCGCGCGCGTGGGGAAGCCCAACTCTAGCCCAATCCATAGGGGGTAGTTCTTCAAACCAATAAAGGAAGCCCTTTACTTATAAACATCTCAAAACTTCTTTGGTTTTCCAATGTGGGACATTTTGCTTTTCACACACCCAAAACAAGAAAAAGAAAGACCAAAGAACATAAGCTAAAATTTGAACAATGGCTTCCAATATATGTTTGCATTACCAACAATCCCCCACTAATGCAAACGAAAAACAATGGTTCTGAGCATAGGAAAGGTTTGACACTTAAATGTTGGTGTCTTACGATTGAACCAACACATAGTGAAAATTAGGTAGTTCCCTCATCACGGAAGTGAACGAATCTGAAACTTCCACGATTTGAGAACAAATCCTAATAACACATATCTCACCTTAGAATTTACGAGTTCCGCGATAAAAGCAACATACAATAGCCAAGTATCCTTGGGATGCTCATGAGTGCTCAAGAAAGACAGCCCATAGTCTTTCATAGAAGGAGGCCAACCCTTCACACTCACGTAGGTGACTTCATCAAGTCTATCTCAATACATAGACCACCCAAATAAGGGCTATGAAATCATTAAGAGCATTAAATATGCTCAACCTCTCAAATCAACGGTGAATCCATCAAGTCCGTCTCAAATAGGACCACCCAATATTAGGGCTATGAATTCATTAAGAGCTCAAGGCTCAACCTCATATGTACAGGTGTCATAGGAATGGGAAGTAGTGTACAAATATGAGTCTTTCCACGGCTTCGTTTGACCACTATTCTTGTATAGACAAGATGGGTGTCAACCACGGATTCCTCATCTAGCAAGGCTTTAGCCCCATTCCCATCGACGAATCTAGGACCACTTTTCTACTTAGTCCTTTAGTTAATGGATCTGCTATGTTCCTCTCGGACCTAACATACTCCATAGTGAGTACGCCCGTCTCAATTAATAACCTCACAGCATCATGTCTAATTCGAATGTGTCTTTTCTTGCCATTATAAACTTTGTTCTTGGCAACACACATGGCAGACTGTGAGTCACAAAGTAGAGAAACTGGGGGAGTTGGTCTCCCCCACAATGGGACATCAGCCAGTAAATTTCTTAACCACTCAGCCTCTTGACCCGCTAAGTCGAGTGCTATAAACTCGGATTCCATAGTGGATCGAGCTATACAAGTCTGTTTGGCAGACTTCCAAGATATTGCAGCACCACCTAATGTAAATACATATCCACTAGTGGAGCTCACCTCATCGTTATCGGTTACCCAATTAGCATCACAATACCCCTCTAAAACCCCGGGATACCCAATAAAGTGTAATCCCCAATCAAAGGTACCTTTTAGGTATTTTAAAAGTCTCCTAAGAGCAATCCAATGATCTCTACTGGGGTTATGGGTATAACGACTAAGTCTACTTACAGCATAAGCAATATCGGGTCGAGTGTAATTCATTAGAAACATTAAACTTCCAATTATTTTAGCATATTCAGGTTGTGATACACTATTTCCTTTATTTTTACATAAAGGTATGCTAGCATCATATGGAGTTTTTACTGGTACGACATCAAAGCTATTAAACTTCTTTGATTTTCTCTACGTAATGTGATTGAGACAACGTGAAGCCTTTATGGTGTTTTATGACCTTAACACCCAAAAATACATCTACTTCACCTAAGTCTTTCATTTCAAAACGAGAGGACAAAAAACTCTTAGTTTCATTTATAACATCTATGTGTGTACCAAACAATAACATGTCATCGACATATAGGCAAATAATTACACAATCTTTACCAAACATCCTTGAGTACACACAAGTGTCAGACCCATTAGCTACAAATCCAAAATCAAGAATAGTTTTATGAAACTTTTCAAACCACTGTTTTGGGGCTTGTTTTAGACCATACAGAGACTTCTTAAGCCTACATACTTTTTGCTCTTGTCCAGGAACTACAAATCCTGGAGGTTGTACCATATAAATTTCTTCTTCTAAATCGCCATTTAAAAAGGCCGTTTTAACATCCATTTGATGAATAATTAAATCAATGGAGGCCAAAGCAAATAAAGCACGAATAGTGGCGATCTTAGTTACAGGTGAGTATGTATAAAAGAAGTCTACACCAAATTTTTGTGTGAACCCTTTAATCACAAGTCTTGCCTTAAATCTTTCCACAGTACCATCTGTTTTAAGTTTCTTCTTAAAGATCCACTTACAACCAATGGCTTTACTACCTTTAGGCAAGTCTACTAGTTCCCAAGTGTGATTAGACATTATCGACTCTATCTCACTATTAACAGCATCTTTCCAAAAACTAGCGTCTATAGAACTCATAGCTTCTTCATATGTCTTAGGATCATCTTCTAACATGTGAAGACACACAATTAGTTCATCTAGTTTATTAACATCTGTGAGTTCTACTAAAAGGGATGTCACAAAATCGGGACCAAAATTGGTTTCCGTTCTATGCCTTTTACCCCTCCTAGGTTCACTTACAGTATTAGGAACAATGAAGGGAGACACAGACACAGAAGAAGATGCAAAACCAGCAGGCACATTCTCATGGGAAACAACAGTTTTCTTTAATGGAAATACATTCTCAAAGAATTCAGCACCTTTTGATTCACACATAGAACGATCAGAAAGACATAGAAATCTGTATGCAGCACTATTTTCAGCATATCCAACAAAAATAGCATCAATGGTCTTAGGTCCAATGTTTTTACGCTTAAAGTCAGGTAACCCAACTTTAGCTAAACACCCCCACACTCTCAAGTATTTCAGGTTGGGCGCGTAGCCCTTCCAAAGTTCGTAAGGGTTCTTTTCTAATTTTTTATGAGGTACTCTATTAAGAATATGGTTTGCAGAAAGTATAGCCTCCCCCCACATTTGACTGGATAAACCAGAACTAATTAACATTGCATTCATCATGTCCTTAAGTGTTCTGTTTTTCCGTTCAGCTACTCCATTTGATTGTGGAGTATAAGGGGGTGACGTCTCATGGATAATCCCGTTTTTCTCACATACATCCTTAAGGAAGTTTGTACCATATTCTCCACCCCTATCGCACCTAAGTCTTTTAATCTTACGGTCTAACTGATTTTCTACTTCGGCTTTAAAGATCATGAACCTTTGTTCTGCCTCATCTTTAGTTCGAAGAAGATATACTTTAGTGTATCTCGAATGGTCATCTACAAAAGTAACGTAATAGTGTTTACCACCTCTACTTTCTGTGTTCTTAAAGTCTGCTAAGTCCGAATGAATTAATTCTAACAGTTCAGTTTTCCTTTCGGTTACAGACTTAAAAGGTTTCTTTGCATACTTTGCCTTAACACAGATTTTTTACATTTATCGAGTCCATTATTAGCTAGATTAGGAATTAGTTCCATGTTCTGCATGCGTTTTATAGAACCAGAATTTACGTGACCTAATCTAGCATGCCAAATATCATAAGACTCAACGAAATAAGCAGAAGAGGAAGCTTTATTAGCTACAACATGCTCAACAACAGAGTCTAAAACAAAAAGTCCCCCCGACATGTAGCCCTTCCCAACAAAATCCCCGTTTCTAGTTAGCACTAATTTATCAGCTTCAAAAACTAACTTCACCCCTGCCTTGTTAAGGAGAGCACCAGAGATTAGGTTCCTGCGAAGAGAAGGCACATACAGGACATTCTGCAAAGATAAAGTTTTTCCAGAATTTAATTTAAGTAAAATTTTTCCTTTACCAAAAACCTCCGAGCTGCTGGAGTTACCCATGTAAACCTGTTCACCTTCAGCAGCCTTTTCGAACTCCAGGAACATCTCTCTGTTTGAGCAGAAGTGTTTGGTTGCTCGTGTGTCAACAATCCACTCAACTTTGTTCCCGACCAGGTTCACTTCGGAGACAACAGCAGCAATGACTTCATCATCCTCAGCCAGGTTTGGTTGGGGTTTGTTGTTCTCCTTTTTGATGGGGTTTTTCGGTGCATCAGCGCGGCTGTAGCATTGGTATGCCCTGTGTCCAGGTTTGCCGCACACGTAGCATCCTCCACCTTTGCCTTTCTCCTTCGAGCCTTTCTTCATTCCGAACTTGGTGTTCTGGACTCCTAATTTTTTCTGGTTCGGTTTTCCAGAATTGTTCTTGTTGTACCTGTCAAATTTAGAAACAGAAGACTCAACAATGTTAGCCTTAACAGCAAGTTCATTTACAGCAGATGAACCCTTATCCTTCAGCCTGTTTGCTTCCTCTATCTTCATGTGGCTGATCAGTTCTTCAAGCTTAACATCCCTCTTCTTATGTTTGAGGGAGTTGCGGTAGTTGGACCAAGAATCAGGAAGTTTCTCGATGAGGACATTGGCTTGCAGTACTTCACACATATGCATGCCTTCTAACAGTATGTCAGCAACAAGGTGTTCATACTCATGAACTTGAGGCATGATTGGTTTGTTGTCCACCATCTGGAATCGAAGCCAATCTCCAGTCACGTACTTGCGTTTTCCAGCATCGTCAGCACCATACTTTTTCCCCAGCATTTCCCATATTGACTTGGCAGACTTGTTTTTGATAAACAGATCAAAGACAGGGTTGGACATGTGACTGAGTAATTGACCTCTAGCAGTTTTGTTATCCTTTTTGTATTTGATTGCCTGGTCTGGATCAACAACTTTCTCTTTGTCTTTCTTTGGGTCCGGAGTGGTATCCGGAATAGTGACAACAGCAGAACTAGCAGCAACAGTGGGCTTTGGAGGGTCGTTGAAGAGAACATAATCAATATCAAGTTGTTCAAAAAAGATCAGCGTCCTTTGCGACCAGCGTTTGTAATTGTCGCCATCTAGTTGTTCAATGTTGGCGAGGTCAGGGATCAATTTGTTGATGGAGAGAGCCATTTGATCAGTGACAAGAAAAAAAAAAAATAATTTCGCTTCTAAATTGTTGGATAATAATTGTCACTGAAACAAAAGAGGAGAAAAATCTTTGAGGAATGTTGGGCGAATATCAATTTAATGTAAGCTGTGGCGTGAATGAAATCACTGCCTTAGAAGCGAAATTCGTCCTGATCACGGTGCAAATCAGTATAGACGTCGCCCCCCAAGGTTACACAGCGCCTCTGTAAACAGTGCACTCGGTTTACAGAAGATGGAACTCGAAAAGTATGCTCAGAACCAGAGAAGAGAAGAAAATTTTGAGAGAGAAGAAGATGTCTATGTGATCTGTAAAACTGCTGAGAAGAACGCTTATTTATTAACAAGAATGAAAGCAGTTTTTGAATAACCCACTGAGATAATGGGGGAGACAAAACAGGGAACGTGCAAAACTGATTTGAAACGTTCAAACGAAGACTGACAACGTGGATTGGACTTTGTCAAACGAAAAAGTCTCATAAAAACTGGACTTTCGAATAAACTTCGCCCAAAAAGATGGGCCACACCACACAACACCGCGACGCGCGTGCGAACCAAGCCGAGCCGGACGGCGGCGGCAGCGCGTGGGGAAGCCCAACTCTAGCCCAATCCATAGGGGGTAGTTCTTCAAACCAATAAAGGAAGCCCTTTACTTATAAACATCTCAAAACTTCTTTGGTTTTCCAATGTGGGACATTTTGCTTTTCACACACCCAAAACAAGAAAGAGAAAGACCAAAGAACATAAGCTAAAATTTGAACAATGGCTTCCAATATATGTTTGCATTACCAACACACCCCCCCACTCTGACCTCAAACGCTTACCCACCTTCCTGTCGCCTCACTCTCTCTCCACGACAGACATACTCACCTACTCGTCCACCACCACCAACACCAACACCACGAACTCTTCTCCCACCACAAACCCCCTAAAATTTCACCATTAAGGCCAAAAGAAAAAGCACGATAAACTTAAATTTCAACTTTTTATAGTTGTGCCATTGCAACTCATTGATGTATTGGGTAATTCACTCACTGAAGAAATCCCACCAAGTTTGTATGCTCAAATGGAAACTTGAATAGCTTTTATCACTTGACAACTCTTTCACAGGTCAAAGACCAGAGAGTTTATCAATGTGTGGAACTTTATCAAGGATTCGTTTAAACAACAATAAATGATCAGGAATTGTACCTGTGAATTGTTGGAGTTTGCCTCATTTATCATTACTTAAAATTCCCCACAATTTTTATCTGGCCCCATTGATAAATCAATAGCCTCAGCTATATAAATTTGTCAATAGTGAACAACTATAATAGTATTTTTCTAGGGAGATACCTGATGAGGTGAGTTTTTTTTGGAGAATTTGGTGAGTTTTGTGCTTGGGGGAATAACTTTTCTGGGGAGATATCATCTTCGATTGTGAATTTGAATCAGTTAGGGAGATTGGATTTTGCATGATTATGAGTTTATTTGGTGAAATTCCAAGTGGAATTAAGGGTATGAGAAAGCTTAATGAACTCACGGGGAAATCCCAATTAAGATTGAGAGTTTAATGTCACTAAATAATCTTGATATGTCTGGGAATCAATTTTCGGGAAACATTCCTAATGAGTTGCAGAACTGAGGTATCCAGTGATTTGCTGGTAGCTTTGGTGAGTTTGGTGGCTGCATTTTATTCAATGGAGGAGAGAGAGATGTAGTAAAGAAAAATAGTTTTGGGTAGTTTCGTCAAATAATAAGAGTTAAAATAAATATACAAACGTTAAAAACAAAAAAAAAAAAATATGCCACGTCATACCTTAACGGAAAAACTAGCGGTAAAAGATTGAAAAGGCACGGACGGGACCCTATTATAAACAAAAGTGTACCATTTGAATTTCGAAAAATGTTTTGGGTATATTATGCAAAAATTAAAAATAGGAGGGTACCAAGTGAAATTTCCCACAATTAACTAGAATACCCAATTGCAATTCCCAACATGCATAGTAAGTAGTAACCATGTGCTTCCTTTGATACTTCATCTTTAACGGAAGTGGAGATATTCACCACAAGTAACGTAATTTTTTGCTCACAAAAAGTTGTTTGATATCATCGATCTTATGCATATCCGGTCTCTGAATTCATATTACTTGCTCATAAATCGCGCAATAGGCGAAGAAAGGATCCTATAAAAAGGAAAAATATAAAAATCCCTAAAAACTCCACAAAAAGCAGGGAAAATTTATTCCACTTAAAGCACAAAACCTAGAAATCAATTCAAAACGAGGCGAAAAACATGAATTACAGGTCGGGAATGACCTAAATCGGCCCTCCTGGCCTAAAACTTTGTTTTAGTAAGAGCTAGGGATTGAGAGAGGAAGAGGAGAGGCAAATGAGATAGGCTAGGATTTTGAGACCTCTACAAAGTGATTTCTCAGCAAAGTTGTTTTTTGAAAAGTGATGTTCGGTTCGAAAAAAAAAAAAAAACTGTTTTTTCAGAGAAACAACTATAGAAAAATAGAAAAGCAAGAGGGTTATTATTGTACTTCATCGTTATCATTGGACTTCAAAAGGAAAATTACGAACTTCAAAAGGAAAAATAGAAAGGGTTATTTCCTTCGTCCTTCCCATTTAAAAACCCCCTCCACTCTCTTTCTCCATTCTCTCATTCACTGTCTACACACACACACTCGCTCTCAGAGAGTCACAATTCTCTTTCCATCTCTCTCTCAAGTCTCTATTCTGCGCATTTGCCGTTGATTTCCGTTCGAAGGAAAGTGAGATTCTCTCTCTTTTTCCCCCCTCTCTCACACTTGTACGCCCTTTTTTCTCTCTCTCTTGATCGATTCTTGATTTTTCTGGGTTTGTAGATAATTTTGGTGTGTTTATGTAGTGTTGTTTATGATTTTCATCTCGGAGTGTTTATGATTATTTCTAGGGTTTCGTGATTTTGGTGTGTTGATTTTTTGATTTTTGTTTCCAAGGGTTTCGTGATTTTGGTATGTTTGATTGTTTTGGTCATGGACCTGATCATTTTCTATGTCATTATCATGAAGATGCACCCTAAGTTGGAATCTGACTGAGTGTTTTTAAAATTACTAAAACTTCTAATATAATGTGTTTCTTCACTAGGATTTTGGGTGTTTTTCTCTCTCTTATTCTTGATTTTTCTGGATTTCATTTACGTACCTGTTTGATTTAGACATGTTGTTGATAATTTGGTGTGTTATGATGGTTTATGTTGTGTTATTTATACTGTTGTTCTTCATTGTGGTTTTGGGTGTTTTTTTCCTATCTTGTTTCTTGATTTTTCTGAGTTTCATTTACGTACATGTTTGATTTAGACCATAGATAATTTTGGTGTGTTAGGATTGTTTATGTAGTCTTAATTATAAGAGTGGCTTTCGCTCCTTTATCTATTGTCTATTGATGTCTTGCCTCACCTCTTTGGATGATATGATGCATGTGTGTGAAGACTATTGTGTGTTCAAGTAGAGCTGGCAAAACCCGATCCGACCCGCTCGACCCACAACTTGCCCGCAACTAAAAATATCTTATTGACTGAACCTGACCCGACTCAATCTGATACAACCTGATGTATCCGATTATACCCGATAATCGAACGGACCCGAATGCGACGATACCCGAACGAAATAATCCAAAATCGATACATACCCGACCCGATAGCTACCGATAACCATATACACCCGACCCAAAATGACCCGAGACCCGAATATACTCAATCCGAAATGATCCGAAACCCGAAAACTATTTTTTTGTAACTTTATATCTAAACTAAACTTTAAATATCAATAAATATTCCAGCTTCGAAGGGGAAAAACAATTCTCGATCTTTTTATTATGCTTCTTACATCTCATTTTCACAAAACCCTCAAAAAAATATCTCATTTTTAAAATTGTAAAAAAATATTTGTATTTTTTATTTTGAGATGTATCTTCAGATATAATAGTAGGAGATTACCTAAATTATCTTTATTTTAGTTCCTTTTTTTATTTTGGATTTACTAGTGAACTTGTGTTGACAAGTTGTAATTTGTGACCCTTTACCTTTTGATGTAATGAAAGCTAATATTATTTCCCCCAACAAGTATAGTGAACTTTCATTAATTTAAAATTTTTAATTATCTAAATTATTCTACTTAAAATGAATGTCTAACATATACTTATTTCTTTTGAAAACATTTCATTTGTCATAAAATATTAACCAAGAAATATAATGGATATCACAGTTTTTGGTTTAAAGAGATACTGAACAAAAAAAAATTATTATTTGAACATTCTATTGAGATAAGTTGACAATAGGTCATTAAATTTGGCTCTATAGCCTCTATTACAAATGCTAAAATGCATAACATATTAAATTTGGCTCTATAGCCTCTATTACAAATGCTGAAATGCATAACATAAAAGAAATATTGACTGAATCTGAAAAAAAAAGAAAAAGAAAAAGGATTGAACAACCAAACTACTAATGCCATACTTGGCTCAAGTATTCTAACTACTTGTAGTATCAGCCTTTCTTGATCACCCATCACGAACTTCATAAGTAGCACCTACAAAAGTATTATGAAAATTGATACGTATCAATAAAATGGAATCAAAAAGTACATATTTGCAATTTATTAAATAATAGTGACGCCATTAATTTTGAAATAATAGTAAAGAACGGAAGTAACTTACAAATTTAGTCCTAATTAATGTTCTTCATCGTCAAAATGATTTGAGACATTCACCCAAACACCTTCTTCTTTAAAATCTACAAATAAATGATTTAATTATAATATTATGCTAATGATAAAATAATATATATATATATATATATATATATATATATATATATATATATATATATATATATATATATATATATATATATATTATATAATGTAGCTATGTCTTACCATCATATCCCATTAACCAATGCTTGCAAGTCACTAATGCATTTACATTTCTTGATAATAGAGAGCTTCTCCATTTATTCAAAAGTATTCCTCCCATGCTAAAGGTTGATTCTGCAGCCACATTAGTAATTGGAATAGCTAGTACATCCCTCGCCATGGAAGAAAGTATTGGAAAACGAATAGACCTCTCTTTCCAGTAACCAAGTAGATCGAACTTGCATGAAAGTGCCATTTTGGGATTTTTCAGATATACCTCAACCTCTGTCTTTGTAGCTGAATCAATATGGCCAAATGATAAAAATTCCTAGATCACATTATAAAAAAAAGACAATACTCAATAATTTATTGCATTTACATGAAACACCTTGATCAAATGTCAGTATAAAAAAAACAGAAGCACACTTAATCAATCATCACCAGCGTACTACAAGAACCACTAAGTACATACTGATCATAATTACTAACCAAAGTCAGTGTCTATCATCATTTAGGAAAAAATCATCTGAAGCCCTATGTCTGTGTACAGTGTACCTAAGCTAATTATAATATTGAACATACTCACTAGTCACTAAGTCACTATAAGAGGAAAACATATCAACTTCTTCAAAATTATAATGGGATATAGTTCATTCTTTTTCGCTGCCATGAGAAGCCATGTCAGTATGTATGATCATATAGAAGGGATGATAAACAAAAAAAGTCAATAACATATATCCACATAGACAGACACACATTTAATTGGACAATGACTACATACCCTAATATCATCCAAAGGTTGTGTGACAATTGTTGCTTCTCCCCAATTTGAATGTCTAACAACACCAGCAAGATCTTCGTATACTTTATAAAGTTCATCAAACTGGATTCGCATTTCACTAGCTAATCTTACTCCCTCTGAGTCACCGTGAACTTTTTTCAAAGCAAACTCCACAAACTCCATCTTATATCTTTGATCAAAGACAACGTCAAATTTAAGAACCATAACATATTCATCCCAATACTTTTTAAACTTTTCTAACATCGGACCAGCTGCTGTACAAATATTTTCATCACCACAAATTACTGTTTTTTTCAAACGCTTACGTATTTTTCACACATAAGGGAAATATAAAGCCGCGGCTGGGTCATCACTCTCAGAAAATAAGTTAGCGACTTCATAAAATGATTCCAACAAATTGCATATCTTTTCAACTTTATTCCATTCAGTGAATTTAAGATTATATCTAGAACCACCATCAATTCCATCGAAATAAAGATTAAGTACATGGCCGTATTTAAAAGCCCTGTCAACCATAGTATATGTCAAATTCCACTTAGTGGGAACACCCAACCATAAACCATAAGAAAATGGTACCCCAACCTTCTTTGCACAGTCAAAAAATTTATATATCCTTTCTTCAGATCCATCAATGTATTTGATACCTCCCTTAACTTCAGTACACAACTGTCAATAACTTTTAAGCCATCTTTGACTATTAGATTTAAAATATGAACACAACATCAAATATGAAAGTGTTTACCCCTACATATCAAATCCTTTAGTACCCCTTGTTTCAAGTAAGATATCATCTTATCATTGTTGCTTCCATTATCAACCGTCAAAGAAAATACCTTATTTTGAATACCCCAATCCAAAAGAATAGTAGTAACTTGTTCACATAAGTCGTACCCACCATGTGGAGGAGGGCAATGGATAAATCAGAGCAACTTACTTTGCAATTGCCAATTTTGATCAATATAGTGGGCAATAACACACAAGTAGCCCCTCGAAGTACATGCAGTCCATAAATCTGATGTCAAACATATCCTACCCGGAAGCTCTCTTAAAACATTCTTAATCTTTTCTTTCAGATCAACATGCATTTGCAAACAAACATTCTTTGCAGTGTTTCTCGATATTGGTTGAACATTATCATTGAGGTACTTATGAATTTTTCTATTCCCATCATGTTCAACCCAACGAAAAACTATATTCATGTCTCATTATTGCCGCAGCTAATAACTCTCGGTAAATAGTTTGATTAATATGCTTTCCAGTACCTTCATCCTCACGCTTATGTTTCTTATACTCATGCAAGCCCCTAAATGCCTAGTAAAATTTGAAGTCCCATAACATGAAGCGGCATTATATTTTGCAGTATTACAATACTTACAAATACCTGTCGAATTTCCTTCCAAGTCGATGTCAAGTTTGTAGTGTTTCCAAACACAAGAAGACCTTTTTCGCTTACTCAATGCAAACTGCAAAGTAGTATCATCGTCCTCGGTTTGGCTATCACTTCTTTCAGTAATTTCTGCTTCTGCCGTCATTGTTTCTCCATGTGTTATTGCAACTGCAATATTAATATCCCAATATTTAGAACATATAAATCCGGGGAAAATCGTATACTATTAGTCTAATAGAACACAGAACAACATAGTAATTTTTATTGTTTTTGGACAATGCCAAAGGTCTCCACTAGAGACACGAAAAATAGACGTGTCAGTTGCCACATTGTCAAATTCATTAATTACCATATACCATGTCATAGGGATTAAAGTAGATAATAAAAAAATAAAAGGATCTTTTAGCAAATAAACAAAAAATGTTGTAGTTAGTTATATTAGGAGCAAGGCCTAAAATAAGGGAAATGGTGATAAAGTTAACTCTATTAGCAATAAAGGAAGGAAATTTATTTTATGATTTTATATGGAAATAAAATGGAGACAACTACCATGATTTTATTTCTCTCATATTGCATATCCCTCTCTCTCTCTCTTATTTCTATTTTTGTTCTTTTTTTATTGTATTATATTATATCAATTTTATTTTTTCTAGAAAATGGTAAGTGTATATCATTTCCATCTTCCAAAGGATATCAATGTGGTATCCCTGGAGATCAAGTACAATATGCAAAGTTGGGTTATGCTATAGTAGCACCCCATTTACACAGATAAGTAACCACGTAAAAAATTAAGACAAAATTGTAAAGAAGTGATTACCAAGAAAGTGTCATTCTATGCGCCTATCCTCAGATTTACAAAAGCCATAGAATCTCACATATACACAAGAGTTAATCTCATTGACAATCTTCTCCACTGATCTGTCACGCCCCCTGAAGATCCTACTATTTCACGCTGTCCAGATAGAGTAGATGGTTGCTGCCAACGAAGCTCGCTTCACCCTTTTCTTTTCTTGCTTCCCGTTGACATATTTCGTAAACCATTTAATCTCCCTCTTGAGGCTAACAGGCCTCCTCCAAATATTTAACCATGAGAGAATATGCTGCCAGATAGAGCACGAGTCAGGACAAGCAAAGAACAAGTGCTTGGCAGATTCCAATGCACATCTGCACGACACACATCTATTAACCAAGGGCCAATCTCTTCTCTGCAGGTTATCAACATTGGCCAGACAGTTGCTCACAGCCATCTGAGATATCACACAATGTCTAGGCATAGACATTCTATCCCAAATAGTCTTGTGTCCTCTATACACACACCCAACATCACGGAAAAAATCATAGGCTGGACCCATTTGAAACTTCTGCTTGTGCCAGCCTTTTAGTAACCTCTCAGCCTCCTGACTAGTTCCACACATAGAGATAAACTCATCCCTCAGAGATAGCAATCTCTTCTAGATCCAGCTATCACATTGCATACTCCTCACCTGCCAGAAATCAGTGTGATGCAGATGATAACAAGAAATTCATTTTTTCCAGAGCCAAGTTCCATCACCAACCAGGTGATGCATCCATTTAGCCTGCAAGGTCCTGTTCCATGCTAAAATCTCCTTAATGTTCATTCCCCCTTCACGATGGGGTCTGCAAATATTTGTCCAGCTCATGAAAACTCCACCACCACCCTGACATCCCCAATAGAACTATCTACGTAACTGCTCTATTCTATCAATGACAGTCTTGGGGAGGAGGAAGGCACTACACCAGTATGAATCCAAAACAAAATTCACTAAGTTCAGTAATTGAGCTTTACCTGCATAACTCAGGATTTTGTTGGCCCAGTGTTTGAGTTTAATGGAAACCTTATCAATCAAAGGTTGACAAGCAGCAACAGAGACCCTCTTAGTAGTGAGTGGCACACCTAAATAACAGAAGGGAAATGTACTAGTAGTAAACTCAGTCCCATCTAAAATAACCTGCTTGACCTCATCACATACCCCTCCAAAGTAAATGTAGGTTTTTTGAGCATTGGGTTGCAGCCCAGATAATTCAGCAAATTTGTGAAGTGTACTGACCACACCTTGAACAGAAGGAACATCACCACGAAAGAATATTAGCAGATCATCAGCAAAAATAAGGTGGTTCAACTTTATCCTCACACACTTTGGATGATAGCTGAAATCAGAAGAGAGAGAGAGAGAGAGAGAGAGAGAGAGAGAGAGAGAGAGAGAGACCTTTCTTAGCATCCTGGAGCACACATCCATACAGAGGACAGAAAAGACTAGGTAACATAGGATCACCTTGTCTCACACCCCTTTTCCCAGCAAAGAACCCCACTGACTCACCTTGGAAATATAAAGAGAAACTGGAAGTGCTCACACAAGTCATGATCCAAGAGCAGAACACAGTTGGGAAACCAAAGTATCTGAGAGCACTATCTAGGAGGCTCCCATATGCTTTTCTAATGTCCACTTTCACCATGGCTCGAGGAGAAATCCCACTTCTATCATATTGCTTCACAAGTTCATGTGCCATAAAGATGTTATTATTGATGTTCTTGTCTTTTACAAATGCATTCTATTCAGACCCAATCAGATTAGCCAATGCAGGGCTCATTTTATCAGTGAGGATCTTGGTGATTATCTTGTACAGAATGTTATAACAGGATATAGGCCTATAATCACAAACAGAAGCAGGAACATCTTTTTTGAGGATTAGAGAGATTATAGTAGAGTATATATGTTTAAGCAGTTTACCAGTGAGGAAGAAGTCCTTGACCGCAGCATAATTATCCAAACCAATGACATGCCATGCAGTTTTGAAGAAGCTAGCAAAATATCCATCTGGCCCTGGCGCTTTAATGTCTGGGGTAGAGAAGATTGTAGGCTTAATCTCAGCATCACTTACAGGCTTGATCATGTTTAGACAAAGGTCAGATGTAAGAAGAGGCCCCTCATGCAGCAATGTAGCATCGAAATCATGGACAGAGCCCTCAGTCCCCAAGAGATCTTTATAAAACCGAATGAAGGCATTGCAAATGTTAGCCAGAGTGTCATGCAGAACCCCTTGGGCATCCTGGATGGCACCAATCCAAGAAAGGCCCTTCTCTCCTTCATTTTTGCATGGAAATAGTGAGTAGATTCATCATTGAGCTGAATGTCAGTGATTTTTGCTTGTTGAGCCACACAAAGCTTCGCAGCCTTCTTTAGAAGGGTATATTTATCCACTAACACTTTCTCTTGCTGAATAAGTGGGACATTCAAAGGATGCTCCTGCAGTAGCATCTGCACTTCACAAAGTTTACTAAAGCAATCTTGAACCCTAGTCTCCATGTGACTATACTTTACAGCATGAAGCTTCTTAAGGTCATGCTTCAAATATTTCAATCTCGTGACAACTTTATACATCATGTAGCCAGAGACATTGGAGTCCCAAGCTTTTTGAACCAGAGGCAGAAATTGCTTATCTAGAGTCCAACATTGCAAGAACTTGAAGGATCTCTTTTGTTGCTTCTGCTGGCCAATCTTAAGGATAGCATGTGATACCCTAATATTTTCTATAATTATAATATTGATTTATAATTCATTTATAAATAGTTTCAGAAATTTAAATCGTATATTTATATAACGATTCGATTTATTCAATTTAAGCCATAGTAATATTAATTATTATTATGGGAATTTCGTGATTTATAATTATCAAATTTGGGGGATATAATTAAATTGTTTTTTGTATGAATAAGGTTTATTTATATTATTTTAATTAGTTTTAATTAGCACTTAAATCAGAAAATTATTCCTAAACCTACTAGTAATTGACTTGTGTTGACTGAGGGGCTATATAAAGAAAAAGAGGAAGCAAGTAATTAGTTTTCACAACTGATCAAACCCTCACTCTCTTTCTCTCTCCTGTTCTCCCTCACTCACGATTTCTCTCTCTCTCCTCATCGGCTCTCCTCTCTATCCTCACCGGAAACCACCACCAGCTTCTCTCTCTCTCGCCGGTAATTTTCTCTCTCTCCCCTCTCTCTTTTTTCTCTTGCTTTCTCTCTCTTTTGCTCGCGCTCTCCCTCTCGTTGCTGCAGTCGTGGACGACCGCGACCGCCGCCGGGCCGCCGCAAGGACGACGATCGTCGACCGCCGAGGAGCGACGGGCCTGGCCCCGTCGCCGCCCTCTTCTCTGTTCTTCTCTTTCTCCTTCGTTCTCTCTTTCTCTCTCTTAGCTGCAACTCTCTCTCTCCTCTACGCCGTGGCTCCGGCGACCACCACCACCGGACATGGTGGTCAGTGGGTGGTGGTGATGGTTATGGGTCAGGTCATGGGCCCCTAGCATAGGTAACCGTGACCTATACTTAGTTTTGACGTTAGGGTTTCGTTATTGTATTTTCGTAATTATTATTTCGATTTTCAGCAATTTTCTATTTAATGTTTTTATTTTTTGCACTCATTCGGAATCGGAATTCAGATTTTCAAAAGCCTAGATTGGTTGAAATAAATCAAGAAATGTAAATAAAATATTAGATTATTATTTTGCTACTATTTAGATTTTTGTATTTACTGATTATGTCTCGGTAGTTGTATTTAATTAGGACCTAACGGACAAGCGTGATCGGCTCGTGATGTGAAAGCTTACCTACTGTTTAGTGAGCGTTTGTTAGGTAAGCGATTGTGCCTACCTCCTTCCAAAACCCATAAAAAGGTTTTGACTTGTTATGTGCTAATTGCCTAATTGTTGTGAATTTAATATGCATGATTAAATTATATCGTAGTTAATTATGAGAATTAGAATTATATTCTTTGATGTAGTTATGAATTATAATGAGCATGTTGAGTTTATGAAGTTTCGTTAATTAATTAGTTCATATGCTAATTATTGAATAACTATGGTGATGTTGGATTTTTAATATTATTATGATGTAATATACGTGCTAAATGGAATGAGATATTACTGAGTGCTAATGAGCACCTATTATACTTTGTTGGATGTATTTGTTGAATGTAAAATTTTGGATATCATGTCTACTACCGAAGTGCTGCTAAAATTTCATTAGATATATATCAAGCATGATTATTCTTATTATGCATAAATGTCATTATCGTTGTTTTTATTATTCATTGTCATAACCATGAAATGAATTAGTGAGTCGTAGTCTCGTTGTACCACTAAGTCAACCAATGCAAATTATGTGAATTGAATTGTAAATGAGAATAAGACTCCTAGTAGTCGAGCAATCGAGACTGTATCTAATGATGTAGTCTAGGGATGCGTGATTCCCAAGTTACTTATGTACACCTCGTAGTGTGTTCGGGATGGATCATTCCCCATTGTTTAATTCTCTACATATCGATTAATATGTTAGAGATAGTGTGAGTATACACTAGAGTAAGTCCATGACATGTCAATATCAATAGATGAACAATATGGGTAATCACTGTTCTACGCTCTCTGATTACTCTAATCAAGATGGTTTGTCTGTTTGTGTTCGAATGATCACTTAAGCAAGAATTGCATGTAATTGAATATTGAGTATGCGTGTGCTTGAATGTATGACTATTTGCGCATGCAAATGAATTTCAATGATTCTTCTAAAACCCAGGTAAGGTTTGCGAAAGTGCTTTTACTGGGTATGGACGATGATAAGTCAGTTTATCTGATTTTTGTTTTCTTTTGTTTTTTCACTTTTCTTCTGTACCTCGTTTTCATCACGGAAACCAAAGTACAGGTGTCGTTGAGTGAGGACGTGTAGCCTTGGAGATTAATTGTGCACTTGTTCTCTAGACTTGTTATTCTTTTGGATTATGGGATTTTTTGTTTGTGCCTTAGAAGGCAAAGTTGTAATAATACGTTAATGAATTTAAGTTCACTTGATAGACAACTCTGATATTAATGTTTAGTTTGTTTAGTTTGCTTTCTTTGATACCTACCTTTTCTTTCTGCTTAGCATTTACTCCTTAGCGATAAATATTACAATAACAGCCCTCAGATTTGGGACGGTTAAGTGGTGTCGGGCCATGTATAATGACGTCGATAATTCCCAGGAAATCGTTGTAAATTCGGGGGTGTTACAAATCGTATCAGAGCCCTAGGTTTAAAAGTTTGGATAGGATTAATAAATGAATTAATAAAGATTAGTTTGATTTTGGGAAAAATAAAATGCAAGTAAAGTCGTTAAGCGTAGTAGTCCTAGAAGTTAGGAATTACTTGAAATAACCTTTGTTTGTGATTTAAATGTTCTTATTGTTTGATAGCCCTTTTGTAGATGGCAATTACTCGTTTGACCGCGATGAAGTCGACTAAGGGTAGGACACCGCGGGCGATGATTATTGCACCCGAGCATGAGGTGGAATATGTGCATGCTCCGACAGCGAGCCAATGCACGACGAGCATGACCTGGCCGCAGCCATGCCCGAGGTGCACGACCCTGGGGCGCACGAGGTGGACCAACCCGCCGCGAATGGTGATCCTGATGGCAACGTGCCAATCGACATCAACCATGACTTGGAAGCTAATGAGGATCCTGATTCTGAAGAGGAACCTACGGAGTTCAAACCTGAGGCTGACGATGCTATGCTTGTCTGAGTTTGAGTGGAAGGTTAACCATGTCTTAGTGCCTGCTCCGAAGGACATATGTGAGAGCTGCTGGTCAAAGAAGCGCAAGCTTCTGGATAACTTTAGAAGGCGCTTTATGCCTCAGAAGTTTAGAGATGGCGAGCATCCTTACACGCCATGTCGGGAAGTGAAGCCAAGGAGGAAGGATGACTATGATACACCTCCTGGATCAAAGCAAAACCCCGTCGATGTTTAGTTGTTTTATTGACTAGGGTTAGTCGTTTTGTTTGGAAAAATTATTTCATTATTGTTATGACCCTCGTGGTCAAGATTGGTGTGGTGTGATGTAGTTGCCTAACCAACAAATATTTATGACTGCTATTTATTTTGCAATCTATCTTATTGCAAAACTATTTCAATTGATTATATGAATGTCGTTATAATTTGTTTGCATCATTGTCGTTATCGCATGTTTGCATGGCTGACTAAAAGCATGAATGCTATCTCATATCGTCGTGACATGATGGTGTAACCATGTCGAATTTATGGCAAAATTTTCGTTAAGCATTATCAAATCATTTGTGAGCCAAGAGCTAAAGCATATCAATATGACTACGTGTGCTTGTTATTGCCCTACTAAACTAGTATGGAGCCTCAATATGTGAATTAAGAATGTCATTGTCTATTCATGTGAGACCAACGTATCTAAAGTGTATTACTTGCCTATCGAACTATTATGCATGAGAACTGAGAACAATAAAGCAAGTATGTTGCTTATATCTAAAATGTAAGATCGATTATCGAAACTTATATGCTAATTGCTAAATGTCAAAAGAAAGGTTTCAATTACAACCTATATCTCTCAATTAGACCTTAATAGGTCGAGATGTGCAAATTGTCTGAATGGTGTTCATACCTTTACTTTTATATTCTCAAATTGCAAAATGACAACCAACGCCGATAGAATTGCTAGACTTAAAGATGGTCTGACCGATGTGGTCGAGATCATGGCGCGACAAATGGCACACCAAGAAGAGATGGAAACCGCACAAGCTTCTGAAACACGCAGTTTTCGAGACTTTGACGCTCTTAAACCTCCTACGTTCAAAGGTAGTGTTGATCCGACTAAATTAGAGAACTGGATCATTGAGTTTGAAAAGTTGTACCTGGCTACGAGTAGGCCTAACAACATGAAGATTAGTTCTGCGATGTATTACCTAAAGGGTGAGGCCAACAAATGGTGGAATGATGTGCGCACTGACTTGCTTGCATTGCCGAACTACAATTGGGATCGTTTTAAGGAATCCATTCGTGCTAGGTTTTATCTTATTTCCCTACGACGCCTGAAACAACGCGAGTTTGAAGGGTTGAGCCAAGACAAGCTGTCTGTGGCTGAGTATGCTGCCAAGTTCAACGAGCTTGCTATTTTTGCTCCCAATCTGTTGACATTTGAAGCTGAGTGAATAGAAAGGTTCGAGGATGGACTAAAATGGGACATTCAACGTTTTGTCGCTGGACAATTCGTCACTTTTCAGGAATCTTATGACAAGGCCCTGAATCAGGAGAGGATAGTAGGACGTCGTGACACACATCTGGGTAAGAACAAGCGCGACGAAGGCGATCCCTCGCACTCTAACAATGGCGACAAGAGGCCAAGACCAAGTGGCAACAACAACAATTACCAAGGTGGTGGTCAGATTCACGGTGCGAATAGGAATCGTGACTCGAATAGTCATCGAGCTACGATAATGGCTAGAAGGAATACGCCTTGTACTCGCTGTAACAAGACGCATCCTGGTAAGAACTGTGTGGTGACGTGCTGCAGTGTTATGAATGCAGCAAGCCGGGTCACAAAGCTTCTGAGTGTTGGAGCCGAGGAAGGAATGACAATGGGCAGAACCGCGATAACAACTACAATCGTGGTGGGAATGGAAATGACTATTGTGGTAATGGTGGTAACTACCGTGGAAACGGGGGTTACAACAACAACAACAACCTCAATAACGCTGCTCCTGTTGTGAACAATCAAGCGCAACTTCCTGCACCTGCTAATCCCGCGCTGAACAACAACAACAACAACAACAACAACAACAACAACAATAGAGGGGTTAATGGCAAAATCTATGTGATGAACCGCAATGAGGCGAAAGCAAACCCGAACGTGTTCGCTAGTACTTTTCTTGTTTATTTTTTTCCCGTTTTTGTTTTGTTTGATAGTGGTGCATCGTATTCTTTTCTTTTTAAGAGCTTTGCATCTATGATAGGCTTAGAACCTAGTTCAGTGTATAGGGAGAACATTATGATGCCTAATGGGTCAAATGTTAGTTGTAATTCGTTGTACGGAAAGTGTTCGATTAGTATAGCTGGTTCCGAGCTACCTGCAGACTTGATACAGTTCGAGTTGAAGGAATTTAACGTCATTTTGGGAATGGGCTGGTTAGCCAAGTATAGGGCGAAGATAGAGTGTTTTGAGCAACGTGTTTCTTTGCGAGAACCTAGAGGT
Organism: Tetragonia tetragonoides; assembly: GCA_038025085.1. Classification (NCBI taxonomy): domain Eukaryota; kingdom Viridiplantae; phylum Streptophyta; class Magnoliopsida; order Caryophyllales; family Aizoaceae; genus Tetragonia; species Tetragonia tetragonoides. The sequence goes on along the minus strand of CM076143.1, from coordinate 28,002,786 downwards.
AAGAGGATCACTTACCGAGGAGTTGTGGTCAAGCCTAAGCTGAAGATGATGGCGACTATGAAAGTCAAGGAGTGTGTGACTAAGGGTGCGATTTACCTTTGTCATGTGGTGGATACAAGTCGCGAGACGGAAGCTCCGCAGCCTATTCCTGTAGTTTCTGAGTACGATGACGTATTTCCCAAAGAGATTCCCGGAATGCCTCCACAATGCATAATCGACTTCACGATCGACCTAACTCCAGGTTCTGCACCAATTTCGAAAGCACCGTATCGCATGGCACCTGCTTAGATGAAGGAACTGAAAACACAACTGAGGACTTGTTGGAAAAGGGATACATACGTCCGAGTGTATCGCCTTGTGGTGCTCCTGTTTTGTTTGTACGGAAGAAGGATGGTAGTATGAGACTATGCATTGATTACCGCGAGTTGAACAAGTAAGATAACGATAAAGAATCGATACCCACTTCCCAGAATTGACGATCTATTTGACCAACTCCGTGGAGCGTCTATTTTCTCAAAGATAGACCTACGATCAGGATACAAGCAGTTGAGGATTTCCGAGCCTGATATTGCAAAGACCACGTTTAGGACGAGGTATGGTCACTACGAGTTCACTGTGATGCCTTTTGGGTTGACGAATGCGCCTGCGAAATTTATGGACTTGATAAACCATACGTTCCAGCCTTATCTCAATCAGTTCGTTGTAGTCTTTATTGATGATAATCTTGTTTACTCAAAGAACGCCGAGGAGCATGAGCAACACTTACGTACTGTCTTGGAGATTCTGCGAAGACATCAACTTTACGCCAGGTTGTCGAAGTGTGAGTTTTAGCTAGAGACGGTATCCTTCTTAGGACACGTGGTGTCTAAGGATGGCGTGGCTGTAGATCTAGAGAAGTTTCAAGCTGTTACAGATTGGCCTAGACCGACGACCGTGATCAATGTTTGGAGTTTTCTTGGACTCGCTGGCTACTATAGACGGTTCGTAGAAGGTTTTTCAAAGATCGCATAGCCTATCACGAATTTGATGAAGAAAACCACAAAGTTTCAATGGTTTGACAAGTGCGAAACTGCTTTCCAAGAGTTGAAGAAACATCTTACAAGTGCACCAATTCCGGGTCTTCCTTCTGGAACAGATGGATACGAAGTCTAGAATGACGCATCTAAGCATGGCTTAGGTTGTGTTTTGATGCAACACGGCAAGGTCGTGGATTACGCCTCGAGATAATTGAAGAAGCACGAAGATAATTACCCTACGCACGATCTAGAGCTTGTCTGTCGTATTCGCATTGAAGATTTGGTGACATTTACATGTATGGTTCCATAGTCAAGATGTTCACTGATCACAAGAGTCTCAAATTCATTTTCACACAGAAAGAGTTGAACATGCGCCAAAGGAGATGACTAGAACTTCTGACGTAGTACGTCATAGATATTCTCTATCATGAGGGTAAAGCAATGTAGTCGCTGAAGCTTTGAGTAGGAAAACTCGACATACCTGAAACACTGCCTTAGTGCTTCCTACGGAGATCATACGTGATTTACAAAGCCTCAAAGTGGAGATTGTGTTTCAAGGTGACGTTCAGTGTACCTTAGCACATATGACTGTTCGACCAACAATAGTAGAAGAGATCAAAGATAGACAAGGTGGTGATGAGGATCTTCAGCAGATTCTCAACCACAAGGATGAGGGTAGGTCCGAGGACTTCACTTTGGACCAAGATGGAATTTTGAGGTTTCGAGAATGTGTTTACGTACCCAATGACCCAGCTATCAAAAGTCAGATTCTGGGTGAAGCTCATAATAAGCCGTATTCTGTACATCCTGCTGGAGACAAGCTTTACAAGGATCTTCGCCAAGTGTTCTGGTGGAAGGGCATGAAACAAGAAGTTGCTGAATTAGTGGAGAAATGTTTGACATGTCAAAAGGTTAAGATCGAGCACAAGAGACCTGGTGGAATGGTACAATCCCTGGAAGTTCCTACTTGGAAATGAAATTCGATTTCTATGGATTTTGTCATGGGTTTACCTTTGACACAAAAGAAGAACAATGCTATTTAGGTGGTAGTAGATCGATTGACGAAGGTCGCAAGATTCATCCCAATGCACGACACATGGGAAATGGAGAAGCTAGCTGACGCTTATGTCAAAGAATTCATGAGACTTCATGGTGTACCCGAAGATATTGTTTCCGATAGAGACTTGAGATTTCTCCCTCACTTCTGGCAGAAACTACAAGAAGCTTTCGGAAGCAAATTGAAGTTTAGTACCGCTTTTCATCCTGCAACAGATAGCCAGACGGAAAGAGGAATTCAGACTCTGGAAGATATGCTTCGAGCGTGGGCCCTCGAATATCAAGGTTCGTGGGACAAACACATTTCATTGATCGAATTATCTTACAACAATAGCTATCATTCGAGCATCGATCGAGCACCATATGAAGCCTTGTATGGTAGGAAGTGTAGATCGCCTGTATGTTGGAACGATATTAGCAAGACTGTAGTTTTGGGTCCTGACATGATCCAGCAGATCGTCGACATTGTAAAGGTGATTCAAATGAATATGCGAAGTGCACAAAATCGCCAGAAATCATATGCAGATAGAGGTCGTAGACCTGAAGAATTTGAGGTGGGAAGCAAGATACTTTTGCGAGCATCTCCTACCAAAGGCGTTATGCGTTTTGGTCGTAAGGGGAAACTGAGTCCTCGTTACATTGGACTTTACAAGATCCTAGAAAAGATTGGTGAGGTTGCTTATCGTTTGGCTTTGCCTGTGGAACTTGAGAAAGTCCACAATGTGCTTCACGTCTCTCAAATGAAGCGATATGTACATGATCCAACTCATGTCGTTCAACCTGAAACGATCGAACTTGATGAGAGTTTGACATATCACTACAAGAAAAACTGTTATTTGCTACGGCTTAAATCGGTCGCTAACGACTCAAAATCGGTTGCAAACTAGCCTTAGCAATCGATTAGCGACTGATTCATGTCGGTCGCTAAAAACTGGTGGCTAAATTTTCTTCGGTCGCAAAATCGGTCGCAAAATAAATGGCGCTCAAAACCCGTCGGTCGCTAAATTGAATTTTGGTTTAAAAAAAAATCAGATTAGCGAACCCAAAATTGGTTGCTAATCTGAGTATTACAGCTACTACACGTTGTAACAAAACCAAAACTAACTCAGAACTCCACAACAACTAAAACTAAAGTTATCCTTGGAACTTTGTATCAAACCCAAAAGAGTAACGAGCAAAAAAAAAAAAAACCCAGAAGAGTGTAAAACATAACAGAAGCAACAACACAACACAAGCAAGTGTAAAACAACCCAGAAAGTGTAAAACATAACATGAGCAATTTCATTAAAATTACAAATTAACTTCAATTTATACACACAATCCCTGACAAAGTAACTCACTTCAATTTATACTCACAATCCATAACAAACTAACTACTTCTCTGTTTCTTAAAACCTAGATCTAGAATTTCTTAAAAAAAAAAAACAAGGAAACGAACTAGATCTAGAATTGCAAAAAAAAGAGAATAATGTTTAGCAACTCAGATTAACCACTAATAAATCGATCAAACCTATTAAAAATCAAACGCTAGAATCGCCGTCCAGATCTTCATCTTCCATCATTCTTGATCTTCATTTCAATTTCGCCGCCCACCTCTTTCAAGATCTCGACCATGGTATCATTTCTTCACAACTTGAAATGATGAAGATGAGGAGAGATGGGGTTGGAGAACGGGGTGGAGACAAGGGTTGTTGGAGAACGGGAGGGAGAGCGAGGGGCTCAAGAATAGGATTAAGAGAGGGAGGGGGGGAAGAGAGAGAGAGAGAGAGGAGGAGGAGGAGGAGGAGGAGGAGGAGGAGGAGGAGGCAGATCAAGTATGAAGGAGGCTAGGGTTGAATTTTTTTCCAAGGGGACCTTTTATATGGGTAAGGGTTATGGGGCATTGAACCGGGTATTAAGAGCTTTTCGCGTATTAATTAGACCGGTGACTGATTTTGGCGACCGATTTCCATATCGGTCGCAAATTTTACTGATTAGCGACCGAACTGACGTCGGTCGCTAAAATTGGTAGCTAATGGCCGCTTTTTTTGTAGTGTATGAAGAACGTCCAGTCAAGATCACTTACCGAAAAGAGCATTCGACTCGTACAAAGACTATTCCGATTGTGAAAGTTATTTGGTCCCATCATGGTCAAAAAGAGGCAACATGGGAAGTTGAATCCATGATGCGCGAGAAGTACCTAGATCTCTTTATCGAAGGTACTAATTCCATTTGAGTTTCGGGATGAAACCCTTTTTAAGGAGGGTAGAATGTCACACCTAGAAATTTCATGTTTTGTTTACCGCTTTGCACGAGTTGCATGTTCTAGCATTGTATGTTGCACGTAGTGCGTCCTTATAAAAAATTTATAAGCTAGGGGCTTTAGATAAGTTTAATGCACCATCGAGTTAGAAATGATTTTGTAAAGACTTGAATTGAATAAAAACCATGAAAGAGGTCACAAATCTGCTATCGGCGTTTTATCAAAGGGACAACCCAATAGCGCGATAAGTGAGCTGATCATGTTTTTAGAAAGACTCCCGCTCAAATAGAACATATGAATACCCAAGAATAATATATTCGGGGGCGAAGGTACGAGGTGGGAAGGTGTTAGGCACCCAACTCGTCCGTATTGTGACGGCCTCTAATAACTCAAGTTTGCTTAATAATTTAAAGACATGATTCCCACACAAACTGGATTAACAACCTAGACTTAGACTATTAATTGGTTCATCACAAGCATCACAACATTTATTTATGACCCTTATTTAGACAACCATTCGATTGGCAAGTTGGGCATCACAATGACTAGACATGCTTGGAAGGACAATATTTAGTAAGTAATAAAAGACGTTTACTAGCATGATATCTACATTTTGACTACTAGAAAATAAACAAGTAGGCAAGCAATTTAATTTGAGCCCTCAGAAGTTAGTACCTGAACTGTAGGCTACATTTGACAAGAATAGAAAAAGACCAAGAATAAGTTTGGAATAAAGAGGGAGAAGTTCAGAGTCAATACTACTGAGAATAGAGGTTGTCAACTGTAGACTGTGTGATTTGAACTGAGGAAGGAGGGTTGTATTTATAGGCGTGGGAAGTAGGGCTAGACGGTTGAAAATGAGCTGAAATTTGGATTTTGGGCTGAAAAGTAACTGGGCCTACCTGGAAGTTGGTTCAGGGCCGCTAGCAGATGTGGTGAGCGCGGCCAGCGGCTCAACTCACAGCCGCTAGCTGCTCTGGATTTTATTCCAGGGCCGCTGACGGCTGTGATGAGCCAGCTGGATGTCGTCATATTGACGGCATCCAGTCTATTTTAATTTTCCGGATGAATTTTGTATTCCGAAAAATATGAAAAGACCGTTTTACCCTTGGGCGGTAAAAGACGGTTCTACCCCCGCTTCGCAACTTGGCGACCGGGAGTCGGAAAAAGTCATGAGAGGTGTTGTTGGAAAGCTCTTGAATGGGGCTTTTGAATGGGATTGGAATAAAGGAGCGATCGAGGAAAAACCTGAGACCTTATCTTACCTATTAAAGCAAAAATAGCGTTCAAGTTTATAAATTACTCCTTTCATCATCGGGCTTTTGCGGAGAAGTCTGAAGACGCTTTTTTGGCGTCTACAGAAGCCCCCACTTTGATCGAGCTTGAGTAAAAGTGACGATCAAAGTATTCCGAAGGCGACATGCAGTATGATGATGTGCACACGGTGTGTGAGAGTGTACAATATGTATGCATATGAAGACAAACCTGAGTTGGGACATGCTCGTAGCGTGATAGGATTTCATCTCTGTGAACACAAGAGAAAATAACGGTTATGGTTAGCAGGATAGAACACCGCTCGTAGATGGTCTAAGCGTCTGCTGGGGACCTGTATTCAGAGTGAATGAAAAAGTTAGTAATACTTTGAGGATGATCAACGTAGAGTGCTTCGACAAACAGTGACTAAACACAGCTCGGCGGGCGTCGAGATTCCTTTCTTGTACGAGAAACGAAAAAATCAACGAGACAACGCGATTAAAAATAACGGCTGTAAAATGGGAAGTAACACTGGTGAGAGTGAATAGTATAAATGCTTATCCTAAGCAAACAGTGACTTAGCACCACTCGGCAGATGCCGAGATTCCGTTCCTGCACAAGAAACGAAAAGCTCGACGAGACAGCGCGATCAAAATGACGGCTGTAAAATGGTTAAAACATATGAACAGTTTAAATGCAATAGCTTAAGCAATCATTGACTGAAACATAAAAAAAACTAAGGACCGTATAACTGCAATAGTTTAAGCAATCATTGACTAACACAAAATAAGTGACCTCGCAGAAGGACGGTTTAACCGCAACAGCTTAAGCGTTCATTGACTGACCCGAATTTGTGACCTCGTAGAAGGACAGTTTAACCGCAATAGCTTAAGCGATCATTGACTGACCCAAAATAAGTAACCTCGTAGAAGGACAATTTAACCGCAATAGCTTAAGCGATCATTGACTGACCCAAATTTGTGACATTGGGACATCGGGACATTGAGACTTCGGGACATTGGGACATCAGGACGTTTGGGACATCGGGACATTGAAACTTTGTGACATTGGGATATCGGGTCATTTTTTGGGATTTTTTTGGGACATTTGGACTTTGTGACATTAGGATTTTTGGGATATCGGGTCATTCGGATTTCATGGGACATTGAGACTTTGTGAAATTGGGATTCTTGCGATATCAGGTCATTTTTTGGTATTTTTATGAGGCCGACAGATCTACCAGGCTTAAAATAATATTGGCACTCCGGGCGATAAATGTCGTTGCAGCATATATCTGGGCTCAAGTATTTAGGACCTGCAAAAATAATTGGGTTAGTTTTACCTAAAGATAGTTGGTACCGTAAGATGGGCCAACTGTTGAATTTGAATTTGTGGGCCAAAAGAACTCGCTCCCGCGCGCTTGGTACTGATATTTGCCGCGAACGAACTAGAGTAATGGTTTCTTGGCTGGAAAAAGTCATGGGACAGCAGGTGAGGGCCCGCGCGTGCAGGCCTGGTAGGGCCGCTAGCGGCCCAGGCCCGTGTTGCTAGCGGTGCTGGGCTCTCGATGAGGGCCGCTAGCGGCTCTCATGAGCGCCGCTAGTGGCGCTCGTCTTGAGCATAATAAATTAGCTTCAGGCGAATTTTTTTTTTCGCGGTTCACTTCCTTGTTCTCCACTTCGTCGAGAGCCATTGTCGAGCAATACCATTGTTGAGTGCTTCAAATTCCTTGAGGTAAGTCAATTCTTGACCAAATTCTTTGATTTTTGTCTTGAACTTGCTTATTTTTCCGCCTAGTTGCTGAATTTTGGGTTGCATTGTTGAATGGGTGCTTGTTTCTTGCGAATCTGAAACTTTTAATTTTCCACTCGTAGAAAAAGAATGCTTCATTTTTCTTCCATGGCTCCCAAAGACAAAGGAAAACGTTCCATGGGTGAGGAGGAGGAGAACCGGGACCTTTTTTGTACTGGGCTTCCTTCCACTAGTACGCCTTCTGGTAGTCATGCAGACGGGGCGCGTTTATACCACGACTCGTTCATGCGGGTGGACTGGCGTCCGACTGGGGTTTGGGACCGCAGCATGTTGCTACTGGACAGGCAGAGTCATCTGTCTAACCTTGAGTTGGTATGTTTTCTAACTCTCTCCTTTTTTGGTTCTATTCAGTATATATATTTTTTTTGAACTTAAAATTTGAACTGTTAGTGATCAGGAACACGAACAAATTGGGACTTGTACTACATTGGTGGTCAGCAATATATAATTTTTGTGGAGTTATTTTGGCTGTATTTGTAGTATATGGGGTGTTGAGAAAATTTTGTTTGATGACTAGGGTATTGGTGTTTTGTTGCAGGCTCATGGGTCTACTTCCCATTGGGCCATGATGTTGGAGACATTTTCGGTGGGAGCTAGGGATATAGTGTTGGGTTCAGGTTTTGGGCACTTCTTGACTCTTATCCCGGCTTGTCACTCTAGGGATACTAGGATTATTGCTCGGGGGTTATTGGAGAGGTTCTGGGATACTACGAACACTTTACATACGCCTATAGGGGAGATGTTTCCCACTCCTTATCAGTTTACTGTGCTGACGGGTTTATCCTTTAGAGGGTGTTATTATATACAGTACGACGTGAGTTACCATCGACAGAGTGACAGGTTACTTGAGCTTTACGGGCCTGTGTCCGCCCATTTTAGGGATGACCGGGTTTCCTTGCCGAGGTTATGGGCGGCCTTGTCGGAGCAGTGGCTTACTGAGGAGCAGAGGGCCCGTGTTTTCCTAGCTTAGTTGTTGGGGTCGACTATTTTCGCTCAGAAGAAGAGCGTGTGTCAGGTTGGCTTCTTGAAATATTTGGAGGATTTGTCCGAGGTCCATGAGCACGACTTCGATGCTCCTGCATATGATACCTTGGTGAGATGGTTCACCAGGCTTGTAGGCCTAGGCCGATGAGTAAGAGGGTGTCTATCTCGGGCCCGTGGAAGATACTGGAGGTAGGCACATATATTTCCTTTTTCCTTTGCACAAGCATGCTTTTCAAGAGAATTGCAGCTTATCATTCTTTTGCTTGTATGGCAGCTGTGGTTTTTTAAGTATTTTCCCGCTTTTGGTCCTCACCGTCCTGGTTTGAGGATGTTCCCACTAGGTTCACGGTGGATTGGTAGAGATAACCACCCATTTACCTCTTTGGAGCATTTTCGGGCTACCTTTGAGAGTCATGCTGCGTCTGAGGTGCGTTGACTTCGATTATGTATATTTCTTTTTTGATTCATTTGGTGTGAATAAACTTTGATCCGGTAATCTGCAGGTGTCATGGACTGCATTCGAAGGTATTCCCGGGGTTCCGCCTCATATTACCATCGAGTGTTTTAGGGTATCCTCGTTGTGGGTGGTCTTTGAGGGGCCATTTGACTTTGTGTGGTACTTGGGGGATTGCTTGACTCGACTCGTCTATCCTGCCTAGGGTGGTCATTTGGTTCCGGAGGACCCTCCGATGACCATGTTCTACCTGCGTAGCCTGAGCGTGGAGGACTTGAGGGTCGTGGCTCGTGGTATGGCGGCCACGGAGTTTATTGAGCTGGAGATCGTTGGCTTGGATCGTACGGCTATGTACCTGGCCTACAGCTTGGGTCGTCTGATGCCGGACCTCACTTCTAAGGTAAGACTTTTATTTGTGCCCTTTTGAGCTATATGCATGATATACTGACTTTTGTGTCTTGTAGGTGGATCGTTTGGCTCCTCGGGGTCCCAAGAGGTCCCATTCCAGAGTTCCTCAGGCCCAGCCCCCAAGCGTGACCTTGCCGAGCAATGAGGTGAGGTACATTGGTGAGAGTGGGGAACGTATAGCATAGGAGTTCCCTCTACATACTGCTGATGGAGAGGCCGTGGAGGGCTTACTGTTTCTGGATGGTTGTACGTGGGTAAGTGTTTTTAATCCCTTCTTGTGTTTTGTGTTTGCTTTTGAATGCTGACTCTGATTTTTGTTTCTTCTTGTAGCTGAACCGGGAGCAGACCTCGTCTTCAAGCTCATCCACCTGTTGAAGAAAGGCTATAGTCGGGTGATGGGCAAAGGGAAGAGTTCCCGGTCTAGGACTGTTGATGTAAGTAGACTGCCATCCTCTATTTAGCTAAGTGAAGTGCTTAACTTAACATCTCGATGTTGATTGTTTGTAGATGTCGCAGTCTTCGTCTTCAGTGGGACCTCGACATTCTTCTGCTGCGAGGGTCTCTTCCGCGAGCAGGCCGTCTATTACTCGTTCACCTCCCGTAGCTGTGACCAGGCCTCCTGTTGATGAGGCGCCCGGACCTTCTGTGCCGCACATTCCCGTGCCTGAGAGGTTTTCTCCAGCGGGTTTTCAGCCTTCCTTCGGTAGTAGGCCTACTGTTACCCCCACGGCTGGAGGTTGGAGGAACGCCCCTAGATGGGATGTGCCTTATACTGGGCCTTCATATCAGGATGTGGGTATGGACTTTGCTAGTCAAGCCACCGAGAGCTTCTTCGCAGTGGGGTTTCCGGCAGGTACCTCCATGCATGCACCAGCATATGATAGACGGGATATGAGGCCTAACAACAGCAGGCCCATTTATAGCTCGTTTAGTACTCAGGGATCCTTCCATTATTTAACTGGGAACTATGGTCGGGGGTCGTCCGTTGATGATGAAGCTGACAGCAATGGTGATGACGACTCCGGTTGAGCGGTGTAGGACCAGTTTGTAAACATCGGCCTTGATATTTTGAACTCCTGTTTTTATGCATTTTATATGATATTTATGCTATGATGACTCTATTATGCCCGTCTGATCTCTAAGTATGCAATGTGTTATGTAGTAGGGAGTAGGCCATAATTTAGGGAATAAAATAAGGAAAAAGGTAAAGATTGCAAGAAAAAGCAAAAATCACACATATTATACCCCCTAAAAAATAGATTAAATAATAAATAAATAAATAAATAAGAAAATAGAAAAGATAAAACTAAGAAAGTCTCGGGCTTTGCAATTCTGTTGTGCGTATAAAAAACTGGGCTTAAACCGAGCAGGAGTGACCAAGTGGGCGGTCTGGAGCGACATGAGAAAATTTGACAGGGCCAGGGTCAGGGCCGCTAGCGGCGCTGGGCTGAAGATGAGGGCCGCTAGCGGCGTTGGCCAGAGCTGCTGATGGCTCTGGTTTTTGGGCTTTCTCGCGGATTTCTGACTTCTTTTGTCCCGATTTCTTGCCTATAAATAGGATTTACGGGATGCTTGATGTTGTATCACTTTTTAGATTTTAGCTCTCTCAAATTTCCCAAACCTTCTACCATGGTGAAATCCTTTGAAAACCTGTTCGATGCCTGGTCCAAGAATCTGACTATAGAAGATAAACTTGAACTGACTCCGTTCCATGTCTCTATCTTATTGGCCTTAAGACCAACCAAAATATTGTGGCCCCTTCTTCGATCTGCTCTGAATTATTGGGACCCCGACTTGCACGTTTTCTTTTTTGGTAATTCTGAGTTATGCCCTCTAGTTGAAGAATTTGCTTCAATTACTAATATGTCTGACGTTCTTCCCCCAGCGTTGCCTTATTTGAGAGATGGTTTTAGTAGTCAGTACAGGAAATCCCTAGGCTTGTCATCTGCAGAAGCCAAAAGCATGATTCTTGGTGTCGATGTAGACTTAGTTCAACTCTGTAAAAAGTTTGCTATTTCTTCTGAAAAGGATGCAATATTTAGGCGTTGCCGCCGACAGGCTTTTGTACTCTGCCTGTTAAATCGCCTACTGTTTGCTAATGTAAAGTATTCCAATTTGGGTAGAGCCTCGTTGTTGCGAGTGGCGAATCAAATGGCTGAAGGGCACTCTCCTTTGCATCTGGTTGCAGGGGAAACTATTATAGGGCTTGGTAGGTTGAAAATCTCAACTCATGAAGCTTTTTTTGGCAGCCCCCTGCTGCTTCAAATCTGGTTATGTGAGCATCTAAGGTTGATAGAGTCTCCAGAGAAGATGATAGCTTGCACCCCTCGAGCCCGGTCAACGAAAACTTATACCGATGCTAGCTTCTTGGTTAGGAAAAGGTTATATGGTGAAAAGACCCTTGCTGAATGGGATGCCTTTTTCCGTGCAGGACCTGTTATCAGTTGGCATGTGACCTGGTGGAGCTTGACCTCTTTAGTGGCTTGTGATAAATTTATCCCCCATACTACCGTAGTGGGTCTGTACAGGGGTACTTTCTTCTTTCCTTCTAGGGTTATGAGACAATATGGGTTGAAGCAGGTTATCCCTTGTCAGGAGACTACGAGACCGCCTACCTTGGCTCTGACCACCGAATTTGCTGAGGATTGGGGAAAATATTGGCGCAGCCGAGATTGTTGGACTGTAACTCGGTGATTGCCCCGACTCAAGTTTTTGAGACCTACTTGAACTGGCTTTCCTTCAGTGATGGAGAAGCGAGACGAGCCCTTCGTCATGAGGAGTGGGACCAACTAAAGCCTAAGTATGACTCAAGAACAGGAAACAAGAAAAAAAAGGAAAGGCCTTATGAGGAAGCCTACCACGTACTGAAAAGAGGCGAGCCCCCAGCTCAAGCAAGGGATCATAGGTCGTCCTCAAGCCAGGGTCCTTTAAAGAAGAACTCTTCAACAAAGCCTTCTAAAGGGAAGAATGATTAAAGTAGTTTTCTTAGAACGCAAGTCTAGTTTTTTTTTTTTTTTTTTTTTTTTTAAAGTAATAGGAATTTGTTTAGCTTAAATCCTCGTAGTTGCACTTTTTTTTGACATTAGGAAGTTTAATTTTTTGCAATGTAAGCTTATTCGCTTAGTTTGAATAATGATTATCCCTTTTGAATGAGTTGAATGGAATTTTGGATTGATTTTGGTCAGGCCCCTTAAAAGGGTTACCTACGTATCCAGTGTGGAATCAGGCCAGCGTAGTTCATTCAATTTGTGTACCTTTTTTTTTTTTTTTTTAATAGACGTAGCACTTCTTCAGTTGGTCCATGTTGGTGAGCTGACTGAACTTGATGCCATCTATGTCCATGAGTCGCACTGCGCCTCCTGATAAGATGTCTTTAATGATGAACGAAACGGACCAATTGGATCGAAACTTGCCTCTGGGTCGGTAACTGGGGCACGCAATTCTTTCAAACTAAGTCTCCTTCCTTCAGATTTCGAGGTCGAACCTTTTTGTTGAATACTCTTGCCATGCGTTGTTGGTACATGTGGGAGTGGTCTAAGGCCCGTAGGCGTCTTTCATATGTGAACATGAGTTCCTCGTAACGGGCTTGTAACCATTGGGTTTCGGGAATTTCACCCTCTAAGGCTATGCGCATGGAGGGTAGTTGGACTTCTATGGGTAGTACTGCTTCCATTCCGTAGACCAGGGAATAAGGTGTCGCTCCTATGGTGGATCTTATGGATGTCCTATATCCCCAAAGGTAAAATGAGAGTTTTATGGGCCATTCTTTGTAGTTTTCTATCATCTTTTCAATGATGGACTTGAGGTTTTTGTTGGCGGCTTCCTTTGGGCCATTGGTTTGGGGACGGTAAGGGGATGATTTGTCGTGCTGGATTTTGTGGTTCTTTAGTAGGGTGGCTGTTTTGGCTTTGAAATGGGATCCATGGTCACTAATAATTTCATGCGGAACGCCGTATCGGCAGATGATGTTGTTCCTTATGAATTTGGACACTTGTTTGGAGGTGAGGATGGCATAGGATTGGGCTTCAACCCATTTGGTAAAATAGTCTATGGCTACTAGGATGTATTCATGTCCTCCAGAGCCTTTCGGGGTGATCTTACCAATGATATCTATTCCCATGCGGAAAATGGCCAAGGGGATGTGAAGTTGTGGAGCATTGAGGGTGGCATTTGCTGCATGTTGGCATAAATCTGACACTTCTTGCATTTCTTGACATAGTCGTAACAATCCCTTTCCATAGTGGTCCAATAGTATCCCAGTCGTAGGACCTTTCTAGAGAGCATTCGACCATTCATGTGTGGTCCGCACACACCATTGTGTACCTCGTCCATGATATATGCGGCTTCTTCAGAGTTCACGCATCTGAGGTTGACCCCGTTATGGGACTTCTTGTATAGAACCCCCTTGTATTCTATGTATTGTGCCGCTAAGAGATGGATCGGCCGTTGAGCTCTTATTGGCGCGTCTTTAGGGTATATTCCTTTGGTGATGTAGTTGAAGACGTCTAGGTACCAAGGATCTTCTTTGATCGGAGCCAGGGTCAGATCCGTGTCGAGGTTGTTGCAGACAGCGGGCTCGCTTCTTCTTTGCACACAAACAGGCATCATGCTGACTGGGTCGGGTATGATAATCAAGGATGCTAATTTGGATAGAGCGTCTGCAAATTGATTATCCTCTCGTAGTAGGTATGTGAAAGCTACTTCTTCCAAGTTGTCAAGTACTTTATCTAAAAATTCCTGGTAGAGTGCCAGACTTTCGCTGTTAACTTTCCATTTCCTCGAGACTTGATTGATGATTAGTAGAGAATCCCCGTAGACTTTGAGTGTCTGGATGCCCAGGCCTACGGCTGCTTGTAGACGATTAATACAAGCTTCATATTCGGTTGCATTATTAGTGACAGGGAAGTCCAGTTTTACTGAGATGGGAGTATGGGCTTCATCCGGAGATACCAGGAGTACTCTTGCGCCATAACCTTTTCGGTTGGATGCCCCGTCAAAGTACATTTTCCAGCAATTTTCTTCAATTAAGGCCACGTCCTCATCGGGGAAGTCATATTTCTTGTGCTCCTTGGCTGTGTGAGTGGGGTGCTCGGCCAAGTATTCTGAAACTGCGTCTCCTTTGATGGTCTTTATGGGATCAAACTTGAGATCAAATTCAGACAAAAGAACCGTCCACCTCGCAATCCTCCCATTTAGGGCTGGCTTTTCGAAGATATATTTGAGGGGATTCATCATTGACCTTACTAGTACGGGGTGATTGGGCATGTAGTGTCTGAGTTTCTTGGTGGCCTAGACTAGAGCTAAGCAGGTTTTTTCAAGGCTTGAGTATCTGGTTTCATAATCGATGAATTTCTTGCTCAAGTAATATATAGCTCGTTCTTGGTCTTGTATGGCCTGGGCTAGCATAGCCCCCATGGCTGTGTTGGTTACTGTCAAATAGAGGATCAAAGGCAAACCTTGCTTGGGAGGAGCAAGAATAGGTGGGTTGGCTAGATAATCTTTGATCTTGTCGAACGCTTCTTGACACTGGTCATCCCATTCAATTTTGACCCCCTTCTTCAATTTCTTAAATATAGGTTCGCATGTTATGGTGAACTTTGATATGAATCGACTAATGTATTGAAGCTGACCGAGGAACCTCCTAATTTCTGTCTCATTCTTGGGTGGCGGCATTTCAACTATCGCTTTGATCTTGGATGGATCAATTTTGATTCCCCTTTGACTGACTACATAACCCAACAACTTGCCTGACGTGACTCCGAATGCACATTTTTGGGGATTCAGTCGGAAGTTATATTTGCGTAGCCTTTCAAAGAACTTGTGGAGTGCCTGGATATGCCCGTCCTGGGGCCTTGATTTCACGATCATATCATCCACATAGACTTTGGCATCTTTATGGATCATATCATGTAGCAAAGTTATGGCGGTCCTTTGGTAAGTTGCACCTGCGTTTTTTAATCCAAATGGCATGACCCTGTAGCAATAGGTTCCCCAAGGAGTTATGAACGTTGTTTTGCTCATGTCTTCTTTAGCCATCTGAACCTGATTATATCCTGCGTAGCCATCCATAAGTGACAACCGGGCGTATTCAGCTGTGTTATCTACCAAAAGGTCAATGTGGGGTAAAGAAAAATCATCTTTTGGGCTAGCTTTATTAAGGTCCCTGAAATCGACGCACATTCTGACTCGGCCATCCTTATTCGGTACTGGAACAACATTAGCAATCCTTTCAGGATAGTCCGATACCACAATAAATCCAGCGACGAGTTATTTTTGTACCTCTTCCTTTATTTTCTGTGCCCATTCTGGTCTGAGGCGCCGTAGCTTCTGCTTAACTGGTTTAGCATCAGGGTACAAAAGGGATTTTATGTTCGGCTATGCTTCTTTCAATTCCTGGCATGTCCTTGTAAGACCAAGCAAAAACATCTGTGTATAGTTTTAAAAGTTCAACGACTTGCTCACGTTCCTGTTCAGTTAGGGATAATCCAATTCTTACTTCACGAGGTTCGCTTTCATTGCTTAAATTAATTAACTCTGTTTTCTCCACATTGGAATTCTTTTGTTCATGAATGATTACTGCTTTTAGGAGATCTTTAGGCAACTCAATTTCATCATTGGGTTTATCAATAGTTAAACAAGGCGAAAAATAAGCAGAAAGATTTTTCATTTTATTAGAATTGAGAACAGTAAGAAAGGGATCTGAAATTCCCCTCACATTGACACTAGACTTAGGAAAAGAAAAGGGGACATTCCATGTTACTGACTCATCCTTAGGACCTAAGCTAGACACTGACTCTGACTGAGAGTCGAAATCAGATTCTTCCATCATCGGTCCTTCCCAAGTAGATATCGTGACCTTTCGTCCATTCGGCCAGTCTAGCTTACTTCTTTGCGCCATCCCATCGTGACATCTTCAGTAGTATATATTAGGTCCGCAGGATGGAAGTTGCAATCATTGAGAGCCATTACCTCTTCAGTCATCTCAGGAGCTTCAGCCATCCTAGTTTCTTGGCCGAATAAAAGACCTAGCAGCTGGTTACCTGGTGCTTTGGTCTAATCTTGACTTGCCGGTTTTGAGGGGTGGTGTGCCTCCTCGTCTAAGTGATTGCAGTCTTGAAAATTTTCAAAACCCGGGTGTGTGACCTTGGCTTCTTTGTCATAGTACGGCTCGGGGAAGCCGTAGTATGGGCAATAGTCTCTTTCTGTGATGAACTGTCCATTTAGTGTGCGGCTGTAAGGGGGTATGACTTGTTTCCCTTAAACTGTTTCCTTTGTTTCAAAGCCTAATCATGGATTTCTTTTTCAGTAGGTTTGTAACCAAGTCCAAAGGAGTTTTTTTTGGCTTCGAATTTGAAGGTGGTGGGCCCTTGTCCATTTCTTCCCAGACTCATATCCGGTATGTACCCTTGCTTCTTGAGAAAACCATTAACATGAGGGTTCGAATATGGTATGGATGGTGCTTGATCTATTTCGAGCACGTTCTAGCATTGCATGTTGCATTGCTAATCGACTTAGATCACGATCGTAGTACTCGCATTGCATTGTCGTAGTCCTAAAATTGTTTTCTACCTTCGTATGGGTAAACTCGTTTCATCGTTGCGAAGTGATACTTCATGTTTCAAGTTTCGGGACGAAACTTCTTTAAGGAGGGTAGAATGTGATACCCCAATATTTTTATAATTATAATATCGATTTGTAATTCATTTATAAATAATTTAGGAAATTTAAATCGTATATTTATATAACGATTCGATTTATTCAATTTAATCCATAATAATATTAATTATTGTTATGGGAATTTCATGATTTATAATTATCAAATTTGGGGGATTTATTTAAATTGTTTTTTGTATGAATAAGGTTTATTCATATTGTTTTAATTAGTTTTAATTAGCAATGAAATCAGAAAATTATTCCTAGACCTACTAGTAATTGACTTCTGTTAACTGAGGGCCTATATAAAGAAAAAGAGAAGGCAAGTAATCACTTTTTACAACTGATCAAACCCTCACTCACGATTTCTCTCTCTCTCCTCACCAGCTCTCCTCTCTCTCCTCACTGGAAACCACCGTCGGCTTCTCTCTCTCTTGCCGGTAATTTTCTCTCTCTCTCTCCCCCCTCTCTCTTTTCTCTCTCGCTTTCTCTCTCTTTTGCTCTCGCTCTCCCTCTCGTTGCTGCAGTCGCGGATAGCCGCGACCGCTTCCAGCCCACCGCCTGGACAGCGGTCATTGACCGCCGAGGCACGACGGGCCTGGCCCCGTCGCCGCCCTCTTCTCTATTCTTCTCTTTCTCCTTCGTTCTCTCTTTCTCTCTCTCGGCCGCAACTCTCTTTCTCCTCTCTGTCGTGGCTCCGGCGACCACTACCAGCTACCATGGTGGTCAGTGGGTGGTGGTGATGGTGATGTGTCAGGTCATGGGCCCCATGCATGGGTAACCGTGACCTAGACTTAGTTTTGAAGTTAGGGTTTCGTTTTTGTATTTTCGTAATTATTATTTTGATTTAATATTTTTATTTTTCTGCACTCATTCGGAATCAGAATTCGGATTTTCAAAAGCCTAGACTGGTTTAAATAAATCAAGGAATTTAAATAAAATATTATATTAATATTTTTCTACTATTTAGATTTTCGTATTTACTGATTATATCTCGGTAATTGTATTTAATTAAGACCTAACGGACAACGTGATCGGGTCGTGATTTGGAAGCTTACCTACTGTTTAGTGAGATTTTGTTAGGTAATCGATTGTGCGTACCTCCTTCCAAAACCCATAAAAAGGATTTGACTTGTTATGTGCTAATTGCCTAATTATTGTGAATTTAATATGGGAAGCATGATTAAATTATATCGTCGTTAATTATGAGAATTAGAATTATATTTTTCGCTGTAATTATGAATTATAATGAGCATGTTGAGTTTATGAATTTTCGTTAATTAATTAGTTCATATGTTAATTATTGAATAAGTATGGTGATGTTGGATTTTTAATATTATTATTATATAATATACGTGCTAAATGGAATGAGATATTACTGAGTGCTAATGAGCACCTATTATACTTTGTTGGATGTATTTGTTGAATGTGAAATTTTGGATTTCATGTTTTACTGCCGAAGTATAGCCAAAATTTCATTAGATATATATGAAGCATGATTATTCTTATTATGCATAAATGTCATTATCGTCATTATTATTATTCATTGTCATAATCATGAAATGAACTAGTGACTCGTGGTCTTGTTGTACTACTAAGTCAACCAATGCAAATTATGTGAATTGAATTGTAAATGAGAATAAGACTCCTAATGGATCCTTAGGAGTAGTCGAGCAATCGAGACTGTATCTAATTGATGTAGTCTAGGGATGAGTGATTTCCATGTTACTTATGGACACCTCGTAGCGTGTTCGGGATGGATCATTCCCCATTGTTTAATTCTCTACGTATCGATTATTATGTTAGAGATAGTGTGAGTACACACTAGAGTAAGTCCATGGCATGTCAATATCAATCGATGAACAGTATGGGTAATCGCTGTTCTATTCACTCTCATATTATTCTATTCAAGATGGTTTGTCTGTTTGTGTTTGAATGATCACTTAAGCAAGAATTGCATGTAATTGAATATTGAGTATGTGTGTGCTTGAATGTATGACTACTTGTGCATGCAAATGAATTTCAATGATTCTTCTAAAACCCAGGTAAGGTTTGCGAAAGTGTTTTTACTGGGTATGGACGACGTTTATTCAGTTTATCTGATTTTTTTTTTCTTTTGTTTCTTCTGCTTTCTTCCATACCTTGTTTGCGTCACGGAAACCAAAGTGCAGGTGTCGCTGAGTGAGGACGTGTATCCTTGGAGATTAATTGTGGGCTTGTTCTCTAGACTTGTTATTCTTTTGGATTATGGGATTTTTGGTTTGGGCCCTAGAAGGCAAAGTTGTAATAATACTTTAATGGACTTAAGTTCACTTGATAGACAACCCTGATATTAATGTTTAGTTTGTTTAGTTTGCTTCCTTTGATACCTAGCTTTTCTTTCTGCTTAGCATTTACTCCTTAGCAATAAAAGTTGCAGTAACAACCCTCAGATATGGGACGGTTCAGTGGTGTCGAGTCATGTATAATGACGTTGATAGTTCCCAGAAAATTGTTGTAAATTCGGGGGATTACATAGCAGGTGCATGGTCAGACACCACAGGAGGTAAAAACTCAGCAGTTGCATTCACATTCTGGAGGTGCCATGCAGAATTGCACATAATTCTGTCAAGTTTATAGTAAACCCTAGACTAAGTTGGCTGCTTGTTTGACCATGTGAAGTGGATTCCAGTGGCAGGCAGGTCAGAGTGACCCACCTCCTTAATACAATCTTCAAATTCAGTTATATCACCCATACTAATAGCAGCATAGCTGATCTTCTCATCAGCAGTCTTAGTAACATTAAAATCCCCCACCACAGTCCAGGGGATATTTATATTTCTTCCCCAATTAACAAGGGAGGTCCATAGCACTCTCCTTCTCGAACCAGAGTCGCTAGCATATACAAAGGCAACATAGCATTGGGATTTATTACACTTATCATTTATCAAGCAGCGTATAGCCTAATCTGTAGTGTCCAATACCTGAACATCCACATTATTATCATTTCAAAGCACCCAAATTCTACCATTAGGGTGCTTATCATAATTGAAAGCACCATTCAACCCCCTACCGAGCTTAATTACAATTCTATCCACGTTATTCTTCTTGACATGAGTTTCAAAGAGACCAAAAATATCAATTTTCATTTTCCTTATGAAATTTTCACCTCATCCTGCTTCTCAGGCTAATTCAAGCGACCCCCCACCACCACCATCCTCTAATGCCACTTCAGTGGGCTTGTTCACCTGTAACACATCATTCTGCTCAGTCACATCAATGTCCTCCAGTATGTGAAACCTAGTAGGAGAGACAGCCACACTCCCCTCAGGAGGTAGGTTGCTGGGATGGAAGAAGTGCTTTCCTGTAACAGGTTGGAACTCAGGGCATGGCTTCTCTTGCTGCTTATCATTTATAGGGCCAGGGCAACTCACTAAACTGGGATTGTTGTCACAGACATCCACTGTACCACTAACAACCTCCTCTGGGCCAGGCACAGAGACACCCTGCATAGGCTGTATAGGCTCACCTGCCCTTCTTTCTACACGCTTCTTCTTATGACACCTAGCATCAAGATGCCCAAGTTGGTGGCAGAATTTACAGTAGTAAGGTACCCATTCATAATGGATCTCCTGTATCAATGGTACTCCAAAAGGGTTGCAGATGGGTACTTTGTCTGGTAGGTCAGTGGACACATCCACCTAAATCAAACACCTTGCATATGGGACCTTTTACTTAGCTGTAGTACACCAGTCAGCAGACATGGGGATGCCAATTTTGCTTGTAAGCTTGTTGAGACCCCTTGAGGACCAAAATTGGGCATCTAAATTAGGAAAAGTCACCCAGATAGGAACTTTCGTAATATCCTCCTTCAAAATGTAAGAAGAAGAAGACCATGGTTTCAAAAGGAAAGCACGCCCCCCAATGGTCCAAGGTCTCCCTCTCAGAACAAGGTCTCTATCCTCCAAAGACTCAAATTTAATGAAGTACTATCCCTTACTATGCACAAGAACTTGGGGTTTCTTGACATTATTCCAATGCTTGGCAATGAAATCAGTCATACTAGTCAAGTTAGGGTTACCTCCAAGAACAAACCCAACTAGAGTATTCTACCAGTGACTGACTTCATCAGCAATATGATCCATATCAAATTTCACCACATCACACATAGCAAATTCAGGGACAAATTCAAGGCGCATACCTTGGCTAGGGTTTCTGTTACCAGGGAAGAAACGTTTCCAGGAAGGGTTTAAGTTACCCCTCACACCATTATCAACACAATCTTGATTATTACAACCATTAACAACCCCACCATTGATAACCCCCACATTATTAGGAGACCTAGATGACGGAATTGCATGATTAATCACCGGCATAGAGACATTATCAATTCCAGGCACATACATATTCACACAATCTTCATTAAGACATTCCACATCATGCAATTGCATAGTACCAGAATCAGAGGAAAACCCTAGAGCAGCAAGATCTGGGTCAAAATTGTTACCTGAGGTCCCAGATGAAGTAGATGCAACACCATCACCATTGGATGAAGGAAAGGTTGTGTTCACCATGAAATCACCCAATCTCAAGGCCCCCGAGCTTCTCTGTGTTTGAGATTTCTCAATCGATTTCTCACCATTTTTGGGCAAATCGCCATTGTTCACACGCGGAGAAGACGACGAAGAAGATGGTTTTGTCCCCTTCCTTGGTCTTCCTCTCTTCATCTTGTTAGACATGGCGGTCAGGGGGTGAAGAGTACACCACCTGTGCTTCAACAAACTCTCAACGTGCCTTTCTCTATCTAGAACAGTTTTACTATTATTATTATTATTTTAGGGGAAAGTTTTAGCATATTATATCAATTATCACTTCTATGTCTTTAATTTTTTTTTAAAATTTTATTTTACATTACTTCTATAACAATATTCAATTATTAATGTCAAGTATAAGAAAGAGGGAGACAAAAAAAAGTTACTTTCTTATCTCTTCTAAAAAAATTTATTCTGATTCTTTGGTGAATAATACCATTCTCTTTTAATGTAGGAGCTGTACAGACTCATACTATTGATATTTTTATTCCCTACTTTTAAAATAGAAAAAAATTATACATTCTATCATTTGAATAAGACCCAATTTTACAGCATACTCATAATTTATTATTTAATATATACTTAATTAACGAATTTGAATTTAATATAATCTCAAAAACTATTCTTCCGTGTGAAAAAAAAAAATTTACATAAAAGTAGCAAGTAAATTAAACATTCTACTTGCAACATTCTAGACTTTACTTGTACACATTATCCTTTTACTATTAAGAAATTCAATTTTATTGTGTACTTTCATGTTATATGTTCTCTTTACTAGTTTTAAAGCTCGTGCGTTGCACAGGTTGAGTGAAATGTCTGTATATTAATATTGATTTGGTGAAATATGCACACCAACATGCTTATTTAAAAAAAGAAATCATAAATAATTTCTAATTGATTATAATTATGCATGCTATGTAGTGATGCTAGTTTCATGCTATCCTTAGTGATCTAGGTCGATCTCTTTTTTATATTTCACGCTCCTCGGATCATCAAGATTTGGTAGAATAAATAGGAAAACTTGAAAGCAAAGAGATGTAGGGAGAATAAAGGGTGAGAAAATGTTCAAAAAAAATAATGCAGAAGTGATTATGTGGAGCGTTTAATAAAAAAAGATACTCTATTAGTTACCATAATCCTCCTAAAATACAATTAGGGTTCTAACCAGATTGCACATCCGAAATAGTTACTTTAAAATCGTTGTTAGATCGATGTTCAAACACTATATATCATATTGCAGAATCCTTGAATCAATAAAAGGTGAAATGTGAACATGATAAGAGGCATATATCGCATTCTCCACTTTTTTTTTTTTCCTTTCAATATTCTTAAATATATTTCTGGCTTATAGGGCTTTTTTTTTTTTTTTTGGTTGAGACTAATTGATTAGGTGATGCAACTTTATAATCAAACTTCTGCTATGCACGGACTTAAATTATATTTGCTCAAATTTATTTTCAAACTAATCTTACATGTTTCGTATACATATTGTAAATGAATGTTTTAAGGTACTTTTCGACGTGAATCTGATGATTTAAAAGATTATTTTTTTAAACATGTAGAAAAAGTTATATTTGATTTTATAAATATTTGACAGAGATCTAATATACCTCCTATAAAACTCTAGAGGTATATCACAACTCAAGCTCTGTATTTCATTTCCTAACCTTAATTTATTTTTTGTTTAATTGCTTGCTTAGATGTCATTCCTATGTGGCGCGATGCCCGTGGGATGCACGCGTTAAAATTTATATATTTTGTTGTTTTTGTTTTTCTTTTATTAGTAAATATCATACCTTAAAATGTATTTAATGAAATTTAATATTGTAACACAATCTTACAAGTTTATTTTAAACATATTATAAATGCATCTCATTTCGAAGTACTTTCCGATACGAATATGATGGTGTAAATATTATTATTTTTAAAGATGTGTAGGATAGTTATATTTGAGTTTGAATATTAGACAAAGATAAAGTATTTATGACGCCAATAAAACTCTAACTATTTAGCACAATTCAATCTCTCTTTTTCATTATCCCAAACTTTATTAATATGAAACTTCTTTATATTATATATTGATTGATTTGTTGAAAATAGTTTTATTTGGCAGTTGATTTGAGTATACTAATTACTAAGTTAATAAAGTGTGAAAAATCTTCTTTTTCTTTTCTTATTTCTACTTTTATTTATTTTTCTTTTTTGTTCAAAGTATTTGTTATGAGTTTGTGTTACTTTAATTTTATTTTTCAATATTCTCTCTTATGTGGCGTGCTCTCTTAAAAGTATCGCTTAGGTGGCTAAAGATATTTGCTCATTTTTTATTTTTAGCCTTAATTTTATTGTTAATATTTATTATTTTTACTTATTTACGGGAACCAACATATACATGCGATCTTACATGTTTCTTATACATAGTGTATATGCATCTCGTTCTAAAGTATTTTTTGATACGAATTTGGTGGTACAAAAGTTATTATTTTTTGAGATGGGTAGAAAAAGTTATATTTGATTTCAAATATTTGACAGAGTTCTAGTATAACTCTTATAAAACTCTAGAGGTCTATCACAACTCTTAAACCCTAAATGGTAGGGTATCTAAGAGTCCTAAACATTTTACACCAGATAATTTTTGTCTTTAATTTCGATTAAGTGGCGCGCTCTTAAAATTCTCGCCTACGGGGCATGCCTCATTGCTCCCGAAAAATACCTCCTTTATATGTATATAATAATTTGTATTAAACACAATTGAATTTATTAGAATATCGTAATTTAATATTTCTTATAAATAATTTGTACATCTTACCAAATCATTTTATTGTATTTAATCATGATTCGTCCATCGAAAAGTAAAATTTTACTAGATTATTTCACGATTTTACTTTATTTTTCCACCAATCAATCTACAAAGTACTTTTATATAAATAAATCATGACGTTTAGTCTAATTTTACCATCATTGTGCAATTTTTCTCACATTTTACAACCTGATCAAATCAAATTTTACTTTTTCCACAATGTACAAAGCATTTATTTTCATCAACCACAAATCCACAGCCCTTATTCAAATTTTACTATCATTATTATTGTACAATTTTTCTTATATTTTAATCCAATCATCTGGATTAACTACGCACACGTCCTAATTGTGCTATAAGAATGACATTTTTACTGTGTACTCTGTACTTTCATATCAAAATATACTAAAATTAAAGGTATGTCTATGATTACAAAACGAATAATCACTAGACAAGGCTTTTAAAGACTCTCTCATATATTTCCATAATACTAGATTAGCCAGTTTGTAAGATATAACAAAGTTTGACTTTAAGTGTTTAGGTTGCATCACTCTACTAAACATTTTTTCTATCTATTACATCATACATCTCAATTTGTGAACAATGTTTCTTACATTTTGCCTTTCAAAATCTAAATTTACAACACATGTATCCTAATTTTACTACAAGATTGAGAATTTTACCTTGTACTTTGTATTGTCATTTTATAAAACACTTCACGCATCGTTTTTTTTCCAAATGAATTAATGATGACAATGATAATAAGAATAATCAATATAGTGGACAAAATATTTAGAGACTATCCCTTATTATATGTTCTTTAGTACTTTCCTAGCTTGTTTCAGAAATATTTTACAATCTGACTTTTTTAAGGCACAAGATTTAGGTTTCATGGACGTCGAGCGATACATAACTATATCAATATATAAACTTTTAAATACTTTTATAGTTTAGGTTTTAATTTATTCAACGGGGGACATAATAGCTTTTTAAATATACAAAAAGATAATAACCTTTCCAATGATTATTTTTCTTAACACCACTAAAATAGTTAGGGTTTAGGGTTTAATTTATCCACAACATATAAATGGGTTAAAAAGTAGTTGGAGAGATCAAATGTAACCAAAGCATGTACAAAAGTTATTAAGGATTATCACATATCGTATGCTTTCTAATATCGTATCTATTTTGGTGTACTCTGACTTTTTAAGAGTTTAGGGTTAAGGTTTCACAATTTTACTAACATTAGGATTTAAGGTGAGTATTAGATTCTAGGGTTTAGGTTTCATATAGAACAGAGAGACTAATGATGATTAATATAGAAAAATAATATTTACCTTTCTTTATGGTATAGGCTAGAGTTTAAGGGAACAGAGAGTATTTATTAAGGTTTAGGGTTTAAGTTTTAAAGAATGAAGACAATATTGATTAATTACACCATCACCATCTTAATTTTACTTTGTACTCTCATAATTTTTGTAGAAATGTTTATAATTTTACTACGTAGTTTTTTAATTTAGCTTTAATTTTGTCATAGTAACTTATAATAACCGATGAAGATGGATTCATATAGATTCATAATTTTACTTTTTTTTTGTTAGATATAATTATATTTCATATAGGTGACATAATAATTATATGTTCATATAGTCTGAAATAGATATAAATTATACTCTAGTTTTAAAATTTTATAATGTTGCAACATACTTTTATGATTTTACGGTATAAATATTACTTCTAATTTCTACTAATTTATTAAATAGTTAATCATTATTGTCTAGGTTGTTAGAGTAGATCGAACGCGAGTTCGTGATATAAAGTGAATATAGCGTAGGTTGTTAGTCGGATGTACCCAAATGAACAAAGAATGTGAATAGGAGGGTGTGGGTTGAATTTTCTGTTTAGCTTAGTTTTGCAACTTCATCACTTTTAAAAAAAAGTTTTGCAACTTGTCTTTTCTAATTTGTCTTCTTCTTTTGCTTCCTACTAGTACCTAAAAGGTTGCAATTGTTGAAAATATTGGAAGACCTTACATTTTCAAACAAAATACTATGTGAGAGGAGATTAACTGTTTATTTTTTTTAATAACTCATATCCGTGAGTAAAATGAAGGGAAGTAGAAAGAAGAAGGAAAAAAAAATGGATAGATTTTATTTAAAAATTTGAGTACAAATTAAAAGATGGAATAAAACTTGGTTATAAATACAAAGGTGAAAAGTAACAAAGATAGTAACAATTTCAATTAGAATAATTTACTCCTATATCAACAAAGAAAGACTATTACACATTCCTTGTTAATCGCTTATGAGATCACAATTTCCTAGTTTAATAATGTTGTCTCTCATATTTGCAAAAAGCCCTTAATCTTTTTTGTTTTTGTGTTTCAACCATTATGAGATGTCAAGCTAATTAATAGTCTTGATGATATGGCAATTACCACATCACATGGAGACACTTTTTTTGGTCACCAATGGAGACTCATAGAATTATTGTTTTTTTAAAGGGAACATCATTGAATAGTGGAACATTACATAAAATAGGTGATAAAAAAAAAAAAAATTAAAGACCATCATTCATGTAATTGAATCAGAAATGGGCAGAACAACAATAATAATAATGGAAAAAAATAGGAAAAACAATATTATGAAATTGCATGAGGAATTCAGTCAGATTAACGCTGGATCGTCATTATAGGGTCTTAACTCTTAAGGCTATTAATACGTCTTCCGATGTAAATCTTGGTGGTTTCTCATAGCTAACTATATATAGCAACTTGATTACTACTTGAATCAGAATACACCATCAATCATCAATCATCAATCATACAATAAATAATAACATAATTCTACCAATTAAGATCATTAACTTTTTATTTCAGTACTTAATTATGAGTGTAAATACATAAGTCAATTTATTACTTACCCTGAGAGGGACTACCAAAATCATCATAGCCTTCATGGGACATGTTGACTTCAGTACTTTGATAAAGAGTAGAAGAAATAGAGAAACAAGATATTAGGAGAACTGCAAAAGAAAGACTGGGATGAGAGTCTAAAATGAGAGGAGAGAAATAAAGTTTAGGGTTTTAAACTTGGGTGCTGTTACTGCCAGGTCGAAAAACACTAATGCCAGGTTATTATTATTTGTGTTGACAACTTAGCCCTTCATATTTATAAGGCAAAACATCTATTTTCTCTCTATTATCTTTCGTTTCCTTATTTAGAAAAAATTTAGGGAAAGACATTATAATTAGGGATCCTACAATTTCATAAATTTAGCAATTTGGCATTGACAAGACTCAATTTATAATTTTCCTTAAATGCTCTAAATGTCATTCTTGTGCTCTTTTTGCTACCTGGAGGAATACCTACACGCATAGAAGCTCTTTTTTTTTTTTTTTTCCTGATGGAAGCTCTATAGTTCATTCCCTTTTCATTTGAATGTAAGTGATCACTTTTATTGTATTAGAGTATGATTATATGCCAAGATCAGTTACATGCCAAGATCAATCGATCACAAGTAGATTAGAGTATTTGATTTGAGTGTATGAGTTTATGACAACTTTCCTATTAATTAATTTGGATATTTTGTATGAATGAAATTGCTTTTTTTTATTTTTGGCAAGATTTTTATGGCAATCATTATGATTTACTTCTATATAATTCAATATGTAAATAAAGTAAGTATGGTCCCGTTAACGAGTTATCTGGGTAACTTGTTAAGGTCACCAAATTCAAATAGATTGAGGAGATATTATTAATGATATCCAATCAAATTGATACTAGCCAAAAATTTTCTATTACAGATAAGTAAAGAAAAAAAATATACATATTTGTTTTATTACCCAAAAGGAAGATGAAAGGCATTTAGTGATTTACTTCCATTAAAAAGTAGCAGTATATAGATACGTATATAGACAAGGCATGTCATAATAAATGGAGAAAAGTCAAGGAGCTACAATCTAACTACTCCATTCAATCGTATAACTACAAAAAGAAGCAATTGCATCATAATTCATGAATCCATGATCATCCCATAAGTTCCAAAAAAGGAAAAAAACAAAAACATAAGAAGAAGTTAATCTAAGGTACGAAAGAGTACCACGACCAAGAGAAAAATAATAATACTAAAATAAAAAGTAAGTCCCTAGACTTGTAGCATCTTCATTGAAATTCATCTTCTAGAATTTGATCATCAGCGAAAGACTCATTCAAATCAAAGTCAAGCATTTTACCAATTATCGACAAATAAAAACAAAATACTCACATGAATAATTTATATAAATGAAAATGAACTTGGCTTTATCACAAAAAACAAGAAGATAACTAGACAATTACGTACCTGTATTTAGTGTATAAGAGTTGATGGAGAGTTAACAGGGAAAAAACTTTATAGTATCTGTACTAGTACATACGTACCATAATGGAGAAAAAAAATGGTTAATAAGGAATAAACTTCATGGAGGGAAAAAAAGTTTTGATGTGCTTTAAAGAGACAAAGCTATGGAGGGAACTTTCTAGCTAGCTCTAAATGAGATTTTGGAGGGAAAAGAAAGTCCAATGGAAAAAACAAGAGCCAAAAAGTTACGTATCTAGCTAGAAGTTTTCCTAAACAATAAAAAGTAGTTTTGGAAATAATGATTAGAAAGTAGAGCCAATATCTTCATTTAATATTCCATCTTCATGAAGTGACCGGGTTTTTTGCATTTGAAGCAATACACTTCTTGAGTTCCTTTTCCAGCTGAGTCACGTCTTTTGTAGAGAGCTCCTTTCTTGTTTCCAGATCTGTACTTTTTATAGAGGTAACTAAGCCTTTCGGAGAGAAAGGCAAAGTCATCCTCCATATCAAGTTCATTAAGGTCTTCATCAACTTCTACGTTTAGAGCAAGACCTTTGTCTTTTCTGGAATCTTCTTTGGACTTTGAGCTTATACGAACCTCATGGGTTTGAAGGTTCCCAATGAGTTCATCAACGCTCATCGTGTCCATCCTCTGAGCTTCTTGTATGGCCGTCACCTTGTTCTCCCAACTTGATGGTAGAATACGTAAGATTTTTCGAACAAGGCCTTCGGAGGTGAAGAGTTTACCAAGAGATTTGAACTCATTTTATCATGTTAGGAAACGTGTAAACATATCTTTAATGAACTCTTTGTTATCCATAGTAAAAAGCTCATAATCTCTTACCAAGATTTCAATACGAGATTGCTTAACTTGGTTGGTACCTTCATGAGCTACTATAAGAGCATCCTAGATTTGCTTTGCGATGTGGCATCCAAGATCTACGTCGTCGTATTGATCTTCCATCTTTGGGACAAGAACACCTTCACCATTTGGCACGGGGGGAATGACTAGAGGACCGCAGGATCCTCCATAGCTGGTAGTTCTCGGCTTCGATGTAGATCTCCATACGAGCCTTCCACCAGTTATAGTGGTCACCATTGAACAAAGGGGGTCAAGAGGTGGAATTTCCCTCATGTGTTTGAAGTGGTGCACTCATGGCAAGGATCTCTCAAAAGGTTTAGCTTTTTGTGTGAGAACCTGCTCTGATACCATTTGTTAGAATACACTAGCCTAAACACAAGAAGGGGGGGTTGAATTGTGTTGGTAATTTTCGCTTAATTTTTGCTTAATGAACAGATGGACCAACCTATGGAACTGAGGTCCTAAGGTTGTTCCCTCTAACAGATATTAAGTGCGGAAGCTAGATAATTAAGCAATAAATAACACAAGGCGTTTTATAAGTGGAAAACCACCCAAGGCTCCTTTTGGGTGTAAACACCACGACCTACTCTCTCTAGTAGGATTTCAACAACTACTTGTTGTATATCCGAGCCAAATCATTGTACAAGCCAATTCCTAACTTGCCACAATCACAGCTTTAAACCTCAGCTGCCAAGTTCACCTAACTCTATCAAACAAGCAGTTAGGCACTATTCCACTCAAGTTGTCAAGAACACAACTTCCTTACAAGTTGCCAAGACTCACAAGCCAACACTCGGTGAGCAAATACACAAGCTATCACTAGCTCACAAGATTTGTCTAAACAATTAAGTAACACAACCTTTTTGGTGCTTCCAAGATAAACATGTAAGGTTACAATATTTTCCTAAGCGTTGAGACATAATGAGAGTGGAACTGACCGAGAAAAAGTTTCTGGGCTTTGTTCCTTTGGATATGTATGAAGGCAATTTAAGAGCAAGGTGAAGAAGTGGTTTTTGTGTAAAAACGGTTTTGATAAAATTTGAATATCCTCTCTTAACTCTTGCAATAGCTCAGCTCAACTCTTATATATAGGGAGCTTGAAGCCATTTGGTTAGTGGTTAAGGGTTCGAAAATATCTCAAGTCAAGAGGCTCCAATATGTCAAATCTATTCACATATTTTCTTTTGCAATTAAAAACCTTAAAACTGAGTCAAAGAGGTACAAGGAGCCTCCTTGTTGTCTGAGATAACTTGACAGCTGAATCCCAAGGCAAGTCTTGCTTGTTTGTTTGACAATTTGGTGCACAAAGCTCTAAAAAGCAAATTCCCTTTTTGAGCACAACATGCTTTTGTAAATCAGAAATCTCTTTTGTTTCATACCAGGTTTAGAAGGTTCTTTAGCACAAAAAAAGATCTCTTGAATAAGAGTAGTGTATTAAGTAATGTTGAAGATAATTTATTTTCGAAATTCATTTTGTAAATTCTGGACTGAATGTGGGACCTGACCGTGGGTCCTGGGTTCCAGCTCAGGTTCCTAATTCAGTTTTGCATTCAATTAATTTTGCCCATTAGTTTCTTTTAGTTCCAACTCTATTAAATTAATTCTCAACTTAATACATGAATCTAAAATAGAATATACCAATCTTCTATCTTTATCTTCATGTACCAAATGTGATCATCTTCTTGAGCTTTCCTTGTCGTTGGGTGTAGCGACTAATATCACGATTAGAATTAAGGCATTAGTAAATTAATTAGCATAAGTATATTTAGTTTTAATCATCATCAAAATATCATAGGGTCCAACAAATTCCCCCTTCTTGATGATGACAAACTAGATATGATTATGCCCAAATCATGAAAGCTTAAATGCCATAATTAAGTAATAACTTAACATAGAATCATTTTCCAAGTCGTACGGAAGCTCGAAGATGGAGGCATCTATTCACTTGTAACCTCGACCAAGATACAATAAGAGAAAACTTTGGCTAACAACTTTAGCCAATCTAAATAAATATAAGCACAAGCATATTTTTCCCCCTTTTGGCACATCAAAAAGCAACATCACACAAATAGCAATTCATCATGAATGAAATTATGAGCAAGCACTTTAAACATATGCACATCCGCACCACTTGGGTACTATCACATAAGAATACTAAAGCAAGCAAGACCATTCAAACATATGCATCCAATGGATATTGGTCATTCAAATGCAAGCATGATGTAATGTTAGGTCACAAAACAAGGACCAAGTGACCACCAAAAGATCGTTCAAGAGTCTACGAACCAAAGCAACTAAAAGAGATTGTTTTTGGGACACCAAACTGGAATAAGACTCATGGCTTGGGAATGAACTGAGAGAGAAGTTCCGTCAATGCAGTGTGCTTCTTTTCATTGTCCTCTTTGAGCTCCTCAAATTTCTTTTCCGCCTTAGTGTAACACCCCCGAATTCGAAACGATTTCCAGGAAACTATCGATGTCGCGATACACGACTCGACACCACCGAACCGTCACGAACCCAAGGGAATGCTACTGCAACATTTATCGTTAAGGAGTAAATGCTAAGCAGAAAGGAAAACTAGGTATCAAAGGAAGCATCTAAACAAATTAAACATAAATTTCAGAGTTGTCTATCCAGCGGTCTTAAGTCCATTATAGTTTTATTACAACTTTGCCTTCAAGGGCACAAACCAAAGTCCCAAATAATCCAAGGTAACCAATAAATCCATTGTTCTAAACAAACATCCCACATTCAACCTTCTAGCAAACCGTCCTCACTCAGCTACACCTGGACTTTGGTTTCCGTGACGGAAATAAGGTACAGAAGAAAAAGAGAAGAAATAAAAGAAAACAAAAATCAGATAAACTGAATAAACGTCGTCCATACCCTGTAAAAACACTTTCGCAAACCTTACCTGGGTTTTAGAAGAATCATTGAAATTCATTTGCATACACAAGTAGTCATACAAACAAGCACACACATACTCGATATTCAGTTACATGCAATTCTTGCTTTAGTGATCATTCGAGCACAAATAGATAAACCATCTTGATTAGAGAGATAAGAGAGCGAATAAAACAGCGATTACCCATACTGTTCATAGATAGATATAGACATGCCATGGACTTACGCTATTGTATACTCACACTACCTCTAACATAATAATCGATATGTAGAGAATTAAACAATGGGGAATGATCTGTCCCGAACACACTACGAGTTGTCCATAAAAGTAACTTGGGAATCACGCATCCCTAGACTATATCAATTAGATAAGTCTCGATAGCTCGGCTACTCCTAGGGATCCATTAGGAGTCTTATTCTCATTTAATTCAATTCACATACTTGCATTGATTGACCTAGTGGTACAACGAGACCATGACATACTACTTCATTTCATGCTCATGATAATGAATAATAATAACAACGATTACGACATAAGGGCATATTAACAATAGTCATGCTACATATATGTCTAACGAAATTTCGGCAGCACTTCGGCAGTAAATCAAGATACCAAAAATTACACTTTCACAATTAACATCTAACAAATATAATAATAGGTGCTCATTAGCACTCAATAATATCCCATTCCAAATAGCACATATTATTATATCATAATAATATTAGAAATTCAGCATCGCCATAATTAAACATGAATTAGCATATGAACTAATTAATTAAGGAAACTTTATAAACTTATCATACTCAATATAAATCATATTTACAGCGAAGAATATATTTCAAATTCTCATAATTACTGATGATATAATTTAATCATGCTTCGCATATTAAATTCACAATAATAATCAATTAGCACATAACACATCAAAATAGTTTTGATGGGGCTTTGGAAAGAGGTAGGCACAATCACTTACCTAATAAAAGCTCACTAAGAAGTAGGTAACTTGGCTATTCATAACCCGATCACGCTTGTCCGTTTGGTCCTAATTAAAAATAATTACCGAGACATAATTAATAAATATGAAAATCCAAACAGTACTAAAACTGTAAACTAGTATTTTTATTAAATATCGTGATTTATTCCAACCAATCTAGGCTTTTGAAATTCCTGATTCGGACTCCGAACGAGTACAGAAAATTAAAAACAATTATTGAAAAATACTGAAAATACGAAATTAATTAAAACGAAAGTATTAAAAGAAACCCTAATCGATTTTTCGAGTCTAGGCCGTGATACACCAAGCATGGGGACCCACGACCTCGCCCATCACCACCGACCACCATGGTCGGCGGTGGCTCGCCGGGAGCACCGGCGACGGAGGAGAGAGAGAGCTCGAGAGATCGCGAGAGAGAGAGAGAGAGAGAGAGAGAGAGAGAGAGAGAGAGAGAGGAATTGCGAGAGGGAGAGAGCGACTGAGAGAGGAAGGAGCGACGGGAAGGACCCCACCACGTCGGCCACTCACCGGCGACCACTCACCGGCGACCACCCAGGCGCGGCGGTGGTGCAACAGTCGCGAACCAGAAAAACAGGGGAGGGGGGTGAAACAGAGCACGGAAGAGAGGAAGAGAAAGAGAGAGAAAGAGAGAGAGAGAAGGGGGATTACCGGCGGGGGAGAAGAGGACGGTGCTGGGCCTGGTGGCCGGCGACAGCAGAGTGAGGGAGAGAGAGTGAGTGTGCGGTGGAGAGAGAGAGAGAGAAGAGAGAGAATAGCGTGAGAGAGAGAATAGAGAATTTGAGGTTTTGGCTCAGTTTTTGCAACTGATCAACTGGCCCATCTCTTAGCTTATATAGGTACCCAGTCAATAAAAGTCAAAACCTACTAGACCTAGGATAAATTTTCTGATTTAATTGTTAATTAAAACAATTAAAACTAATTAAAAGCTAATTAAAACCAATTAAAACAATATGAATAAACCTTATTCATATACAAAACCAATTCAATTAAATCCCTCATCTTGATAATAATAAATCCCGAAATTCCCATAATAATAATTAATATTATTATGGCTTAATTTGAGTAATTTGAATCGTTCAATAAATATACGATTTAAATCTGCAAAACTATTTATAAATGAATTATAAATCGATATTATAATTATAGAAAATACTGGGGTATCACACTTAGCCTCCATAGCATCGACCCTTTGTTCAAGCACCATAACCCGTTGGGGTTCATCAATGGCCGAGCTACTACAACCAATCTCATAGACCAGCCTTAGGTGCTTGACGGATCAAGTTGAAGCCACAAGAGATCAAGGTCCTACTCTCAAAGTCATCATAGTACACCATCCTATGAACATTTTAAAGAGGGATCCTCAAAAGCTTAAGAACCCTTGTAAGGAGAAACCCATAAGGACGAATATGATTGATCTCATCACTCTTGATTGTTCGTTGAATGTGATTAATCATGATGAAGGGCAAGTTGAGCTTAACACCTTGACCAATGAGATAGGTGATAGTGAGCTCAAGAAACGATGGATCTCCCCTCCTTTCAGCCTTAGGAACAATGTTCCTTATCACGAAAGCAAACATTAATTTGTCAAAAGGGAGGATATCCTTCTTTTGCACTTTCATTGGACCCGTCAATGACCCATCACCGGTAAGACTTTGGCAAATAGAAAGTGGGGTATGAGACTCTCCAAGGAATGGCCAACCATCACCACCCTCAATCTCAAACCCACTGTTTTGAATGCCCAAATCTTGCGAAATCAAAGCAGCATCAAATTCAACATCATTCTCTCCAATTTTCCCATAAACCGTACCCGACACCACCTCACAACTCTCAAAGAACTCCAATAAATCCTTCTTAGAAAATTGATGACTCCTATCAACAAATAACTCCCACCACCCTTGATATTTGATAGCATCAATAAAGGCAGTGCAACCTTGATCAATCCAAAGAGAAGGCACAAGAACTTTACCCGCGGCTGCACGCCTTACAACGCCCGAGGGTGCTACAATCTCTTCATTCTCTGACTTGATCTTCTTCCCCGTCCTCATGCAGCTAGAGCTTTCGGTTGGAGCTACATTCTTTCTCTTTCGAGAAGTTTCTGTTTTCACTATTCGAGGAGAAGGAATCGGTATATCATCATCAATGGGGTTGGTTTCTTTGTGGTTTTTGTTGGTTTAGGAGGGGGTGACTCTTCTTGGTTTTCGGATTCAAACATTTCAGTGAGAGTGGACTTCATTTTGGTGGCGGTTGGTTTGGTTTTCTTTGGAGGGGCTTTTTTTAGTGCTTTGGATTTCTTGGTGATTGGGTTTGGCTGGGCTTCCTTCTCATCATGAAAGGAGGTCAACTGGATTAGGGATCCAGAGGACTTGCTCCTTGTCACACGAGCAGTCGGAGTAGGAGATGGCTCTTGATCGTTCTTTCCCTTCTTCGTTGAGTAGGTGCTAGCAATTTGCTTCACCAACTCCTTCTGTCTCCTACTAAGGGCAGTGTCATTAGCGTCATTGGGTTTCCACTTCATAATCTCATTCCTAGTCTTAGATCTCAAGAACCTTATGGTCTCCCATCATCTTCACTTTCACTTTGTTTAGTTGATGGAACACTGTCAGGAACAGTGGGGGGAACAGGGACAGCACTTGGTGAAGCTTCATTTTTCTCCTCATCATCTTCCCCACCTTTTCCATCTAATGGAGCATCAAACTCCTATTCAACAATAGTCTCATCAATTTTCTGAATCACAGACTTTACAGCAGCATTCAAGCTATCCACAATTGGTCTTTCCACATCTTTCTTTGCAAGCTCTCCTTTTTCTCTCCCTCTGATTTTTTCTTTTTCTTAGAACTCTCCTTTTTCTCTCCCTCTGATTTTTTCTTTTTCTTAGAACTCTCCTTTTTCTCTCCCTCTGTTTTTTATTTCTCACCATACTCTGCATTCTCAACTAGAGCAGCTAGCTCTTCATCATCACCAAAGTTCTCCTTGAAAATCTTTTTCATCTTTTCTTTTGAAAGGGGTTTATCAACAACCCTAAAGACATCATTTCCCTTCAAATTCTCCAAGTCACAAACAACTCGATTATCAACTAGCTTCTCACCCGTACATACAATAGAATTATCATCACCTTCATTCACAACATCAATGGCTATATCTCCCACACAATCAACAGATCTTTCAGCCAAGCCAATCTCAACTTCAATTGGCAATGTCTCAACAACTCCTCCCTTAGAGACCGTAGGTGTCTCGCAAGGATCAACATTCTCACTTTCATTAATTTCAACATCCACATTATCATTCTCATCATCTTTCTCATCTTCCACAATTGGCCTAGACCTAGCTTTCAATTCTTTAGCTTTTCTAGCCAATTAATCAAACTTATGACACACTTCCTGGGTTTCAATTTCATCACAATTATCATCTCTGTTCTTTCTCAATCATAGCAAGCAACATATCAATCAAATTGAAATTCTTGTTAAGCATAACACTTTCACAAATCTTCCTAAGTTGGAATTTCAAATTTTCAGCTCTTAACTCAGATACATCGCCCATGAATTTCGTAATTGCAAGGTGACATACCTTTTCTTCTTCTTTTGAGGTGTCTTTGAGGTCGGTTTGAGCTTGTTCCCCCTCACTTGATGTTTTTCTCGATTCTCCTTGAGATGATGAGGGAGATTGATTGCTAGATTGTTGCATGCCTTGAACAATTTCAGAAAAGCTCTCCAGAAGAGTTTTGGATTTTCCAGGCATGGTGGCTCCTTGATTTGGAAGATTACGAGAAGAGAGGATGGGCGTGTCTTATGAGAGAGAATTCTCATAAATTTCGTTCAATTTGACCATCTCTTCTTCTTCTTCTAATCATTTTCCTAAATCTCCCAATAATTTTGATCGGAATTCGTGAGGATTTGAGGAATTGTGGGAGTTTGAATTTGAAACCCCAATTTCAATGGGACTTTCAAGGGAATTAGAGAAAGTTGTTTTGAAATTTGAAGATCATCTAGTAATCACCATTTTTAAAGGAAGTGAGATAATGGAGAAGGAGAAGTGGTGAAACTTTGTGGGAGAGAGAGAAGCTTTCCGTGACCGGCAGTTGAGTGTGGAGTGGTAAGAGAGATGACTGGGTGAGAAGAGAGATAGTGGGGGTAAGAGAAAGAGAGTGACGGTTTGTGGAAGGAAGAGAGAGTAGACTTGGGGAAAGCAAAAAGGTAGTTGTTTGAGTGAATGCTCCTTATTACCCAGAGTGTATAACTGTTCACTTGGAACAGTTAGTGGACATTAGAGTTTTTGTGGGTAATGACTCAATTTTTGTGGGCTTGATTGACAAATAAATCAGCTAATTTAGTTGGCTAAATATCTGATTTTTTGGCTTGATATGAGGTCAACTTTAAGAGCCCAATAATATCCAGTGAATAAACATGCTTATGCCAATGCAAATGAAGTAGACCAATATCCAACAGTCCATCTGAGTTCTCTAGCAGCTTTCAGCTTATGCAACAAAACTTAATGAAAAGTTTGTTAATGGACATGCACAATAATTTCAGAACTTTTTGCTCAATAAATTCAATCATTACAATCACAATAAATTTTCACAAAAGCAATTTCATTTATTTCAAGGGGAATTTAATGCAAGTGATTTAATTGATTTTGATCAAACCAAGTTCAAGCCGGATTTTCTCAAAATGTTCCCGACTAAGTGCCTTAGTGAAGATATCCGCTATTTGATCTTCGGTTTTGCAAAGTTCATGGAAATTAATCCTTTTTCAACATTTTTTTTGGCAATTAAAGATTTTATTAATTACCATGAATTGGCAGAATCAGTACATAGTAACCTCTAGAGTCCATAAAACTTCTATCCCCTAACAAACATAAGTCAGGCAAACAACCTCGGCCTAAAAGGTGATTTACAAACCAAACCAACAGATCTCAATCCTAATCATAAATCTCCAAAGAAGTTAGCTAGTTTCTTATGTAGATGTGCTCTTATACAAATAGCTGATTTGAAATTAATCATTTTTCAACATTGTCTCTTAACAAGTGATGCCTAATTTCAATGTGTTTAGTCTTCTTGTGTTGACATGGATTTTTAGCAATATTAAGGGCACTAGTGTTGTGACAAAAGATAGGAATGCAATCAATCACAACACCAAAATCATTCAATTGTTGCTTAATCCATAGGAGTTGAGCACAACAAGAAGCGGCTGACACATACTCGGCCTCGGCCGTTGACAAGGCAATAGAGTTTTGTTTCTTAGAACCCCATGAAATCAAAAAAGAACCAAGAAAGTGAGCCATGCCGGAAGTGCTTTTTCTATCAACTAGATAGTCGGCATAATCCGCATCGGCATAGCCAATGAGATCAAAAGAAGTACCCTTAGGATACCAAAGGCCTAAGTTATCTTAACAAAACTATCATGTGAGACTCTTTAGGACATGCTTGGAACCTAGCACATAAGCCAACACTAAACACAATATCGGGTCTACTTGCGGTTAAGTAAAGAAGAGATCCGATCATACCTCGGTAGGTTTTCTCGTCTACCTTCTTACCATTCTCGTCTAAGTCAAGCTTAGTGGCCGTGGGCATTGGAGTGTGCATGGACTTGCCATTGTCCATTCCACACTTCTTCACAAGCTCCTTAAGGTACTTTTGTTGGTGAATCATAATCCCTTCCTTAGATTGCTTGATTTGCAAACCCAAGAAGAAGTTGAGTTCACCCATCATGCTCATCTCAAATTCGCTTGTCATGCGATCCGAAAACTCTTTACACAAACACTCGTTAGTAGCACCAAATATAATGTCATCAACATAAATTTGCACAATCAACAAGTGTTTGTCTTTCACTTTAAGAAACAATGTGTTGTCTATTTTACCTCTTTGAAAGTCATTTTCCATTAAAAACTTGGACAATCGTTCGTACCAAGCTCGGGGAGCTTGTTTCTAACCATATAGTGCCTTATCCAATTTAAAAACATGATTTTCAAAATCTTGGCTTTCAAAACCGAGAGGTTGTTCAACAAACACTTCCTCTTTCAAATAACCGTTCAAGAAGGCACTCTTGACGTCCATTTGATTGAGGGTTATCTCCATGAATGCAGGAAAAGCAATAAGAATGCGAATTGCCTCTAGCCTAGCTACTGGTGCAAAGGTTTCATCGTAGTCAATACCTTCGTCTTGATTGTATCCTTTGACCACCAGTCTGGCTATGTTTCTGACTACGGTCCCTTGCTTATCAAGCTTGTTTCGAAACACCCACTTTGTTTCGATGATCATACGATCTGAGGGACGAGGCACTAGGTGCCAAACCTTGCTCCTTTCGAACTGGTGTAGGTCGTCTTGCATAGCAGTGACCCAGTCTGGATCGAGCAAGGCTTCTTCGTAGTTCCTCAGTTCAATGGTTGATAGAAATGCGAAGTGTGCGCAAAAATTCTGAACCGAGGACCTAGTCTGGGTTCCTTTGCTCAAGTCACCAATGATCAGATCTGAGGGGTGTAATCCATTGTACTTCCAAGGTCTCATACTCAGTGGGTGAGTAGAGCCTTCGTTTTGGTTGGATAAACTTGAGGTCTTTCTAGAAGGAACAAATGAGGGACCTGAGTCCTCAGAAGTTGTTCCCCCTATCGGTGGCTTCCCATCTTTAGGAGGACTGTGATGCTTGTTTTCATCCTGAGGTTCCTTTGTTGTTCCTGCCAGGTTAGGAGTATCGAGATGGTTTCTTGCAAGTCCAATCTCAAAATCATCATCCAATAAATCACTTTCAACCAAAACGTTAGTCTCATCAAAGATTACATGAACACTTTCCTCAACAAGCATGGTTCTTTTGTTATAGACTTTATAAGCTTTGCCACGTGAGGAGTAACCAAGAAAGACAGCTTCATCACTTCGTGCATCAAATTTTCCAAGTTGATCTTTTCCATTATTATGCACAAAACATCTATAACCAAATGTACGAAGATGCAAAATGGAAGATTTTCTCCCTTTGAAGAGTTCATAGGGAGTCTTTTTAAGCAATGGCCTAATCTTGCAACGATTAATGATGGAGCAAGCCGTGTTCACGGCTTCGGCCCAAAAGTACTTAGGAAGACCAATAGCAATTAACATGGTGCGTGAAATATCTTCTACGGTCCTATTTTTCCTTTCTACTACACCATTTTATTGAGGTGTCCTAGGGGCCGAAAAGTTGTGGTCAATACCATTAGTGTCACAAAACTCAATGAACAAAGCATTATCAAATTTGGTTCCATTGTCGGATCTCATGCTAACAAGTTCATTTCCGGTTGTCTTTTGAGTTCTTCTAATGAATGCATCAAATGTCTCATCTTTTGAGGTAAGAAACAAGGTCCAAGTAAAGCGAGAATAATCATCGACAATCACAAGTACATATCTCTTTCCCGCTCTACTAACTGCTCTCATAGGTCCACACAAATCCATATGAATGAGTTCAAGTGGTCTATAAGTACTAACCAAGTTCTTTGATTTAAAAGATGATATGACTTATTTCCTCTAGCACATGCATCACAAATTTTATCATTCTTGAACTTAATTGAAGGAAGACCAACAACTAGGTTTTGAGACAACAATTTGTGCAACAAGGAAACACTAGCATGACCTAATCTTTTATACCAAAGAAATGCATCATCATCAAGGACACTTAAACATGACATTTAAACATGGGGAAAGGATGAAATATTTGCTTTATAAACATTTTTGTCTCGCTTCCCTTTCAAGACAATTTTCCCATTTTTGGTACTTACTATCATGCAACTATTGGATGAAAACTCAACTTTGTTCCCATGATCACATAGTTGCGAAATGCTCAAAAGATTATGCTTTAAACCTCTTACCAAAAACACATTATCGATGGAGTGTGTTGGGAACCTATTTGTCCAACTCCAATGATCTTTCCTATTTTTCCATCACCAAAAGACACACTTCCACCATTGAAGGCTGTTAGTGAGAGAAAATTTGATTCATCTCCCGTCATGTGCCGTGAGCAACCACTATCTAAGTACCAAGATTGGTTGTTCTCTCCCACCAACGCCTACAATCACATTCAGAGGTTAGACTTCGGAACCCAAACAAGTTTGGGCTCCTTCTTAAGACAAGTAGTGTTCAAATCACTTTTCTTGACCCACTTGACCTTAGCATTGTTTTTCATAGCATTTTCTTTCACAAAACAATTCATGCTCAAATGACCTGTTTCACCACAACGTACACAATTGATTACAGGGCAAATCAGTGTATTTAGATCTAGGGTTTCAAGGCTTTTTCTTGCTAACAAACCCTAATCCCCTTTTAGTTTTGTTGTGGTTTTGGTTCAGCCATTTTATTGCCTTACTGTCATTGTTCCACACTCTATTCCCTTTCACAGTTTCATTGGTAAGCATTAAGTCCGCTTCGAGTTTTCTTATTCTGACTTTTTCATTAATGGAGGTGATTCTAGCATCTTCTCAGTCAGATCTCAAAGACTCAAGGCAGGTATGAATAACTTCATATCTTATGGCATTTTCACAAGTTTCACGAATTTCGTGACTCTCAAGTTCATGCTTTAAATCTGAGTTATTTTGTTGAAGACCTTCAATGATATTGTTCAGGCACTAGAGTGTTCGTTAAGGACATCATGCTCATTTTCAAGAGTTTTCTTTTCATGTAAGACTTTTGTTAGCTCGGTGGACAAGTTTTTATTTTCAACACAAACATCTTGAAATTCTTTAGCAAGGTACTTATCATGGTTAACATTTCAGTTAACGAAGGATTATCAGAAATATCATTAAAGCGATTATCATTTACCTCAATTGAGTGAATCGCTTTTGGCCATTAGAGCTAGTTCTGCTTGCTCAGTGGCTTCTTCTGATTCTTCTTCGTCTTCTTCGTTGCCCCAAGCGAGAATCATAGTATCCATGAACTTTTCCCTTGTTTTGCTGACAACACCCCTTCTGAAGTTCTGTTCCCTCCTCTATTCCTCTTCTGGGCAGTTCTTTATGAAGTGACCGGGTTTTTTTGCAGTTGAAGCAATAGACCTCTTGAGTTCCTTTTCCAGCTGAGTCACGTCCTTTGTAGGGAGCTCCTTTTTTGTTTCCAGATCTGTGCTTTTTATAGAGGTAACTA
The DNA here is from genome assembly GCA_038025085.1 of Tetragonia tetragonoides. Taxonomy (NCBI): domain Eukaryota; kingdom Viridiplantae; phylum Streptophyta; class Magnoliopsida; order Caryophyllales; family Aizoaceae; genus Tetragonia; species Tetragonia tetragonoides. Next base: position 27,960,331 of record CM076143.1, on the reverse strand, counting down.
AGCTTTTTGGAGAGCAAGGCAAAGTCATCCTCCATATCAAGTTCATCAAGGTCTTCATCAACTTCTACGTTTAGAGTAAGACCTTTGTCTTTTCTGGAATCTTCTTTAGACTTTGAGTTTATACGAACCTCAGGGGTTTGAAGGTCACAATTGGTTCATCTAAGCTCATCGTGTCCATCCTCTTAGCTTCTTGTAAGGCCGTCACCTTGTGCTCCCAACTTGATGGTAGAATACGCAAGATTTTTCGAACAAGGTCTTCAGAGGTGAAGAGTTTACCAAGAGATTTGAGCTCATTTGTCACGTCAGTAAAACGTGTAAACATATCTTTAATTGACTCTTTGTTATCCATAGTAAAAAGCTCATAATCTCTTACCAAGATTTCAATACGAGATTTCATAACTTGGTTGGTACCTTTATGAGCTACTATGCACTACAACAAAAATGAGAATAGGCAACACATAAAATGCCAAAAACTTTTCAACCATTACCTTTGGTTATCTAAAGCGAAAATTTTCTTTTGTTGCATGATTTGTTTGCAACGCTACAAAAACTGTTGCTTTGTACAGGATAAGACAACATTTACAACAATTGTTGTCCATTTCTTACATAACGCAACAGTTATTGAAAAAGTTGCATTTAATGACAACAGTATATTTGTTGTTGCCTTATAACACAACACTTATTGTTTTGTTGCTTGTTTAGGCAACAGTTTGGACAACATAGATAACACATGTTAAAATGTTGCCTCTATGTGTGTTATTATCTTTAGCCATTAAAGTGATGTATGCCAAAATAAATTATTATTTTACCCCAACTTGTAATAAATGGCATGATAACACTTTTAAGTATGATGAATTTAACGTCATCAATAATAATAATAATAATAATAATAATAATAATAATAATAATAATAATAATAATAATAATAATAATAATAATAATAATATTCCATTGTTCATTTCAATTTGTAGTCGTGATAGTAGATAATAAATAAATAAACTCATCATTATAAGTGCGTCAACATGTCCATTAAACTCAGTGTTTTTGGGGGTGGGGGAGAGTTAAAACCTAGAGAAGACACATACTCGTGTTTTAGAATATGTTGACAAACTAATTAGCTCAATAAATAAAACCTAGTAATGAGGTTTTTGCAGAATACTCGTTATACGTAGAAAAATTCAATTAAGTCCTATATAAAAAGGAAACTTTGGATTTAGCTAATGTCAATTTTGACCCTTAAAATAAAACCAATCTCAAAATACAATATGAATGTCAATAATCTAGGTGTCCACTTGTTTTTCAATGTACTCCATACAACACAAGGATAATCTAAATCAATAAAACAAAAAACTCGGTCATACTTGTTGCAAAATATGTTAACAAATTTTAACTAAAACTTTGAGGAAAAAGTGAACTATTGAAGATAATAAGATTCTACCCAACACAAAAAGAAGAAAAAGATAAAGGAATTGAAATTCGTAAACTAAAAATATGCACTAAATAAATTAATAACAAAAACTTGACATGAAAAAAAAGTTAGCTTGCTGGTTGAGGAGTCCTTTCTTGAAGGTATCTACACTTGATTGCAGGTTCAAATCCCACCAAAGTCACATGGGCATTACTTTGAGAGGTATTAACTGTGTACCTAGTAAAGGTTCTTGGAAGAGGAAGGATGGGTTGGTTGGTATATGCATGAATTAAAAAAATTTTCCCTCGTATATTTTATTTATTTAATTATTTTTGGCCAACATCGCAACGATTATATGTTGTTGCCTTCTAATTGTAAAGGTAATATCTTTAAGATTGTTGCTAAAAGTGGCACGGTAGCAGACTGTTGCCTTTGTAAAACCGTTGCCTAAGGTACATTTTAGGTTTATCTTTAGAAATCGTTGCCTATTATGCAAGAACTGTTGCCTTAAGAAAAAGGCAACGGAGGTAAATGCAACGCACTAGGTCTGTTGCCTTAGACACAAGGCAACAGTTTTTGATATTTGACAACAGTTTTTGAATATTATCTTTGGTGCTTTTTGTTGTAGTGACAAGAGCATCCCTGATTTGCTTTGCGGTGTCGCAATCGGCTATACGGTTGTATTCGTCGAGGCCAAGACCACAATGCAAGATCTTGATGGCTTTGACATTCTTTTCGAGTTTACCAAGATCTACGTCGTCGTATTGATCTTCCGGCTTTGGGACAAGAACACCTTCACCATTTGGCACGGAGGGAAGGAATAGAGGACCACAGACTATGATCCTCCACGATTGGTAATTCTCGGCTTTGATGTAGATCTCCATACGAGCCTTCCACCAGTTATAGTGGTCACCATTGAACAAAGGGGGTCGAGAAGTGGAATTTCCCTCATGTGTTTGAAGTGGTGCACTCATGGCAAGGGTCTCTTAAAGGGTTTAGCTTTTTGTGTGAGAACCTACTCTGATACCAATTGTTAGAATACACTAGCCTAAACACAAGAAGGGGGAGTTGAATTGTGTTGGTAATTTCGCCTAATTTTTGCTTAATGAACAGATGGACCAACCTATGGAACTGAGGTCTTTAGGTTGTTCCCTCTAACAGAGATTAAGTGCGGAAGCTAGATAATTAAGCAATAAATAACACAATGCGTTTTATACGTGAAGAACCACCCAAGGCTCCTTTGGGTGTAAAAACCAAAACCTACTCTCTCTAGTTTGATTTCAACAACTACTTGTTGTATTTTCGAGCCAAATCATTGTACAAGCTCATTCCTAACTTGCTACAATCACGGCTTTAAACCTCAGCTGCCAAGTCCACCTAACTCTATCAAACAAGCAGCTAGGCACAACTTCACTCAAGTTGTCAAGAACACAACTTCCCTACAAGTTGCCAAGACTCACAAGCCAACACTCGGCCTTGACCAAATATACAAGTTATCACTAGCTCAAAAGATTTGTCTAAGCAATTAAGTAACACAACCTTTTTGGTGTTCTAAGATAAGCAAGTAAGGTTACAATATTTTCCTAAGTGTTGAGACTAAATGAGAGTGGAACTGACTGAGAAACAGATTTTGGGCTTTGTTCCTTTGGATATGTATGAAGGAAATTGATGAGCAAAGTGAAGAAGAGGTTTTTGTGTAAAAACGATTTTGATAAAATCTGAATATCCTCTCTTAACTCTTGCAATAGCTGAACTCAACTCTTATATAGAGAGAGTTTGAAGCCCTTTGCTTAGTGGTTAAGGGTTCGAAAATATCTCAAGTCAAGAGGCTCCAATATGTCAAGCCAATGCACATGTTTTCTTTTGCAATTGAAAACCTTAAAACTGAGTCAAAGAGGTACAAGGAGCCTCCTTGTTGTCTCAGAAAACATGACAGCCAAATCCCAAGGAAAACCTTGCTTGTTTGACAATTTAGTGCACAAAGTTCTAAAAAGCAAATTCTCTTTTTGAGCACAACATGCTTTTGTAAATCAGAATTCTCTTTTGTTTCATACCAGGTTTAGAAGGTTCTTTAGCACAACGAAAGATCTCTTGGATAATAGTAGTGTATTAAGCAATGTCGAAGATAATTTATTTTCGAAATTCATTTTGTAAATTATGGACTGAATATGGGACCTGACCGTGGGACCTGGGTTCTAGCTCAGGTTCCTAATTCATTTTTGCCTTCAATTAATTTCGCCCATTAGTTTCTTTTAGTTCCAACTCTATTAAATTAATTCTCAACTTAATAACATGAATCTAAAATAGAATATACCAATCTTCTATCTCCATCTTCATGTACCAAATGTGATCATCTTCTTGAGCTTTCCTTCTCGTTGAGTGTAGCGAGTAATATTACAATTAGAATTAAGGCATTATTAAATTAATTAGCATAAGTATTATTAGTTTTCATCATCATCAAAACATCATAGGGTCCAACACCGTCTTACATAAGTTTTTGTGTAAATGAATATGTTAAACTTATTATATTCTATGTTCTTTTGAAAAAAGAATTTACCTATAGCAAATTGTTTTTTACTAAATGATTCAACCTTAATGATGGGAAAATGTGGGGGGTATAATGGGTATTCACTTGTTCAAATGCTTCCATTTGTAGAAGATGAAAAGTTCCGCTGGGACAGATAAAGTATGATAAGTCATTTAAAAACAATTGACACTTAATGAGCATATAGATTAGTGATAATATTAAACCATTATTAGCTTAGTAGCTTTGCCCCGTAAGATGTATCTGTTGAATGCTATGTGCTTGTAATTATTAGTTTTTATCCATAAGATCATAAGGATACACAGATAATAATTGAGTATTATAGAAGATGTAATATTTTTCTAGGACATATGAAATGAAAGTATTAGGAATTCAACTAATTTGAAAATGATAGATCGAGACATAATGAGCATATAGATTAGTGATACTATTAAAATAAATCATCATATTGAATATTTGATGATACATTTCGTACCTTGCTAAAAAATCGATCCATGTAAATTACTATAATTCTATAATTCAATTATCATTAATTTATTATATAAATATAATAAATTAATGATAATTGAAAATTAAATATTTTTAAATTCAAAATTATTCTAATAAAATAGAAATATATGTTTTTAAAATTGATATACTGGTTTAGTAGCTTTTACTCGTGTGATGTATGTGTTGAATACTATACGCTTGAATTATTATTTTTTATCCCTAAGGATACACCAATAATAATTGAGTAGTATTTAATGTATTACTGTCTCATTTAATTATTAGATTTTACTTTTTACAAGATATAATATTGTATTGTTCCTAATTTTACGAGATATAGAAAAAAAGATAATTATCTACACAAAGGAGAGAGAAGATACTAAACATTACAAAATGGGTACTTTAGTCTCTCCGTTCCCACAATACTTTAACATTTATTTTTTGAAAGTCAAAGTTCACAATCTTTGGCCATTAATTTGCGAAAAAATGATGATTTACAATTAACAATAATATTTTGAGATTCATTTTAAATAGTGTATCACAAAATCGTGCTTTTATAATTTACACTATATTCACTATTATAATTATTTGTTAAGATAATTTTGGGACATAGAGGGAGTATTATTTGTGACATACTATATTAAATTACCCGAAACAACCCGAAGTCCGAATTAACTCGACTGAAAACGACCCGAAATCCGAACTAACCCGTAACCCAAGCCAACTGAAACCCGAGTAACCCTATCCGAGTCAACCCGAAATCCAATACTAGCGGGGAACCGTTTCAACCCGGCTTGACCCGACCCGACGCGACAAACTTGAAACCCAAAATTATCCGAATCTGACATGACCCGACCCAAAACCTACCTGACCCGCTCGATTGCCACCTCTATGTTCAAGGATTACAATGACTTTTCCCTGATAACAAAGTGATTGAGTGACATTTTTGCACAGTTTGAATTTCCAAAAGTAGCTGAATCAAGAGTGTATATGATGGCTAAATTCACTATGAGGTCATGATAGATTGATTTCTTTGGGATGAAATGTAACACATATTATGAAGTGCTTATGATAGGTGTTGATGTGCCATTAGAAGATGGCTTAACATTAGATTGCTGATGCCTAAATCGACCCTCCGGGCCTGAAAATTTATCCTAGTAAATAGTAAGGTTAGGGTTTGAGAGAGGAAGAGTAGAGGCAAAAGAGAGAGACTAGGATTTTGAGCTTATTATTGTACTTCAAATGGAAAATTACGGACTTCAAATGGAAAATTACGAAAATATTGAAGTAAAAACTATCCTAGTAAGGCTAGGATTTTGAGGGGCTAGCGTTAGTCGCGACATTGTGATTGAAAGTGATAATTTAGCCTTGATTAATAAATTACGAAAGGGTGATAAACCTATTTTGTTGGTAGGTAATGTTTTAGCGGAGATTTATAAAGTAGCTCATTTATTTTCTAGTCTTAGTTGGAGTCATGTCAGGAGAGATGGAAACAATGCGGCTCACTTCATGGCGCATTTGGATTCCAATTCTTTTTCAACTAGAGTTTGGATTAAGAGAGGGCCAAAAAGATTGTTAGATGTAATTACTTCAGACCATTGTAACTCTTTCCTTGAGTAATAAATTGACTCAGTTTCTCAACAAAAAAAAAAAGAAAAGAGGGGATAATTTTTTTACTTTTAGAAACCAAAGAATCGTTTCCGGAGGATTTTATTTGTACGAAAACCTGTGCAAGGCTACCAAAAACCAAATTGCAGAGAGAGAGAGGCATAGGAACGAGATAAAAAGCATTCACATATTGAACAACGTTCATTCTTTTATGGCATAAAATATCTCAACAAGAAGGTTGTCTAAGTGGTTTTTTTCGTCTTCCACTTTCTCCAATAATTTTATTGCTTATTTCAATCTAATTTACACTCTTGCATGTCTCTTATTGATTTACAATTGCAGAATTTAGAGGGAGGAAGAGAGATAAAATTAGAAAGTATTGTAAATGCTAATTGATAATTCCAGCATCCAAACATATTTTTTCTTTTAAATTACTTTTTAAAAGAAGTTATAACTTACGAAGTAAACAAAATCGTCTTTAAAAAACTTTTGTGTTAAACGAAAAAAAGCAAAAGTGATTATAATCATTGTAACTGAAAACGACATAAATGATTCCAAATACTACTTTATTCCATTACCCTCTTAATCATTATCCTCAATCTAAAAATGTCCCTGATAGTAATCTATGCATCTAGAAAACGAGCGCAACGACTTTATGCGCTATGTGCACACCATATTCTTTTTGAGTTTGTGGTGCAAACTTATCAATTAATAGAATAATATCACTCTTAAGTCTTAACTACTCATGGAGTAAGAAAGATGTGGCTTAAAGATTAGAAAAATACGTGTGCCACAGTCTAATAGTAATTTCTGTTTCTTTTTTTTGGAAAACTACGGTCTAATATTTTATTAAATACACTATAACCTAATAAGTTTTTTTCTTTTAATAAACAACAACCTTTTAAGACACTACCAAGTGGCTCTTTCCATCTATTTTTTAACACAATGAGACCATTATTACCTCCTCTTCAACCCGACTTTAATTTTCTTCCACCACAGTTATATCTTAATCATTTCTCATTTGAATTGAAGTTTAAAGTTTCAAATTGAAATTTCAGAACCCTACCCCACCACTATGCTCACTACGTGATAGAATAACTAGATTGCATATTTTCTTTCATTAGCAATTGTTTTTATTGCTTTCTCCTCTTCCGAGAAGAACTCAACAATATGTCGAATTATCACCTATCATATTAATTATATCCGAATTTCAGATAGTAGTAGCTAATGTATATGCGAAAGTTCTGATACCAAATTGATCAATATTTATATGCATAATTGAGTTCTCAATAAGGTTGCATTTAATAGTAATAAATGTAATTTCAAACCAAATTACATGAAGAATAATAAAAAAAGAATTAATATAAATATATAAAGTTGATCTAAGTAGTAATAAATAGTCATAATTGCATGAGTGATTAAAAAGAAATTAAAACTAGTTTCATTACATTTTAATAAAAATAGGTAACATAAGTATTATATTTATTACCGTCAAAAAACAATATTATATATTCACTAAAAAAGTAATTTATTTGTTAAATGTGTTCTTTATATATATGGAAAATTTTCATTTTGATATGATTAAATTATTTTTTATATTGATGCTAATAACGGAGGATGATGAACAAGAACCCTGCATCGCACGGGCACAAAATCTGTGTATATTAATAATAAAGATAGGTTCTTGATAATAAAGATACATTATTCTTAATAACAAACTCATAGCAAGAATCACCAAACAAATTAACTAAGAATCTGAAAAGACGCAATTTTGTCACCAAGGGCTAGGGTATTCACCATCAAAGGTAAGAGACTAAAATTCACCGATGAATTGTACACACAAAAAATTGAATTCTCATTCATAAATCTCAATAATCAATTGTATATCTTACAATGAGTATGTGTGTCATAAATATAGGCAAAATAAATATAAAACCTAATCCTAATCTTAGTAGTAAACCAAATCCCATTAAAATTAAGAAACTAAACTAATTGAAATTAGGATATATATTAACAACCTAAATTACTGAATTTAACACATATAATGTAATTAAATCAGTTGTAGACACGCCCTACGGAATTAGAAACCATCTAGGAAAAAATAACTAAGGCCTTGTTTGATTTGATGCAAGATAACATGGAAAGTGTAAGTCCCATAGATGTTGATCAAGTTTCATTGTTTGGTTTCTCATCAACTTACTTGGAGTTACAACTTTCCTATGCTACTTACTCCCATGTAATATGAGTTGCTTACCATGCTTCTCCCACTAAGATACACTTTTGCTTATCATGGGAGAGCTGCAACAGCAAAGGACTTGAAGATGACAGAGTACTTTCTATCTAGTCTTAACTACTATGGTTACTTAGTGCTAGATGTGTATTTAGTGAAACTGGTAGAGCTGATCTCAGGCATGTTATTGTAAGCATAACTTGCAGGTAGATGATTGTGGTTTCATGTTCAAAGGCCCTTTCTCGAAGGTAAGTTGAGTATGAGCTATGATGTCTTTGTAGCTGGTTAGTGTGTGGTTCAATCCACTGATTGCCTGTTGTGTTTTTTGTTTGTTTTGGAGAGTTGGAGCTTAAACTGTAACATCTCTCGGAAAGTAATGAAATTATATTTACATTCCAAAATAAAAATGATAATCCCAATATAAAATATTAGGGTTAATATTTTCATTTTGCATTGCTTCCAAGGAAATCAATTTTATCAATCAAACAGGATAACTTCCAAGAATCTTCAATTACATATGTAACTTTCATTTTCATGGATTTACATCAGTTTGGTCTAGTGAATCAAATGAGGCCTATGATTTACTCGTTGCCTTGGGGTTCCAGACATCTAATCCTTTACTTCAAACTCATTTGACGGGCCCGTTCGGGATGATTTTGAGTTTTTAGTTTTGGAGTTTTTTTAAAAGTTAAAAACAAAAACCACAATTTATGGTTTTCAGTAGTTAGTTTCGAAAGTAAAGCAGACAACTATAAGGCGAAAAAAAATTCAGCTCCAAATAAAAATTCTTTAAGGAGATAAAAATATTTTAGAACAAAAAACTTGCAACTCGCAACCACTCCGAGTGATTATATCATTAGGTTATTAATTAGCAATAACTTAAAATATCACAATTGTATATCTTGATCTCAACTTTTCACAAAAAGTTTAAATCATCACGCTTTGTCGTACGAGTGAGTTACCAACAACATACGAATAACTGTCAAAACTATCAAGACTGGGGGATTATTCGTAATGAATGTGATCATATAATAAGAGTTTCAAAGTCAACCTTGCATGAACACTTCATGTGATCATCATCACCATAATATTCTCCATGAACGATTATAATAGAAGTAATATAATATGTTCTTTTAATCTACCAAAAAAAGCTACCATTGTTGTTCTTTAATAGCCAAGTAGAGTAATCAAGACCGTTCACAACATAAGTGTGGTAGTACATGTGATTCTTAGTAAAGTTTGGTCATAATGCACCTTCATCATTCTTCTCTTCTTTGAAAAGAATTGTCCTCAAGTTTGGACGAACAATAATCTTTTCTTCAATCTAGTCTCTATAATCATTCTTGGGAGCACCATAAAATTTATGGAGAAATATTCATAGACCATAAGCCTTCATCTTTTAATCTTCTTGAAAGATACTCATAGAATTCACGATCACAAGGTACTTCATCAAATAGAGGAGGTTGGGTGAGATCTAACACTAGCATGATCACTTCTTCCTAAAAGACAATGAACTACCTCTTCTTCAATTCGGTTTGATCAAAGATATATTCTTGGAGATTAATTTTATCATCTATTCATATTGCAAATCATTAACAAGAACAAGATCTTTAAAGGAACGGTCAAAATTTGACTCTTGAGCTAATCCTTCATCAAATAATATCTCTTCTTTTTAGCCATCTTGTTGTTGTTGTTGTCGCTCAAGATCGGAACTTTCTTTCTTTTCTAGTTTCTTTGCGCTACTTTCGACATTGACACAACTTTTTCTTGAAACTCTCCCATGTATTTACTCTCATAAAACCGACGAGCAAAAATTCTCCTCTCCTAAAAGTGAAAACCGCCGCTACTGTTGCAAAACCTCTTTTTTCTTTCTTTTTTTCTCACCCAAAACCTCCTAATTTTTTCTGATGGAGGCACCTCTACGCTACATACGCCTGGAAAAAAAGTCGGGAAAACAATTTTGAATTTTGATAACCTAGCGTACAATGCAGCAACTCATCGTCACCAACACCTTATTTATGACGTATGTGGCTCTAATTTCCATGGAGAACCACCTACACTTCAATGTGTGGCATCGGATGCGCCTCCCTAATCCTTTTTCATTTATTTCGCCCTTGTGCAACCTTCGACACACGACTATGGAGTACTGAGAGGGACATGAGGTGGGTGGTGTTGGTTCTTGTTTTAGAGGCGGCAGAGTTAGACAGTGTACGACGGCGATCGATGGCCTGTTGCGGCTGCGTCTCACAGGTTATTCTCTCGACAAAAAATAATTAAGTTGCAAATTTGAGGTTACGTTAGAAAAGAAATATGACAAGTTTATATATACGTCTAAAATTCCAACTATTGTTAACCAAATAAGGATTTTTTTGAAAAAACGACTAAACGTCATATATATTCAAAGACCACAAGGAATTCGAGAATCAAGAAAAATGAATGTCGAAATGTTGTCGGAGCTACCCTAGACAATGTGTTTTGCTGTGTTAGCATGTTATGTTTCATTAATTATATATCAATTATAGTTGGTCTAATTTGCTTTTCCTTGTACTTCAGATACTCCTTTCACAACTTCTCTAACACAAAGTAGCACTAATTACATGATCCATCTTTAAATCAGGTGACCTGTTGGCCACAGAGTCAAACAAAATACGACACAACATACATGACAAAAATCTCTTGAGCTCATCACTGCCTTCAACCATGTGCTTCATTAGTTCAACTAATTTATTTAGCCTTTGCTTCAAAGTTTCATCTCAGTACTCCTCTTTTTCCTTCATCTTTTTCTACCCATCTTTAGGAAAGAAGAAAACATCGTGGACATCTTCCTCACTAATGGTAAAGTCAGTTGTTAGGCTGACATGCAGCCTATGGCTAGACGGATCAAACCTCTCAACTAACCACGGAAATAACCTACATGATGTCTCTGTTAACCTAAGTGTCAAAAGACCTCCAATTTTATCTCCTTGACATTATCTTTTTGTTTTACATGAACTCATCAATAAGCTATTTAAGTGAACCACATAGACAATAATTTGTATACATGGCCTACAAAATAATGTGACTTTAATAAATTTTAAGTGAAGTATGAAAATGAATATCAAATAAGTAGAATCACCACATAAAAATGCAAAAGAAACTAGTGCTATCTATTTCCCATTGAACGCCAAATTGACAAGTTTATTTCTCCATGTATACTAAGTCATAAAATACAAATATAACATGATTAACCATTCAATAATCAAACAATCAACGTATTGACAGATGGGTTTACCACTAAAGAGCAGAACAAGTTATTCAACCCAACCATAAGCCCAATACAGGTTCTTAAATAAGGAAATGACTACAATAACTATCTGTAAGAACCCTCGCTTTTCCATGCTGTTTGAATATTTAGTTGGAATTAGTGGTTCTTGAAAAAGAGATGATGATTAAAATGATTATAGCATGATTGGGGAATTAACAAGCAAATAGTGAAGTCGCACACCAATGGCTTTTTTAGTTATTTTAATTGAAGTAAAAAAACAAATATAAACAAAATAATATTAAAATATGCAAAGCCCGAATTATATGCTAATATGCTAATTTAATATCCTAATCATGAAAAGATGCAATATTTACACTAAACATGCATTAATCTAGAATTAAAATTATTAAGACATGCAAATCAATTATCTAGACATGAATTTGATTAATAACAAATTATCTAAGCATGCCAGAATAACTAAAAATATTAAAAAAATGAAAACATGCTATATAAATTAACCATAATCATAATCAAAGTAAAACATGATTTGAAAAAGAGTTTTGAAAGATTGAGGAAATTATTGCCTCAGGTTAACTTTTTGCTGTACTAGAATTGCATGTCAATTGCACTTGTATTTGCCTTGTTCTTGAGTATGAAGTTGCACTTGAATGGTGGTTGAAGAATGCTTGAATGATTTGATTTGATTAGGGTTGTATGAGAGAGAGGAGAGAGAGATTAGGGTTCCCTTGAGTGGAATCCCGTAATAATGAGTTCCCAATCCCTAAAACTGAATTTAGTGGGGTATTTATATGGAATGGGCAGAAGAAAATATGAAATTTGGGTTCCCGCGCAAAATCAATGCTCAGCGGCCACACGAAGCGCCGTTGGGGCTCCAACGGCCCCCGATAATGCCGCATTAATCACGGCTTCTGCTCCCATGAAAATGCTGCTGGAGCGGTCATTTGAGCTCCGATTAACTTGATTTTTGTGCGTTGGATTCCTTGTTCAAAAGGATTTCTTTGGACATATTGGCCCTGTTTGACAAATGGCTGGTGATATTGGCTGTTGGTAGGCCTGACAATGGGTCGGATTCGGATCCGGTGGAGCATCAACCGCATCCACCCATTTAATTTTTCAGCTCTACCCTACCATCCATCACCTGCGAAACATTCCACCCGCAAAATATTCCACCCGCATCCAATCCATCCATCATCCACGGATAAACGGGTGGATCGGGTGGTTAACGGGTGAAACTAGTAGCAAATTCATATTGAACTCAGCTCATTATAATGAAGTCTACGGCAACATGTTTTTAATATCTCTATCATCTCTATATATCCACCAATAATGTAGGGAAAAAAAACAAAATATTATCATTGATACTCAGAATAAAAGAAAAATGTACAAGACTTCCCAGATACTAACTCTTCTGAGTACTATCATATTGGCATACCAATACCTTTTGATAGATTAATTAACTAAGGAAGCAACTCAACACAAAATAAATATAGCCTTTGGCAAGCCAAGGAAGGAGACAAAGCTAGAAAGCCTAGAAGGGAAGGGTTAGGAGAAAACTTGGAAAAAAAAAAGTTTTTATCTTTTTACTTTTTTAGGACTAACTTTTATTCTTTATATGTATTAAATATGGTAAACAGGTGATGGGTGGATTTACGGGTCGGATTCGCGGGTGACAAATCATCACCCTAATTCCACCCGACCCACCACCCGATCCACCCGTCACCCGCTAATTCACCCATTTAATCGGGTTTTCATCCATTTATTTGGATCGGGTGGAGCGGGTATCCATGGATGTGGGTGACATTAACGGGCCTAGCTGTTGGCTGATGGCTGATGGTTTATGGCTGGTGCAATTCGCTGTTTTGACCAATTGATAACATTGGCTGTTTGTAAAATCACGTTTGGTAAAATCAGCTGTTTATCATTAACTGGTGAGTGTAAAATTACCTATATGGACATGAATGTTTTTTAGTATCACATTCATTAGTCTTTTAAATATTTTGATTTGTGATCTTACTACATTACTATTTTTTATTCTTTAAAAGTTACTAACATATTTTCTAAAAGAATATAAATCATTCACACTCTAAAAAGTATTAGCTAGTAGTAATACAAAAATATAAAAATAGCTACTAGAATTTGATATAAGAAGAAAAAGCAAAAAAGGTTACTTTGAGGTGAATGGCAAATTAAATAATTTCGTTGAATTGTTGGGAAAACTTGTGATTTGGCAAGACCAATACTCCACCATCCAATATGAAAATCTAGTCTCCCTGGCTGGTGAAAAGTTGGTTGGTGGAATCGCAAAAGCCAGTCCCACCAACCAGCATCCAAACACATTTTTTGGATCGTAGACCAGTCAACTATTCAAAAATCCCACCAGCCATCCTAACAACTGACATCCAAACACTCCCATTGTGCGACATATATCAAAAGTATCCCATGAGTTATGGCCCGAACACTAGAAATGTGTCCGTTTCAGCGGATTAATTAATTATCGGATCATATCTTTTGTTTTTAATGGGATTTTGGCCCACAATACATCATTTGAAAGCTATTTCAAAGGGAAATACAATCATAGTGGGCTCATAGTCCAATTGATCCTTGTATGGCTAAAAATAAGTCTTGAACTGTGATATGCGGGTATGAGAACATCGTATTTAGCCCATAACTTCATTAAATCATAGCTTTTGACTCCAGCGTCCATTTGGGACAAATGAGATGGCGTTGAAAATTTTATGAAAAGGGATATTTATGGATATGGAAATTAATGAGATCCTGAGCGAGGATAGATAAAGGGTTTCAAATGAGCACAATTACGTCGAACATTGACATTCGTTTCTTTAACATGATTATGGGTTATCATCATTGGGTGCTACGTCAGGGGGGACACATTTGGGTGTCTATAGAAGCTCCCACTTTGGCTGAACTTGTGAAAGCGACGGTCAAAGTATTTGCTTAAAAATGCCTGCAATTGAAAAGTATTGTGTTAGTAAAATATGATAAAAGTTAATCTTGACCGCTGAGGTCAGGGTAACCTGCTTGGCTGATGCAGACGTGGTGCTAACTTTGATAGCACATCATCGAAGAGCCTTCGTCGCTCCCGTGTTTTGCTGATGCACACGTGGTGCTAATATTAATAGCCTATCGTCGAAGAGCCTTCGTCGCTCCCGTGCTTTGTTGGTGCCTTGCTTTGGAACCTGCATGTTAGTTCAACCAAATAGGAAGACGTAGAGGGTGTGAGGATATTATGGGAAGGACCCAAAAGGACGGGCCTTACTCAATGCAACTGGACGGACCTTACTCAATGCAACGGGTAGGACCCAAAAGGAATGTTAGAGAACAGACTCCAAACACTCAGACTTAAGCACATTCAATGCTATATGTGTGTGCGCTATGAAAGGGGCTCGGAGGCAAAAAATTGCTTAATAAGTGCAAATGAATGAAATGACACTCAAAGTGTGCATATGCAATGCTAACTAGGCCTATAGCTCCATGCAACCTAGTTATGAATGATGATGCATGTGACTCAATAGTAATGACATATGCAATGCATTGTAGATTGGACTCCGAGGGATAAACGACATATTTCATTTTATTTGCAAAAGGATCTTTGTATCCAAAAGTGTCCCTCTTAAGCCATCAGATGTATGTGTGATTGGTGCCTTTGAGGCAAGGCCGAAGCCCAAAGTTTACTGGTTGGATCGTAAAGCGAGCAAGCTTATGCGAGTGAGATTTCGAGTATTCAAACAACTTTCGCCAATAATAGGAGGAATTGAAGCCCCCAATATGCATAATGTGACTCCATGAAAAACTCCATGTAGATGCCATGAGTGATGGATGGTTGATTAAAGTTAATGATCCAAGAAAAAGATGGCAACAGAAGCCACAAACTATGGGTAGAGAGTCGATGTAAAATGGAGAATTCCTAGGATAGAGGTATGGGATTATGAAAGAACTTGGACTTGATGCAAAAAGGTTTAAAATAAGGAAATTTTGTGAGATAGAGAGCAGTGTAGGGGAGAAAATACGAATCCAAGTCTTGGGCTCTAAAAGGGTAAAATCACGGAAACTTGATACCCTTAGAATTTTGAGTTGCCATTGATGACGTGATATTATTGAGTTAGGACCTTTAGTGAATTCCATGAATAATCTTTTTCTTGGAAGAAAATAAGTTTCTTGAAATTTTGAACCTCGCAAATGGGTCTTGTAATTGAGAAAAATTAGAGTATAGTTGGGCCTCAAAGAGGTTACCCACGTATCCACAGAGGAATCAGGCCAAAACGTAGTTCGAGGACCTTTGATTTTTAGTGCCCTAGCTAACTTTTTCATGGATCATTGTCTTGGATGATCGACCCAGCGGGCTTGCCATTTTTGCCTAAGTCACTGAATCAATAAACTTAGTGGGCTGTTAAATGATTATGCCCTAACTTTTACTTAAGTCGCCCTTTTGGATTTTCAACCTATCGGGCTCTTATTTTTATGGTGCACACACACCGTTCAAGATTCATACCTCTAAGAGGTCTTTTGGGTTATAATGTTAGGCCAAGGTATGAGTTTCCCAAGAATGGATAATAAGGCTCAAATTCCCTTAAAAGCCCTATTGTGCTAGGTGTTATTTGATATTTTGGGGCAAGGAAACTCTATTGATATTTGGTGCTCTGTTGATGCATTTGGAACTTTTTTTTCTCTCTTTTGAATTTAAGACAATTGCTTCTCTTCTTTTTTTTCTACTTTTTTTTAACTCTTTTGGAGTTTCTCTCTCTTAAGATTTTGGTGACACTTTAGAAATTGTTGCACACTTCGCATACCCCGGGTTAGGATAATATGGTTCAAGAAAGAACGTGACTTGTGTTTGATGGCTCAAATGAGCTCCAAGTGGTAATTTTCATTGTGTGTGAAAGGATAATAATAAAGGGTGCCAAATAAATGCCTAATGTCCTCGATATGACTTAAAGGATTCGTGTCCCTTTTTTGTATTATTTTATTACTCTTTTTTTTAGGTCCCTTTTTCAATAATTAAGGTCATTTGCATTGATCAAGTTTGGCAACTCAGATTCTTGGTGTGTTGGATTCCTTGTTCAAAAGCTTTCTTTGGACATATTGTGGGATCATATATCATAAATATCCCATGAGTTATGGCCCGAATACTAGAGAGGTGTCCGTTTCAACGCATTAATCAATTATCGGATCATATCTCTTTCGTTTCTAATGGGATTTTGGCCCACAATACATCATTTGAAAGCTATTTCAAAGGGGAATACGATACTAGTGGGCTCATAGTCCAATTTGATCCTTTCGTGGGTAAAAATCAGTCTTGAACCGTGATATACGGGTATGAGAACTTCGTATTTAGCCCATAACTTCATTAAATCATACTTTTGACTCCGGCGTCTGTTTGGGACAAATGAGATAGTGTTGGAAAGCTTATGAAAAGGGAAATTTGTGGATATGGAAATTAGTGAGATGCTTAGGGATGATGGATAAAGGGTTTCAAATGAGCACAATTACGTCGAGCATTGACATTCGTTTTTTTAACATGGTTATGGGTTATCATCGTTGCACGCTACGTCAGGGGGAGCACATTTGGGTGTCTACACTATTATACTATAACTATCATACAATGTAAGCAAATCAAATTACGTAGCAAATTAAAAAGACTACATACGCTATCTTAGTAGACAGTGTTACTTGTTTGCGTTTGTTCTTGTAAGAAACCACCAGCTTCCTAGATGTAGCTAGAAGCTTTTTGAGCTGCATTTAAATTTTCCTGTATTTAATTACACAAGCCAGCAAATATTCATGTGTATAATGGCATTTATGCAAGATAGTGGGAATGTCCCATTAAATGGCTTTCAAAAGAGTTTGCTCCGCTATTAGATCAGTAATGGTTGATTTGTTTTTACTGCTACTTTATGGCTTGTGATCTCCTAGTTGGAGGATGAATTATATATTGCCCCCTTTGCCGAAAAAATATGAGAGAGCGAAAAATCAAATTTGAAAGTGCAATGTCACAAAAAAGCTCCCATTACTATTTTCTCCATGTAGTATTTCAACTACCATATATATATATATATATATATATATATATATATATATATATATATATATACACATTTCCAGGGTTAGACATCAAATATTGGAATGCAACGGGCTTGCGCAAGGTTGCTAGTCTCATTGGGAGGTCTATGATGGTTGATAAAAACACTGAACTTAAGGTTGGGATATATTTTGCGCGTGTTTTAATTGAAGTGGACATTGAATCTGAGTTTCTAGATACGGTCCATTTTAAGAATGAAAGGGGTAACGTGGTTGAACAAATTGTTGATTATGATTGGAAGCCAACAGTTTGTGCTTTCTGACATCAATATGTACATATAGAAGAAAATTGCAGGAAAAAGCAAGTATTGGGGGGTACTCACAGAGAAGCTGTACCTGTACAGCCTGTAGTAACCACTCGAGTCAAGGAACCCAGAAGGATTGTACAGCCGTACAAAAACCTTGAATGGCAGCCTGCAGGGAGAGGAGGGGGAATGCAATGGGGTAGACAGACTGGGGGAAGAGGAAGGATTGACAGGCAGAATGTTGGTCAACAGAGGCAACAAGAAGAGGTAGTAAGGCCTAAGCTTGCACAGCATAGGGAGACAGTGGAAGTGACTCCTCTTCATAACTCTTTTGCTACACTTAATAATGAAGAAGAAGTTGCTGCAAGTATGGAGATACAGTAGGGAGGGGAAAACATCATACCCCCAGATGGTCATGGATAGCTTACTCATTTGGAATGTAAGAGGCCTCAATGGGCCTAATAAGCAAAAAGAGGTTTTCTGTTTTGCAAAAAGAATAAATTTGGTTTTGTGGCCTTTGTTGAGACCAAAATTATGAACTGACCAACCTCTCTCAAAAGAGGGTGAAAAGGAGTATTTATAGAGTTAGGGGACGGAATTAGGGGCTTAGGGTTTCAAACCCAGCGACGAAACTCGGCCCAGCCAAAAAACAGGCCCAGCGGCGACACGGAAGGCAGCTGGGGCCAGCGGCTACCGCTGGGGCTCAGCGGCAGTGCCGCTGAGGCTCCGCGGCATGCCGCTGAGGCTCAGCGGGCCCCCGCTGTAACGTGTGTGCCGTCGGACTGACAGCGTCAGCCGCTGGGCCCGGATGCGCGCGCGTGCCTAGGGTTTTTTGGCTTTTTATGCTCAGTAAATTATGAAATTGCCTTTGGGCTGACCTAGGGGGTCGGGATTGAGCGGTTTTGACCCAAATCTTCGAGACGCGATATCTCTTGATCCGGGAGCCTGATTGAGTCAAGGTCAAAGGCGTTGGAATCCTTATAACAAGGGCTATCCAAAGACTGAGGTTTCAAGGAATTTGGTCTAGATTTCCGAGAAATTTCCTTTTCTACTTACGTCCATGTTAATCCATTACCATCATCATCGGGCGTTGCGGTGCCAAGGGATGAGATTCGATTAGGGTGTCTACAGAAGCGCCCACTTTGGTCGAGCTTGTGAAAGCGAAGGTGAAAATATTTGCTAAAAATGCCTGCAGTTTTTTGTTGTTTTTTTTTTTTGTTTCAAAATGCTTTATGTTAGAAAGAAAGAAGGAGTAGACTCCTGACTGCCTGTGGTCAGGGTTACCTGCTTTGCGGGTGCCAACATGACGCTAATTTTAATAGCCTCAACATCGAAGAGCGTTGCGTAGCTCTGCTTTGCGGGTGCCAACGTGACGCTAATTTTATAGCCTCAACAACGAAGAGCGTTGTGTAGCTCTGCTTCAGTGATACATATTTGCTGGAAAATTGTGCCTGCAAAAAATTGAATAAAGTGCCTTTGCGTGCAAAAATTAGATGGGATGCATGTGCCTGCGAAAATAGATGATACTGGGTCCCTAGGATAGGAAACCAAGTTGTGGGGGCAAAAAAGTCATTTTGGGTGACATGCCCGAATCTCCTGGTCTTCTAACGGTCGAGAAATGCAATCCCGCACGGAATTTGAACTTGCGGGCCCGCTCGGTGAGAGGCGGATGAGAAAAGAGGTTCAGCGGCCATGCGCAGGGCCGCCGAGCCCTGGGCGACCTTATCGGGCCTGCTCAGCGGCTCATATGACAGTGCGGGGGTGTCGAGAGGGGTCGGGCGGCCTGGCAGCTCTTCCGCCGGGGCCAGTGTCGCTGAGCCTGGGCAGGCTTGAACCGAGCCACGTCCGGTTCAGAGGCGCGAATGGGGTTTAATTTTGGGGAGAGCCGAATTTAGGGTCATTTCTTCCCCAAAAATTCGACACTCTCTCTCTCTCTCTCCCTCCATTGTTGTCGAAACTTCATTTCTTGCTAAAAATTGCTCAAATTCGCTCCTTTTTGCTTGCATTCGCTTGCTTTTGCATAATCTTTGCATAATTTGAAGTTTATTTGTGATTTCTCACAAATTTGGGGTGAGTTTGAGAGTGGGTTTTTGAAACCCTTGGAGAGGGAAAATCTTGTATTCTCCATTTTTGCTTGTTGTTCTTGCTTGCTTTGCTCATCCTTCTCATGGCTCCAAAATTGGCAAGGAAGAGGAGTAGGAGGACCGAGGTGCGGGAGGAGGTCGAAGAAATCGACATTTTCACCAAGGTTTTTCCTTGTCATGTGAAGCCTTCAAAGAGGAAGCCCAATGTGGCTTTTTCTCAAGATCGATACACCCAGTCGGACAGGATGCCTGACATTGTTTGGAATCGATCGGAGTTGCTTTTCCTACCGGTGACTCATTTGAGCTTTCTGGCGTCCAAGTTCGTGGTAAGTGGCGTCCAAGTTCGTGGTAAGCCTCAAACTTTGAATTCATAGTTTTATGCATTCAATTTTAGCTTATATGCTTTGCCTTGAGTTGATTCTGTGTAGAAATTGTATGCAATTGTCAAGCTTATAGCGCATGTGATCTTGCGCGGCTTGAACGAACTTAGAAACATGCCTAGGATTGAACATTTGATTGAAATGTGAACCTAAGGGGTTGCGAATTGATCATAGGAACTCGATGGGAATTTGAAGGCCCATGGCAACTATGGCTCTGCAGTGAGACTTTTTAAAATCTTGCCCAAAGAGGTGCAGAATGCGGTTTTGAATGCAGGGTTCGGGCCCCTTTTGAAAGCGGCGTACTCGGTTGAGCGAGTCAAAAGGTGTGTTGTCCGCTTGTCTTTGGAGCGTTTTTAGGATACTACCAACACGTTCCATTTCCCTAATGGGGAGATGATGATCACTCCCTCGGAGTTTGCTATGTTGACTGGGGTACCTTGCGTGGGTACACCCATTGTCTATGACGTTTCCATTTGGAAGCGTAAGGCGGAGATGGTGGAGCTTTTCGGTCCTTGGGGGAACACTTGGGGTCACCATTACCGTTCCTATAGCGAGCTTTTAGCTGCTTTGAAGGACACGAGGTATAAGAGAAATACCTCGGTGGAGCAAAAGGTGAGGATGTTCATCGCCTACCTCCTTGCCACTACTATCTTTGGTGACAAAGGGGAGTGTATCCATGCTTTTTGCCTCCCGAGCTTGTTGGATTGGGAGAGAGTGAGAGAGTACAACTGGGGGTTGTCGGGTTATGCCAACCTCTTGAGATGTATGCGGTTTGCTTGCCGCGTAAAAGATGAGGGATGCAAGCAGTCGACTCTTCCTCCCGTGAGCTTGTGCGGTTTTTGGAAGGTCTTACAGGTGCGTTTGCTTTTTGCACCTGTTTTTGTGGATTTGCATGATTTAAGTGTGCGGTGCTTAATTCCATGTTTTGATGTAGCCTTGGTTTTTTAAGCATTTCCCGGACATGGCGCCTACGGGCTGGGAGTTAGAATTCCCGGTTTGTAGGGCATGGCGTCATAGGGGGCCTGCGCCTTTCCAGACTCTTCCGCAGTATAGGGAGGTCCTCCTGCGCCTAGACTGGCACAAGGTAAAGTAGCTTTGTTTTTTGTTGCATGGATTGTATTTCATAGTGTGAAAATATCTTATGTTGCATGCTTGTGTAAATTGACTACTTCCCATGGGCGAAGTATCATGGTTTAGCTTCGGATGCTATCCTAGCATCTAGGGCGGTGGACCGCCAGAGGATCCTGATTGCGGGTCTGTTCTCTTTTGAGTGGTACTTAGGAGAGAGGATCTTCCATCAGGTTTATCCTGACGTGGCGGGCCCGAGGATTCCCTCGGATCCTCCCTCGACCATGTTCTTGGTGACGTGCTTGTCTCACGAGCAGGTTGCGGAGGCCATGGTGGGCTTGGATGCTATGTGGTATTTGAGGGAGCCTGCGGAGGACCTCGGGGCACTACGAACAGTTCCGCTGTGATCGCCTCATGCCTTCATTTGTGGATTTGTAGGTAAGAATTTAATGTTTTGATATTCTATGCCTTTCTTGTTTTGTTGGATGCTAACTTACTTTGCTTTGTAGGAGCCTCGGGTTGACGCCATGGATGTGGATATCCCGGACATGCGGGTCCGAGGTCTGGACTATGGCGGGAAGGAGTGTTGGGGGGAAGTCCCCATGACGGAGGACCTAAATGAGGACATCCAAGGCCTTCCTCTTCCAGTTGGGCATCCAGGTGTAAACTCGCAATTTTACCAATATGTACGATGCTTTGTCATTTTGCATGCTTGTATTGACTTTTCTTTGCGTAGCTTGATCGTGAGCAGACCGAAAAGGTCTTCAAGATGATGCATGACATGAAGTCCTGGATATCCCGAGCTCTTTCGAGGGGTACTTGCTCCATAGTTGACTTAGACAAGGTAAACTTGATTTTGCATTTTCAAAGTTACATGCTTTGAGAAATGTATCTTATATATCTAGTGGGCTGTAGGTTGAGTACCATCGACCCCTTCCTCGTCGCTCACGACAGGTAGTATTGTCAGATGATGAGGTTGTGAGCTCTCCAGAGCGTAGCCCTTCGCGCGAGAGGAGCCCTCGGAGGGAGAGTCCTAGGAGAGAGAGTGTGCCTGCACATCGGACAGACCGTCCTGGTGGGAGTAGGATGACTCCGTTTGTGGAGCCTACTCCTATTCCTATGCCGATATATCCTTCTTATCCCGGGTATCCGGGGTATCCTTCATATGGCGGTCTTTATTACCAGCCTCCTGTCCCTGCTCCTATGGTGCCTACCATGCCTCCTCGTTCTTCGTGGGAGTATGATTCGAGTTATGCTGGGGAGGGGTGCTCGTACCGAGAGCCTGCCCGACATTCTTAACATTTGTATTGAACAAACATTCCGACTTTACTTGTAAATATTGCTTATTTATTGGTCCCTGCATATAATTAGGCTAAATGCGAATGCACAAGTAGTCAAACAAAAGCGCAAGCAATAGCCATGTAGCAAAAAATGGTACAGCCAAAAAGTTAAAATTGGGTATACCCTATCCCCTCCTAAAAAAAATGAAAAAAAGGAAAGGGGTGCAAAAATGAAATGAAAATAATAAGTAAAAAGGGATTAATAAAAAGACATAAAAAGGAAAAGATGATAAACATCCAAAAAGAAATAAGGAAATTGTGGAGCTTCCATAAATAATAAGGAAATAGTAGAAAATAGAAATAATAGTGAAAATAGGAAATTGAGCCAAATTGGAGTCCAAAACCGTTAAGAAAAGTGTCCAAAATCGGAGAAAAGAGGGCTGTCTCGGGAAAATACGCCGGCGGCCAAAGGGAGGCGTCCAGCGGCACGCGTGAAGGAGCGGGGGCGAAAATAGGGGCCGCCAGACTCAGCGGCTGTGCCGCTGTGTGATACGCCAATATTTTCTATAATTATTATATTGATTTATAAATGATTTACAAATAGTTTTGGAGATTAAATCGTATATTCATTTAAGGATTCGATTTATTCAATTAAAGCCATAATAATATTAATTATTATTATGGGACTTTCATAAATTGCATTTATTAATTTTGAGGAGTTTAATTAAAATGTTTTATATATAAATAAGAATTATTCATAAAGTTTAATTAGTTTTAATTTGTTATTTAAATCAGAAAATTATTAAATAAATTCCTAAACCTAGTAGTATTTCACTTGGGTTGACTAAGGGCCTATATAAGGAAAAGGTGAGACAATTAGTCAGTTTTGCAAACTGAGCCAAAACCCTCAAGCATTCACTCTCTCTCTCTCCCTCTCTCACGCACGTCCTCTCTCTCCCTCTCTCACCCGAGCTTTCTCTCTCCTCACTGCCGCCCGACTACCGGAGGATCGCCGGAAACTCCCTCCCACCAGTACTCTCTCTCTCTCTTCTTCTCTCTCTCGCGTTTTCTCTCTCTCTCTCTGTTCCCCTTGCTCTGTTTTGCTCCCCCTCCCCTGCTCCGACTGTCACGCCACCGTGAGCCATAACGGCGCCACCACGCCATGCCTGGGTGGTCGCTGGTGATGACCCATGGTCGCCGACCAAGCCCGCTCTCTCTCTCTCTCTCTTTCTTTCCTTCTCTCTCTCTCGCATTCTCTTTTTCTGTCTTTCGCGATTCCTCTCTCCTCTCTTCGCCGGAGCTCCGGCGACCACCACCACCGGCCATGGTGGCCAGTGGATGGTGGCGTTGGTGTTGGGTCAGGTTATGGGTCCCATGCATGGGTACCCGTGACCTAGACCTTGTTTTGAAGTTAGGGTTTCGTTTTTAGATTATTTTTCGTAACTATTTATTCGATTTTCAGTATTTTCAATTTAATATTTTTATTTTTTTGCACTCATTCGGAAACGAAATTCTGATTTTCAAAAGCCTAGATTGGTTTAAATAAATCAAGGCATTTAATAAAAATATCATATTGAGATTTCGTTGCTGTTGTTATTGTCGTATTTAATTAATACTGATTCGGTAATTGTTTTTAATTAGGACCTAACGGGCAAGCGTGATTATTGTCGATTGGTTGGAGTATACTTACTGTTGGTAACGTATTAGTGGTAAGATCTCATGCCTACCTTCTTCCAAAGCCCCATCAAAACTATTTTGATGTGTTATATGCTAATTGGGAATTTGTTGTGAATTTAATATCCAAAGCATGATTAAATTATATCGTCGTTTTTATGAAGTTATTAAGCATGATTCACTGCTGTAAATATGATTTATAATTAGCATGTTGATGTTAGCATGTTTTGGGAATGAATTCGTCCATATGCTGATTATTGGACAATTGTTGAATAGCGAATTATTAATATTATTATGCTATTAATTATATGCTAATTGGTATGGGTATTAATTATATGCTAATTAGTATTACTTACTAATATATTATCGTTGAATGTCTCTGGTGATTTGTGAATTTTTGGATATCATATTACCCTGCCGAAGTGCTGCCGAAATTGTGCTAGACATTACTTGTCATCATTATTGAATTATCGTCGTTATTGAATTAAAGCATTTTAATTCTCATCGTATTGGATTATCATTATTGTCGTTATTTACTATTCATTGTCAAGAGCATGAAATGGATTAGTAAGTCGTGGTCTCGTAGTACCACTTATGTCAACTAATTCAAATTATGTGAATTGAATTAAATGAGAGTAAGACTCCTAATGGATCCCAAGGAGTAGTGGAGCAATCGGGATTGCACCTAATGGTGTAGTTCAAGGGATGAGTGATTCCCAAGTTACTTATGGACACCTCGCAGTGTGTCTGGGACGGATCATTCCCCATTTATTAAGTCCTCTAGGCTCGTGTAATTGTACTAGAGGTAGTGTGCATACTAGAGTCATTAAGTTCATGACGTGATTATATCTTCGATGAACAGTATGGGTAATCGCTGTTCTATTCGCTCTCTTACATCTCTCTAATCAAGACGGATTGTCTATGTCGTATTTCGTGTGATCACTATACAAGAATTGCATATGAAAGAATGTCGTTGTGCGTATGCTTGATTATATGCTTATGTGCGTATGCAAATGAATTTCAATGATTCTTCAAAAACCTCAGGTAAGGTTTGCGAAATGTTTTTACTGTGTACGGATGACGTTTATTCAGTTCATTTGATTTTTGTTTCTCTTTTGTTTCCTTTCTTTTCTTCTGTATTTTGTTTCCATCACGGAAACCAAAGTGCAGGTTTAGTTGATTGAGGACGTACAACTTGGAAGGTAGAGTTGGTGTCGATTTTTAGAACTGCATCTGTTCAGTTTAGATCTTTGGGATTTTTATTGGATATAGCCCTTTGAAGGCAAGTTGTAATAAATTTGGTTTAATGGTTTTTAGCTCACTATATAGACAACTCTGATATTAACTGTTTAGTTTGTTTAGTTCCTTAGTAAGCTCCTTTTGATGCCTAGTCTTTCTTTCTGCTTAGCATTTACTCCTTATTGATAAATGTTGCAGTGACATCCCCTCGGGTTCCGGACGGTTCAGCGGTGTCGAGTCGTGCACAACGACGTCGATAGTTCCCAGAAAATCATTGCGAATTCGGGGGTGTTACACGCTGGGGCTCTGCGGCCTGCCGTTGAAACTCAGCGGCTGGGCCGCTAGGCCTTGGCTGCACTATCGGGGCCGCTAAGCCTTCAGCGGCTGTCCCAGGGGCCGTTGAAGCCCCTTTTTGACGGGTTGCCTTATTTTTTGTCTTTTTCGTGCGAGCCCTATATAAGCCTTGGGTTAGTCCGATTTTGGGACATCACCTTCATAATTTACTAGCAATAGAGAGCTTTTAGAGAGAGAAACCTCCCGATTAATCTAGATTTTAGTCATGACAAGTTTTGAAGTTAAATTTGATAAGTGGTTACAATCTATGACCCAAAAAGAGAGGATGAGACTTGTGCCTTTCCACTTGAATGCTCTCTTCCACTTGAAGCAAGGTCAAATCATTTGAAACCTTCTCGAGGCCGCTGTTGAATTTTGGGATAACAAACTCTGTGTTTTGAGATTTGGGTATAATGAATTGTGCCCTCTTTCCGAAGAATTTGCCGCCATACTTGGATTCCCTCATGATCAAGCTCCCGCTACTCTATGGCTCGGGGCCAACCCTGAAGGTTACTATAAAAAGGTATCTTGGCCTATCCCCAACACAAGCCTCCTCCATTGCTAGGAGCGGTGAGCTAGACCTCAATGGTGTGATTGACATATTTTTCCCCAAGGTAAGGGATGATCGCGATGAGACGTATTATAGACGTGCTTTTATCTTATGTCTCTTTCATAGGTACCTCTTTGTTAGTGGAGGTAATAATGGTAAAACTTGTATGCTTAGAATTGTTGAGCAAATTCAAAACGATTTTACCCCTATATCTCTTGTTCTTGGTGAAACTTTAATTTGCTCGGATCGCAAGAAACAAGAGCCGTCGCCTGGCGGATGAACGGGAATCCCTCTTCTCCTTCAAGTGAGTGCTTGAATAAATTACTTTGATAAAGATTAAATCTTTAATGGATATCTAACTTTATGTTTTGCCTTGTTGTTATTTTTTTGTAGATATGGCTCCTAGAGCATATGTGCTTCATTGAGAGGCTGGCTAATGCGCTCAAGTATAAACCAAAGCAATTTCCTGCTCGTCGGAGGCTTTATTATGAATCCACCATTGATGAATGGCGCGGGTACCTTAAAGCTTTCCCTTTGATAAGATGGACTGTCAAGTGGTGGGGCCTAAAATCCGCAATCGGATGTAGCAAGGAAACGGGATATTATCAAGTCCTTGGACTCCATAACTTGACTTACATATTTCCTAGCCGTAACATGCGGCAATATGGGAAACGCCAAATTATCCCACAAAAGGATAGTGTTGCTCCTGCTACACGGGCTTTGACAATTAGCATGGTGAGATCCTGGGAGTGTGCATGGGATCGTCGCCCTAAGTGGACTATTCCTCACATCAGGCCCCTACTGCCATGTCTTCGGCTTATGAGGCTTGGATGGATGTAAGACTGCGGAGGGCCGTCGTGCATGCAGGAAATCCGAAAAGGGCGATCTTAAGGCCCAATCGGTCAAGGCTAGCTTAAGGCTTTCCAACCCTAATGATCCTAAAGGGAAGCAGAAGGGAGTCAAGTATGTGAAAAGTGTCCTCAACCCGAAGGCCAAGAAAGCTTTAGCAAAGATTACTACTAAACCGCAAGTGGAGCCCCAAATTCGGGCCAATGATCATGAGGCCTCCTCAAGTGTCCCTCTAATGGAGGTTGAAAAAGAAGAGATTTTGGTTCGAGAGAGATGGGCTCCCAAGGAACGCGAAGTGGAAGGCCCAAAGGTAGATGAGCCCATGGAGGATGCAGTCCCTACCACCGAAGCTACGGAGTAGTCTATTAAGGAAATACTCTTTTGGAGCATGTCTAGCTTAAGATTGCCTTTTATTTGCTTTAAATTCAATAAGGGTGATGTGCTCCTTCTTTAGATTTAGATTTAATTTTTGCCTTAATATTTTGGGAATTGCCAAGTCTTTGTAATGGACTTTATTATTATTTATGGATACATGCTCATTTTAATATTGCAACCTTGTGTTTATTATATGCATATATTTTAACAACTTTTGATCGCGAATATGATGAAGGGGCCGGGCCCAATTGCAATTTGGTTGTCCTACGTATCCTTTTAGGGGAATCAGGCCGCTCGTAGTTCTTATCTGTTTTTTTTAACATCTAAATCACGTTTTTTTTTTTTTTTCGGGATTAGGTAGCCTTGTATGGGCCTCTCGAAAGTGCTATATTGGGTGTCTTGCCTAAGCATAGAACCTCTTTAATTGGTCCATGTTTATCCATTGACTAAACTCGATCCCGTCCAAATTTGTCAATCTTGCTGCGCCACCCGTTAAGATCTTTGTAATAATAAACGGGCCTGACCAGTTGGGTCTAAATTTGCCTCTTGGGGCAGTGACATTGGCCCTTACCTCTTTAAGTACCAAATCTCCAACCTTAAGGTCTCTCATTTGAGCCTTTGGTTAAAGTGCTTGGTTAGCCTCCTTTGATAGACTCTTACGTTGTGCAAAGCCTGTAACCTTTTCTCATCTAGTAAGACTAATTTGACTTTTTGGAACTTGACTTTCTAAAACGATCCGTAGAGATGGGACCTCTAACTCAATTGGCAATACGACTTCCATTCCGTAGACCAAAGACTATGGCGTTGCCCCCGTCGATGCGCGGATCGACGTTCTGTAACCCCAAAGTGCGAATGGCAACTTGTCAGGCCAAGCATGATAATTCTCGGACATTCTTTCGATGATTTTCTTGATGTTTTTGTTAGCTGCTTCTACTGCGCCGTTAGTTTGCGGCCTGTAGGGAGACGACTTTCGATGCTGGATCTTAAACTGGGTTAAAAGCTCAATTACTTCTTTCATGAAGTATGACCCATTATCACTGATGATTTCTAGGGGAACTCCATATCTAGCTATTATGTTATTCTTAATAAACTTAACCACATGCTTTGCTTTGAGCTTTGCGTATGATTGTGCCTCGACCCATTTGGTGAAGTAGTCAATTGCTACTAGGATTTATTCGTGACCCCCTTTTCCTATTGGGGTTATCTTGCCTATGATGTCGATTCCCCAGGCCGAGAAAGGCCAAGGCGAGGTGAAGGTGTACAATGGACTTGGTGGCAGGTGTTGTAGATTTGCATGTGTTTTACAGTGTACGCATTTTTTGACAAATTCACAGCAATCCTTTTCCATCGAGGTCCAATAATAACCAAGCCTTATTATTTTCCTAGATAGCATCATACCGTTCAGGTGCAGTCCACAAACTCCTGCGTGTACATCTCTTAACACCTTATGGGCCATCTCAGTTCCTATGCATAGGAGATTGACTCCGTTTGGGCTTTTCTTGTATATCTGACCCTGTACCTCTATGAATTGGGCTGCGAGCCTTCTGAGTGCTTTTTGGGCTCTAGGGCTAGAATCAGGGTGGTAAAGCTGATAAACAAGTAGATTCTTTACATTGGTATACCACTCATCTTCTTCATCATGGAACACTTCCAAGGTGTCGCAATATGAAGGCTCGGATCTTCTTTGTACGCAGATGGGCATCATCCGAATAGTATCGGGTATATTGATCATGCTTGCTAATTTAGCCAAGGCGTTTGCAAATTCATTATCTTCTCGTGGAAGGTATGTAAAGTGTATTTGATTGAAATATACTATGATCTTATCTAAGTATTCCTGGTAGAGTGCCAAGGATTCGCTTTTAACTTCACATACTTTGGAAATTTGGTTAATTATGAGTGACGAGTCCCCATAGACTGGGAGCGTCTTAATGCCAAGGCTTATGGATGATTGCAATCATATTATGCAAGCTTCGTACTCTGCGCCGTTGTTGGTGACTTCGTGATCTAATTTGACTGAAATAGGTGTATGTGCACCCTCGGGGGACACTATTAGTACTCCTACTCCAAAACCCTTTTGGTTAGATGCTCCATCGAAATAGAGTTGCCAAGTCTCGGTGTCTAAGGTCATAACCCCTTCTTCTGGAAAGTGATATTCGTCCTTGCGATCTGGTTCGTGTACAGCTTGGTCGGCTAGATACTCCGAGATGGCATGCCCTTTTATGGCTTTTTGGTGTTCAAATTTGAGGTCGAACTCTGAGAGGAGGACAGTCCACCTAGCTATTCTACTGTTCAGTATGGGCTTTTCAAATATGTATTTCAAAGGATTTTCTCTTGATCTTATGTGGATCGTATATTGGAGCATGTAATGTCGCAACTTAATTGTTGCGACCAAAGCTAGGCATGTTTTCTCTAGAGGCGAATATCGGGTTTCGTATTCTAGAAACTTCTTGCTCACATAGTAGATGGCCTTCTCTTCCTTGTCTATTTCTTGGGCTAGCATGGCCCCCATTGACGTTTCTGTGACTGTAAGGTAGAGGATTAGAGGCATGCCTTGAGTGAGCGGTACTAGAACGGGTGGTTCGGACAAATAGGCTTTAATTTTTTCGAAGGCTTTTTGGCATTGTTCATCTCGATCTGTCTTTACCTCTTTTTTGAGTTTCTTGAATATGGGCTCGCAAGTGATGGTCAGCTTGGAAATGAACCTGCTAATGTATTGGATCCTCCATAAAAAGCCTTTTATTTCTTTTTCTGTTTTTGGAGGTGGCATGTCTATTATGGCTTTGATCTTGGATGGATCAATTTCGATTCCTCTAGTACTTATGACAAATCCTAGAAGTTTGCCGGATGTAACTCCGAATGTAAACATTTTGGGTTTAAGCCTCATATTGTACTTCCTAAGCCCGTCGAAGAACTTTTAAAGTGAGGGTACATGCCCTTCCCTGTCTTTAGACTTTATGATCATGTCATCTACGTAAACTTCAGCCTCTTTATGCATCATATCGTGGAGCAGGGTTGTCGCAGTTCTTTGGTATGTGGCTCCTGCATTCTTAAGCCCAAATGGCATTACTGTGTAGCAGTAAGTGCCCCATTGCGTGATGAAAGTGGTTTTCTCTTCATCCTCTTTGGCCATCAGGACTTGGTTATATCCTGCGTACCCGTCCTTGAACGATAGGAGGGCTTGTCCGGCAGTATTATCTACTAGAACATCTAAATGGGGTAACGGAAAGTCATCTTTTGGGCTTGCCTTGTTCAAATCCCTAAAATCTACACACATTCGGACCCGTCCGTCCTTTTTTGGGACTGGGATGATGTTGGCTACCCAATCGGGGTAATTGGCCAATCTTATGAAGCCTGCGTCTAGTTTTTTTTGGACTTCCTCTTTGATCTTAAGAGCCCATTCTGTCTTCATTCTTCTTATCTTTTGTTTGACTGGTTTGCAGTCAGGCTTTAACGGGATGGTGTGTTGGGCAATGTTGCGGTCTATGCCTTGCTTGTCCTTGTAGGACCAGGCGAAAACATCCTTATAATTCTTTAGGAGTGTTACGAATTGTTCGCATTCATTAGATGTTAAGGACAAACCTATTTGCACGTGGCGAGGCTCGTCATTAGTTGCAATATTTATTGTCTCTGTTTCTTCGACTATTGAAGTCTTTCGCTCATGTTCGATTAATGCTTTAATGACTTCATTTGGCAATTCCGTTATATCTTCTGAATTATTAGCAATGAGGCAATCCGAGTAAGCAAAATCAACACTCATAATATTAATAGAAGCGGACAATACATCAATGACGTCATCACTAAGGACCTTAGCAACAGCAGGAATAGACTAGGGTAGACTGCCCGACACTTCTAGGATAACAGACTCAGAATCAGACTCAGACTCGGAATCAGACTCAGAATCAGAATTGGGCCCTTCTGTAGGACCGTTGCGAATCGTGAACATGTACTTGGCTCCCTCGATAGGAGTCCACCTCGTCTCGTGCTTCCAGGTGGTGCGGTCGGGCCTGATTGGGGCGATCAGCTTGGACGGGTCGAACCTTTCGTTAAAAAGCACAGTAAGGGGAAGTTCGTTTGTTGTCTCATCGTATTCGCGACGTTCTTCGCCAAATAGTAGCCCAAAATCGTTGGGTGCCATGTCATTAGCCCAATCTTTAGTGGATCGGTCCTCATTAGGAGGTATGGGTGTGTCTTCACTCATGGTGAACCAGTCTTGAAATGCCTCAAAGCCTGGAACTAGGATCCCATTGATCGTGTATGGTTCAGGGAATCCGTAGTAAGGATATGGGTCGCCTTCTTGAAGAAATTGCCCATTGAGAGTGAGGGGATAAGGATCCATACAATTCGGAATGGGCTTGTTGGCCGCGTGGGCTCTTTTCCTAGCCATTTCCTTGGATATGTAAGTTTGGACTTCTTGCCTTGTGGGCTTGTAGCCTAGCCCAAATAGATCGTTTTTGAACTTGGTGTTCCAGCAGGTTTGAACTACCTTGGGGTGAGGGCCCAGAGTGGTGCCTGGAAAGTGGCCTTGCTTTCTGAGTAGGGCATTCACGTTGAGTGTGGGCTCTATTGTTTCTATGAAGGCTATCTTCTCGAAGCCCCATAACTCCTCATCTTGCTCATTATGCTCTGTCTTTAGGACTGGAGCTTTTTCTATCTAGGCTACCATAGTATCAGCGCAGACTTCCAGCGTGGATCCTGCCAAGGATAGTTTTACCTTTTGGTGTAGGGTTGAAGCTACGACGTTCAGCCCATGTAACCAGGGCCTTCCTAAAAGTAGGTTGAAGGAGCCTGGAATGTCAATTACATGGAACTGGACCATCTTCTCGATTGGCCCAATATTGATGTTCATTGAGAAGGTGCCCAAGACATTCCTTTTGGAATTATCGTAAGCTCTTAGCCCTTGTGCAGAATGCGCGAGGTTGTTGCAATCTATTTTGAGGTGCTCAGCGGTCCTCAAAGGGCACACATTTACAGTTGAGCCATTGTCGACTAAAGTCATAGGGACTTGTCTTTGTTGACAAATTACGGTCAGATAAAGGGCTTTGTTGTGGTGGATACCTTCAGGTGGAAGGTCCTTATCAGAAAAGGTGACGGGTGTGGATGACTTTCCTTGGACCAGGAGGTTAACTACCTCTTCAGGGGTGGTGTTTGGAGAAATGGTGGTTGCATTCAAGGCCTCTAACACGGCCCTTCTAAGAGTGATAGAAGTGGTCAACAATTGCCAGATGGATATGTCATCTTTTCTCCTTTGTAATTGTTTGAGAATGTTGGTCCCATCATCCTCTTTAGCTATTTCTCTTTGTGCCGGATCCCTATTGGGGATTGTTACAGGCTCTACGGGTTGGATTTGGGATGGGTCCATGTAGATATTTTCGGGCCTGAACTGGCGTCCTGATCTTGTGAGGTAGTTTAGAGCTTTATCATCTTCTTCTTTCTCATTATCGGAGATATCATACCAAGCTTTGCCATTAGCTATGTCATGGACTTGAGGAGTCAATACGCCTTCTGGATTAGTATAAGATCCATTATCCTCCTCATCACTATCCCAGAGGCTACAAATGTCCAGCGTGGGCCTTGGGCTTGGGTATGGTGGTATGGCCTGCCCAACAGGAGTGATCAGATAGGATGGATCAAACCCTTCTTCTATGTCGATGGCGAAAGAGTTCCCAAGGGGATTATTGTTGTTGCTTGGGTGGCGGCGCGTCTTTAGGCAATGGTATGGTGCCATTGTCAAAGAAATCCTGGATTTTCTCCTTGAGAGTGTAACACTTTTCGGTATCGTGTCCACGCCCCCTATGGTATTTGCAGAATGCAGACTCGTTCCAATATGGTGATCTTTTCTCTACGGGTGGATCGGGAGTAGGCCCAATCGGGTGTAGATAGTCTCCTTTGACTAATTTGTCTAGGGCCTTGACATAAGGCATTCCGAGGGGAGTAAACCTTCTTGGACGCCTGACAACAATGGCGTTCACTTCATTTCCTTTACTTGTGGAGGCATGGTTGGTATTGGTGTATTTCTTATCCTTATAACCACTTGTGTTGTTGTTGTAAGTGACCTTGTTCTTTCCTCTTTGGAGTTGGTCATCTTCAATGGCCATGCCTACTTCAGTTAGTTGGGCATAAGTGGTTATGGGTTGAAACTTCATGTCCTCGCGGTACTCAGATGCAAAATTTTGGACTAGCATTCTAATTTGATCCCTTTCAGATGGGCGATCAATCATTTCAGCGACCTTAGTTCTCCATCTTCTCACGAAATTGGTGAACCCTTCTTTGTCACCTTTCTTGGTGATATCCAATTCTCTCAACGTCATAGGAGGCAAGACATTGTCGGCATACCTCTCGAGGAACAAGGTGGATAAATCTTCCCATTTTTGCAATTTTTGGGTGGGCAATTTGAAGAACCAGGCCCTAATAGCAGGGTCCAAGGTTTGGGGAAAGAGGTGAACATACAGCTCTTGTTCAATGCCTCTAAGGCCCAATGCAGTGGTAAAGGCTCTAATATGATCTTGTGGATCATCAGCTCCTTTGAACGTGGGAACTTCAGGCATGGAAAACTTAGTGGGCAATTTTCCCTTGATGTGGGGAGCATAGCCTTCAGATTTGATGATCATGTCGTTGAAGACACGACTTTTGCCTAAAACAGACTCAAGCCTATTCAGTTTGGCTTGGAGTTCTTGGACCTCTTTAGTGGACAGCTCAGCCTTTTCCTCGTTGGGCTTGGGCTCATCATCATCCTTAGGAGGGGGATCCAACTTAGCGACACGGGCTTCCATATTAGTGAATCTAGCATTCATGGCGACCATTTGGGCTAAAAGGTCATCCATCTTTTGGTCAGCGATTTTCTCAGCATCTCCAGACATGGTGGACTTAGGTGAATTAGGTGGCGAGGCTTGAGGTGACAGTGGAGGTGTGCGAAGGTAATCGAGCCAAATGGGGCCCACAAACTGTGCTTGCGGTGAAGGTTCGAACGACAAATTGCGGACCAATCTCTTGCTGGACTCGTCCCTCTCCCACTTCCTAGGACCGAGATCTTTACTCCTACCAATTCTGGACATAAAAAAGGCTCTTAGGAAAGTAGGAAGTAAATGGAAAACTCCACAGAATAAAGATTTTTATTTTAAAACAAATGTGGGAAGAGAATCTAGCACTAATCCTCAACATGGTGATCTTCGGGAAAGACGCGATTTTTTATAAATAGTATATTCTAGTCAATGATCTCTCGACTTTATTAGAATAAAAAGTACTCTTGACTTGCATATGGGATGAAATTCCCTAATTTAAGGAAAGAACATATACTATTGACTTGCATATAGAAATAAGTAAGACTCTTTTTTTTCTTTTCGTGAAAGATCATTGACGGGAATATATTATTTGCATGCAATATAATTCATATGGAAAGGAACGTCTTCCTAATATAGTCACTAGCGTCATCGGAGTATACAGGGATTCTACTTCCTAAAAAGAAAAGATCTTAGACTCTATTTGTAATCTTGACAAAACGCACAAGCAAACAAAAACGAAACCTTCCCTAACCAGGACTCAAAAAGAAATCCTAAGGGGGGATGTAGTCCTAATATTCTATGGTAATTAATCTCATAACAAGGAAACAATCCATCATAATATGGCAAGTAAATCAATTAGCACCTTGATATGGACAATGGGACTAATGCAATATTTGACACAATCTATGGTTGGATATGGTAACCCACGACCGGATACGTTTCGTCATTTATGGGAAGCATAGTAAAACTAAACGTACCGTTTTACACATCTCAAATGGAAACATGTAAATGCCATGGGGCGGAACACGACTATGTGCAAAGGTAATTCGGACCTAGTGGGTCACCGGCCTAAGTCATAGACAATGCTCCAAAGGGTAAATCCTGTTATGGAGTGGTGATGTCTTTCGACATCTTGCGATGATAACGCATGCAATATGAATGATATGGATGCAAAAGCAAAGAAAGTAAACACATACGGTAATAGAACCAAATAGCTAAAATAAATTATTGACATGGATAAGTGTTCGAATTACACCGTCTTGTTAATTGTCCCCAGTGAAGTCGCCACTGTAAGAGCCCTCGCGTCTCCCCGCGCTCCGCGGTGGAATTTAATATTTAGATTGGAATTAATGGTTCTTAAATAATACGTCAATATGAAATTTAATTTAATTATGGGGAATAAAAATTTGAAAATAAAGAAGCCGCCACCAATTTTTAGGGAACAATTTGAAACCATCAAAAAGTGCACCCAATTCCTATTGGAAATTGACTCATGCCCATGGGGACTAGATATTGAGTTCGTGGGTGTAGGTACGAAATAAACAAAACGAATCTCATCTAATTAGCTCGTATAAACGGCCTCTACTAAGCTTATCCATGCGAAATATTTATATACGCTATATGGTTCCAAATAAATCCGGTCGTCCAAGATCCTAAATTAACTAGGCAGGTTAGAGACAACCAAATTACCTATGTTATCACTTTGCACAATTTATATCCAATTTACATGCATACTATTATCAAGCATAAATAAGATATAAGAACAATAAATTGACGCTACAACCTACCGTACTTTGTTAAACGCGCCAAATATTGCATATGCACATCAATAAATTTGTTAGTAACTTCAAAGTAAGAACAATGCAAAGATATCAACTTTATGCTAAAATAAACCTATGAGGTTGCTATATGCATGCAAAATACTATAAAAAGATGCAAACTTGCATAAACTAATAAAAAGATGCTAACTTTAAATTAACTAATTATGCATAATTATATACAAAGACCCAAACATGCAGATTTACTCAACCATAATCAAAAGCTAAATAAAACATGATTAATAGACAATAAATAAGAGATTTAATAAAGAATTTAGGCCCTCAGGATGGTTAACCTAGACGTTCGATTCGAACGGGACTAGTAGAATTGGAATTGCTCTTCAATATTGGGTGCTAGGTTAGTTGCAATGCTTGCTTGAGTCTTCAAAAATCTGAATTCTCTTTGATTTAGGGAAAATATGTGCTCTCAATGCTCTCAAAATTATGAACTGACCAACCTCTCTCAAAACAGGGTGAAAAGGAGTATTTATAGAGTTAGGGGACGGAATTAGGGGCTTAGGGTTGCAAACCCAGCGCCAAAACTCGGCCCAGCCAAAAAACAGGCCCAGCGGCCACACGGAAGACTGCTGGGGCCAGCGGCCTGGCGCTAAAGCTTAGCGGCATGCCGCTGGGCACAGCGGCTGCCCAGAGGGCCTCCACTGTCACGCGTGTGCTGCCGGACTGACAGCGTCAGCCGCTGGGCCCAGAGGCGCGCGCTTGCCTAGGGTTTTTTGACTTTTTGTGATCAGTAAATTACGAAATTGCCCTTGGGCTGACCCAGGGAGTCGGGATTGAGCGGTTTTGACCCAAATCTTCGAGACGTGATATCTCTTGATCCGGGAGCCTGATTGAGGCAAGGTCAAAGGCGTTGGAATCCTTATAGCAAGGGATATCCAAAGACTGAGGTTTCAAGGAATTTGGTCTAGATTTCCGAGCAATGTCCTTTTCTACTTACGTCCATGTTAATCCATTACCATCATCATCGGGCGTTGCGGTGCCTGGGGATGAGAACCGATTAGGGTGTCTACAGTTTCTTGGCTTAAGGACGTAAGTTCCAAGAAATGTTCTTGCTCAAATTCTTTAGGAAAAAATCGTTTCTTTAAATATTTATTGAGTTTGTCCCAAGTCTCAATCTTTGCTTTCCCGTTCTTCTTGCGTCGAGCCTTTAGGTTTTCATACCATAAGGAAGCATGATTGGTGAGTTTAAGCGTGGCTAACTTGCATCTTTGCCACTCATCATACTCCTTGTATTCAAAGACTCTCTCCATAGTTCTAAGCCAATCAAGAGAGGCCTCTGGATCGTAGGAACCGTCATATTCAGGAAGCTCGACTTTCAAGTTCCTGTCATCATCATAGGGGTGTCGTGGTTTAGGAACGTCATTGGTTCTAGTCCCACTTGTGCCTTCAAACTCCTCATCGAAGTCGGGGTCACGGTTGTGGTTTCTCCAGTGAATTATGCGCATCCTTGTCTCCATGTTCTCCCTATCTTCTTGGTTTCTTCTTTCCATAGCAGCCAGCCGCTCTGCCATCCGCTCTTCTTGAGTTTTGAAAGATGCCCTAAGATCCTCCATGGTTGTTAACAACTTTGCTAGTTCGTTGGGCTCACCCATAGCTTCGGTTGTTAATTTCTTGGGGGTTTCTTGGCCGTCTTCTTGAACAAAGGGCAGATCTTGCAAGAATCTTTCTCTAAAGCTTGCTATGGTGTCGTGTTTATGCTCAGGACCGTGGTTGTTTATAACTTGAGAAAGCTCAAACCTTTAGCTTTGATACCAAATTGATGTAAAATCAGTAAAAAAATGAAAATTAACCTTTGATAGTATCACAAAAAAGGGATCTTGTTCAAGAATCACTCAAGAACAACTCACGAGTCACTCGTAATGGTTTCACCCTGAATCACTCAGTTTGAGGGGTAAATACTTACGTATTCAATTATTAATCATCAAAGCATGAGTTTACAATAGCAAAGCTCTCCCCTATTTATAGACAAAGAAATCTAAAGCTATTCGGAATTCTAATCCTAATCCAAATAGAAAACTAACAATGAAACTGATTACAATTGTAAAACGAACTAACTAACAGCTTTCGTAATACCTAATGGACTCCTAATGCTACTAATAATCAGAGTACTACTTTCCTAAACATATTCTAACTAAATACGGAAATAGTCAAAAGAAATTAATTACTTGGCGCCCAAGGCTAAAACCGCTGGGATAGTTTCCTTTTGCTTTAACGCCACTTCTTTTGAGTTTGTAATCATCTTCTTGCCACTCTAACATAGTTATCTCACATTTTACCTTACGTGGCATTATACTCTTGGCAATGAGCAGCTCAAGATCAAGCATTAACGTTTCAAGAACTGGGTTCTTGGACGTTCTTGATACATCGTCTTCTTACTTGTCCTTTAACGTACTTGCTCCTGCATCACTAAAAAAACACAGAAAAAGAAAAGAAGTGTGATTTCCTTGAATATACATCATTCACAAACTAATTTCCAAATTAGCTTCAGTTCAAACATATTTCCCCACATATACATCATGTAGGGTCAGAATGGGACATGAAAGCGAGTGTTTTCTTTTACCTTTATTAATAAAGAATCCGCTGTGTGTCACAACTGCTCCTAAAATCCGTTGCACGCCACAACTTCTCATAAAAGAAGTCGTGCGGCACAGCGACTAGGAGCAGCTGTGGCTCACAACAGCACAACAGCTTTTAAGAGCAGATGTGGCTCACATCGACTTTTAGGAGCAACTGTGGCGCAGAACGGCTACCTCTGTTGCATTTTACCTACGCTTTTCTCTGTAAAATTTTGCCCACGTTTTCACTTAAACATATCAACTTGTATAAACCAAATACTGAAGCACCAAAAAATCCATACTCCGTTCAACCAATAGTCCATCCAAATTTATACTCTATTGAAAAAATAAACTGATTATTGATCCAAATTTACACATCTCCAAAAGATTTTTCACTAATCACTAAGATACTGTCAATACAAGCCAAACTTGAGTTAATAACTCAAATCACCCAAGGAAAATACAACCAACACTACTCCTGCTCACACCCATTGCAAACAGAAAGCTCTAAACAACATTAGCAGTAGAAATCCCAATGGCAACACCATTACAGTAGCTATGAACTAGCAATAACACATCACAAGTGTAAAACCAGAAGTCCATGCTATCCTCGATCCTCAAATAAGGCAGAGACTCTATAATAGTTGGCAATGATTACACTGTCGATGTCATGGCAGAGCTCGAAGTAGAAATGGTTGTCCGAGGTCGTCGACTATATGTCAAAATGGGAGAACTTTTGGTAAAAGAAGATGTATATATTGGTAGGGTGGGAGTAAGTGGAGGGGAAAGAGCTAGGGGGAAAGTGAAAGATGGGAAGGAAATGCAGACATATCTACAGGCATTTGTGGAAGCATAGACCGTGGTTGAATAGGCATAAGTGGAAGCGTAGGCCGAGGCAAGAGTTGTGGAGTAGGCCTAGGTATAGGCTGTGAAAGAGGTTGACGCAAAGGTCGTGGAGAAGGTTGAAGTGGAGTTGGAGTAAGTACATGTGGAGTAGGTGTAGTTGTAAGTATGGGTGTATGTGAAGGTGAACATGGAGTAGTTGAAGGCAGGCGTGGCGTACCCGAAGGTGTAGGAGAAGGTGAAAGTTGAACGGATAGTGGTCGTTCGAGATGTCGATTATCGGTTGCAGATGGCGACTCAATAAGATGTCGACTAAAAGCTGTATTTAGACGTTGCTTGCAGTACATTGCTATGTCGCTAAGTAATGATCGTATATTTGGAGGATACTCTGCACCGACTTGATCTAACACACATTGACATTTCTTTGCTATGGTGGCTATACCGTGGGTCTACACAAGGCGTAAAACTAAATCAATAAAATGAAGTTCTTAGAAAAATTAAATGCAGATTACTATACTTACCAGCATACGCAATTGTTCATAACCTGGTTGATACTCAATTGGTAATAATGGAGTATGTAAGGACCCGGGATTTCTACGGCCACGGAGTGCGTCCATATAGAAAATTTGTAAGCTGGGGGTTTAGATAAGTTCAAGGGACCATCGAGTTACAAAACATTTTGTAAAGACTTGAATTGAATAAAAACCATGAAAGAGG
Source organism: Tetragonia tetragonoides (assembly GCA_038025085.1). Taxonomy (NCBI): domain Eukaryota; kingdom Viridiplantae; phylum Streptophyta; class Magnoliopsida; order Caryophyllales; family Aizoaceae; genus Tetragonia; species Tetragonia tetragonoides. The sequence continues at coordinate 27,919,887 of CM076143.1, read as the reverse complement.
TCACAAATCTGCTATCGGCGTTTTATCGAAGGCACAAACCGAAGGGACAACCCATTAGCACGACAAGTGAACTGATCATGTTTTTTGAAAGACTCCCGCTCATATACAACATATGAGTACCCAAGAATAAAGAGCTCGGGGGCGAAAGTACGAGGTGGGAAGGTGTTAGGCACCCAACTCGCCCGTATTATGACGGCCTCTTCTAACTCAAGTTTTCTTAATAATTTAAAGACATGATTCCCACACAAACCGGATTAACAATCTAGACTAAGATTATTAATTGGTTCATCACAAGCATCACAACATTTATTTTTAACCCTTATTTAGACATGCATTCGATTGACAAATTGGGCAGCACAACGACTAGACAGACAATATTTAGGAAGCGATAAAAAAACGTGTACTAGCATGATATCTACATTATGAATACTAGAAAATAAATAATTAAGCAATTAATTTAATTTGAGCGCTCAGGAGTTTGTACCTGAACTGTAGGCTATATTTGACAAAAATAGTAAAAGACAAGATCTCATGTTTGGAAGAAAGAAGGAGAAGCTCTGAGTCAATACTACTGAGAATAGAGGGTGTCAACTGCAGACTGTGTGTTTTGAACTGAAGGAGGAGGGTTGTATTTATAGGCGTGGAGGAGTTGGGTTCGACGGCTGAAAAGAGCCGAAAAATTGAATTTGGGCTGAAAAAAGAGTCGGGCCAGAAGCAAGGTCAGCGCCGCTAGCGGCCTTGGGAATTTTGTTAGCGCCGCTAGCGGCGCTGGCCAGGGCCGCTGACGGCAGTCAGCTGCTAGCTGGATGTCGTCATAATGACGACATCCAGTCTATTTTTATTTTACGGAGGAATTTTAATATTCCGAAAAATAACAAAAAGACCGTTTTACCCTTGGATGGTAAAAGACTGTTCTACCCCTGAATCGCAACGTGGCGACCAGGAGTCGGAAATGGGCATGAGAGGTACCGTTGGAAAGCTCTTGAACGGAGCTTTTGAATGGGGTTGGAATAAAGGAGTGTTTGGAGGAAAACCTGAGACCTTATCTTAACTATTGAAGCAAAAATAGCGTTCAAGTTTATAAATTACTCCTTTCATCATCGGGCTTTTGCGGAGAAATCTGAAGGCGCTTTTTTGGCATTTACAGAAGCCCCCACTTTGATCGAGCTTGAGTAAAAGCGAAGACCAAAGTATTCCAAAGGCGACATGCAGGATGCTGATGTGCACACGGTGTGTGAGGGTGTACAGTATGTATGCATAAGAAGACAAACCTGATTTGGGACATACTCGTAGCGTGCTAAGCTTTCATCTCTGTGAACACAAGAGAAAATAAAGGTTATGGTAGCAGGATAGAACATTGTCGTAGATGGCCTAAATGTCTGTTGGGGACCTGTATTCAGTGTGAATGAAAAAGTTAGTAAAACTTTGAGAATGATCAACGTGGAGTGCTTCGACAAACAGTGACTAAATACCACTAGGTGGGTGTCGAGATTCCGTCCCTGTACGAGAAACGCAAAAGTCAACAAGACAGTGCGATTAAAAATAAAGGTTGTAAATGGGAAAGTAACGGGAGAGGGAATAGTATAAATGCTTTATCAAGCAAACAGTGACTAAACACCACTCGGCTGATGCCGAGATTCCGTACCTGAACAGGAAACAAAAAGGTCGACGAGACAGCGCGATCAAAATGACGGCTGTAAAATGGTTAAAACATATGAATAGTTTAAATGACATACTTAAGCAATCATTGGCTGAAACATATAAAAAATAAATGGAAAGTATAACTGCAACAATTTAAGCAATTATTGACTGACACATAATAAGTAACCTCGCAGAAGGACACTTTAACCGCAATAGCTTAAGCGATCATTGACTGACCCCAAAATTTGTGATCTCGCAGGAGGACAGTTTAACCGCAATAGCTTAAGCGACCATTGCCTAACCCCAAATTTTGGTAAGGCCGATAGACTTTCCGGGCTTAAAAATATATTTGGCACTCTGGGCGATGAGAGTTGTCGCTGCATGTATCCGAGTTTCAGTATTTTGGACCTGCAAAATATAATCGGGTTAGTTTTACCTGAAAGTATTTGGTACCGTAAAATGGGCCAACTGTCAAATTTGAATTTGTGGGCCAAAGGGACTCGCTCCCGCGCGCTTGGTACTGATCTTTGCCGCGAACGAACCGAAATAACGGTTTCTGGCTGGAACAAAGTCGGGAACAGCAAGGGGCCCGCTCGTGAAGACTGTTGTTGGAAGGTTATCTCCATTCTTGGTTGTAGTCGGAAGGTCGCTTTTGGGGTTGATCATGAGTTTCGGTTTTGCTGGTTTCGATGGAGAGCGGGCAGACTCAAACCTACAGTGGAAATATGCACATAGGGAAAAGATGCAATAGACATGCCCGACTGACCATGACAAGATGCACAAGACATGACATTCTAATATGCATGGGGCACAGGGGGATTGACATGTAAACACGAAGAGACTCAAGACACTGAGAAATTATGTACACATGCATGCCTTTGAAGGCGACTCTAGTACTTATGCAAATATGATGTATGCAGACTCTATTGACTCACAGCTCCATGCAGCCTAGCCTGACATGCACGACTCTCCTATAGGGTCTGAAGAGGGTCTTCATATGGGAAAAGTATTTGTGATCAAGAATTTCATTATTGTGGTGATCTTGGCAGAGTATGAGACAAGTGGACAAAACTGGGTGCAGTCAAGGAAGAATCAGCCCCCAGTTTGATGTGTGGTTCTTGATGATTATGACCTATTCGAGGAGCTAGAATGTTGATGCAACGGTACAAAATATCCTAACTTAAGGTATGGGGACGAAATGGACAAATTGGGACGTAGCAGACAAAGAACCGACTCATTCTAAAAAAGCCCCTAGTTGGGAAGTCTATGTGCAAGCCTACAAGAAAGGTGATGAGTATGACCTCTAGACGACTGACCAATGAGCGCTTACATGAGAAACAATATTCTAAATCCTCGGAAATTTAAGTTGCTTCAAGATGTTGAATTTGTTTTACATATTTTTTTTTTGTTGCCCTAACTTGCCGCCCTTTCGGGTTTTCAACCTACCAGCATAGATGAGAATGGTGGAATGGGAGAACTCCTTATGATCATGTGACAAAGTGATTGTCGTGGCCGGACCTCGTTGAGGTTTCCTACGTATCCAATTTGTGGAATAAGGCCAACGTAGTTCAAGACTACACAATTGAATGGTCTTACCTCTTGGAGGGCTTTAGGGTTTTAATGTCAGACTGGGTTAAGGTGTCAAAGAAAGGATAAAGGCTCAAAAAAACGCAATGTAAATCCCCTCCCTAAAGTATGCTAGATGGTATAGAAGTTTGTGATCTAGGCAAGGTGGCTAAGGGACCTATGTTTAGGTGAGGCCATTGTTTGATTGTGCTTGAAGTGTTTGCACTCTTTTGTATCTTTGATCGCTCTCGAATTTTTTTCTCTTTTGTTTTTTTTTTCTCTTGAACTTTCGAGTTCTCTCTTTTTTTTTTGGTATTTCTCTCGGTGGCTCTTTTGTAGGTCGGTCCACCTTGCCTAGAAGGTTGCTTCTATTCCCATGTTGCACACATCCATTCCCCGGGTAAGGATGATGTGGTTAAGAAATGAAAGGCTATGTGTTTAAAGCTCTAAGGGTTGCAAGTGGTAATGATGTATAGGGTAACAAAGGATATTGATGTGATGTGCCAAATGAATGCCTCCTGTCCTTAGTACGGACGGTTCAACTGAATGTCCTCTATGGGGATGATCATTAGGGAGTTTGTGTTTGATGTTTTCCACAATGAAGGATTTTTTTTGAATTTTTTTTATTCCGTCATAGGCAACATAAGTTCGTCATAGGATTGAACAAAGAACAACGATGGGAATCAAAATGCAATCTTTATTGAATAGAAGAAAAGCATTATACGAGAAGTAAGCTAGACTCTATGGACGAATTGAAAAGACAAACTAGACATCATTAAACTTGACTGGACTCGACTAGACTTGCACACTAGGACACTTCGACTCTCTTCAACTTCTCGAGCACAGGCTGTTCATAGAGATATGAAGGACAGCCCCTTGTAGATACTCGCGTTGTTCACGACTTAAGTGGAATTCTTAAAAAAGGTTATCTTCAATTAGGATGCCCACAGCATAGAGCCGGTTGTAGGAGTCAATTGCTTGATACTTGAGGGGTTCCTTGTAAGCATGTTGCTGGTTCTTGATGCATTGGCGGATTTGATCAGTTTGCGAAGGTCGCTCAACTAGTTCGGCTATCTTTAGCTTCTAACGCTTAAGGAAGACAGTGAATCCCTCATCTTCTTCTTGTTTGGTGATCTCTAACTCTCGAAGGGTCATAGGTAGAGCAACATTTTCCTTGTAGCGTGCAAGCAAGACTGTAGTGGTAATTTGACAAAGTGCGGTAGTTTTCCAAATTCAAGGTGTAGAACCAACGACGAGTTGGGGCATTAAGAGTCTGTGGGAACAAGTGAATGTAGATATTTTTGTCAACTCCTCTTAAACCCATGGCAGTAGTGAAGGCCTAGAGGTGGTTTTGTGGATTATCAGTTCCAGTGAATGTCGGTACCTCGGGCATTGAGAACTTCGCTGGAAGCTTGCCCTTGACTTTGGGATTGACTTTACCAACATTAGCATGGTAATTGGCAAACAGGACACTGTTTTTCGAGCACAAAATTAATCTTAGCCAGCATGGCATTTGGTCCTTCCTGAGAGTCGAAGTCAGAGAGGGTTCTTGTTTCATCCTATTTCTTCTTTTCCAAATCTTCAACCTTGAGTCGCACCCTTCCTAACTCACTCATTAGCTCATCAAGCCTCTCGTCGGTAGTTTTGACCATGGTGAAGTTTGGGGTGTGATTGGTGAGGTAAGGGATGTATTGAGTGGTGGTGAGCTTTGTGGTGGTGATGGATTATGGGGTAATGGCCTTTTGGAATGTGGTGGTGTCTTTGGGGTAGCTTGTATACGAACCAATCTTACGGATGATCGAGCCCAACCTTTGTCTCCGTAATTCTTCCTCGAGCCCCCAATCCTGAACACAAGTCTCAACTTAGAAAGACGCCAAAGAAAGGACTTGAAAACAAAGACTCATGATTTTTAGAAGACCCTCGATAGCCCTAAGGGGAATGTGCTTCTAGACGTCTATATGAACTTGAGTGCATGATGATAACAATGCAATGACAGAGTTACAACAACAATATGCAAGATGCATGACGGACTGACCTTGACGTGTATGACAATGAATTGACGCAAAATGACCCTAGAAGACTTATGATTGACTCGTCTAGACTTCTAATGCATGAGACGTAGTGAACAAATGGAGACATTGATGAATGCAAGACTTGGACTTTTCTACAAATGCAGATGCAAAATGACGACAATGTAAGCATGATGACTAATTATGAATCCTAGCATGGAGCATCTAGTACGTATAATGCAATGCAATGCAAAGAAATGGAAAAGAAGAAAATAAAAACCTAAGGTTAAATGCCCAATTATTTCCCCTCATATCAAAAGAAAAATTAAGTCGATGAACGAAAGTGAGAAAAATAGAAAAAGACGGACCATCCTATTTTTTTTTATTTTCCTAGACTCAAAGAAAATGGAAAATGGGATAAATAACAAAAAAGAAAATTTCGGCACTTTTATTTTATTTTTTTCGGCGTTTTTTTTTTTCAACGCCATTTTCTTTTGCTTTTTTTTTTTTTTTTGCCGAATCTGAATTAGATCTAAACAATAAAGAAAAAAAAAAGAAAAATAAGAAAAAGTGGAAGAGGGGAATTGGAGAGACTGACTCTTTTTTTTTTGCTAAAAGGTCCTAGAAAGTTGTTCATGACTTCGACGCTATATGAATATATATCATCGGGGAAATGACGGGTGTTCATTGAATTGAATTCTCGCACCATCTTTGGGCATTAGGAACTAGCTAAAAATTAAAGAAAAGACTCCTAGCACGTAAGTACATGTTGTCACATAGTCACGATATTCACGCATTCAGGCAAGCATTACAATGACATAGTTACAGGCAAACATGTGATTAGACGGGCATTATAACGACACATGCACAACAAGAAAGTGAATGCACGAATATGGGTTAGAGGCTTTTGGCTCCTGTGAGGTTACCACGGCAAATTACAATTTCCGTTCGGCGAATGGTCAACACATTAATTGTAATTCTTTTTCACCAACTTTGCACGATAGTACAACTGTATATTCCTTTAGATATACGGGTTGTCTACGAGTTGCGACACAAGCTTCCTCGAGGGTCGATAAGGGTCAAAAGGTTGTGCCAAAGCACATGCAAATGATGCAAAAATATGGAACACGTTATTAAACAATTAAGCAAACTTGACTTTCGAGTCTCAGCCTCTTAAATAAATCACCAATGAAGTCGCCACTGTAAGGTCCCGGGATTTCTACGGCCATGGAGTGCGTCCTTATAGAAAATTTGAAAGCTGGGGGTTTAGATAAGCTCAAGGGACCATCGAGTTAGAAAAGATTTTGGAAAGACTTGAATTGAATAAAAACCATGAAAGAGGTCACAAATCTGCTATCGGCGTTTTATCGAAGGGACAAACCGAAGGGACAATCCGAAGGGACAACCCAATAGCGCGACAAATGAACTGATCATGTTTTTAGAAAGAATCCCGCTCATATAGAACATATGAGTACCCAAGAATAAAGGGCTCGGGAGCGAAGGTACGAGGTGGGAAGGTGTTAGGCACCCAACTCGCCCGTATTATGACTGCCACTACTAACTCAAGTTTGCTTAATAATTTAAAGACATGATTCCCACACAAACCGGATTAACAACCTAGACTTAGACTATTAATTGGTTCATCACAAGCATCACAACATTTATTTCTAACCCTTACTTAGACATGCATTCGATTGACAAATTGGGCAGCACAACGACTAGACAGACAATATTTAGGAAGCGATAAAAAAACGTGTACTAGCATGATATCTATATTATGACTACTAGAAAATAACCAATTAGGCACTTAATTTAATTTGAGCCCTCAAGAGTTTGTACCTGAACTGTAGGTTATATTTGACAAAAATAGTAAAAGACAAGATCTCAAGTTTGGAAGAAAGAGGGAGAAGCTCAGAGTCAATACTACTGAGAATAGAGGGTGTCAACTGTAGACTGTGTTTTTTGAACTGAAGGAGGAGGGTTGTATTTATAGGCGTGGAGGAGTAGGGTTGGACGGCTGAAAAGAGCAAAAAAATTGAATTTGGGCTGAAAAAAGAGTCGGGCCAGAAGCAAGGTCAGGGCCGCTAACGGCTGTCAGCGGCCAGCTTCTATTTTTATTTTACGGAGGAATTTTAATATTCCAAAAAATACGAAAAGACCGTTTTACCCGTGGATGGGAAAAGACGGTTCTACCCATGAATCGCAACTTTGCGACTGGGAGTCGGAAAGGGGCATGAGAGGTGTCGTTGGAAAGCTCTTGAACGTGGCTTTTGAATGGGGTTGGAATAAAGGAGTATTTGGAGGAAAACCTGGGACCTTATCTTAACTACTAAAGGAAAAATAACGTTCAAGTTTATAAATTACTCCTTTCATCATCGGGCTTTTGCGGAGAAATCTGAAGGCGCTTTTTTGGCGTGTACAGAGTAATAAAAAGACGGGTAATTCCTATTTACCATATCATATAAGGATCATTATACTCCATCTATCCACGAATAAATCACCAGTAACAACACTCTAAAGACAATTACCCTACTCAGAAACATAGATATGATGGTGTTTGGCCCAATTCATCTTGTTCTTTCTACAACAATTTGTTTTATGCAACTGAAGACCATGGTCACATGCATAGGAATCGATTGTCGAAAACCAAAGTAGCGCATACCACAATCTGGTAAATACATCTCAACAATGCCAAAACATATGGGAGGGGCCCTAACATGCCACACATTGTCATCTACTACCGGTAGTGACTCCAAGATTTGAGAAGTACATGGCTCCCATATAAAGTACAAAGTAAAAAATTTTATTGCTCATTTAGAAAATAAATAGTTTTACTCAAAAACACAAAATGTAAATACTCAAATAAGATAAACCTAAACGTCGCGCTAATGTTCCAGTGCGTCCCTATAATATGCAAGTCCTTTTAGCAATTCAGCCATCTGAAGTGATCTCCTAAGTCCATCATGCAATCAGAAAAAAAAAATTACAACTTAAAGTAAAGATTCTAAACAACAAGAGTATATATGAATTTATCATATACCTACATCCCAAAAGAATCACGAACAGGCTGCTACAGCTCATTTAGTTCTATATCCGGGTCTATATAAGAGCGGAGAACTGGTCTACCTATAGGAATGCGCTCCGAAGCCCATATCCAAACACAAATATATATCAAATACAAAATCATATACACCTCACATGGAATAAGCTAGTCAGTGTATTACATGTAAGAATATCAAAGGTCTAGAAATATCCTTATTCATACATCGCTTAGACGCTCGACGAAGGTGGCGATACATAAAGGCAAGTGTCACAACCCCCCCCCCCACCCCAGTTGTACTCTGATACTTTCCTGAGATCCCGAAGCAACGACAAATATATGACCTGAATCTCATTGCCTGACTTATCGGCAAATAAAGTCGCTCCCATCAATGCAAGCATATATGCTCTACCATGAAACTAAATAGAGGTGTCTGCACGCACAAGATCCTTAATTTTATGGCTAAGAGCATGAATAACAATGAACAAGAAATGTTCATGAGGAGAGAGAAACTGAGATGAACAAGTAAAATTGCCAATATCCATGAACATGGCTTGTTCATGAGAAGAGAGAGAAGAGAGAGAAACATGAACAGGAGCAAATTCGTTCGTAAAATGGCTCTACCACGAATGAAATGGGAGTCGTTCATGGGCGGGCCTACCAGGAGCTTTCAGCGTTTCTATTTTTTTATTTTAGTTTAAAAACCTAAAGTGCTTGAAAAAGAGAAAAGCGTGTCAAAAAGGGCTGGCACGTGCGTCAAGTCACCCATCCCTGGCGCGACACGTGTCAGTCCTTGGCGAGCTACTTGCATTTGTGTTTTCGGAAATTTAATTGACCATAAAAATAAGAAAAAAAAATATAGCTAGCCAATTTTCTCCATACCCTACAAAATGAAACGCATTTTGTTATTATTTGGCACATATTTGTGTTAAATTTATTTTGTTTGCCATTGTGAGGAGAGAGAGGGATGAACAAGGAAATTGTGTTCATGGATAAACTTGTGTTTGAGTAAAATTCATGGAAATAAGTTCATGATGAGGTGGAAGAGTGAAAAAATAGGAGAGAGAAGGATGAACAAAAAAAGGGCGTTCATTGTTATTCATGCGCTAACAAATTCTGAACCCAACTGAAAATGATCCTTGGGAACGGAGTCACTAACAGAAGAGGGTGCTCGTGGGCCTTTGTAAACACTAATTCTAAAAGCATCTGAGAATTTGCTTTTACTTGCATGAAGCCACCAAATGACATGGTGGAGCCCTCTTACATACAATTGTCACTGAATCTCCCCTAGACCGCTTGACTTTGAAACCCTGGTTCCTCATTATGGAATAAACTTTTACCACATCCTTCAGCACCGTCTTGTTATCGATTTCATGACCAGGACAAAATTCATCGTCGTCCTTAAATGCATGTTTAGCCGTCCAACTCCTCCAAGAATTAACAAAAAGACTCATTAATGGGTCTGACTCGAGCAAAGTCTAGAATATGAGCACCAGAACCAACATCAACCTGCTCATCTCTAGAGCCACCCCTTTCAATATATATCTTCACTTCTCGGAGAATCAGGTTCACTATCTGTAAGGACCCGGGATTTTCGTCCAATCCAATGTTATTGGTTTCCACAGAATATGTCCTTATAGGAAATTTGTAAGTTGGGGGTTTAGATAAGTTCAAGGGACCATCGAGTTAGAAAACCTTTTGTAAAGACTTGAATTGAATAAAAACCATGAAAGAAGTCACAAATATGCTATCGGCGTTTTATCTAAGGGATAAACCGAAGGGACAATTCGAAGGGACAACCCAATAGCGCGATAAGTGAACTGATCATGTTTCTAGAAAGACTCCCGCTCATATAGAACATATGAGTACCCAAGAATAAAGGGTTCGGGGGCGAAGGTCCGAGGTGGGAAGGTGTTAGGCACCCAACTCGCCCGTATTATGACGGCCTCTACTAACTCAAATTTGCTTAATAATTTAAAGACATAATTCCCATGCAAAACCGGATTGACAACCTAGACTTAGACTATTAATTGGTTCACCACAAGCATCACAACATTTATTAATGACCCTTATTTAGACATGCATCCGATTGACAAATTGGACAGCACAACGACTAGACATGCTTGGAAGGACAATATTTAGGAAGCAATAAAAGACATTATTCTAGCATGATATCTACATTATGACTACTAGAAAATAAACAGTTAAACAATTAATTTAATTTGAGCCCTCAGGAGTTAGTACTTAAACTGTAGGCTATATTTGACAAGAATAGTAAAAGACAAGATCTCAAGAATAAATTTGGAAGAAAGAGGGAGAAGCTCAGAGTCAATACTACTGAGAATAGAGGTTGTCAACTATAGACTGTCTATTTTGAACTAAGGGAGGAGGGTTGTATTTATAGGCGTGGAGGAGTAGGGTTGGACGGATGAAAAGTAGCCGAAAATCAAATTGGGCTTGAAAAATGAGTCGGGCCAGAAGCCACGTCAGCGCCGCTAGTGGCCCTGGGATTTTAGTCAGCGCCGCTAGCGGCCCTGAGTTTTATCCCAGGGCCGCTGACGGCTGTCACCTGCCAGCTGGATGTCGTCATTCTATTTTGTTTTTTCCGGAGGAATTTTAGTATTCCGAAAAATATGAAAAGATCGTTTTAACCTTGGGCGGTAAAAGACGATTCTACCCCTGAATCGCAACTTGGCTACCGGGAGTCAATAAGGGGCATGAGAGGTGTCGTTGGAAAGCTCTTGAACGGGACTTTTGAATGTGGTTGGAATAAAGGAGTGTTTGGAGGAAAACCTGAGACCTTATCTTAACTATTGAAGCAAAAATAACGTTCAAGTTTATAAATTACTCCTTTCATCATTAGGCTTTTGCGGAGAAATCTGAAGGCGCTTTTTTGGCGTCTACACTATCATGCCCAACATCGTTCATATTCCCCAACATGTGTTATTCACCAGCACGATTTAAAAAAGACATGTTTTATTCCACAAAGTATCGATCATCGACAAGCATTCTGAAAAAGACTCGCTAAATGGTGGATTTTTCATTGTTGAGGAACTAGGATACGATGTTAGGCCTAGATTAATACACTTTTCAGTTGGTATCACATCGATATACAACTCCATTGATGGTGTCAATGAGTGTCTTATACTGGCCCAAAAAGCACTAAATGAGTTATCATTTTCCAGTAGTTTTAGTTTTACACATTCAAGAGTCTTATTTTTCATTTTCACATTCTATTCAGATTTACTTGGATCAAGCTCCATACTCTCATATATCTTTTTGAGGAACTCACTAAAACACATGTGATAATCGGCAAGCACAAAACAAAACCTTCCACTGCTATAGCTGATATCTCCATCTTTTCAATAATATCTCCGCCATAATAATATTTAATAGGATAAGCGTAGTATTCCATCTTTCATGATCCATGCAAAGATATCAAAATTATTAAACAAAGACAACAAAAATAATCACATTTTTCTTCCAAACAACACACAACAAGATTTAGCTGCATCAAAGAATTAACATGAAATGCTTAGAGGGGAAGTATTTAAAATTTACTAGCCGCAAGGGTTAAATTTACTAGTGTAAGTCAGGGGACCACACTTTCTTGTCAAATGGAATAACTATTTATTCGGTAAGAAAATTGGAATCAAAGTTGCACTTGATTCAATGGATTAAACATTACATTAAAAATTTACCACCAATTTATGAAAGAACTTATTTAATCACTATCAAATGAAACTACAACACCATGTACGAGAAATACTTTTGAAGATTCAGTACTAAATAATCGCGTGCCACTTCTTCTTCTTCACCGAGAGCAATTGTCGAGAGCCATTGTCGAGCCCTCCTCCATTGTTGAGTGCTCTACTTTGCTTGAGGTAAGTCAATTCTTGATCAAATTCTTCGATTTTTTTCTTGAACTTGCTTATTTTTCCGCCTAGTTGCTGAATTCTGAGTTTTATTGCTGAATGGGTGCTTGTTTCTTGCGAATCTGAAACTTTTAATTTCCCACTTGTAGAGAGAGAAAGCTTCATTGTAGTCCCATGGCTCCCGCAGCCAAAGGAAAACGTCCCATGGGTGAGGGGGAGGATGACCGGGACCTCTTCCATACTGGGCTTCCCTCTACTAGGACACCTTCGACCCATCATTCGGATGGATCTCGACTGTATCAGGACTCATTTATGCGACTGGACTGGCGCTCGGCTGGGGTTTGGAACCGTAGTATTTTACTGCCGGAGAGGCAGAGTCATCTGTCTAACTCTGAGCTGGTATGTTTTCTGACTCTCTGTTTTGTTGTTCAGCATATATATTTTAAACTGAAAATTTGAACTGTTAGTGCTTCGGCACACGAACAAATTGGAACTTGTACTGGGTTGGTGATCGGCTGTATATAATCTCTATGGAATCATTTTAGCTGTATTCATAGTATATGGGGTGTTGAGAAAAATTTGTTTGTTGGCTAGGGTGTTGGCATTTTGTTGCAGGCTCATGGATCTACCTCCCATTGGGCTATGATGTTGGAGACTTTTTCAGTGGGATCTAGGAATTTGGTATTGGGCTCGGGTTTGACCATTTCCTGACCGTTATCCCTGCTTGTCACTCTGGGGATTCTAGGATTATCCCTAGGGGGCTATTGGAGAGGTTATGGGATTCCACGAACACTTTTCATACGCCTGTAGGAGAGATGTTCCCCACCCTTTATCAGTTCGATGTGTTGACGGGTCTATCCTTTAGAGGGCGTCGTATTCAGTACGACGCGGGTTACTGGAAACAGAGTGACAGGTTACTCAAGCTTTATGGGCCCGTGTCTGCCCATTTTGATTAGGATCGGGTTTCTTTACTGCGGTTATGGGCGGCTATGGCGGAGCAGGGGCTTACAGAGGAGCAGAGAGCCCGCATCTTCCGGGCATGCTTGTTGGGGTCGACCATTTTTGCTCAGAAGAAGAGCGTATGTCAAGTCGGTTTCTTGACATGTTTAGAGGATTTGACCAAGGTCCATGAGTACAACTTTGGTGCTTCTGCTTATGCTTCCTTGGTGAGATGGTGTCGTCGGGCTTGCAGGCCTAAGCCGACGAGTGAGAGGGCGTCTATCTCGGGCCCGTGGAGGATACTGGAGGTAGGCCCATATGTTTCTCTCTTCTTTTTCTTTGCCCGTGTATGCTTTTGGACTTAGAGCTTACTTTCTTGCTTGTATGGCAGCTGTGGTTCTTTGAGTATTTTCCGGCCTTTGGTCCTCACCGTCCTGGTTTGAGGATGTTCCCACTAGGTTCACAGTGGATTGGTAGAGATAAACACTCATTTACCTCTTTGGAGCTTTTTCGGGCTACTTTTGAGAGTCATGCCGCGTCTATGGTATGTTGTTGTTGACTTGTGCATATATTCTTTTTGGTCCATTTGGTGTGAATGAACTTTTGAACTGGTAGCCTGCAGGTGTCATGGTTCGCTTTTGATGGTATTCCTGGGGTTCTGCCCCATATTACTATGGAGTCTTTCAGGGTGTCCTCCTCGCTGGTGGTCTTCGAGGGGCCATTCGGCTTTATGTGGTACTTGGGGGATCGTTTGATCCGGCTGATTTATCCTACTTTGGGTAGTCATCTGGTTCCGAAGGATCCTCCCTTGACCATGTTCTATCTGCGCGGTCTGAGCGTGCGGGACTTGGAGGTCGTGGCTCGTGGTATGGTGGCCACGGAGTTTCTTATGCCGGAGGTTGTTGGCTTGGACCGCACGACCGTTTACCTGGCTTACTGCTTGGATCGTCTGATGTCGGACCTCACTTCTGAGGTAAGAAATTTATCTGCATCTTTTTAGCTATATGTGTGATATACTGACTTCTTGTGTCTCGCAGGCGGATCGTCTAGCTCCTCAGGGTCCCAGGGGTTCACATTCGAGAGTTCCTCGGGGCCAGCCCCCAAGCGTGACCTTTCGGGGGGACCTATAGTAGAGGAGTTCCCTCTACATATGGCTGATGGAGAGGTTGTGGAGGGCTTGCCTTTCCCTGGCGGTTGTACAGGGGTAAGTTCCTTTTTATCCCTTCTTGTGTTTGTGTTTGCCTTTGAGTGCTGACTCTATCCCATGTGTTTGTGTTGCTTCTTCTTTTTCTGAAGTTGAACCGAGAGCAGACTTCTCAAATCTTCAACCTCATTCACCTGTTGAAGAAAGGCTATGGTCGGGTGATGGGCAAGGGGAAAAGTTCTCGGTCTAAGACTGTTGATGTAAGTAGACTTTTATCCTTTGTTGAGCTAAGTGAAGTGCTTAACTTAACATCTCGATCTTGATTGTTTGCAGATGTCTCAGTCATCGTCCTTGGTGGAACCTCGAAATTCTTCTGCTGCGAGGGCCTCTTCGGCGAGCAGACCGTCTGTTGCTCGTTCACCTCCCATAGCTATGACCAGGCCTCCTGTTGATGAGGCGCCCGGACCTTTTGTGCCGTACATTCCTGAGACATTCTCCCCTGCGGGTTTCCAGCCTTCTTTTGGTAGCATGCCTATTGTTACCCCCACGGCTGGAGGTTGGGCCTATTGTTACCCCCATGCGCGCACCAGCATATGATAGGCGGGACATGAGGCCTGACAACAGCAGGCCCATTTATAGCTCTTCTCTCCATTATTCGACTGGGAACTATGGTCAGGGGCCGTCCATTGATGATGAGGCTGATAACAATGGCGATGACGACTCTGGTCGATCGATGTTGGATTTCTTTGTGGACATTGACCTTGAGATTTTGAACTCCTGTTTTTGTGCATTTTTATGATATGAATGATATGAATAATATGATGACTCAATTATGTCCGTCTGATCTCTAAATATGCAATGTGTTATTCAGTAGAAAAAAGCCACAATTTAGGGAATAAAATAAAGGAAAAGGTAAAAATTGCAAGAAAAAGCAAAAATTACATATTATACCCCCTAAAAAAACTGAAAATAATAATTTAAAAAAAATAAAAAAGATGAAATTAAGAGAGTCTCGGGCTTTGCAATTCAGCCGTGTGCATTAAACTGGGCTTAAATCGAGCTGACTGGACCAAGTGGGTGGGCTGGAGCAAAAGAAAAAAGCAGACAGGGACAGGGTCGGGGCCGCTAGCGGCGCTGGGCTGGGCCGCTAGCGCCGCTGTGCTGCGGGCTAAGGCCGCTAGCGGCGCTGGTCAAGGCCGCCAGAGCTGCTGACGGCTCTGGTTTGGGATTTTTCATGGTTTCTGACTTGTTTTGGCCCGTATTTTTGCCTATAAATAGGATTTACGGAATGCTAGATGTTGTATCACTTTCAGACTTTTAGCTCTCTCAAATTTCCCAAATCTTCTACCATGGTGAAATCGTTCGAAAACTTGTTCGATGCTTGGTGAAAAAATCTGACCATAGAAGAAAAACTTGAACTGGCTCCGTTCCATGTCTCTACCTTGCTGACTTTGAGACCAACCAAAATATTATGGCCCCTTCTTCGATCTGCTTTGAATTATTGGGACCCCGATTTGCATGTCTTTCGCTTTGGTAACTCTGAATTACGCCATTTAGTTGAAGAATTTGCTGCGATCACCAACATGCCTGATGTTCTTCCTCCGGCTGTGCCGTACTTGAGAGATGGTTTTAATGCTCAGTATAGGAAATCCCTAGGCTTGTCATCTGCAGAAGCCAAAAGCATGGTTCTTAGTGTCGATGTGCACTTGGTTCAGCTCTGTGAAAAATTTGTTATTTCCTCTTACAAAAGTGCAATATTTAGGCGTTGTCGCCGGCAGGCTTTTGTACTATGCCTATTAAACCACCTATTGTTTGCTAATGTAGAATCGCCTAACTTGGGTAGAACCTCGTTGCTGCGAGTGCTTAATCAAATGGTTGAAGGGCATTCTCCTTTGCATCTGGTTGTAGGGGAAACTATTATTTGGCTTGACAGGTTGAAAATCTCTCCTCACGAAGCTTTTTCTAGCAGCCCCCTGCTGCTTCAAATTTGGTTATGTGAGCCTCTGAGGCTAATAGAGTCAATAGAGAATATGATAGCTCGTGTCCCTCGAGCCTGGTCGAAGAAAACTACAGCGGCTAGCTTCTTGGTTAGGAAGAGGCTATATTCTGAAAAGTCCCGTGCTGAATGGGATGCCTTTTTCCATGCAGGATCTGTTATCCGTTGGCATGTGTCCTGGTGGAGCTTGACTTTCTTAGTGGCTTGAGACAATTTGGTTCCTCATACTACCATACTAGGTCTGTACAGGACTACTTTCTTCTTCCCCTCTAGGGTCATGAGGGAATACGGGTTGAAGCAGGTTATCCCTCGTCAGGAAACTACGAGACCAACTATCGTAGCTTTGACCATTGAATTTGTTGCAGATTGGGGAAAGTATTGGCGTAGCCGGGACCGCTGGACTGTACCTCGGGTTATTGCCCCAACTCAAGTTTCTGAGACCTACTTGAATTGGCTTTCCTGCAGTGATGGAGAAGCGAGACGAGCCCATCGTCATGAGGAGTGGGACCAACTAAAGCCTAAGTATGACTCAAGAACAGGAAGTAATAAAAGAAAGGAAGGGCCTCAGGTGGGAGGCTATCATGTACTGAAAAGAGTCAAGCCCCCAGCTCAAGGAAACGATCACAGGTCGTCCTCAAACCAGGGTCTTTCAAAGAAGAACCCTTCGACGAAGCCTTCTAAAGGGAAGAAGGATTGAAGTAGTTTTCTCAGAAAGCAAGTCTAGTTTTAAAAAAAAAAAGTTAAAAGAATTTGTTTAGCTTAAACCCTCGTAGTTGCACTTTTTTTTTTTTGTAACCTTAGTAAGTTAATTTTTGCAATGTAAGCTTATTCATTCAGTTTGAATAAAGATTACCCCTTTTTGAATGAGTTGAATGGAATATTGGATTGATTTTGGCCGGTGTAGACACCAAAAAAGCGTCTTCAGATTTTTCCGCAAAAGCCCGATGATGAAAGGAGTAATTTATAAACTTGAACTGCTATTTTTGCTTTAATAGTTAAGATAAGATCTCAGGTTTTTCCTCCAAAACACTCCTTCATTCCATTCCGTTCAGAAGCCCCGTTCAAGAGCTTTCAAACGACACGTCTCACGCCTTTTTCTGACTCCCGGTCGCCAAGTTGCGATATAGGGGTAGAACCGTCTTTTACCGTCCAAGGGTAAAATGGTCTTTTCATATTTTTCGGAATACAAAATTCCTCCAGAAAATAAAAATAGACTGGATGTCGTCATTATGACGACATCCAGTTGGCTATTGAGAGCCGTCAGCGACCCTGGAATAAGTCCCAGGGCCGCTAGCGGCGCTGACCAGATTCCAAGGGCCGCTAGCGGCTCTGACCCTGCTTTGGGCCCAGCTCATTTTTCAAGCCCGACTCATTTTTCAGTTCAATTTCTGTCGTCCAACCCTGTTTCCCCACGCATATATAGATAACCCTTCACCCTCAGTTCCAAAAACACACAGTCTACAGTTGACACCCTCTATTCTCAGTAGTATTGACTCTGAGCTTCTCCCTCTTTCTTCCATGAACAATTCTATTGTATTCTCGAGAGTATTGCCACCGAGCTTCCCCCTCTTTCCAAACATGAGTTAGTAGAGGCCGTCATAAACGTGCGAGTTGGGTGCTTAACACCTTCCCACCTTGTACCTTCGCCCCCGAACCCATTATTCTTGGGTACTCATATGTTCTATATGAGCGGGAGTCTTTCTAAAAACATGATCTGTTCACTTGTCGCGCTATTGGGTTGTCCCTTCGGATTGTCCCTTCGGTTTGTCCCTTCGATAAAACGCCGATAGCAGATTTGTGACCTCTTTCATGGTTTTTATTCAATTCAAGTCTTTACAAAATCTTTTCTAACTCGATGGTCCCTTGAACTTATCTAAACCCCCAGCTTACAAATTTTCTATAAGGACGCACTCCGTGACGGTAGAAATCCCAGGTCTTTACAGTTGCAACTTCACTGGGGATTTATTTAAGAGGGTGAGACTCGAAAGTCAAGTTTGCTTAATTGTTTAATAACGTGTTCCACATTTTTGCATCATTTGCATGAGCCTTGGCACAACCTTTTGACCCTTATCGACCCTCGAGGAAGTTTGTGTCACAACTCGTAGACAACCCGTATATCTAAAGGAATATATAGCTGTCCTATCTTGCAAATCGACGATTCCTCACCCATGACTCATCAATCCTTGTTAATGAAAAGAATTACAATCGATGTGTCGACCATCCGCCGAAAGGAAATTGTAATTTGTTGTGGTAACCTCACAGGAGCCAAAAGCTTCTAGCCCACATTCGTGCATTCGCTTGCTTGTTGTGCATGTGTCGTCGTAATGCCCGTCTGATCACATGTTTGCCTGTAAACTGCGTTGTTATTATGCTTGTCTGAATGCATGAATACCGTGACTATGTGCCAACATGTACTTACGTGCTAGGAGTCCTCTCTTTTATTTTTAGCTAGTTCCTAATGCCCAAAAAAATAGTGCCAGAATTCAATTCAATGAGCACTCGTTTCCCCGATGATATATTTTCACACAGCGTCGAAGTCATGAACAATTTTCTAGGACCTTTTAGCTAAAAAAAGAGTCAGTCTCTCCAATTCCCCTCTCCCACCTTTTTTTTATTTTTTTTTTCTCTTTATTGTCTTGATGTAATTCAGAGTCGGCAAAAAAAAAAAAAAAAAAGCAAAAAAAAACTAGCGTTACAAATAAAAATGCCGAAAAACAAAATAATTCGGAAAATCAAAAAAAATATTGCCGAATTTTATTATTTTTTTTTTATTGATCCCATTTTCCATTTTCTTTGAGTCTAGAAAAATAAAAAAAAAAAATAGGATGGTCCGTCTTTTTTCTATTTTCCTCATTTTCGTTCATCGACTTCGTTTTTCCTTTGATATGAGGGGAAATAATCGGGCATTTAGGCTTAGGTTGTCATTTTCCATTCCTTTGCATCGCATTACATTACATTATACCATATTAAGCGCTCCATGCTAGGATTCATAACTAGTCGTCATGTTTGCATTGTCGTCATTTTGCATATGCATTTGTAAAAAAATTCGAGTCTTGCATTCATCAATGTCTCCATTTGTTCATTACGTCTCATGCACTAGAAGTCTAGACAAGTCATTCATTAAGTGCTCTAGGGTCATTCTAGGAAGCATCCATACATTGTCATACATGTCAAGGTCAGTCCACCATACATCTTGGATATTGTTGTTGTAACTCTGTCATTGCATTGTCGTCATCATGCATTCAAGTTCATATAGACGTCCTTAGATTCATTCAGTTTAGGGGTTATCGAGGGTCTTCTAAAAAAATTTGAGTCCTTGTTTTCAAGTCCTTTCTTTAGCGTCTTTCTAAGTTGAGACTTGTGTTCAGGATTGGGGGCTCGAGGAAGAACTATGGTGACAAAGGTTGGGCTCGATCGTCTGGCAGATTGGTTCGTCTACAAGCTACTTCCAAGACACCACCACATTCCAAAAGGCCATTACCCCATAATCCATACATCCCTTACCTCACCAATCACACCCCCAAACTTCACCATGGTCAAGACCATTGACGAGAGGCTTGATGAGCTCATGAGTGAGTTGGAAAGGCTGTGACTCATGGTTGAAGATTTGGAAATGAAGAAAGAGGATGAAGCAAGAATCCTCTCCAACTCCGACTCTGAGGAAGAAGGACCAAATGCCAAGCAGGCTAAGATTATTGACGTGCTCGAAAACAGCGGCCTGTTTGCCAACTACCATGCTAATGTTGGTAAAATCAATCCCAAAGTGAAGGGCAAGCTTACAGCCAAGTTCTCCATGCCCGAGGTTCCGACGTTCACTGGCACTGATAATCCACAAGACCACCTCAAACCCTTTACCACTGCCATGGGTTTAAGAGGAGTTGTCAAAAATATCTACATTCACTTGTTCCCACAGACTCTTGATGCCCCGACTCGTCGTTGGTTCTACACCTTGAATTTGGAGGACTACCGCAATTGGTCAGATTTCACTACAGTCTTCCTTGCACGCTACAAGGAAAATGTTGCTCTACCTATGATCCTTCGAGAGTTAGAGATCGCCAAACAAGAAGAAGATGAGGGATTCACTGCCTTCTTTAGGCGTTGGAAGCTAAAGATAGCCGAACCGGTTGAGCAACCTTCGCAAACTGATCAAATCCGCCAACTCATCAAAAACCTGCAACCTGCTTACAAGGAACCCCTCAAGTATCAAGCAATTGACTCCTACAACCGGCTCTATGTTGTGGGCATCCTAATTGAAGATAACCTTCTTAAGAATTCCACTTAATTCGTGAGCAACGCGAGTATCTACAAAGGGTTGTCCATCGTGTCCCTGTGAACAGCCTGTGCTCGAGAAGTTGAATAGAGTCGAAGTTTTCTAGTGTGCAAGTCTAGTTGAGTCCAATCAAGTTTAATGATGTCTAGTTTGTCTTTTAAATTCGTCCATAGAGTCTAGCTTACTTCTCGTGTAATGCTTTTCTTCGATCAATAAAGATTGCATTTTGATTCCCATCATTGTTCTTTGTTCAATTCTATGACGAACTTAAGTTGCCTATGACGGAACAAAAAAAAAAAAATCAAAAGAAAGCCTTCATTGTGGAAAACATCAAATCAAAACTCCCTAATGATCATCCCCATAGAGGACATACAGTTGAACCATCCATGCTAAGTATAGGAGGCATTCATTTGGCACCTCACATCAATATCCTTTACTACCCTATACATCATTACCAATTGCAACCCTTTGAGCCTTAAACACATAGCCTTTCATTTCTTAACCACATCATCCTTACCCGGGGAATGGTGTGTGCGACATGGGAATAGAAGCAACCTTTTAGGCAAGATGGATCGACCTACGAAAAGAGCCACCAAGAGAAATACCAAAAAGAAGAGAGAACTCGAAATTTCAAGAGCAAAAACAAAAAAAAAAAAAAAAAAAAACCCAAAAGAGAAAAAAAGTCGAGAGCGATCAAAGATCCAAAAATGTGCAAAAACTTCAAGCACAACCAAACAATGGCCTTACCTAAACAGAGGTCTCTTAGCCACCTTGCCCAGATCACAAGCTTCTATACCATCTAGCATACTTTGGGGAGGGGATTTACATTGGGTTTATTTGAGCCTTTATCCTTTGTTTGACACCTCAACCCAGCCTGACATTACAACCCAAAAGCCCTCCAAGAGGTACGACCATTCAATTGTATAGCCATGAACTACGTTGGCTTGATTCCATAAACTGGATACGTAGGAAACCTCAAGGAGGTCCGGCCACGACAACCACTTTGTCACATGATCATAAGGAGTTTTCCAAAAATTCCACCATTCTCATCTAAGGCTAAAAAAAATGAGCCCGGTAGGTTGTAAACCCGAAAGGGCGGCCTAGGCAAAAGTTAGGGCAATCAAAAAAAATATATAAAACAAATTCAACATCTTGAGGCAACTTAAATTTCCGAGGATTTAGAACATTGTTTCTCATGTAAGCGCTCTTTGGTCAGTCGTCTAGAGGTCATACTCATCACCTTTCTCGTAGGCTTGCACATAGACTTCCCAACTGGGGGATTTTTCAGAATGAGTCGGTTCTTTGTGCGCTACGTTCCAAGTTGGCCATTTCGTCCCCATACCTTAAGTT
Source organism: Tetragonia tetragonoides (assembly GCA_038025085.1). Lineage (NCBI taxonomy): Eukaryota > Viridiplantae > Streptophyta > Magnoliopsida > Caryophyllales > Aizoaceae > Tetragonia > Tetragonia tetragonoides. The sequence goes on along the minus strand of CM076143.1, from coordinate 27,898,057 downwards.
AGAATATTTTGTACCGCCACATCAACACCCATAGCTCCTCGAGTAGGTCATAACCATCAAGAACCACACATCAAACTAGGGGCTGATTCTTCCTTGACTGCACCCAATTTTGTCCACTTGTCTCATACTCTGCCAAGATCACCGCAGGAATGAAATTCTTGATCACAAAAACTTTTTCCATATGAAGACCCTCTCCAGACCCTATAGGAGAGTCGTGCATGCTAGAATAGGCTGCATGGAGCTGTGAGTCAATAGAGTCTGCATACATCATATTTGCATGAATACTAGAGTCGCATTCAAAGGCATGCATGTGTACATAATTTCTTAGTGTCTTGAGTCCCTGTGTGTTTACATGTCAAATCCTTGTGCATCTTGTCATGGTCAGTCGGGCATGTCTATTGCATCTCTTCCCTATGTGCATATTTCCACTGCAGGTTTGAGTCTACCCACTCTCCATCAAATCCAGCAAGCCCGGAACTCATGATTAAGCTCAGAAGCGACCTTCCGACTACAACTAAGAATAGAGATAACCTTCCAGCTACAGCCCTGCGCGTGCGGGCCCCTCTGCTGTCCCACGGCCCCTTTTTCCAGTCCAAAGTTTGTTACTTCAGTTCATTTGCGGCAAATATCAGTACCAAGCGCCCGGCAGCGAAGCACTCTGGCCCACATGTTCAAATTCGACAGTTGGCCTCTTTTACGGTACCAACTATTTTCAGGTAAAACTAACCCGTTTATTTTTGCGGGTCCCGGATACTGAAACTCGAATCTACACTACGACAACTCTTATCGCCCAGAGCGCCCAAAAATAATTTAAGTTCGGAAAACCTGTTGGCCTTACCAAACATTACAAATTTTTGGGGTCAGTCCCTCTGCGAAATTACAAATTTTTGGGGTCAGTCCCTCTGCGACATTACAAATTTTTGGCGTCAGTCCCTCTGCGACATTACAAATTTTTGGGGTCAGTCCCTCTGCGAGGTTACCAATTTTTGGGGTCAGTCCCTCTGCGATTTTACAAATTTTTGGGGTCAGTCCCTCTGCGAGGTTCCAAATTTTTGGGCCAGTCAATGACCGCTTCAGCTATTGCTGTTAAACTCAGGTTTGTCTTCATATGCATGCATACTGTACACACTCACACACCATGTGCACATCAGCATCCTGCATGTCGCCTTTGAAGTACTTTGATATTCGCTTTTACTCAAGCTCGATCAAAGTGGGGGCTTCTGTAGACGCCAAAAAGCGTCTTCAGATTTCTCCGCAAAAGCCCGATGATGAAAGGGGTAATTTATAAACTTGAACTGCTATTTTTTACTTTAATAGTTAAGATAAGGTCTCAGGTTTTTCCTCCAAACACTCCTTCATTCCATTCCATTCAGAGGCCCGGTTCAAGAGCTTGCCAACGACACGTCTCACGCCTTTTTCCGACTCCTGGTCGCCAAGTTGCGATTTAGGAGTAGAACCGTCTTTTACCGTCCACGGGTAAAATGGTCTTTTCATATTTTTCGGAATACAAAACTCCTCCGGAAAATAAAAACAGACTGGAATAAGTCTTAGGGCCGCTAGAGGCGCCGACCAGTTTCACAAGGCCGCTAGCGGCTCTGACCCTGCTTTGGGCCCGGCTCATTTTTCAAGCCTGTCTGGTTTTTCAGCTCAATTTCTGTCGTCCAACCCTACTTCCCCACGCCTATATAAACAACCCTTCACTCTCAGTTCAAACACACAGTCTACAATTGACACCCTCTATTCTCAGTAGTATTGACTCTGAGCTTCTCCCTCTTTCTTCCATAAACAATTTTATTCTATTCTCGGGAGTATTGACACTGAGCTTCCCCCTCTTTCCAAATTTGAGTTAGTAGAGGCCGTTATAAACGGACGAGTTGGGTGCCTAACACCTTCCCACCTCGTACCTTCGCCCCCGAACCCATTATTCTTGGATACTCATATGTTCTATATGAGCGGGAGTCTTTCTAAAAACATGATCAGTTCACTTGTCGCGCTATTGAGTTGTCCCTTTGGATTGTCCCTTCGGTTTATCCCTTCGATAAAACGCCGATAGCAGATTTGTGACCTCTTTCATGGTTTTCATTCAATTCAAGTCTTTACAAAATCTTTTCTAACTCGATGGTCCCTTGAACTTATCTAAATCCCCAGCTTACAAATTTTCTATATCAACGCACACCGTGGCCGTAGAAATCCCGGGTCCTTACAGCCGGGCCCCTTAAAAGGGTTACCTACGTATCTAGTGTGGAATTAGGCCAGCGTAGTTCGTTCAACTTGTGTACGTCTTTTTTTTCGGATTATGTTTTTTTTTTTATTTTTTTTAGACGTAAAACTTCTTCAGTTGATCCATATTGGTGAGCTGACTGAACTCGATGCCGTCAATGTCCATGAGTCTGACCGCGCCTCCTGATAGAATGTCTTTAATGATGAACGGACCGGACCAGTTTGGTCAAAATTCGCCTCTGGGGTCGGTGAGTGGGGCACGTAATTCTTTCCAAACTAAATCCCCTTCCTTTAAATTTCGAGGTCGGACTTTTTTGTTGAATGCTCTCGCCGTGCGCTGCTGGTACATGTGGGAATGGTCTAGGGCCCGTAGACGTCTTTCATCCGTGAACATGAGTTATTTGTAGCGGGCTTGTAACCATTGGGTTTCAGGAATTTCATCCTCTAAGGCTATGCGCATGGAGGGTAGTTGGACTTCTATGGGTAAAATCGCTTTCATTCCGTAGTCTAGGGAATAAGGTGTTGCTCCCGTAGAGGATCTTATGGATGTCCTATATCCCCAAAGGGAAAATGGGAGTTTTATGGGCCAATCTTTGTAGTTTTCTATCATCTTTTCAATGATAGTCTTGAGGTTTTTGTTGGCGGCTTCTACTGCTCCATTGGTTTGGGGACGGTAAGGGGATGATTTGTGGTGCTAGATTTTGTAGTTTTTGAGGAGGGTGGTTGTTTCGGCTTTGAAATGGGATCCATGGTCACTGATAATTTCATGCGGAACGCCGTATCGGCAAATGATGTTGTTTCTTATGAATTTGGACACTTGTTTGGAGGTGAGGATGGCATAGGATTGGGCTTCAACCCATTTGGTGAAATAGTCTATGGCTACTAGGATGTACTCATGTCCTCCCGAGCCTTTCGGGGTGATTTTACCAATGATGTCTATTCCCCATGCGGAAAACGGCCAAGGGGATGTGAAATTGTGGAGCATTGAGGGTGGCATATGCTACAGGTTGGCATATATCTGACACTTCTTGCACTTCTTGACATAGTCATAGAAATTCCTTTCCATAATGGTCTAGTAGTATCCCAATCGTAAGACCTTTCTAGAGAGCATTCGACCATTCATGTGTGGTCCACACACACCATTGTGTACCTCGTCCATAATCTCTGCGGCTTCTTTGGAGTTCACGCATCTAAGATTGACCCCGTTGTGGGATTTCTTGTACAGAACCCCCTTGTATTTTATGTATTATGCCGCTAAGAGACGGATGGCCCGTTGAGCTCTTAGTGGTGCGTCTTGAGGGTACATCCCTTTGGTGATGTAGTTGAAGACGTTTTGGTACCAAGGATCCTCTTCGATTGGAGCCAGGGTCATTTCTATGTCGAGGTGGTTGCAAAAGGCTGGCTCGCTCCTCCTTTATGGAGTGGCATCGTTGAGGGAGTTCAGTTACTCAAATTCCTGTAAAAAGTGATGATCTACATTCTTGCTTTGCGAAGTTTACTTACATTTCTTAAATTGGTTAGTTAATGATTTGTGCAACTTTTAAGTTCATTGGATTTATCAATAGCTAAACAAGGAAAGAAATGAGCAAGAGGAATATTTATTGATTTGCAAAAAGTGATAAACACACATGACATTAGAGAATAGGGTCTCTAATGCCCGTCAAAGAGAAATTAGACTTAGAAGGAAAAGTAAAAGGGGAACACCCCTTGTTCGAACCTAAATATTTAGCTAAGACCCTAACTCGACAAAACTTGGGGACTCAGACTCGATTCCTCTAGCTTTTGCGGGTGGCCAACTAGTTCCAGGCTCTATAGGTATCATCTTCTTCTTTCCTGTACATCATCTTTCAAATGGATGAGGTAAAGCTTCACGGAAATTTAGGAAGCAAAGCAAGTTAACCCTTTTTGGGTCAATCCCTATGTCAACTTGTGTGGGTTCTCCTGCGGCTCATGAACATGCACTGTGAACTTGAAAATGTGGGACTTCGAAGGAGAGACGGCTCCGAATTTAATGATCATTTGGATGTCACACTTTGAGCGAGAGCATCGATCAGTGAAGTGACTGAAGCATCTATGATATCTGCAATAAAGATAAGGGTCTCCTCCTTCTGGCAAAATTTCTTCATAGGGTCCTAGGAATTGTAGATCTCCGCGACGAAGTAAAGCTGTCATAACATCATGAATGGGTACCGCCAATGGCGTGAACTCACGGGTAGGAATACTCGATCTTTCCTTGGATAACCAATGATGCACGGGCCACATAGTCCCTTCATTAATGAAAGCTTGGATTTTGTCCCTCAGATTCCTGCAGTCATTGGTGTGATGTCCGCAGGCTCGACAGTACTCACAATAAACACTTGGGTTTGCATTTTCTGGAAGGAGTTCATAGGTAGGTCCCACCGAATGCATGTAGCCATATGCCCTCATTTGCTGGAAAATGTGTTCTTGAGGCCAACGGGGTTGGCCCTGATTAAGAATGATTTTATCCCCTTCTAGAGCCTTAATTCTTTGTTCTAAACCAGCAATCGTCTTCTGTAGCCTATTGATCTCTGAGTGATAGACGACTGTATACTGAGATAGGTAGTCAATATCGTCTTGCACTTCAACAAGGGCTTGGATTGACTTGCTCGTGCTTCTATACTCAACGAGTCTAGGGATTTCATCAGGATCAAGGCCCACTTTAATCTTAGCCTCTCGCAGTGATTGATCCAATTGTTCCCCCTAAGTCAAGGGATTCATCTTGAGTATCCAGTATCGATTCTTTTGAAACTTCGCGGGCCGGATATGCAGTTGTTACAAAATGAGTCTTGACCTTCTTGGCATTCTGGCCCATTTCCGATCTTGGCCTCAGGAGAGATCCCTCTTGTGTATCTTCAGCTGAGGAACGCTTGTTGGACCCTGGCATGTTCTGAACGAGTAGATGACCATTTAGAATCAAAAAGACCACGAGACTCTCATCTAAGAAAAATGTTGACCTACATATAGAAAAACACATTGTACTAGAAAAAAAAAGGTCCATAAGCCTTAATGCCCAAATATTCCCTAATATCAAAGGAAAATAAAGTCAATAAACGAAAATAATAAAAATAGAAAAAGACTGACTCTCCTATTTTTTACTTTTCTAGACTCAAAGAAAATGAAAAATAGGGTAAAATAAAATAAAAGAATTTCTGTCTTTTTTTTTTTGATTTTTTAAAATTTTTCGCCGCCTTTTCTTTATTTTTGCCGATTTTTTTTTATATTTTTGATTTTTTTCTTTTTTTTTACCGAATCTGAATTACATCAAAAGATAAAGAAAAAGAAAGAAATAGAAAAAGGGAGCGGGAAAATTGGGAGACTGACCCTTTTTTTGCTAAAAGATCCTAGAAAATTGTTCATGTTAGAATATATCATCGGGAAAATGATGGGTGTTCATTGAATTTGAATTCTCGCACCATCTTCGGGCATTAGGAACTAGCTAAAAATAAAAGAAAAGGTTTCTAACACGTAAGTACATGTTGGCACATAATCACGATATTCATGCATTCAGGCAAGCATTACAACGACATAATTACAGGCAAACATGTGATCAGACGTACATTACAACGACACATGCGCAACAAGCAAGCGGATGCATAAATGTAGGCTAGAGGCTTTTGGCTCCTGTGAGGTTACCATAACAAATTACAATTTTCATTCGGCGGATGGTCGACACATCAATTGTAATTCTTTTCATCAACAAGGATTGATGAGTCATGGGTGAGGAAGCGTCGATTTGCACGATAGGACAACTGTATATTCCTTTAGATATACAGGTGGTCTAAAAGTTGCGACACAAACTTCCTCGAGGGTCGATAAGGGTCAAAAGGTTGTACCAAAGCACAAGCAAATGATGTAAATGATGCAAAAATATGGAACATGTTGTTAAACAAATTAAGCAAACTTGACTTTCGAGTCTCACCCTCTTAAATAAATCCCCAGTGAAGTCACCACTATAAGGACCCGGGATTTTTGTCCAATCCAATGTTATTGGTTTCCACGGAGTATGTCCTTATAGAAAATTTGTAAGTTGGGGGTTTAGATAAGTTCAAGGGACCATCGAGTTAGAAAAGATTTTGTAAAGACTTGAATTGAATAAAAACCATGAAAGAGGTCACAAATCTGCTATCGACGTTTTATCGAAGGGACAAACCGAATGGACAATCCGAAGGGACAACCCAATAGCGCGATAAGTGAACTGATCATGTTTCTGGAAAGACTCCTGCTCATATAGAACATATGAGTACCCAAGAATAAAGGGTTCGTGGGCAAAGGTACGAGGTGGGAAGGTGTTAGGCACCTAACTCACCCGTATTATGACGGCTTCTACTAACTCAGGTTTGCTTAATAATTTAAACACATAATTCCCATGCAAAACCGGCTTAACAACCTAGACTTAGACTATTAATTGGTTCACCACAAGCATCACAACATTTATTAATGACCCTTATTTAGACATGCACCCGATTGACAAATTGGGCAGCACAACGACTAGACATGCTTGGAAGGATAATATTTAGGAAGCAATAAAAGACATTATTCTGGCATGATATCTACATTATGACTACTAGAAAATAAACAGTTAAACAATTAATTTAATTTGAGCCCTCAGGAGTTAGTACCTGAACTGTAGGCTATTTTTGACGAGAATAGTAAAAGACAAGATCTCAAAAATAAATTTGGAAGAAAGAGGGAGAAGCTCAGAGTCAATACTATTGAGAATAGAGGTTGTCAACTGTAGACTGTATGTTTTGAATTGAGGGAGGAGGGTTGTATTTATAGGCGTGGAGGAGTAGAGTTGGACGGCTGAAAAGGAGCCGAAAATCAAATTGGGCTTGAAAAATGAGTCGGGCCAAAAGCCACGCCAGCACCGCTAGCGGCCCTGGGATTTTAGTCAGCGCCGCTAGCGGCCCTGGGTTTTATCCCAGGGCCGCTGACGGCTGTCAGCTGCCAGCTGGATGTCGTCATAATACGACATCCAGTCTATTTTTATTTTCCGAAGGAATTTTAGTATTCTGAAAAATATGAAAAGACTGTTTTACCCTAGGGCGGTAAAAGACGGTTCTACCCCTGAATCGCAACTTGGCGATCGGGAGTCGGAAAGGGGCATGAGAGGTGTCCTTGTAAAGCTCTTGAACGGGACTTTTGAATGGGGTTGGAATAAAGGAGTGTTTGGAGGAAAACCTGAGACCTTATCTTAACTATTGAAGCAAAAATAGCGTTCAAGTTTATAAATTACTCCTTTCATCATCGGGCTTTTGCGGAGAAATCTGAAGGCGCTTTTTTGACGTCTACACTATCATGCCCAACATCATTCATATCCCCCAACATGTGTTATTCACCAGCACGATTTAAAGAAGAAATGTTTTGTTCCCCAAAGTATTGATCATCGACAAGCATTCTGAAAAAGACTCGCTAAATGGTGGATCTTTCATTGTTGAGGAACTAGGATACGATGGTAAGCCTAGATTAATACACTTTTCAGTTGGTATCACATCGATATACAACTCCATTGATGGTGTCAATGAGTGTCTTATACTGGCCCAAAAAGCACTAAATGAGTTGTCATTTTCCAGTGGTTTTAGTTTTACACATCCCAAGAGTCTTATTTTTCATTTTCACATTCTATTCAGATATACTTGGATCAAGCTCCATACTCTCATATATCTTTTTGAGTAACTCACTAAAACACATCTGACAATCGGCAAGCACAAAACAAAACCTTCCACCGCTATAACTGATATCTCCATCTTTTCAATAATATCTCCGCCATAATAATATTTAATAAGATAAGCTGAGTATTCCATCTTTCATGATCCACGCAAAGATATCAAAATTATTAAACAAAGACAACAAAAATAATCACAATTTTTTTTTCCAAACAACACACAACAAGATTTAGCTGCATCAAAGAATTAACATGAAATTCTTAGAGGGGAAGTATTTAAAATCTACTAGCCGCAAGGGTTAAATTTACTAGTGTAAGTCAGGGGACCACACTTTCTTGTCAAATGGAGTAACTATTTATTCGGTAACAAAATTGGAATCAAAGTTGCACTTGATTCAATGGATTAAACATTACATTAAAAATCCACCACCAATTTATGAATGAACTTATTTAATCACTATCAAATGAAACTACAGCACCATGTACGAGAAATACTTTGAAAATTCAGTACTAAATAATCAGAATGCAAGAACAGAGAACAGAGACCTATTTGTCGAATTACTGATGACAATTGAAAAAATTTAACAAAATAGCATAATCTCAAAATTAGGGATTTACTCCACACAAATTATAGCCCGATTCAAAGAATGACTTAACATTTGGCAAAATTTAGAAATAGAAGTATGAAATTAGGGCAAAGATTTACCTTTTCTGAAACTTCACCTAACAGATTAGATTGCTTCAAGAAATTTTGGATTTTACTGGATGTTGCCGACTGTAGAACGAAGAAGGAGGATGACGAGCCTGACGGCGACGCTAACGACGTGGAACTGAGAGCTGAGTAGACAACGAGGCGGCAACAACAACAACAAACACGAGGAGGGGGGAAGGTAGTGGCAACAATGAGAAACCCGGGGGGTGAGTGATTCGAATGGTCACAGAGGTGTTATTGGTTGGGAAAATAGAAGTAAAGTGACCCGCTGTGGGTGACAGCGGGTTATGTAAGGCACTGTGGTCCATAGCGCCTTTTCTTGTTGCAAAAAAAAAAATAAATTAAAACTCGCTTTGAGTCGAAGCTAATTTGGAAATTAGTTTGTGAATGATGTATATTCAAGAAATCATTGAGAAAAGAAGGTCATGTTTTTTTTTTCTATATATATATATATATATATATATATATATATATATATATAGTGAAAACAACAGGTTGTGTAAGACCAACTCACAGAAATATGTGATCAGTGTTCAGAAATGTAGAGGTGGTGATCTTCACCAAAATTTTATTTTAATTTTTTGCTTTTGCCTTTAAAGTTTTTTCCGATCCCGGAGGTGAACTGAACCCTAACGTTGTGAAACAACGAGCAACTAGCAAGGCTTTGGAGAAATGGGAGGTGAAGAAGCCAAAGCGAAAACTCCCACTGGCAGTACAACAGCTTCAACTGCAACTGGAAATGTAAATGTGAATGTAAGTGGTGGAGCATTCAGATCAAAAGTAGAGCACGTGCTCTACAGTGGAGAGAAGAAGCACGTCTTTGCTGGCTTAGCCATTATTACTGCCATTTTTGGCGTCCCTTGGTACCTTATGAATCGAGGTTCTCCTTCTTTCTCTCTCTTTATAGATGATTACTTGATGCAATTTTGATCTGGGTTTCTGTTGCTTACCCAAACTTCTTTGTTGGTTTTTGCGTTTTGGGTAGCTGTTGGAAATGTTGAATTCAAAGCATAGTTTTGTTATGAGCATCTCATTATTTTGTGATAATAATGCAATTTTGATATGGGTTTCTGTTGTTCACCCAAAATTCTTTGTTGGTTTTTTCTTTTTGGGTAGCTGTTGTTTCTGAGAATTGTTGAAGTTAAGGCATATTGATATCATGAACATTCCATTATTTTGTGATAATAATAGAAAAATGATTGAACTTTTGCAGATGGGTATTGAACCTATGTTTTAGTAGTCCAAAATTTGAGAAGTTGCAAGCTAAACTATCTAGCATCTGACTTACATATGATGCTTATTTTAGTAGTTGTGGAGTGGTAGTTATGAATAGGTTTATTTGTTATAATGAGAGCATGAAACCAATATTGGTGCTGGGTGTATTGTTACCTGTGCTATCTGCTATTCTGAGATATCTGCGTTAATTCTCAGGGTGCCTCATTACTCGCCTAATGTAGTAATATTGACCTGTTATTTGGCTGCTCAAATTCGTCTGTCAACCATCTGTTTGCCCATCAGCAGATACCATCATTAGAAGTAACAACTGAATCCATTTCTAGTCAAGAAAACAAAGCATCTGAATCCTTTGAGTACATTATTCAGGCGACTCATGCTTTTTGGCTACTTTACATCCTCAGCTGAGCTTCTTCAATTAGCCTTCCAGACCCATTTATGTCAATATCCTTATTGCTTTGCCTATGAATTTCATGACATTTAGCCGTGCACCACGGATTTTGTGCTATTGTGCACCTATCAGAACGTATTTTGATTTTGTCACATTCTGAATTCTTTCTTCCATTAATTCTGAAGACATGTTTGGTTTTGGGGCAAAGAGTGATTTGAGCCTCTTTGACGTTGTGACACACAGAATCATCGTTTCTCAAATTCCTTATCCCACGACTGTACATCTCTAAGACATCATAAGTGCCTTCTTTATCCTATTGGAAGGGACCTTTTTTTATCTGTTCTGAGTTTCAGAGACACTTCAAACCTGTAGGAGCAGTGCTCCGTCTTAATTCTAGTATGCTATTTCATTTTATTCTGACTGCAGATTGCTAAATATTTACTTGGTCTTCCTGAGATCTTAGGGTAGTCTTTTCAAGGTTATTCTTTTCCATATAAGTGTTCATTAGAGTCACTCTAGGGGATGTCACATAGGGTCTTATAGGAGATGACGTTTTCTTATAGCTAGCTAATTGTTTTTTTAGATAAGGAAATTTTCTATTGATTAAATCGTTAAAGAATACAAGATAAGGTATCCTCATGAGCAATCAAAATAAAACTACAAATCTCGCTAATAGCGCTATACAAGAGTAAGTGGAACGCCCTTAAAAGCTCCCGCCGCCTTAGCGCATAGGGAGGCCTAGTAGACTACATGGTCCCAAACATTATCTATAGTCTTCCATACGTCACAGAACACTCTCGAATTCCTCTCCAACCAGAAACACCACAGAATTACATCTCCAAAACAACCTCCCCTCCCTTATAGCTAGCTAAATGTTCCCAGTTTTCCAGTTTAGTCATATAACAATCATATTTAGGGCATGCTTGAAATGAGGGTAATGCATTCAAAGTGTAATGGAGCAAATTAAAGGGTAAATTGGGAAGGTGGAGATGGTTGGGGGTGGTGCAAATTGGTGGAAGAAAGAGAAAAATAAGGGGAAAGGGGGCGGGGGGGGGGGGGAATTTGTTAACATAGGGGGAGGGTAGGTTAACTATTGTGGGGTAACTATTTCTCTTCTTTGTCCCTCTACCACCCAAAATCTAACACCCACCACTACCTCCACCTCTCCTTTTAACTGTGAATCCTCTCTATTACCCTCTTGATGCAGTATCCTCAATCCAATCATGCCCTTAAAGTGATTTAGACCCTTTCTGTAAGTTCATGTTGCAGTAGTACTTATTTAACACTTCCGTTATTAGTTTATGTTAGATGGGAGGTTCTAAGAATATGTCGTGCCAAAATTTAAACCATGTGAAATGCTATAGCATCTATAAGTGTAACAGTTTGAGAAGGAAATTGGACTGACGTGAACTATACAATTAGACTCTCTAAAGGACGCAATACAATTTGAAATGCTATATCCTGTCTCATAGTGACTTGATGGAACAGCCTAGAAAGAAAGAAATTCCTTGACTCTCAAAAGGGGTGAAGACACTCTCCGACAAGAGTCTCTTGTCAACGGCGGCTGTGTGGAAAATAGTGTTTTCCATGGTCGAAAGGATTTACAAACCTTTAAGGGCTTAGAGGTACTTATTGGGTCCGTCCAGGCTGATACATTTCACCAATGGGGAGCCTGAGGGTGACGGGATTTTGCCAACACCGAAACCTTGCATTTTGAACCGGTATTCTCTAGGCAGCAAGGAGGCCTGGCCGATGACCGTGGCAATGCGGTATTGGCTATGGCAGGGATGTTCATTGTTGATGGCACAGGAAAGAAGGCCACTCTTGGTCCCAAGGAAGTCCATGACATAGGAACAGAGGGCACCCTTGGCTCTAAGGAGGATGATGATGTAGGAAAGAAAGCCACTCTGATTCCTAAGGTTTCTAGGAGAAAGAAGTGAGAGCTGGAAAATTTAAAGTCCGATATAGATTATGACTGGCAAGAGTTAAAGACAGGCTTCTCCCATAAGTAGTCTCTTGTTTTTGGATTTTTCTTCATAAGTTTTTTAGCCATTCGGGCTTGATCTTTTTTGGAGGATAACTTATCCTCTCTTTGTATTTCTTCCTATCTAATAAAAAATTTCTTATCAAAAAAATAAAGAAATTCCTTGATGAATACATGTAGCCTGTGTTCAAGGAGGAGCGATACAAAAACTAAATCTAATCAAGTCCTTCATAGTAATTCTCAGAAAGAGTTTCAAAGTTGCTATGAGCTGTGCTACTTATTGGCTTTCATTACACAGGAAGTGGCTTGATGCCAAATAAATTGTTTCCAATTATGCTGTCCCGATGACAAATGGTAAAATAAAGTAAATGGGTCCAGGTTCTGCTTCTGTTGTTTGGCATTCTTGTGCATTAGTGTTTTACAAACTTCAATTATTGGTCATTGTTTGCTAAATTCAGTTTGGAGAGCAGTTGCTTGGGGATTAAGAGATTTAAGACAGAGAGGAAAGGGGAACATGTGATACACTTCTTTTTCTGTCACTAAATGTCTGGATTGATGGTTACATATCCATGTGATTTGAAATCTTTCTGATCATACTTTATCTTGTCAACCAGATTATTAGCAATGGAAAAATAAAATTTGAATTTTTGGTGTGTTGGATGTTCTTTCAAGTTTCTTACCTGTCAGCGTGTTGTTAGATTATACTATCAAAGTACAAGTTACACCTGATAATATTTGCAGAGCTCTGGCATCAGGTCCATCTATAAGTTTTGACAAAATAGAAATGAATTGAACTTGCATGTTCACCTAACCCTTAGCGAGTCTCTAGTAAGGACTCAGAAACTAGCAAGCTGCAGGTTCCCTGCTAACATTATAACTCTAGGATCTCTGTCTTTAATTGGCAAGCTATAGGCTTTTCACTTTGATTTGTGAAATCTGTTGAGGCAGATTTTCTTGTAGGTACCTGAGCCTGAAATACATGTCATCTATTTAGCGAACTGACAGTTTCTTGTATAAGAGGATTGTTTGGCATGTTATTTCAACAGTTCTGCTACACTACTTCTATACCAGGATATGTTCAGTGGCATCAATGGCTAAATATCTCTGCTGTTTACTGTCACTCACAACTCTTTCCACCAGAGGTGCTAGTTACTGCTAAATCTGAAGTTTTGTCTCTCTTTTGTGAAGGATCAAAGCAACTTTCTCATCAAGATTATCTTGAAAAAGCTGATAAAGCAAGGAGCGAACGACTCTCTTCGTCGGCTAAATGATGGTTTACAAGCCTTTGTAAACAGTTTTTTGTCCGATAAGTGCAGTTACTATTTATTTATTTTTGTTAGTTAGTTTTTCCACAGGGTTTTTCGCAAAGTAAACTAGAAATTATTTCTGTAATTCCTGGTGGCAGGAAACCTTTAACTATTTTCACTTTTTGTCTTGTACTTCGGTGTGCTTAATAATCTGAGGAAACAACGAGCATGCAATACTTGGATACAAACAAAAAAGAAGAAGAGAAAAGACAGTACATTATTAGAGTGATTGGCACACTCGAGTCTCACTTGAAGTTTGGCATGCTCTAACTGCATTTGGTTTTGTTAACCCATCCCTTTGTTCTTGATATTGGCTTATTTGTCGGTTCATGATAGATAAATGAAGTTCCCTTCTCTTCATCATTTCTCACATTTGCTTCTGCTTACATATTGTTTGACTAATAATGTCTATACTTCACCTCTTGGCCAATTTGGAGTTGGTAGCTACTATGTTCACATTAGAGCTTGATTCCTCAAGTCGAAACAGTCGTGCTAAACAAGTACAATAACAGACTTCTATCAGAGGTTTTTTTTCTTTTGTGATGGGAACTTCTGTTAGAGAGTTGGTTGAAGTATAATGTACAGAATCTAGTAATCAAAGAAGCCCTTTTCAATTTCCTGAGAAGTTGCTAATCCGAAACCCAGAAACAGACACTCGGTTAGAAACGAACCAGTGAAAGTCAATTTAGCTGCCACTCCTAATTGCAATGATAATGGAGAATTTCCATTTATTTATTTATTTATTTGTTTGTTTGTTTGGCAAATGAGAACTTCAACTCTTCAAGTTCGTTGAGTCATGTAATAAACACATGCAAAAAGTATCTCCCAATTTGCATCACGAAAGTAGACATTATAGATAAATGTACCAACCAAAAAATGGAGCATAATACATTAATTATGACACTGTTTAGTAACAAAACCCATGATTTTACCATGAGAATATATAGAAAAAGTTCCCATAATACCAAATAATTTGGGAGATTGGTGATTACAATGTCCCCCAAAAAACTATAGCCGTGCAGATCATGTATACAATGTAATTTTGTTGAGAATGGCTCAATCCAGGAACTAGCTATCATCGATAATACTACAACAAAAAATCGACAACAAAAGCAAACACCATTCAATCAATCATAACTTATCAGAAGAATTTCAATTTCCCATTGTGGATACTTGCCTTTTCATGCTTGAGGAGACACAAATCTCTCTCAGTTCCCAGTAAACCAGAACAGAATTCATCCGACCCTAGTGTGATTGCAAAATAAAGGTAAATTGTGCATAGTACAGCCAGGAGAACAAGAGCTGTTAGGAGGAAACGGTGCCTTTGGATCAGTGCAGAGCAGCTTATGTCATTATGTGCAAACTTTCTGAATGATGGAGAAACTCCACCCTGAGATCTTCTATGAGGGGAAGATAAGACATTATCGAGGGACATGGTGGTGCACCAATGCTTTTCTTCAATCCTGCAGATCATACCACAGTGATTGTTCTGTCAGATATCTCGATAACCAAAGCATATGATATCACAAAGATTTAGGATAGTAATCAGGGACTACGTATCTATTTTCCTATTAAGTTACATGTATGTCTGTTATCATGTCAAGATGCATGTACAGTACTTATGTTCCTGAACATTAAGGATGATGACTAAAAGAAGAACACCATGGCAGATTGTTGATTTAGATGAATACAGCAGGCAATACGTGAGGAGCAGAGCAGCGTTGTATACTGCCACACTTCACCCAGTCCAAAAGCTTACTGGAATGGTGACACATTACCAAATATAAAAATTTAATCCCTTCAGGAACACTGAAGAACATTACACTCTTTCCAGTGACAAACTACAAAGACTTCACTGATCTCTTAACATTGCCTAGTTCAGAATCTCAACATGCCAGCAGTTTTTATGCAGTGAGTAGTGACTTCTATGATTTTGTAAACTCACTTGATGTCACACCCATCAGAGATGCAGAAGACAAGAAAATATGGTATAAGCCGTATAACTATTCCAACAGTATTTGCAGGACTTACCAGGACAAGACAGGCAATATTCTCACGAGTACACGATGTTGTTTTGTATTTTTGCTTGAGCACAACAACAACAAAAAAAAAAATGCTCTTTCGCTGGTTTGATATGGAATAGAGTTTTCTTTAGCAGTTAGCACTACTATGGATTATTGCTAATGTACTCTTCCAAGACACTCCTTGACAAATGTTGATTATTAAAAAGCGTGAACTGTCATAGTTTACTCCCCACTGGTTGTGACGATCCCTCATGACTCTCGACCTCTCACCCTCTTCTTTTTGGATCAATGAATTTCTGACTTAACAAATGGCCAATACTATTCTAATTCTATATTAATTAGAAAGTCCCTAGCAACTGTGAGTTGTCATACAAAAGCATTAGAAAGACAAGGGAAAAAGGAGAGAGTTGAAAGAAAATACAATCAAGTAACATATTTGAGACCAGTAATAATGTTACTTTCTTTTAGAAAAGAGGCTAGTAACAATATACTATTCAGCTAACTCAAATTCTTACCAAGTGCGACATGTTTATTTCTTGGACTCAAAATTCAACATTTAACCCTTGCATTGCACAGATTACTATCATAACGGAATTGAGTCCTATTCAAGAACATTCCTTGGTGCATGTCATTTGTGAATGACTTGTGTTAATAGATTCAAAACCCCACTTTGATGAGAGTCTCAATGGTTATTCACCAATGTCACGACAATGATAGGAAATGTCAATATAGAGTTAAAGGTGACTTCGGGGGAGAAAGATTTCAGAGTGAGTGTATGAACTCCCAACTTTAGAGATCAATTTTGCCCCGCACTAGGGGTCCAAATCAAAGGCCAGGCTACACCTAGAAGAGAATTACTGAGACCTATAAGATTGATAGTTACAAAAGGGTGGACCGATGGATGAGGAAGTTACCAGAAGAATGAAGGGAAGGGGATGAAGTGTAAGAGGGCTACAGGACTGAAAGATTCTGCTTAATATTTTTTATAGATAAAGATTATGCTTAACTAACTAGCAGGGTATTGTAAATTTGCTATCAGAACTCTTTCAATATTCATAGTTGTTGGGAGTATACAGAGGTTATGTATCATCAAGTAACGAGACAATGCAATCAATTGCAAAGTCACTAATGCGACACAGGGTAGCAGTTAGCACCCATGGGCAACATAACAAGAGATCCAAATTTAAATCACTAATAGAAGTCAAATTTATCAAATGATGCTGCTTAAAGAAACAGAAGGTACTGTACATTTGTACATGTGTTATCAGACCCATATGAACCCACAAATTTGTTGGGAGTGAAATGCCATAAAAATTAAGTACAAAGAGTGAAAGAGATGATGAATAATCAAGAAGATATTGCAATTAGTAGCAAAGTCATGAATGTGAGGCAAGCTATCGCCCATAGACCGAAATCTTGAAATTACACACCATATACTTATTTTTCCTTCTAAATCAGAATCTTGAACAAAATTAGACCTTCACATAAAAATAAAAGGTTCCATCCCATGAAAAAAAGAAACAGAACTACAATACTGAAAACTTAATTTGAATTAATGAAACAAGAAAACAAACAATGGATTCATCTGTTCTTCTTTACTCACCAAAAATAAATAAATAAAATTCAAATGTTCTTCATACCCACTACCCAGATAAATTCCTAGATACTTTTTCATAACTCATACAGTACATTTTAAGAAATCAAATCTAAACTACAGCTTAACAAAACAAATTTAAATAAAAAAAAAAAACCCTGGAAAATTAAAGATCACAACAAAAATTAATTTGGATCTTATCACCAAAACACACAGCATATTATCTCATACACATTAACAGTCGATAGAAAAGGGCAATTAATTAGCTTGGCATCTCCATTCTTTAATCCAATTTTAGATCTATGATTTAAAAAAAAATCATAGCATGAAATGAATACGAAAATCCACAAATTGCATAATCACTAAATTAATAATCTGCAAAACTAAAGAATTGGGAAAATTTACCTTTCTTGGTGGATTCAGGGGTGGTGCAGGTAATTGGCGGTTCGAACACAGAGGAGTGAGAAGATGAGTTGAGAATATGATTTAGTAGCCCACAAAGTGAATGAGGTATTCAATTGCTGTTTGTTGTAATAAACAAAACGTTGTTTTTTTTTCAAGTGGATGGGCACCTTTTCTTTTTCTTTTTTTCTTTTTATTTTGGAGGGCGAAATAAAATTTTATTTTCTTTTATTTTATTTTATTCAAGGAAAAGAAAAATGTAACACATCTAGAAATACAAAAGTTTCTAAGCAAGTGCAAAGTTAGAATCGATATGAATGTATTTTCCAACACTACTTGAAATCGACGTTTCGCACAGTTCATCAAATTTTTGGGTACCCATGCAATATCCTTTTGATAGAAGATGATCACCAAAAATGTTGCATGTGCACGGAAATAGAGATTTATTTGATATAGAAGATTCAACTTGTCTTTCCATCCCAACAAAATAAAATAGATCAAACAATCTAATTAGGATCTAATCAATTTAACAAACCTAAAAAATCTCACAATAAGTGAGAGAAAGACTCTCATATAGAGAGAAAACCAACTCAAACAAATGAAGAGACTTTTATTTGAAAAAACACATAAACACTAATGAATAGAAAAAATTTATTAAGGCAACTTATTGTCAAAAAATCAACTCAATACAATCCTAGAGCCTATTGAGGCCCTCCACACTGTATAACATTTACTATGAGTATCTATGTTGCTATCTGATCTATTCAAAGATTAGCCCTATAGAATTTACATCCATGCATAGAGTATACTCCCCCTATAAACACCCTTATCTTCTTAGCTAGGATATCTGTTTTTGCGTTTCTCTCTTGAATTGTATGATAGATCTGACAAGCAAGAAAAGCTGTCACAACATAATCTATCTCCTAGAATGATTGCCACCTAATCCAAGGTTGTTGTGTGTACTTTTCTAACCAAGTGACCACATTGATAGAATTGCATTCAATCAACGGTTTTAGTTGTGTCCGCTTAATTTGTTGTGAAAACATTTTTAAACCATGTAGAACTCCCATAAGTTATGCTTGGTTTGATTCCATGTTCCTCAAATCAACTGAATAAACCTTTTAATATCTTTTGTATGGTCTCGGATGATGCCACCCCAACCGGCAGCCCTTGGTTTGGCCAAAGAAGAACCATCAGAATTCAAATTTAACAACCTTCAGGGAGAGGTTTTCAGTAAGTGTCATCTCGTTTCATCTTGCTAGAATTATTGTTTACTTGTGAGATTTTTAGCTAACAAACATAAAGATTGTGAAAACTGAACACCATTGTTGGTATCAAGAGAGCTCGAGTTACTTTGAGACTTCAAACACCACCATGTAGTAACCTGGATTAAATCCACAATGTCCTGAACATAAATACATCACATTGTTACAACATAATTGATTTCGAGTTAGCCAAAGGAATCAGGAGGTTGATTTCCTTAGTTTTGTGCCCTCAAAATTTGGGGTCCTATGCAGTCGTCACAAATGCTCCTATAAATAATCAGTTCTGTTAACAAAAAGAGAGAACCTATTTTAGATAAGATACATTAAACTATTTGTGACAAGATGCAAACAAAAGATACAATTACTAACACAAGAGTTAAATGTTCGCAAAAAAGATATGCGGAAAGTGAGACATGCTCACTGGAATCTTCAAAGACATAGTCATTGTTAAAGTATATGAACAAAATCAAATGCGGAACTCCCATCACCTCACACTAAAACATGTAAGGATGCACATGGCGAGGGCGCAAGAATTTAGAACATTTAAACCCGAAACTGGATCTTAGTTACTAGTACAAAGGGATGTGGAGTTGGTAAGTAAAGGGTCACAATTTGTCAATTTTAGTATGTGAGCTTCAAAGAGTAAAAAACAACTGCTGTATATTTCTGCAACGAATTATTAACAACTAATACAAGATAGGATTTTCCAGTAGTTTTATGCTCAATCACCATCTAAAGCACTAGGTAGCATTTTTTACTTTTTTTACAAGTTGTTCTCAACGATGATTAGAAACTGCACATAAAATGTCTGACAATAAAGCATCAAAACAAAACATTTACCAATTTTATTAACAACACGTTTGGTTTAAGGGATATCAGAGAAGGGATAGGTATTAAAAAGAAAAATCTCATAACTCCAATGTTTGGTAGGTGGGAAGGAGATTAATAACGAAGGGGTGAGGAAAGGGATTTTATTGGGTCTTATCACTCGTTTCTATTACCATGATGGCCATGTAATTTAGAGGTGGCCACTGGGCCGGGCCTGGCCAGGCACGTAATGGACCGACACTTAAATAGGCCAACTAGTGTTAGGAATTAAAAGCTCAGGCCCGGGCCCTGGTACAGCCCCTCATCCGGTAGTGCGGGCCTGATTTTGAGAAGAAAATAAAATTTGATACAACTTTGGACTAGCCCACATAAGCCCGTATCAGGCCCGCATAAGAAAATAGTGGTGATTCTAAATTTTCCACGATAATACTCCTTATTATTCTGATTGAGAGACTTGGGCCAGCTTTTAATTTGCTTTATGCTTTCTTATCTCTAGTAAGTACTCACATTGTCTTTAGTCTATCTCTTTTTTTGACTTTCTCTCTCTTCTTTTTCTCCCATCTTTTTTTGTCTCCATTCAATATCTCTGTCCCTTTCCTTTCTCTTTCGTCCATTCCTTCCAAAACTCCTTAACAGTTCTCTACAATCACGAGAAGCCATGAGAATATAATGGCAGAGGAGAGAGAAAATCAAGCATTAAAAGGGGGACGGTAAGCCCGACTAAGCACGGAAGCCTGGACCGGCACGGCATAAAACCTAGCTATGCGGGTCGGTGCCGCCACTTGATGAAGCCCGACCCAACACCGGTTTGGACTGGCCCACAGCCACCTCTAGCAGGTATTAGAGGGAGGGAATTGAACTTCATATGTCAAAGGACCAAAATACCCATAACATTAATTAGGTTTTTCAACTTTTACCCATAGCCCTAGTAGCTAATGGGATCCCCATTATCTCACGTTCTCCAGCACTCTCCCTCGCTCCCGCCATATTTTTCTCTCCCTCTCGCCATTGTTTCGATCCCTCACCCATTATTCCATCAACCATTCAACTTGCATCCTATTAGTTATCATCTTCAACCTGCATCTCAGCCCGGACATATCGTGAATTCGTAACTGTTGCAAAAAGCAAGTAAGTTTCAAATAAATTTCCACCAATGTCATGTATTATGTGTTTTTCAATTGGTTTGAATTGTAATTCTGGATGAAACGATGTTATGTTTTTTAATTCGATTGCAAATAGTCAATTGCTGAGTTATGGTATGTGACTTGATCTATTTGTTAAAAGTTATAGATTGTTAGGAATTTGGGTTGCAATTTAATTTTTTTTGTTAAGATCCCTGCCAAGTTGTAATTTGGAGCAAATTATGCCAGATACTTATTTAGAATTGAAGTTTATCAATCAACTGCAAATGTAAATAAATGTTGTTGTTCTCTGTTTCTGATGTTGATTGTATCTGTTTATGTTTTATTTATGTAATCTGCTTTTGTATTTATTTGAGTACAATCAATGGCGAACCCAGAAAAATAAAAGTACTGGTGCATAGAAAAGAGGAGAAAAATACAAAATTAGGGGTGTCAATATGACCCGCATCTGCGAATAGACCTTTTTTTTTTTTTAAAACTCCAATCTCATCATAGCCCATTTCGTTAAGCTATTAACTACCAAAATACTAATTAAGCCTTAAGTAAAAGGATTTTGGACGAGGGTGATTTTTCTGAAAAACTTGGACAGAGGTGATGTTTTTAAAAGGAGTTTGGGCAGTGAAGATTTTTTGTTAAGATTCGCACGGGTTGACATTTAACAATGCAGATAACTTTCTTTCCGAAAATTAGGGACATTTTACCTAAGTTATCTGTAATTTCTTAATTAGCTTGGATTTCTTTAAATGGATACCTAAAAAGACGAGAATGAAATATGGTAGAGGTATTGAATTTTGCAATGTGAAGACGTGAAGTGTCTTTGCTGTTGCTAGTAGGTAGGTTGACTTAAGAGGCGCAAATAAACAAAAGAAAAGAATACCTGCAAAGGAAAGAGGTCTACATTCCAATGAGTGAGTAGAGTAGTGGGCTAGTGGGTCTGACTCCCTTCGATACTTCACGTGTAGGTTGTACTCAGCTTCTCTTTCCTTCTCTACTTTACCCCCCTCTTTATCTGTTTTTATACTTTTTATAATGGGTGAAAAGTAGATATGGGAAAAAAAGTATGGGTGCAATTGGAAAGTAATTACCCTTTTTTCCCTTCAAACTACTATAAAGCCACCAACAATTTTTTATAAAGTATGGGTGCACTTGCTAATTGTTTAAATGGATGACGTGGTTGTGTAATTGTTTTTCTTCAATGTTATTAAATAGTCGCGGTAAATTATACTATATAGTATTTATTTATGTGCCATGTTATTGAAAGTTTTATTTTGAACTTTTTCGTTCATAGTCATGCGTCCACCATCTACCAGAGAGTCTATAGTACCCTTGTGGTAGCAATGAGAAGGTGGGTGAAAATGTTGATAATCCTATACATTCTTATGATTGTGTTGATGATTTATTTTGATTAGAAGGAGTAGGTATTGGATAACCTAAGAAGCCTTATAAGAATGTTCCAAGTATTCAAACAAAGCATTTAAAATGCATGATTACTAGAAAGGATATCGTCTAATGCGTTGAGCAACTTCGAATTGATAGGTGTTGTTTCTCAGTTTTAACTTCATTGGTACGAGAAATTGGTGGTTTAAGAGATACCAATAATATGAGTGGAGAGATAATAAAAAAAAACAAAAAAGAATATGAGTGTGTAAAAAATGATTACGATGTTTTTGCATATAATCGCATACGATGAGATAATTCGTGAAATAAGGTTTTATTTTCAACGATCTCAAGAGATAATAAGAAGACAGTTTCATAATTTTTATGAGTCGTTTTGAAACTTTGGAGAGTCTTACTTAAGGCCCATTAACCAATCTCTGACAACTGCACGGATGAAAGATGGAAGTGGTTTAATGTAACTAATACTTCCTCTGTCCCATGAAAATGCTCACACAAGCTTTGGGCACGTAGGTTAAGAAAAAATAGAAAAGGTGCAAAGTTTTCTCTTTTACCCTTGACTAAGCTGATTTTGTTGAAGTGGTCCAAAGACTAAATTCAAATGTTTATTGGAGAAGAGAGAAATTGGTGTGTGGACCACCTTCTACAGTTTCGAAACAGTAGTAGTAGTAGTAGTAGTAGTAGTAGTAGTAGTAGTAGTAGTAGTAGTAGTAGTAGTAGTAGTAGGGGAGAGAGGGAAAAATTGAGCCAAATTCAAATAATGAGGGTTAACTTAAATTTTTCATTCACAAATTGGAGCCAAAATTTACAGTTGAGCCAAAATTTACAATGGAGGCAAAAATTTAAAACTGAGGAGAAAGTATTTGAAATTTTCGTATAAGTTCAATATTTGAAAATTTTACATCTCCCTCTAAAATTTACACAAGTCTAATGAATGTAAATCTCTCTATAAATACATCTAACTTCATTTATTGAGGAGAAAAAAAACTAACTTTATTCATTGTGGGGTTCACATTGAATACAACCATGGCAGAAAACTTATCACCATTCTCTGGAGCACCACCACCACTTCTTACACCACTTCACCACCACTTCAAACACCACTAACACCACTTTAATCTGCAGCATCACCACAACAACTTCAAACACCACCACCAAAAGGTGATCACACACCAACATTACTAGCATTTCAAATAACAACACCACTTCATATACCAGTAACACCACCACTTGATTCACAAACACCAACACCAACACTTGAAACAACTCCACCATCTCTTCATCACACACCACCACCAGTTATACAAACCCCATTAACACTTCAAATAGAACCACCAATTCAACCACAACCAAATGGTCCTCCAACTCCATCATTTTTTTAGGGATCGTATGAAAGAAAGGACAAACAAAGAGAGGCAACTCATTGTGTATCAATTATTACAACAAACAAAGAGTGATGGTCAATTGAAGAGAGATGCTATTCTGGTAGCTTCAACAAAATTTCAGTGTTCAAGACAAACAATCTATAAAATATGGAACATAGCTAAAAAACAAATGAAAGAATGTTCTGTTATTAATGTGAAGCAACGATTTGAAGGCAACATTGGCCTCAAAAAACCCAAAAAAAGGGACAAATAATATCATCACAAAAATCCAACATTTTGGGTGTTTTCGGGTGGTTTTACCCATGGTTTGGGTACATAAGGTTCACAATGAACTCGTGCTCAAGCTCGGGCTCAATCAATGGTGGGGGGTTGGGTTTTGACCGTTCAGAAACACGCGACGATGAAGGCCCGTCAATTTTGTCACCAACCTTTGTATCCTCAACATACCTACTCGAATAGTAGGTATCAACCACATAATAAAAAGATAAGGGTAAAGGGTTTTCAACTTTTGAAGCTAAATCAGTGATCACATATAAATGATCTTCAACTTGTAAAGATAAATCAGTGGCCACATGTAAAAGATCTTCAACTTCAGGACAAGAATCAAGAACTCTAGACCAATAATCATAACCGCAAGATTCAGATTCAATTGGGGTATGCTTCATCCTGTTCAAACCGTAGGAGAGAGAAATAAGATCGAAGAACACGAAGAACAAGATCGAAAAACACAAAGAACATTGAGAGAGAGAGAGAGAGAGAGAGAGAGAGAGAGAGAGAGAGAGAGAGAGAGAGAGAGAGAGAGAGAGTATAGAAAATTCTAGATGTTAGATTTAAACTTGATAATAAAAAGAGGAAGAGTGAACATAATAAATATTGTGAATAGATGAGGCTATAGAAAAATCTGGAATGATGATGATGAAGTGTTGGTGTATCTGATTGGGTGGGTCAGTTAATATGAGTAAATGATGTGAGTTGGGGAGTGAATAGACTATGAAGAAAGGAGAGAGAATAAAAAAAAGAGGAATAGATAACAAATTAAGTAAGGGTTTTGTAGTAAAAAGACCACAAAACATATTCCATTATTGTAAACACTTTCATAGTAAGACGAAAAAGGGTTGTGTTAACATTTTCATGAGATGAAGGTAATATAAAATAAAATAAATTACTAGCATGAACTTTTTGAATGATTGATACTCCATATTTTTAAATGAAATTATGATTTGTATTATAGAGTTGCTTAGGCGCTTCAAATGAGAGGCATATAAAACTAAATGTGTCAGCCGTTGATAAGCCACGTTACAGAACAAGAAAGAACGATATTGCGACAAATGTTACTGGTGTTAGTCCATCAAACATGCAATTTATATTGTGACTAGGTTTGGAAGGATCAACGGTGGATGGAAGGATTCTTTGAGATGCCCTGTCAAGATCAAATGGTCTAAAAGTTTCTATTGATGAGATTACTTATTAAAAAAAAATCCTAAATTGGTTTTCCTTTTTTTTTTGTGTACTTATGTGAATATATGTTTCGTTTTAGAGTGTTATTACCTTGTTGATTAAGGGTGAACTGAAAAATCTGGGTACCCAGTAGCGGAATAGGTGTCAACTAATTCCAATTCCGGTTCCCAAAAACTTTTAGGAACCGGAACAGTCAGTTAGGTATACGGTGTAAACCAATTCCAATCCGGAATACTTGGAACCGGTGAATACCTGGAATCGAAATCGAAATCAAAATTGTGATTAATTTAAAATTCCCCATTTACTATTAGTTTACTCAATAGCAAAAACACAAATAAAGATATTGGTGAAACAAAATATGAGATTGAAAAAAGAGAAAAATTAAAAATAGTTAAATAAAATAAGACAGAGCCACCTCCCAAGCTTCCTCCACCTTTTCTTATTTTCTGATGTTCATTTTTCTGGTTACTTTGTACTAGCTAACAAAAGTTGCTTCTGCCTTTGTCTCTAGACTCATAATCACAGTTCACATATCACACTCTTGTTCAACTAAACTGTTGTTCATCCCCCCTCTCTCTCACTATTGATTTAATATATAATTTTTTAATTTTAAAAAATAATAAATCTGAATTTGTGGAACTGGTGGGTACCCGACGGATACAAGTTCAATTCTTAATAATTAGGAACCGGTGCAACCAATTCCAATTCCTAGGAATTAGGAACCAGTAGATCCAATTTCAATTCCGGGTAACGCAATACCCGATGGATACTTGGTTGCGCACACCCAAATTGTTGATGCTGTATACAAGATTTATGAGAGATTTCTTGCTCCATATAGAAGTCAGCATTATCACTTATAAGGCTGGACTAACCCATCAACTAAAAAATAGAAATTATTTAACATGAAACATTCATCGGAAAGGAATATGATTGAAAGGGCATTTGGCTTATTGAAGTGTTGTTGGGTGTCCACATAATCTCATTAGGAATATGGGTTGCAATTTAATTTATTCGTTAAGATCTATGCCAAGTTGTAACTTGGAGCTAATATCTTTGTTTGTTGTGCATCTTTTGGGGATTATATGGAGGCTACTATAAGGATGGTGGGATGGGAGAGGTTACTGCTCCAGTAGAATGGATACCTCTGTAGGCAGGTTTACTGAAGCTAAATATAGATGTGGAAAATCTTGAAAAATGGGGTTGTGAGTGGGGTGCTGCTTTGCGAGATAGTGATGGGGAACTAGCGGTTGTAATTGTACATCGAAGAAAAACAGTTACATATCACCACTAGGATATGTTATAGTTGTTGTTGTTGTTGTTGGAATCTCTACGAGTATTCTAACGAAAGAAAATTAAATAAATTGAAGTTTGTTATGTTTTGTAATTGATGGGTATATTGATAAAATAATTATTTTATTCCAAATCCTAATTTCACTTACCAAACATGAGAAATAGTTATCCCTAATTTAGTACTTTTTTTTTACCAAACAAGGGATTGAGAATTTCTAATAAAGTCTTCATCCCCACAAATGAACTCCCCAAACCCACTTCCCAATCCCCAAACTCCCAACCCACATACCAAACGCCTCCTAAGGGTAAGTAAAGGGGTCAAAGTTTTTCATTAAATAGCTAAAAAAAAGTCAGTGTTAAAATCACAACGGTGAAATTTTTATTATTAATCGGAACTCAATAAAAGTTGATGTTATGTTTACCAATTTTATTAAAGAAGATGGTCAATTCTCCATACTATAATATGTAATCAACCCATAATAACCAGAAAGAGAGAGCTGAATTATACATGTCATATGATAACATACTTTTACTTATGACTAGAGTAAGGTACAATAAAAGCCAAAAGGTAATAAACACAAACACAACACCTACCCATAGATTATTTCTTACAAACCAAGATACTATACATTTGATGTATTCTAGGCCAGAAAAAGACTCAGGTACATGCATACACGGAAAACTATGGGCTAATTCTTACACATCCATGGTACACATAAAACTGCCATAATATTTATTAGTAAAATCATAACTAACAGTCATAAAACCAAAATAGACAGTGGATGATCATAACTAGTATATCCAACACACTTGTAACTAAAAGCCATCATCTAAGACTTAGTGTCCAATATCTCCATATAAAAGCTTGTGTCAAAATGATCCTGCTCTCTTTTGTTTGTTTCGAGAACAGAAAGAAATAGATCGACAGAATCAGAGCTAAGAGGAGTAGTACATAATGATCTGAGTGACATTGGCCTACATGGTTGCATAGTATAAAAACAAAAAAAAACCAACTATGATAGACATTATCAACACTGATCTTGAAACATAGACAAGGAGTAAGCAAACAACCAAGCAAGAGAAACATGAGCTAGGCCAAGGGAGAAACACAGCAAGAGCAAGAGAGGAGATGGTAGAAGCAAACAAGGATAAGCCATAATGATTAAAAAGCAGGTGGGAGGACACGAAATCTTTGAAATCGTCAATACACGCTTACGCGAAGCTGAGTCCAAAGTTTCATACATACGTTCTACATCATTGGCATCCAAGAAAGTTTCATCCAACTCATCCTCTATATAATCCAGGTTTTCTCCACACGACCATAAAGAAAAATCAGACTCATCATCCTCTGCATTAGTAACCAAGTTTGCTAAACAATACTACCAGGTGCAGTGTTAGAATGGATAGAGGGTGCAGCCTGGGGACTATAAGTGAGATAAAGATACATAATTTAATACACGAGATAGGTTCTGGATGAAATTGATGTACCACAATATGAATTGGTCCACCAAAAAGGGGGTTGTCTTGTTCGAATATTAACACGACTAATAAACGATGCAAGAGTTGTAGAATAATCACTTGACTAGGAGGTTTGATTTAATCACTAAATCAAACTTGAATTAATTACTAAACAAATACCAATTTTTTCACGAATAAAGCATTTGAAAAGTCCACTCTTGAAGTTTATTAATCAATTCAAACTTTGAATAAAACAAATACATTTTGCCCTATTTATAGGGAAAGTTGACTAACTTGCCCAAAAATACATCAACTAGAATAAGGAAACCTAAATTTATTATACTCCTATAATATATTATTCCTAAAAGATAAAATTTTCATTAAACAAACTCATAGAATAACTCTACTTTATTGACTTCTAGTCAATATAGAAAACTAATAAGGAAATATGTCAATCGAAAAAAGATATCTACAGAAAATACTTGGTGCACCAGTTTAAATACTGGTTAATCATTTCTTATTCAGAGGCTTCTGCATCAGATAGGGTTCAAGATGAGTGTTTACAACGTCCATAACATCAAATTTATTGGAAACAATATATGCTCCCCTAAGGCCTGAAAAATATGTTCACAACTATTCCCTGACTTCTCAGAGTTCAAGTGATATTAACTATCTTATGACTTGACTAAGGTGGAGGGTCAAGAAGAACAGACTGAGGCTAAGCAGGATGAGTAGAGGTACCCGGGCGAAAACCAATATCCTTAGAAGATGCCAATTATCTGGTTTTGCGTCTAGGATACACAGTTATACATGAAGGTCAATTCATATGATATGCACTTTTAGAGACAGAAGCAAATGGTTGCTGAACTAAGGGGAAGCAACCATGCATTTAAATTTGTGCAACGAGAGTATCAAAATAGGAAAGAGGAGAGAAAGGAACGAGACTACGACTAGAAGAACAAAACCTACAGATGCAACAACATGCCTTAAAGTTGCAAATGTTTCGAGAATTGATGGATAAGAGTTAAGGATGCTCTAACACATGAGACAAAGGCGCTTACAAAGAAGCTAATGGGAGAATTAAGCACATTTTAAATTTCTTTTATCAATGTTATTTCTATTAATGTTGTTTATAAAATTTTTTTCTTATTTAATGGCCTTCGCCAATAGACATCGAAAAGCTGCTTCACAAAAAGGAGCAATGTGAATTTGCCAGCATGATGGCTATTAAGTAACAATCTCAAAAACTGATCTTTGTGTCCTCAAAGATGGCAACACTAGTAAGATGCACCACCTTTCCACTATTGACCCATGCGATCTATTTGCTTTCACACTAGGAGGATGAATTACGTAGATTGCATTGTTCGCATCACATTTTTCTCTAAATCCCCACTCATTGATTTTCTTTTTTGAAAGAAAAACAGAGATTAATTATTAATATCGAAAGACAAAAGTACGAGACAATTACTTTTTCTCCCCCTCTAGGCCCCTGTCAATCGAAACTTTAATCGATAATGAGGTCAATTGCAAGTGTGCCATTCATGGGCAGACTTGTTTCTTTCTCGTGTTACATGGCTCCAAACTAAATATCAAAAAGCAAACTTAACTCATACAAATCAACTAAAATAAAACCAATAGTAGTAAAAGGCCTTTCTTTCTTTGCAGCGTGTTTATAAATGTCGGTTTGTCATTCTCAACTACCATTATTCTTGCTTGGCATTGTAATGCCAATTGAACCCCAAATTTCAGAGCTTTGGCTTCAGCTACAGGTGGCTCCCAATTGTCCCTCACTTGACACACTGCAGTTCTCACCAAATTGCCGCTTCGTCCTGTATCGC
This sequence comes from Tetragonia tetragonoides, assembly GCA_038025085.1. Classification (NCBI taxonomy): domain Eukaryota; kingdom Viridiplantae; phylum Streptophyta; class Magnoliopsida; order Caryophyllales; family Aizoaceae; genus Tetragonia; species Tetragonia tetragonoides. Next base: position 27,868,445 of record CM076143.1, on the reverse strand, counting down.
AACTCCAAGACTGGAATCACCACCTCTTAAACACTCTGCATAATCAATGTTCTTGATAAAACCATGGTTAGGCTTCTCGCACCTTAAAGCTCCAGAAACAGTTCCAACATTCTCCTTTCATGTGGCACCACCATGAGCTTGTTTATTCGAAATAAGAAAGTTTTGTGAGTCAACAAGGACTTGTTGCATCGTCCTCCCCTACACCCATGTAGCATGCCATTCCACCCATGTAGCATGCCATTCCATACTTTTCAGGCATCCCTTAACAACACTAGAAATTTCTCATACTCTTCTATGCGAATACTCCTTCGCCATCCTTCAATCCAGTCAAGAGCTCCCCCCACTCAATTAACCTCCACAAACTCCCCCATATTTGCAGCTTCCCATAACTCCACTATTGTCGGGCCTAGACATAAGGCATGTAATTTGTTCTATAGGGTAGTCCCACATCAGCTATACATCTCATTCGCCTCCTCAATTTTGCGTTTAATATTAGATAGTGTTGGGAGCTCTCACACACACAACCTTCAAATAAAACTATAGAACTTTGGTGATATGTCAAGTTGCCAAATGGTCCTCCAGGGCTCTTTCGTAGGCTCAGATATGAGTCCTTCACTACCCTCATTGTTGCTCCATGCCTCCATCTCGTAAAAGGAAAAAACAATGACCTCACCCTCCCTTCATCCACTTGCCTGCAGTCGTATTAATTAAATTCGCAACCAGAATATCTCTATAAGTGCACCACCGATGAGACAACACTGAGTGACCCCCCAACCCCAATTGTTCTTGGTTAGGTGTAGCCAATTTGTTACACCCTTCTACTTTGTTTTTATCATTTATTTTCTTAAAACAATTCAATTTTTACATTTTTTCAAAATGTAGTAAAAATATTTCATTGTAATAAACATACTTCTTGTAAAACAACTACTTTTTAAGTGCAACCAAAAAATTGCCCTCCCCCGTAACACATGGGGCATCCCCAAATCGGAGCCCAATCTTCTCTCGTGCTTTGAATACTTGCATGTCTTATACTTCTTAAGTATGAATCCTCAAACATCTGGCGTATACTTTAGTATCAAAATGCATAATGAATTCTGTTTTACATTGAATTTGTTTGTTACAAAACAATCAAAATGCTGACTCATAATATCCCTATAAGACAGAGGGGAAGAAGGGATCCATTATACAACATATACTATGAGAAGAGGGAGATAATTAGCTTACAATGTAGTAGAAAACAACTTCCCCCCACCCTCACCCCTCGACCCCAAAAAAGAAAAAATAAAAAGAAAAGCAGACCTAGATTATTTTCAAAAATTATGACGTTTGTTAATGACAATTTTGTTTACCAATGGAATAACTCATGAAGAAAAGTTTCTTCAGAATTTATTTTATTAATTTTATTTTCCTTCAAATGACCTCCTGATCTCCCCCTGAGACCACAGCTTTCACTGTAACAAGGGCGTAAGAAGCTTATCGGCTTTTTTTCAATACTTAGGCTTTCTTTCTCCCCTTGGTTGGGTAGTGGCTAACTGGCTAGGGAGGGGAAATGATCAAGTAGCCGTGTCTTGGATACGAGCAGGGATCACCTATATGACCAAAACCCAGGTGTAACTGAGCACAATGGAGTTCGAGGTTGTGTGCGTAGATGATATGTACTTCATTCAGCTAATGCAGAATATCACCATAGAACACCAGGCTTGGAAGATATACCAAATTGTGGGATACTCCTCGTAAAGCTCAAGCTTTTCAAGAAACCTGATAAATCAAGCATCATCCAGCTTTAGACGAGGAACAATGTTCATTGACTGGAGTTCCTGGAAACAGGAGCATCAAAATTTGTCATCAAGACTAGCCAGCACATTATTTGAAAGAATTTTGCCGAGAAAAACGAAAAGAAAAACGGAAGACATACATAGATGAATATGAGGGGGAAAATATGGACATTACAAAGACAGGAAAGAAAACACAGCAACATGTCTAATGATGGTTGTGTGTAAATCGACGAATAGAATGGAAGACATTACTAAGACATTGAGTACCTGAAATAGGAGCTTGCACGCATATGGCAATTTCATCGTAGATATATTGTCCCCATTTTTACAAGCACTACAAATACCAGTTTTCAGTTTGTGGTTGTAATATCCCAATATACCACATGCTCGACAAACCTGTGCAGAAAGAGGGTCCAGTTTCAGTTTGTGATTATATAGAGGAATCACAGAATTGAATAACCAGATTGCGCCGCATAAGAACATAGAACAATAGAGCCTGTAAGGGAAGGACTCCGATAATTCTTTCAAAGGTGATCACACAAAGCAAGAGAACACTTCTGTTTTTGTGGCATTCAAAAGTCATCACATATTAAGCTAAGCTGACAACGAGATGCAGGAGTGTTGTGCAATCCAGAACTCCGGAGAATAAACTATAGGGACGGCTCCCTCATAGTTGTTATTACGCCTCAAAGTAACAATATCACTTATCAGGATAACTGATAACAACTTAGCAAAGAACAATATGGCTAAAGATGCCAAAAGACAGAAATGACAGACAATCTCACTTTACCTGAACTTGAAAAGGGTCACTTGAAATCATCAAGCGTTCATATATCAGATTACTTGCACCATAAGCAATCAAACAATCACGCTCCATTTCGCCAACCCTTAGGCCTGAACAGACATCCAGTGTCAAGAAAAAAAGAGTAACTTAAAGTTTTTAACTTCGAAACAGCTTGTAAGGTTGATACCTCCATTTCGACTCTTTCCCTCAGTTGGCTGCCTAGTCATGATGACACGGGGACCAACACCTCGTGCATGCATTTTATCTAAGACCTACCAGCAACATGGAAAAGGAGATTAACAGAAACATAATATACATATTGATGGTAATGGTAGTCATATTTCCAGAACTCACTTCACAACTCAAAAGATTGGTTGCAGAATTACATACAAAGGACACATACTCATGACGTTCTGATTAAATAAATTAACCAAGAATCGACTTTTCTTGGGAGATTAGAACCTGAATATTAGAATTATACACAAACACACATACAGATTTATAGAACCATGAAGTTAAACAAAGATTGCACAAAACAAATCAATCTACGAAGGAATACATTGTTTATATTACCAGCTGATATAACATTTATGCTTGTACAGTCCTTTGAAATTTCCATAACTTTATGTTAAAACTAAGAATCCTCAGAACAAGATCCAGATTACGCAGTCAAAACATAAAGTATAGGTTATGCAAAGAACACTAGATGTTACTCAATTTCTCTAAATGGACGTGGTCCTCAATTCTCTATGGTAAAGTCACAAATCATTGTAACTCTATGCGGGGGCTTTATTTCATGTCACTGTAATTAGCGGTTTAGTACCGACTTCAGATTAATTAGAAGCCAAGCCAGAAAACAGGCTTTAGTCCACGTGCCGCTTATTGTAAATTCTTATTTGCCAATGAATCTGTTAGTGATTACTTGAATTCTAGCCATCCGGCTATTTTTCTATAAGCTTGACACTAAGAAGCCGTATGACCACATGTACTTTTAACATCCACTCTAAACAGAAGGGCCTCCGACGCAAACAAAAAAGGGGGATTAATTTTGTATTCCAACAACTTGCTTATTGGTTCTAGTTAACAAAAATCATTTTCGTAGTTCTGGAGGGTTACGTGAAACTGACAATGATGCGATAGCAAGTGGAACAACCAAGAAACAATTCAAGGAACCAGATGAACTGGAAGCTATGCATAGTTTTGGTACATAAGGCTGAAAGTTCGTTCGAGTTGTAGAGAAGTATATTTGTGGTGAAATAACCTTCTCCAAAACTGAAGTACCTACTGCCTTTTAGAGAAGTATATTTGTGGTGAAATGTCCCTTATATCCTCATGTGTCCCTCACCTAATACTTTAAACATCTTCCCATTTTGAATTGAAGTATAAGGAGTATAAAAGGAAATCCACCATCAACTTCAATTTGTCTAACTCTCCGTGCCCAAAAGAAGTGGGTTCTTCAATTTGGGATGCAGGGAGTGTGTTTTAAGTATTTTAGCTAAGTAATTTTTCCCGAGTTAAATTCTTATTTAAGAAGTTTGTAACCTATTTCCTTTTAGTATAAGTAGGGGCGAATTAAAACATTTCAGAGGCAAAGCTAAATCCAGTTGGCCAGTTCCCAATCAACTCAATTGAAGAGTTTGAATCACTTGTCTTCATGCTTGTTGGTAAATTATTCCTTTATGCGAGTTGGCGACTTGTTCTTTGAGACCTTTAACTTGTTTCTTGGTGTCTGGCCTTTAGATAATACAGGTAAAATTTTTACTTATCTTTCTTTGTTGTTGATGAAATCCAAAGTCATAGCGAGATAGACAACAAAGTAGTTCATTGAATCAAAGAGGGTGGAAAAAGTACAGAAGTGCCTCACGAGCTCTATGCACAAGAAAATACCACTCAAATGAAAAAGTGAAATCCTATCGTGCAGCTATATGGCCATGCTCTATGGGGTAGAGTATTGGCCTATTAAACAAGCCCATGTTCAAAGGATAAGGGTGGCCAAAATGAGAATTGTTCAATTGATGTGCAACCTTACTTGAAAACATAAGGTCAAGAATGAAGTGGTAAGACACAAAGCATGAGCACCAACAAGGTGGTGGTCTAGTGGGTTCCAAGCTTACTCCCAAGTGGTTTGGTAAGGCAAGGTAATGGGTTCGAATCCCCATTCCCCCCATGCCTTGTGTCTGCTGGCTTCTAGAAACTATACTAGCCCATTGTTGGTGCTACGTTGACAGGGCCAGTGCTTGCGATGGTTGTTTAATTAGTCTTATTTGTTGATGCTGTTGAACACGAGAGTCTAAACATGATGTAGCGGGGGCTGCATCGGTCGCCATTCACTTGCACCCTCTTTTTGATGAGTGAAATAAGAGACAAAGTATGGGCGGTGGACATTGAGAGTATGATGCAACATTGAGGTAGTTTGGAAATCTTAAACATGTTAGGCGCAGACATCCAGATACCCATTGAGGAAGTTCGAGAAGATTATACTTAGGGACATTAAGAGAAGAAGAGGGAGGCCAAGGAAGAATTGGGGAGAGGTGATGTGGGAGGACTTAGACCTTTTTAGAGCTTACCAAGGACCCCTCTATTGGTTGCTGTGGCTTAGTAGGATACATGTAGAGGAACCTATTCCAAGATAGACAGGTGTTATGCATTTCCTAGTTAGTTGCGTTTAGGTTTCCATAATTTTATGGTTCTCGTTGTAATTCCCCGTATCTTTTTGTATTGGTGTGCACCGATCCTTTCTCTGTGTTAATATCTTTGTTATCTATTATTTAATTATTTACTGATGTACTCACACTCTTTCCCCCACACACTCATCCATTCATTATTCATCCATTCATTATTCATCCACTTTTTCATTATTCATAAGTTTCTCAATTGTTTTTTAAAAAATGTTTTTCTCCTTTGTGGGTGTAACAGAAACAACTTTTCTACTAGACAACTAGCTAGGGGTAAGATTGTGTAGTCTTGGACCTCCCTAAATCCCATCCTCAACAGGAATAACCTAAATCCCACACTTACTCTTTATAGTTGTAGTGCGTTAAACAAAAATATAGTTCCGTTTCGTATCATTTTTATCAAAACCCATAACAGACCTTAACAATCTTTGTAGCTTAATTCACTCAAGTTCATCCCTTAGGTGTTGAATATCAAAGTGGTATCAGACTTGGTCTTGGGCAATCCAAGGTCATAGAACAAAGTTCTTTTGTGCGAATTTTTTTTAATTTTATGGCCTGTCAGGATAAGGCGTTGGACAACAAACACACAAGGACGACTGTGATGATGGCTGAGATATATAGCAATAACAAGGGGCCGAAACTGATGCCTTCTTGAAAGGATCGGCCTTTGAAACTTCTATGTAACTCTTCTCATGTAATCCTGAACCTGATGAAAGAAGTCTCATATATCCAAGGAAAGATTCCAATCTCATGCCATTTCGATTTCAGATTTTGGGGTTGCATACAAATAACCTTTACCGATAAATTTAAGCATCCACCGAGGCACCGATGAAGATAAGGGCCACGAGGACTTTTGCTCAACAAACAAAGCCAAATCAGAGCGTGAGCTTGCAAGACTTGAAGACTTGCCGCAAACCATCGACTGGAGAGAGGAGAGAAAGCAAGCAAATCATGGTGCTTTGCAAGCAGAGGTGAATGTATATGAAAAAAGGAAAAAAGTAAATTAAACTAGAAATTTGCTCCCCCATCCGCATGTCAAGTGTGAGAGTAAATGTAAAGTAAGGGAGACACAAAAGAAAAAAGAAAAAAGAAAGGAGTTTCTATCTCTCTTCAGTTCCCCCACCTTTGCTTTGCAAGGAAGCACGGACACTCCATATGGGTGTCATGTCCCGTGTCCAAATGTATTGGACACTTGACACGCCTTGGACTCCCTGAAATTTCTCTGATACTTCTTCTAGTTCTCTCTCTCTCTCTCTATCTTTATTGTTCACCCTTTTTCAAGGCCCAATTATTATATGTGGGAATATTATTTTCTGTTTTTTTTAATACATTTTTTTTAAAAGTTTTTTCTTTGTCGTTCCGCGTTTCCATGATTTTGAGAATTGGCATGTCGCTTGTCCCGTGTCCGCGTGTCTTGTGTCTGCGTTCCCATATCTAAGCTACCTTGTTGCTTTGCCCCCTTTGCCCGGACCCTTGTACACTATCACTCTTCAAACCTCAGCGGGCAGTAAACCTCCGGCGAGCTAGTGTTACAGAACACTGGGGGTTGGACGTTAAAAATAATTTTACCCCCATTACCAAATTTCTGGATTTGATTACTTGCAGAAGCATCGACTGTTTCACAACACTTCAACTCTTCCCCTCATTAACCTCTTTTCCTTTTTTCTGTCCACTTGTTTTTTTCACTATTCTTTTTGATAAGAAAGTAGAAAAAAATTAAAAGTGCATCCTAGGAGGAGATGAAGTCCTAAAATAGAACATCCTTTACTTCATTCTTTCTTCTTCTCACTGTTCAGATTCTAGAGTTCTTTTCCAACCAAAGCCGCGAAATAAAAGGGAAACACCACAACAATTTGAGCTCTTTTTCCTTTCCAAACTTTGAATCCGAAAAAGTAAGGGTGTGTTTACTTGAACTAATGGGTCAATTGCTCCATATTTTTCTAAGAATCCCGTGTTTTCTTGTTTCCAAATCTACAAAGGATTTTTGAATAACCAAAAAACATGATTCTCATGATTTCTAGCTCTTTTATTATCACATCCACCCAAATACTTAACTGTCGTCCCTTACCCCCTTTTCATGCTGTAATTGTTGCCGTCATACAACCACCGCTGGCGTTGGTGGTTGGCCACCAAAGGTCAGCGATTGGCTTACGGCTACCCACTGTGCAAGTCACAGGGTATTAAATAATGGTCGTTCCGTTATGTTATGGTCGTTATGTAAAGGGTTTTGAGGTTGCCGATACGCGAAATCCCGTTAAATAAAGGGGTTTACAAAATGACCGATAAGGGACCGGTGTGGCCAATATATGACTGGTACGGCCGATATATGACTGGTACTGCGGATAAGGTCTGACTGAAGAAAGGGAGAGAGAGTTGTCAGAGAAGTGAGGGATGTTTTGGTTAAATTGAACGCATTTTCTATTTCAAAGAAAGTGTTTTCTAAGAATTTGTTTTGTTTAAATATTTTAGAAATGAAAAATGGAAAGGCCAATGTAAGTAAACAGGCCCTAAACAATTCTAGAAGGGCCAACCAAACATATACCCCACACTAAAAAGTACATTCCACAAAGTTCGAGCAAAATTACAATGGAGGAACATGTGCAAACAACTCTCACTAACACAGTGACACATAGCCCAACCAGCCCTTTTCCCATTTCCCTCTTCTACTCCAACATATTATGTCCGTTCAGCCTACCCAAAGTCTATACAAAAGCACGCATCATCAAAGGAGCCCTAGACTTCCAAATGTAATTGGCAAGAGGGATATGGCAATATTGTTAGGAGAGGTCAAAATGATTGAGGAAGGATTTACTGGGGAGAGATCCCAAATGAGTCTTCAATCCAAACTCGGGAATCATCAAGTTGAATGGTACTCCCTCCGGTCCACGGAAATCTTTACACTTTCCACTTGTGTTTGGACCATGGAAATCTTTACGTTTCCTTGTATGGTAATGTTTTTGAGCACCCTTTACTATTTTACCCCTCCCACCTTCTCACCCCCATGTGCCTATTTTCACCACTCTCTCCTCCCTTTCCCACCAAAATCCTACCCCCACACACTGTATCTCTCTCCTCTTAATCTCACGTCTGACCCTCTTTGTTATAAAAAAAAAAATAACAAAAAATTACCTCCACACTCTCTCTCTCCTCTTAATCTCACATCTGACTCCCTTTGTTATAAAAAAAAAAAAACAAATTGATCTGCTTGGGGGAATATGAAATGTGTTCAAAATCTCACGCTTTTAATATGAAATGAAAAATTTGGGTTTGATTTGCTGTTCAAAATCCCACGCCACTAGCTAGTTACCCAAAAAAAAAAAAAAAAAAAAAAATCTCACTCCACTAGCTACAAAAGTAAGGAAAGTAATACAAAAGAAGGAAAGCAATAAATACCCACTAAAATATTATTTTCTCTCTCTCTCTCTTAATACCTCATGTGCTCTTTTAAAGGTAAAATTTTGAAATTTTGCGCTAAAATGTGTTTTCCTTAATGTTAGTCCTATTCTCCAAACGTCAAGATTTCCGTGGACCGGAGGGAGTATCTAAAAGATTGAATACGAAGGTGAGTTCCTTCATCTCTCTACCTTTGCGAGGGGGAGGGGGGCTACTTAATGGAAGTCCCAAAAGTCACCGGTGAACTTATACGAGATTCCCAACCAATAATATCTTACCCCTGCAAAAGCTGAACAATTATAGTCGGACAAACAAAACACTTCATCACACCAAAGAGCCACTTCCAAAAGATTCTTGTAAAATCACAATGCATGAATAGATGCAGAGGTCACACAAGCACAATTGCAAACCACACACACATTCGGAGATATAGCCCAACCCGGCCTCCTATGCTGCACCACAGATGAAATAAACAAGGGAAATGGAAGATATTGCAAGGGTAAAACTAAGACAATAATGCTAGAAGTGCAGAATAACTCTAGATCTCAAACACAAACCCGAGAGTCCTCAATGGTAACAAGATGGATGGTATCTAAAACACTTAATAAAGAGGTTACTTCCTCCTTTACACATTCATAAGGGGTTATAAGCAATGAAGATCCCAAGATTTCAAGGTTAAGGTTGCTAGACCAGATCCCCCCGCCGCCTCTTACCCCGCTTGGCAACGAGCCTCTTAAGAGGCAATCAGATAATATTGATGTTGATATTATAAGCTATCAAGAGATAAAGAAAAACAAAACAGCTGGTAATAGCAACGTTCTTACTAGAGTCGAAATAGCAGGCATAGTTTATGTGTCAAACAGATTAATAGTCACATATTGACAAGGGCAACTCACCATGTGTTTTAACTTCTGATAGTATATTGGCCCCATGAATACATATGCTTGCAGTGGCAACCCCGTGATACCTGAGAAAAATTGAAAGAAAATTTAAAATATCATGCATAACTATTTTATATGCTTAAAATACCATTAGTAATTCTCTTATGAGGCGGCTTCATGCATGAGGTATCACTTTTTTGTTTGGAGGTATCACTTTTCTTGTAAAATGGTATCACATTTTTGCTCACAGGTATCATAATTCATGCATGAAGCCACCTCATATGAGTTTTTGTGAATGGACATTGGACATGCAGCGCAGTAGAACAGGGTGGCTAAAGTGGAGGAGTGCAACGGGAGTTCTATGTGACAGAAAAATTCCACTAAAACTTAAAGGTAAATTTTATTGTACAGCCATCAGGCCAGCTATGCTTTATAGGGTGGAGTGTTGGCCGGTGAGGCAGGTGCATGTGCAGAAGATGCGGGTGACCGAGATGAGGATGCTCCGTTGGATGTGCAACTCTACAAGAAGAGATAGAATTAGGAACGAAGTGTTGAGAGGCAAGGTGGGAGTGACCGATATCGACAACAAGATGCGAGAAACCAGGCTTAGGTGGCTTGGGCATGTGAGGAGGAGACATCGTGATGCACCGGTGAGAAGGTGTGAGAGAATTACACTTAGCGATTGTAAGCGAAGAAGAGGACGCCCGAAGAAGACTTGGGGAGAGGTAATCAGGCAGGATTTGACCCGTCTAGATCTTACCGAGGACTTGGTCCTAGATAGGAGACTATGGCGTAGCAGGATCCGTGCAGAGGATCCGCGTTAGATTAGGGTTGTGCGTTGGCTAGTACTAGAGGTTGATTCATTTTGTTTATAGCCTGTAGTGTCTCCTTCACTTTAGGTTGCTTAGTAAGTAGAATCTTGTGTTAGTATGTTTACTGATTTACTTTCCTTGCCCTTTTGATCATTCTTCACTGGTTTAAAAAAAAAAAAAAAAAAAAACGTTTTGAAATGCATTTAAAAAAAAAAAAAAAAAAAAGGTTTTTGTGGGTCTTTCGGAAACAGTCTCTCTTCTAGGCAACTAGTTAGGGGTAAGACTGCGTACATCTGGACCTCCCCAGACCCCGCCCTAGGCGGGACACTTACTGGGTTGTTGTTGTTGTTGTTGTAGTAAGGGCAACCCTATATTCCAATGCGTAGTGGAAGGTGTGGGCATGGTTTCCAAATACAAGGCATCAAGCTATCGTCATTTAATGCATACCTTGGCTAGATTCTACAATATTGATAGGTAAATATCAATCACACATTGCTACTTGACATTTTTTTTTTAACATAGCTCAAAGTATATGAGAACTGTAAGTTGGTGATACAAGATCCAAAAAAAAAAACAATTTCATTTAGATATGCGTGTGTGCAACAAAGCACTAATCTTTTGTAGACTCAAAAGAGTCAACTCCATAGTGGTCTTCGAGAAATCCCTCGGAACTACAATAATTCTAGTAATTCTGAATTAAATGTACAAGAAGAGATTGCATAATAAACAAAAACTGATAGAATCATGCAATGACTTGTGGTTTGGCTCTCTTGAGAATTGTAACACAGGCAAAGATAACCCCAAATGAAGAAAATTGTTGACAAGGCTATCAACAACGGGATGATCACACATCCTTGCCTTTGCTTTTCATAGGGTAGTCCTAACCATCTAGGCCAAAGCATGACATGTAAATGACTGCTTTCTAGAAGTATTCCAACACAGGTTTATGCACAAAACTTCAATTGATCATTCAACAAAGAACCATGGCTATAGCAAAACAACAACAACAACCTCACAAGCAGTTTCAACGTATTATACATCATCTACAAGGAAAAATCATTACGCCACTAGCAGACATGTAAAAAGCTGACTCGACTGGCCTGACACCTGAGAAACAATTTTTTTCCTTAACCGAGCTGATCAGTCCAACCCAAAATCCAACTACACAATAACAGATTTGACCTAAAGATAACACCCTAATCGTTATACTGCCTCTGTTCACAAGTTTTGTCACTATATGTTTGTCATTACAATACTGACACTGAAAATTTTCACCAGACCTGCCTAGATCACCAAATTGAAAGGAAAGGAAAGGCTAAGAGAGAAAATGAGCTGACAGAAAATGTGTTCTGAGCGCCAGAACACCGGAGATCCACATTCTCACCAGTGGTGGGGGCTTAGGGCGCTTCTTAGATCTTAGTCTCATTCTACTGCTTCCACATTATGTTAGTTGGTTTAAGAGCTGATTGTAAGTCTTTTAATTGGATTTTGATGAGCATTATTACTATCGCTGTACTAAATTTATTCGGCGAAATTCGAGATCATTTTGAAGAAGGAAGAACTTGATTGATAGATGAAGTCAGCTTTGTCGGTATGGCAGGGTAATACAAATGATCTTTGGGAGCAGAAGCGTGTGGGTAATGGCTACATCTCGACTGTCCGGATAGCAGTGACAAAGGAGCCCCACTTCTTGCTTGAGAATGTTTCAGGCAATGGTAGGCCGGTAACTATTCGTATGAAGGGGACGGGGTGGACGGCAAAGATGAATGCGTTTGAGCGTGTACGATTGACAGAGGTTCCCAGCAACAGGTCTCTGCGGGTTACTTGTTGTAGAATGTGCGATTCAACATATATTGAACGGAAAAGCTGGGATGCTACTATGGTGCTGAAGTCAATCCTTGGTTTTGAAGGTGCACGCTGGTATTTGAAGGTTAGAGGAATGGTTCATTTACCTCGGTTTTTATGGCCTTGCGTTTCCCTTGATCATGGTTCATTTTTGGGGGAGTTAGCTGCTTTAGCGAGGGTCTGTTACCCTAGCATTTGTTTAGACTTTAGCGATGGGACATAAAAATACTAATGATGTCCTTATAGGGTTCCGCTAATTCTCATGATATATGTGTGCTTTGCTGTCCAAGTTGTGAACCCTCTTCGCATGTCTTTCTTCATTGTGACTTCAGCCGGTTTCTTTGGGGCAAACTTTTTGGCGTTACAGAAGAGGATTGGCTTTGTAGATCCACATTTTTGGAATTATTGCAGGTCCGCTATGCGGGGTTCGGGAGATGTAAGGAGAATAAGCTTCTTTAGCTGAATGCCTTCTTTCCGATCCTTTGGCGTATTTGGTTGGAGAGGAATGCTAGGGTATTTTCAGGGAGAGGTATGTCTCCTGTTTTCGTCTGGGATAGGTTACTTACTAAGCCTTTTGGTGGGCTAGGGAGGAGGAAGATTGAGGAGTTATTTGATTACTGATGTCCAGAGAAACTGCGTGAGCCTGTAATTGTACTGCTTTGTGAGGACTATCTGTCCTCCTTTGCTGTTTTAACAGCTTCTGTAAATTTTCTTTATCAGAAAAAATTGGTCAAAGTTGCATCTTGAAGACTGTGAAAATCCAATAACAACGAATATTAGCGAGCGTTGAAATCAACCCGAAACCTAAACACACTAGAGTTAAAAAAAAACAAATCACCCCAGGAAAATTTCAAGTGAAGATTAAGAAAATATTTATTTCAATTTTTATAGAAATCTAGAAGATGTAAATGTATTTAAGTATGAACACGAATTGCTTAAATCACATATTTGGAATGTTTTTAGATAAGATGCTTAATTCACATAATTCATACTATCCTTGACTCAATAGGGGTCTAGACGAATGAAACCTGAATTAACCCGAAATCCGAGTTACTCGAGAAAACTAACTTGATTAGAAGCTCCGTATGAGTTAAAACTTGATTAAACCCAAGCATAGTCGTGCAACCTAAAGTAACCACAACCATGATATACCCGACCCAAGTTATCAAATCTTCAATGGGCCTACCGCCTGCAGGCCCGCACGTGGAGGAGAGTAGACTGCAGAGTTCCATCTTAAAACCAATTGGTGTTAGGTGGAGTAACCCACTAACTTATATGCTAGTCTCCTCTTCAATTCTTCCGATGTGGGACACTCGCATGTAGGTTATTGTCTTAACACAGGTTGCTTGATTGACACTATTTTTGGCCAACAAAAAAAAGAAAGGATGAAGCATCTCGCACAATGTCTTTTTTCCCTTCTATCAAACACTATTTCAGGTATAGGCTATAGCATATCGACTTCTTTAACTGAATATGCTGATTATCAAATCATAGCTGATAGAATTGCCAGTAAGGTCAGTAACTTGATTGTAGAGAAGTTCCTTATGGTTGTAGAGCTCAGCCCATAAACCAGTATAAATGGCGCAGAATACCTACTTGGGTTCTTGTTTATCTATCCACAGTGTCATAAAGCAGATTACCACAATTTGCAGTTTCTCTGTCTTTCCGGCCGGGAGCACACTTGCAAATGTTAACGTATAGCATTTGCAAGTGCACAAGCTCTATCTTCATTGAGAGTAGAAATGGAAGTCAACGTATAGCAAAGACAAATGTCATGCAATTTCCCACGGTAATAGATGAATGACACAGACTACCACAAAAAAGTATGGGTACTCTCATGTTTGAAAAGACACTAACAAGTAGTTGGTGTGAGACTCTCATCCCTTAAGCAAGGTCGAGTGTTCGATTCCTGTGAATGGAGAAACTGTGGGAGGAGTTTACCTTTTCATCTCTTATCTAAAAAAACTAAAAAACTCTTATGCTCGAGAAGACTTAGTGAAACACACGGAAAGACTGAACTGTCTTGAAGTTGATTGTGAGGCAAGCTATATGCCTCTATTTTCTTCTTTCAAAGTGGTAACTCAGTGAACCTAGGAAACTGTATCGTTTTATCTCAAAGCTAGAACTTGGTTAGCCACTGATCCTCTGCCTGTAACTTCTTTGAAAATTTCTCAAACGTGTTTGTTTGTGATAGGTAGAGAGCTTCAACTATTCCTAACAATTGGTAGAGATGGTTTGAAATATGTTAAGCCAAGGTAACAGACGGGCGGTTTATCGTGGCCATAATGCAGCAATTCAATACATTTTCAGAAACAGTTTAGCATCACTCAAGCAGAACATTTCAAATAACTGGAGCCACAAAACAAGAAATTAGGTGCAGAATCAGTATGAGGGCTGGGGCTTCTGTAGTTCGATTTCAGACTCAGCTTTGAAATGTAGTTTCTGAGAGATTTTGATGTAATTAGTTTCCAGGTAGCATGCTAATTCTGAGGTATACATTTTTTCTTTTTTTCCCTTTTCCTTTCCCGGTTTCTTCGACGTTTGTTTATGGACGTTCGCAATCTATGACTAGGGGTGTTTTTGTAACTCCTGGTATGCAATGGTAACCCCCCCCCCCCCAAAAAAAAAGAAAAGGTAATCAGAGAGAACAGTGAATAAATAAGGCAATGATGTGCAAAAGGGAAATAAATAAAAAAGTCAACTTCTGTCGATCTTGTTTTCGAGTCTAATTGGCAAATGTCCGAAAGTAATGAAGAACCTGAATGAAGCATGTCTTTCCCGTTGTAGCTGAATCCGTGCTTCACCAAGGTCTCACTACAACAAAGAAAAAATCGCATCAAGAAGAAAACCAGGAAAAACATGAGTCCTATCTTAAGGGAGGGGACACAAAACCTTATCGCCTCAACTTTATCAGCATGGCCACTTGGCTCCCCAAAAGCACTCCCATAGTGAAATCTGCCACAAGAGACTCCAGCTTTACCCCCTAGAAGCTCTATCATCTTACCTACAGTCATCCGACTGGAAAAAATATAAATGCTCATAAGATATATGCCTAACATGGTCAGTGCAAGTCACATTAAATTGTATATGACCGCCCAAAAATACAAATAAATAAAAACATGTAATTATTGTATCGAAGTCACCAAAAAACTATACAAAATCAATGACGACGATCCACTAGAAATCCTGCTAAGGGCAAGGTAGGCGAGATCCAAATGTACGCAGCCTTATCCTTAACTAGTAGAGAGGTTGTTTTTGGTGGTCCAAAAATACAAATAAATAAAAGCATAGAAATTATGTATCTATCTGCTCAGAATACACGTACAATTAGGTTATAAATATATGGAAATGCGATAGGTGAAGGATAAGATCATATAGCTTATGTTTGGGATCTCATAGTTTACTTGGCTTCTCTTTGGACAAAGGCGGCGGGGGCCTTTAAGGGTGTTCCATTGACTTTAGTTCAACGCCATTGGCGTGATGTATAGTCCGTAGATAGTTTTCTTTTTATACTGAGGATACCTTATCCTCCAAATTTTTGTATTCTTTACCATTTGATTAATAAAATTTCTCTTATCTAAAAAACGATCATATAGCTTAATAGAGAAGGAAAAAAACCCGTAAGAAACAACCCTAAGGGGGTAGCTAAGACCTCTAAGAAGTATTTCAGAGGTCCCATGTTCGAGTCCGCAGGGAGGTTTTCCTGGTCGTTAACTTGTACGAAGCTACTTATCATATAATCGCCAAAGTTTCTATTACGGTCGTGTCCTTGTTAAGTTCCAGGTGGGCCAGATCTTGAATAATGACCTCCAATTCTTCTTGGGTCTTTCTCTTCTTTTGTTACAATTACTGAGTACAATCTTCTCATACAAGATGCGAGAAACAAGGCTTAGGTGGCTTGGGCATGTGAGGAGGAGACATCGTGATGCACCGGTGAGAAGGTGTGAGAGAATTACACTTAGAGACTGTAAACGGAGAAGAGGACGCCCAAAGAAGACTTGGGGAGAGGTAATCAGGCAGGATTTGACCCGTCTAGATCTTACTGAGGACTTGGTCCTAGATAGGAGAGTATGGCGGAGCAGGATCCGTGTAGAGGATCCGCGTTAGATTAGGGATGTGCATTGGCTAGTACTAGAGGTGGATTCATTGTGTTTATAGCATGTACCGTCCCCTTTATTTATGTTGTTCAGTAAGTAGAATCTTGTGCTAGTATGTCTAGTGATTTACTTCCCTTGCCTTTTTTTTTTTTTTTTTTTATTTTAAAAAGGATTTCAAATGCATTTAAAAACAAAAAAAAAAAAAAAATGTTTTTGTGGGTCTTTCGGAAACAGTCTCTCTTGACTTTCTGATCATATTATCATATCTGGTGGTTGATAATTTTCACACTTGTCAGTATTGAACAATTTACCCGAAAAAACCGTTTTGAAAATGAAAAAAAAAAAAGTTTTCGTGGGTCTTTCGGAAACAGACTCTCTTCTAGGCGACTAGTTAGGGGTAAGACTGCGTACATCTGGACCTCCCCAGACCCCGCCCTAGGCGGGATACTTACTGGGTTGTTGTTGTTGTTGTTGTTGTTGTTGTTGTTGTTGTTGTTGTAATCTTCTCATACTTCCTGACCAAGATATCCGGATGTCTCTTCTTACTATGTCCAAAGTCCACAGCACCTAAGCCCAAAGTTCTAACTTGTTATTAACACCTTCTCTTGTTGTCATCAACAAACAACATCTCCCAAGGAACAGCCGGTAGAAAGTCTTAACAACAATCTCCTTAATACATTATGCAATATATGAACATTGTCTTCCAAGTTCTAAAGCTCAACAGAATTGCTATTGATATAAACCATATAAATCAGAGTTTTTCTCTCTTTCGTAATTTGAACAATTTGCCTTATGCACCAACTATATTCAACATTAGCATGTGACATGTGCTTATTTTCCATGTCTTTGGCTTTATTTGGCTTCTCTTTGGGCGAAGGCAGCTGGGGCCTTCAAGGGTGTTCCCCTTACCTTTGTTCAACTTCATTGGGGGGAGTTGAAGATATTTTTTGTATTCATTGGAGGACTTCTTGTCCTCCCTTTTTTGTATTCTTTCAATTGATTGATTAATAAAATGTTCGCTTATCTAAAAATGGATTGAAGAAACTAGCAACTAAGTGATGCAGGACCCACGGTTAAGTAGTGTCTTAACATTTATGCACTAACCACCTACGGTCACGTTTACTTAACCAACCTTTTTCTCTCCTCATCATTGCCTGTAGTGGCGACTCCGGACTCCGGTATCCAGAAACAGTTTGTTGACATAAGTTTATCTTAGAAGTACATGTAAGATCATAAAATAAATATCACTGCTAGACCACATGAACGTTACAAACAAAATGCCCGTGCAAAATTCAAACAGCCCCTTCCGATTATTTTTTTTGATACTTAACGTATCCTTTTGTTGAAACTTAGATAAGCTACCAAAATAGTAGCTATGAGATGAATACACCAAAGACACATATCCATCCTAACAGCATTCAAACACTCCACCCCCACCTTCTAGGAAGAGTTTAAAGGAGATTTGCAATCATGTGCTTGGATGTGGCAAAGAGCAAACTGAAGTATCATAATAAGCAGAAAAAAAAAACTCCTACAATTGCAAACACCTTAACTTTCTAGAAACGAGAAACACCTACTGCCACACCACAAAGGAGCACCTTAACTTTTACAGTTTACTGCATCAGGAGTCAGGACCTACAGCCTTTTCTTCAACAGCAACTGAAGACAAAACAAATTGAAGCTCTCATTCGATGACCCACCTTGTGCATAACACCACTGTGCAGCATTTTGGAGGTTGACATAATTGTGAAAGGAACACTCCTCATCAAATCAAAACCAAACTACGAAGTCATTTTCTTTAAGCATCCCTTGTTTCGCTAACCCATCCGCCACCGTGTTCGCATCTCGAGATCTATGCACAATTGATATTTAAGGCCACCCCTCCTTTGAGCGCCTGATATAGCTCAAATCAAATCTCCCCTTCCATGGCCCACCTTCTTTGGAGTTACACCATTTTACCGCATTAGCCAAATCCGACTTGATAATTATCTCAAAATGCACTAACCATTCCCTGGACATTGTATTCCGTACAGCTCATGCAGTAGCCAAAATTTCTGTCTGATATATTACGTTGCCAGTCACCCGCCCTGAAAAAATACACCTGAAGTTCTCGTTCAAATCCCTCAGAACCCCTCCTACAGCTCCCTTCTCCCCTTCACACGACGCGTCTACATTCCACTTGAGGAAGCCACGAGATGGAGCCTCCCAAGTTACTGTTGACAGCTTCATGTTCCTTGGAATATATAGCTTAAGGCATCCTGGGACTTGACACCCTTCTTGAGGAGGATATGGAAAGCAGTCATCCCAGGCTTTAAACAGTCCCTTGGGATTCTTCAGACCAATGTTTCCCAGACTCTCCGACGCGGATCAGATACGACACGGATCGGAGTGTCAGATCCTCAAGTAAAAAAATTAAAAGATACGGGGATACGGCAAAAAAAAAAAAAAGGGTCTAATTGTCTAAGTAAAAGAATTCCCACGTGACATAGAATTAGAAATGTTCCAGCCTCTTCAGTCAACTGTCAAAGTGAAAAAGGACAGCTGGGTTCCACCTTAAGTCCTTTTTTTAATACATAATAATAATGAATAATAGTGGGCCATGAAAAGTGATAATGATAAGGAAACTGTCGTCATTTTCCAGTTACACTCTCTCTCCTCTCTCTCTCCCCCTCTCTCTCCACGCTCTCTGTATATCAGCCCACCGACGGCCGATGACTGGCCATTTATGACCGGCGACCTCACCATTGGATTCGCCTCTCCTGTGCGACCAAAAGCCCTCTGATTTTGGCTTGTATCTTGTTCATTCAAGGCTTCGATTTGTATATCTAGGGCTTCGCAAACCCTAGATCTAAAATCAAAATGCCATGAAATTGGCTACTGCTCAAGGAAGAAGAAGATGTCCGAGGGTCGTATCCCTTCCGCCGGTGTCGACGCGTATTCCGTGTCAGGGATCGGCGTCGTATCGTGTCGACACGCGACACGGCATCAATTAGGCGTGTCGGAGAAACATTGCGTCAGACTAAAATACTATTCACAAAGTTCACAGCATAAATTCCTTTGACTCTGCTGTAAATTTCCCAAATGAATCTCATGATTCTCATCTATGTTAATTCCCCATTTTAAGGTGATAGCCTCTAGCTTACAATTCATTATGATCAGACACCCGCTATATGAGGTTAAAAAGGAAACATTTTACAAGCATAGTACCTAAAACATGTCTTAACAAATATTATGATAGCCTAAACATTGGAGCAACCAGGGAGCAAAGCACATTAACATGTTATATCACCTACCAGACCTGTAGCATAAAGCAGCCTATAACTTGTGTTGGTTATTATTAGAAATTAACATGCTTGAGCTTGCATACCTTGGAAATCCATGAGGGTTCATAATCAAATCAGGACAGATGCCATGTTCAGAAAACACAAAATCCTCCTGCTGAACAATGGTACCACATACACCTTTCTGCCCATGTCTGCTGCTGAACTTGTCACCGACCTAAGAAAGATAACAAAAACAATGCTCCTAAATTGACAACTTAAGATGGGCATAGAATATATGAAATTGATTTGCAACTACCTCTGGCCGGCGAGTCTGACGTATGATGAAATTGATGCAGAGATTGCTATTCCTGTCAGAGAAGAGTGCTGCTCGATCTACTACCGCTGTTTCTCCAGAAAGACCACCATGTCTGAGGGGAGTTGGCCTATATTGACTGGACAATGCAAACAAAGCTTTTTAGAAGGTAACTATTTTCAAATGCTCCATTCAAAGACAAGTCTCACTTTCTATTAGGCATCAGAAATTAGAATCAAACTCAGTATCATTGTAACGCTTTCTTCCTCGACAGGGAGTTACAATTACAATGAAGTGAGAAGGGAAATGCACATGCTCATATAGAGCACGGATGAGCAGCTCAAAAGGCCGATTACTAACCAAGAGGATTCCTGACACCCTCTACCTTCTGAAAATCATTTTTTCCTATTAATTTAATCTCATCTTAAAATCATGTTAGATGAGAAAAATTACTCTACGAGAAAAACATGAACTCATAACAGTTAAGGAGGACAAGAAGTTGTCTCAAAACATCTGATCACAAATCACCACCGTCGACAATGGAAGTCAGAGAGGGACACCCCTTTAGACGCACCTGCCATTTTGGCCTATAAGATGCCAAATACACAACAGGTCCCTCAATAACTCAGGTGAACTGGAATCGAATCTCCAAGTCAAGTATAATTTTTGCCAATCCTGTTCATACTTCATAAGGTTTTACAAAGTGTGCCATTTACAATTGCTACACCTTTTTAGGACAGAAAAAATAACCATCAGAGAAATGTAAAAGAAAGCGTAGAGAACAACCTATCTGGTATTATTCCAGTTGTAGTTGGCCCCCTGGTGATTAATGGTGCTTCCTTATTCACTAAAACATCATCTTGTCTAATAATTTGTCCTGGGGAAGCAATACCATCATCATCCAATCCCTACACATGTCAACCAACTTGTTTAGTAGATTGAATTATGAATAAATAAATTTAGGGGCATAGAAAACAGGAAACATGGATAGAGAAGAGACTAAATGAAGCAAATGCCAAAATGTAGGGTTTTATATAATAAAGATATTGTTACACGATTAATCCAACACCATCACAAAAACAATGACCTAACAAAAAGAAGTTTGTTTGTTTTTGTTTCGGGGGTTGATTAACATAGAAAAGATGCTCCAACCCCCACAACCTTCCTCCCATAAACAGAAGATGGGTTGGAGCAGATGCATGCACCACATAAATTTCTAGAGACCTTATCATCATGTGGCATCTCAAATTTACTCGAGGTATTCAGGAAATCATAAGGCAAAAACTAATTATCACAAAGGTAAAGTGCTACCTGCATTTTTTCTGCAGAATACCCCTCCCTTATTGGTGGGACTATTCTTTCAGATGCAATGTTCTCATACCTCTGTATGATAGTGCCCTTTCTTTGAAGTCACAGAGATAAAGAAAACATAAAAACCGGATGTCAGTTACTTTCAAACTTAATTAAGATAATCAATTTAGCATAGCATAAAAGAGTTTCTAAGAAGCCAATAGCACTTACTTCTTCATCACAATACAACGTCCAAAACCTCGATCTAGTGATGATTTGTTCATAACTATAGCATCCTCTATGTCATATCCACTGTAGCTCATTACAGCAACAGTTGCATTCTGTCCTGCACCAAGCTTATCGTATTGTACCTGAAAAAAGTGCAACATCACACACTCGGGACAATTCCGAGAGTCTTATAAGGTTGCTGTTATCTAGCCTTCCCAGCCACAGATCCCTATACAGGGGATGTCACCTCACCCATGAAGTCTAATTACTGTGTTCTCCCCTCAAGGCCACTGGAGGTTTTCCTGGTCGTTAACTTCAGGGCCCATGGGATTAGTCAAGCAAAGCTTGGACATCCATATTATCTAAAAAAATAAAACAACGCTTGTTCATCAAGCCTTTCTTCAACCCACAACCCTCATGATTGACACTTCTCTAGCTCCCGACTACCCTTCTGTCTCCTAGGCTTAATGCAAAGATGAACCCCCCCATAGTGTCAACAAACTTACATTCTCATTGCCTCAAAAAGATCTTGTCCACGAGCATCCACTTCCTCACTTCCAAAAGTATACTTTGATGACGACGGAGTAGGAAGAAGTCCATCCTCCCGACACGCATCCTGATCTAACTTCTCCCGCTGCTGAAATGAGACAATCTGCAGAGAAGAATCAAAGAGCAGAATTTGCTCCATCGCCCTATATTCCTCCTGTCGACTATCAAAACTGTCGCCTACCAGAGTAGCAACCCTTTGAGCCACATAACAACCTGCCTCAGACTCGTTAAAAATACCTATGTCCTGCAAATCGACAGTGGGAGTGTCAGATACATGGGATTCCAAATCTTCTTTCTAACCTCCTCTCTTAAGCTCATCTAGCAGCAAACAATAGTCTTCTATGCGAAGATCATCGGCAAAGTAAGAGCTATCATCCCCCTCCAAACTGGCATCCACGGTCAACCACATGAACTCCTCTCCTAAGTAGCCATTTCCAAAACTTCTTGGGAGTCAACTCCGAACACATCCCTCCCTTGCTTGCATTAAACTGTGTTTAACACACCCCAGCAGGCACCTGCAAATTGCACTTTTCCTTCTCTATTAAAACTAGAACCGCTCTCAACATCTCACCCTGTACACTCCCAAACATCGGCAAGACCTGACCTGTACTACCATTAGTGGGGGTGGCAAGGGATCCATGCTGTTGACCACCCCTGGTTAAACCAAGCTTCAAGCTCTCCCCAGGGGAGGTATTTGCAACCGCATTTAAGAGTAAAGGGAAGAGTAAGTGACCCAAATCAAGCATAAAATTTGTAATTGAACCTGATTTAGATTTCTGAAATGAACTAGGTTGAATGGGAACAGCTTCTATCAAACCCAAAGGTCCCTCAAGCTCTGCTTCACATGTCTCACGCACTGTTTCTCGTACCTGACCTCATGCGCTGTTCCTTGTGTCTCACACATCTCACGCGCTGTCTCGTGTCTCACACGCCGCCCCAATCACATAATCCCTGTCATGCAGAAACCCTAATTGTCTGTCGCCCAGTCCCCTAGGCCCCGGAGGCCCGGACAGCCACATTCAGAGCAGTTCCGGTGACCGTCATCACCAAAACCACAAGAGCCAGCACCACCTGACCCCAACGGAGAAGTCAGTGGCATTCCCTCCACAGCCGCCATCATTGCCTTCCTAAGATCTGCCCATCTGTCGACCTTAGGACCGCTATGGATAAAAACTGACGACACTCTACCCTTAGAAAAAACGCCCAATTCCAGAAAATGACCTCTTCTATTGGATCGAATCTTGATCAACCCAATCAGTGTATTACTCTAATCTAGTAGCACAAGACTGTAAGAGACTTCCACCCAGAAGAATGAATGAACATGAATCTAAAGACCAGAGAACTAACCAACTCAATTGTTTTGGTTGTCAGCAGAGGCCGTTGAGGATACACTAATAGATAGAGTAAATTGTCCATGCGGAAAAGCTGCAACATAAACAAGCAAATGATACACTTGGTAAATCCAGAGAGAGATAGAGAGATGGAACAGTTAGATATTGTCAATAATGTTAAGAAGTTAAATGGAAATCAAGCTAGATTCTGTAAGTATGTAATGTATAGGCTGAGTTCCAACTACTAAATATCAGTAAACAATGAGACATGACAACACAAATCTGTAAGCCAATACCGAAAATTATCTCTGGTCAACAATTGAAATCTCTCCAAATATTAGGGCACATAAGAGTATCCCAAAACTCGTACCATTCAAAACCAAGATGCTAACAATAGACTCCCATACAAATAAGCTACTTAAATAACACTGCTGTTCTTCGGAAGTAGTCCCAGATATGGATATTTTTTAAGATAAGATAAAGTATTATTAATAGTAACAAATAACCGAATACATCCTAAGAGGACAAGGAGTCCTCGACAGGAATATCAGCCAAATGAAGCATAACCTGTGTAACAGGATAACTACGAAAACACCTGGCAGCATTAGCCCACAAAGAGGCCAAGTATACTACCCTATCCCATAACACGTTGACAGACATAGAAATACCAGAAAAGACCCTAGCATTCCTCTCTAGCTAAATGCACCAAAGTGCTGCAAATATAGCACACTTCCACAGCAACTTCTTCTCCTTACTCCACTCTAGTCCCACACGCCTCGCCTGCAAGAACTCCATAACTGTGCGCTGATACTCCAAACGTCACCTATGATATTAGATAATCTGCTCCAAAGATGCTGCGCAACTTCACACCTCAGAAAGCCATGTGGAGAAGTCTCACTACTAGCTCGACAAGGAGGCACATAACCGGTAACAGAACTGAATTTGGCTTCCGCCGCTGACGCAGGTCGTTGGTATTAATCCTGTCCAACGCCAACGTCCAGACAAAGGCCCGCACCTTAGCAGGAACCTTTGCCTTCCACAACCACCTCTCTAAAGGGAATTTAGAATGTTGTGGTTGCATACACAACTGCTGAAGAAAAGATCTACAGGAAAATACCCCTGAAGAATTCCCAATCATCTCCTTGAGTCTTCCCTATCCTGAAGTTGAACCGACTCCGGAAAATCGAGGAAAGAGGTAACCTCCTCCATCTCCCACTCCTGAGGGGGCCTCCGCAAAAACAAGTTCCACGACCCTGTCACCGATGAATAAAACTCAGCAACACTAGCTTCATGAAGTGTTGAGAGCTGGTATACTCTAGGGAAGATACTCTAGGGAAGCGTAAACACAAAGGCTGGTCATTTCCCCACTTGTCCTCCCAAAACCGAACTCTAAACCCATTTCCAAGACTGAATGGATCGAGAGGAAGGTAGACAGGGAAGAGCTGAGAGATAAATTTCCATGGACAAGCATGTGTTATCCTGCAACCACCCGAGTATCCCACCCATTTTGACACAACCCATATTTAATCCTGATGACTAACCAATTCAATTGTTTTGGCTGTCCACTCTTCACGGGGCCCCGGTGGCTGCGTTTTTCTCAGCTGGTTGGTGGGTCTTGGGACTTACATTTGCGCCGGCCACCACACAATAGGGAGATGGAGGAACTTGGTTCCCTCCTGAGTGTCATTACTCCCACTATCCTTGTCCCTAGGGACGATTCTCGGACTTGGACAGGGGATCCTTCTGGGGTCTTCTCCTGCAAGTCCTTCCTTTCCCAGATTAGCCTCCCCTCTCAGTTTCCACAATTCCCTTTATGCACATTTATTTGGAAGTCTAAGGTTCCATTGAAGGTTCGCGCTTTTGTGTGGAGTTTGGTCTTAGGTAGGGTGAACACTTATGACATGTTGCAACGACGCAGACCTGGCTGGACCTTTTTACCGGGGATTTGTGTGATGTGTCGTCACAGTGGGGAGGATTGTTTGCATCTGTTTGTGCTGTGTGATTTTGCTAGGAACCTTTGGAATAGATTGTTATGTGGGGAGAGTTTTGTGTGCCCAGCTACGGTGGCCGAGTTCTTGCAGGTACGATTTGCTGCGATGAGGAGGAGTAAGGAGGGGAGGTTGTTGTGGAGGTGTGCCTTCATGGCTATTCTTTGGTGTATCTGGTTGGAGAGGAACTCGAGGGTCTTCTCTGAGACTCAGAAGTCTCCGGATTTAGTTTGGGATCACATAGTTCATTTGGCGTCCCATCGGCGGGGGCCTTTAAGGGTGTACTGCTGACCTTACAATGGTGTGATGTGTAGATATGTTTTTAGTGTTATCAAGGATGCCTTATCCTCCACTTTTTGTATTCTTTAATATTTGATTAATAAATCTTTTTCTTATCTAAAAAATAAAGAATAAAGAATAAAGAATAAAGAATAAGCTTTTCTATTATCGTGTCTTTGTTTTATGTGCCAATTTCTATGGCTAAGAGGATTGACAAAATGATTTTTTTAGATAAAAGTACTATTTAATAGTAGCAAAAATACATCCTAAGAGGGAGTACTCGAAAGGAGCATATTTTCAAGTCAGCCGAGTGAAGCATAATCTGTGTGACTGCAGGATAGATATGAAAACACCAGCAGCCTTAGCCCATAAGGAGTACGTAATATTAGACAATTAGACATTGAATGCTAATGTTGCTTCTTTTTAGCTATAATTAGTCAGACTCACAGGCATTCCATACCACCTACCACCTGAGAACTTCAATAGGCAACTAGTGCCTCGATGTACAAAGTACAGCCTGGAACCTAAATGCACTACTTGGTTAACCACTTACTTAGTTCCTGTTTTCAGCTATAGAGACTAAATAAAATTCTATCTCCCAGATAGCATCCTCAAGTTTTGTGCTTTCGAAATGAAGACAGAGAAGAGAAGGTAATATATATTACTATTCTCAACTATTCATGACAATAGTATATTCAAATTTAAGACTCCAAGAACCCCCCCCCCCCACCTCGGGACTTTGTTCCTCTAAAACACATTTTTAAATTGCATTCCTATGCTGGGGTACAGTATCAGTTTGCTTATAATTGAAGTCAAAACTAATAATAATAATAATAATAATAATAATAATAATAATAATAATAATAATAATAATAATAATAATAATAATAATAATAATAATAATAATAATAATAATAATAATAATAATAATAATAATAATAATAATAATAATAATAATAATAATAATAATAATAATAATAATAATAATAATAATAATAATAATAAATCATAAATACCACAAAATAGTATAACATGATCAGACTAATTCAGTTGCAACGCTGAGGGGCCATTAAATGCATGAAATGTATTGAAAGAGTCACATGCCTGATTATATGCAATGTTTCCCATAGCTTGCTTTCCCATAGCACACTGAAACAAAAGCACAAATTCAAAGTTCAAGAGAATAGTACGGAAGTTCACAACTATTTCAAATGCCCTTTCTGGAAGGTAATAGGAGTAAGAGAATCACAATTATCATGCCTGATAAGTATTTCTGGGTGACTGATTGTGATGAGGATAAGGGATTAAGCCAGCACAAACACCTAAAATTGTAAATGGCTCAATTTCTATATGAGTTATTTCTGGTGTTGCATCTTCTTCATACAAGGCAATCTACAAAACAAACACACGACGTATTTTATCCAAACATAGTACTGAAAGAAGAAAATGTAACTTTAATGCCAGAAATTAAGAGGACAAACCAACGCATTATTTTCCTCATTAACATCTAGATACTCGATCAAACCCTCACGCAAGAAATCATCGAATGTGCGAACTCCATCCTACAGAAGCATTAGATTTTCTATCAGCATAAGATGTTCACCCTCATTCCCGTGTACAATGCTAATATAGCAACTAACTCACCAACAACTCCTTCATATGATGTTGCTTGATCCTTGACACACCTTTATCAGCAATAACAAGCGGGCGGCAAACACGACCTCCATCAGAAGCTATATACACACAACGCTGCAAGAATGATCCAGAATTATTGGGTTTTGACATGCAAATACATGGAATGTAACCACTAAATATAGAACCAAAGTTCAACTACAAATAACAAATTATTAAACCTAAATATATACCGAGATAGAAACATCGAAGATAACTAAGTTAACGGAAAGAGGACTTTTGAGCTTAAAACGCTTCTCTTTTTTTGCTTAGGATCTATACACATCAAAGTAAAGTTGTGTTTCACATTTCTCCAACATAATGTTAACATATTTCACATAGCGTAGAGTCACTAGAAACTAGATTTCATCTTTCTTGATGATGAATCAAAACGGGATGGTTGGGTAAGTTATGCATTATTTTTTTTAGATAAGAGAAACTTTTATTAATGAATCAATGAAAGAATACAACAAAGGTGGAGGACAAGAAGTCCTCAGAAGGAAAGCAAAAAAATATCTACAAGTCCCGCCACTGTAGCTGAACTAGAGTAAGAGGGACACCCTTAAAGGCCCCCGCTGCCTTAGCCCAAAGTGATGCTGAATAAACAGCATGATCCCAAACATTATCAAATGTTTTACCAGACGCAGAAAAGATCCTCGAGATCCTGAAATTATCTCTGTTCCTGAAATTATTACTAAACCTTAGGAAATTTTGGCACATACATCTATGCCTTAATTGACATCTTTACCCAAATATTTTCAGATACTTCTACTTTATGCATGATCTCTCTAACACCTGGAGTCTATTACTGAAACAGAAGATAAATAAATGAAATGGCCCACGGTGGTTAAAGAGAGCTTAAGTAATTTTAAGATACATGTAATTTCACTGGTACACCTTTTCAAATGCCTATAACAAAAGAAACTGCATAGCTAAGCGAGTAGGGTGTGCAATTATATGGATGAGTGACTTCCTGGTAAGTTCTTAGGCAGCATGCACAAACCAAGCATGGTAGCAAGCCCCAAGCCAGTAAAAACCCACAAAGCATCTCCATATAAATAATAAAACTTGTGGCAGGAGCGTAGTCGGTCGCATGTCACCTCTTGTTTTTAGCATTACCTTCCATCATCATCCCCCTCAATTAGGGGCAACAACAAATGTAAATGCCAAGCTTCTACCAAACATATAATGAGAGACATTGTTCTAGGCAAAATAGCAAGACAAAAGAGAACCATTATATCTCTCCAAGTGCGCACTTGTTATAAATAAATGAAAATTTTCGCGAAAACCTCATTAAGTTTACCAAAATTTGCTAATTCCCCACCCCCTTATCTATTTAACTTTGTCCAGTACCCCCCAAAACAAACAAAAAACTGGTTAGTCCTCCTTGCCTTTCCCAACCATATTTTGGCAAAATTGACCATGTCCTCAAGATGGTCCCACGTGACGATTTAACTGCACTCCTTTTACCCACTGCACCCCCTATTTACTCCATTTGACACACTTGCTGACTTTGACCCCCCCTCCCCCTAACTAATATTCATCACGTCAAAGAAAAAGTATATTAATGTAGTGTCAAAGAGTAAGGGCAAGATATCCTCCCAAAGATGTCTAATTATAGATTATGCCAATTATGCTGGACAATACTAATACTAATAGTGTACCCCCTAAATGCCCCACTAGCTCTAGCCCATAAAGATGCTAGGTAAGTGATCCGTTCCCAAAGCATATCATCTGAAATGGACACCCCATCGAAAGTTGTGGCATTCCTTTCCATCCAAAGACACCAAAGCACTGCAAAAACTGCATTTCGTCACAATAAACCCTCCTCTTGTCTTCACTTCTTATCACAGCAAATTACTCATTACATAAATAACACTCCTCCCACCCCTTGACATTGTATGCTCTATTCTGCAACTCAGCTTCGACAACGGTTGAACCAAAGTCCATGAGAGAGAGAGAGAGAGAGAGAGAGAGAGAGAGAGAGAGACAGACAGACAGACAGACAGACAGACAGACAGACAGACGATTTCCATCCATAACATGTCCAGAACTACCCTAGCAACCAGGAGAATTGAAGAAACGATTTTTTGCTTGGGAGATTAGAGAGAAAGGGGTGAGGGAGAGTGGAGGAGGGACACGGGAAGGAGGGAGGAGTGTTGATGGCGAGGAGGCAGTTGTGAACTTGTGATGGTGGTCAACGACAGAGACATCACAGATGGAGTGCTGGTTTGGGAAGGGTGAGGAAGAAGTTGATGAGGAGAAAGAAAAGGGTAGGTTAGTTACTGGGCAAAGTGAATCATATCTATGGGTCAAATGGAGTAATTAAGGGGTCAGGGTAAAAGGAGTGTAGTTAAACATTCACGTGAAACCCTCGTGAGGGCATATCAGTAATCAATCATACTTGACCAACATATGGCCGGAGAAGACAACAAGGGGAGAGTAACCAAGCTTCTTTTTTGTAAAAGGGGGATACTGGAAAAGGTGTATAAATTAGGGGTTTTAGAAAACATTAGCAAAATTAAGGGTTATAAACAAATACATTGTAAGCTTACCTTTTATTATTTTTATTGATAAAGTACATTGTAGCTAACCTTCTCATTCGCTTACCCCAAGATGAGTAGGCAACATTGTTGGCTTAGGGTGGGCACTAGCAAACTTGGCCAGCAATAGCTGTGGCGATGGGCAGCAGGGGTTGTGGAGTAGGGTAAAGGAGGTAGGGTAATGTCGTTCCTAGTGATGATTCTCTGGTTTGGGTTGGAGACTCTTCTGGGGTCATATCCTGCAAATCCTTCCTTCACACTCTTGGACTTCCCTCTAAGTACCCTTATTTCCATCTCTCTACCTCACAAGCAGTTGTACGCACGAAATAATTGTCTCGAGACTCTCGACTATCAATAGTCGTTCCTTATTTGAAATCAAACTTTTACTTTATGTGAATTACAGATAATCTCACAAAAGGACTCTTTATGCAAGACTTAATAGCATCCAATTCTATGCAACGCCTCTCTCTACCTCACAAACTTACAGATATAGCATCCAATTTTTACAATCCATTCTTTTAAGTTTTCATTGACTAAAATATGGAATGTCTGCTTGTTGACATCCAACCAAAACAAAGCAAAAACATGAAATACACAGAAGTTGTGCATTTAATCCATTAAAAGTCAACTTCAACAGAATGGATTTGAACATTTCCCGGTATGGAACTTCAAGCCAGCAACATGCAACTCCATTCACGATCTTGGCCTTCCCTCTAGATTAGAACTATAAATTTTATAGTTAAAATCGATATAATCTGTATTTAACTATTTTTTTAGATGAAGAAATATTTTAATAAGAAGTCAAATCTAACTTAAATGTGTATTAACTATTAACTACTTTATAAGTAAAAAAATAGCAGTAATAGGCGACAACAATGGAGCTAAACAATTTGGCACTCAATCAATTGGGTCAATTGAAATGGGACATGAATAGGCATTTTCAACTCGCAAATGAAATGACCCTACCCGTAATTGACCACAATAGAAGTCACCGAACCCAAACCAACCAACCAACCAGTTTTTTTGGAAAAGGCCAACCAACCAGTTTGTCACCTCTTATTTGTTATCATTGTTGTTGCTGTCACTATTTTTTATTTATTTATTACCGTAGCAACTCTACTTGCTGCTAGATTTGAAAGTATTTATTCCCTTTCTTCCCAGTGCAACCTCCCAAGAGGCAAGGTTACACAAAATGGTGGTGGTGGTAGTGGTGGGTGTGGTGGTTGTTGAAAACTCAAATATAAAATCAAATACTTTTGTTCAATTCTTCACTCTACTTGTCGTTCTAAAAATAAAGCCTTACTTTCAAGATTCATATGTCTGCAGCATTCATAACAAAAACACAACATGTTTCTCATACACAAAGAACCAAAGGCAGCACATATCAGCTGTTCAAACATAGGTGCCTCACCTGCTTTTCATTAACAAAGACACTTACAAACTCGCCAATCTTTCCAGCCCTCCGGAGTCTTCTCATGGCAGTGGCAAAGTGCTGATCCAAAAACACAACAAAAAATAAAAGTCAAATAGGAAAATAGCAATGTAGATATCTTCACCGCATGGGCAAGGAGGTAATTGTGTACATGTGGTGTTTGTTAGGTACCTGTGGTCTTCTATGCTTGCCGAGAATGAGCCCATTAAAGATTACAAGAAAAGAATTTGCGGAGTGCAGCTCTTCACCGGAGAGCAGCTCCAGGTCCTCAACACCCAAGCAGAAACACTGAAGACAATTATTCGAAAGGTATCAATAGCATAAGATATTGGATTGCAGCCAGAAAGTACATGAAGAAAAAGAATGGGCAACAAAAAAAACGATGGCTTTCCATATGCATATTTAAGTATAAGAAAGCCCCATATTTTGTTGAATATCATCAACTCGATATACATGCTTGCCTAACTGCATTAACTGACATCATTCCAGAAAATGAATCGTAGAGATACCAACAACAACCCAGGAAGGATCATGCCGAGTTCAGGTTTGGTGCGGTCAAGATGTAGGCAACCGTGCTCAACACTAGTAGGGAAGTTCTTTCCGATAGAGTAGAAATTAACAAAATGCTAAAAGCACAACCAGGCAGTGAAGAGTGCATTCCTACCCCCCACACGGCCACACCCCCCTACCTCCCGAAATCTACAGAATTAAACCCTACGAAAATCTGCTTTCATTAATACTACTATTTGTTATTTGGTCAGGCCATACCTCCAAAATCTAAGAAGTTAAAACTACAGTTCTTTCGAAAAACCAAAATTACAAGGACACCTGGGACAAGGAACAAGGAAAAGTTTCAATAATTCAAAATCTTCATGGTCCTCGTAGATTGTATCAACTAGCTAAAAATCTATGTTTATCAATTCAGGCAACCATCATAAAGTCTCCTCCTTGGCTGCTTCCCAAGCATGGAAGTAAGCTTTAGGAGAAGCCTTAAACATCCATATAGTCTTGACAGCTTGGTTTTAAAAAGCGCGAGGCGCACTGAGGCGCAAGGGGGTCGAAGCACCGAGGCGAGAGGCGCAAGGCGAAAGCGCACGCCTCACGTATGCGAGGCACACATTTTTTAAATAAATAATAAATTTTAAATTTATTTTTACATAACATTGTCTACTTAAATCACATTCTTTTAAATTTAATTTGATTTCTTCTGGATATATTCCATGAAAATGAAACCAAAAAATGTCAATAACAGTAACAGTAACAGTACAGTAACAGTAACAGTAACAATAACAATAACAATAACAATAACAATAACAATAACAATAACAATAACAATAACTATTGTTATTGTTATTGTTATTGTTTGAGAGGGGAAAATGATTGTGGGTAGCATGAGGTATATAGGAGATATGAAGTACTATATTATATTCATACGTAATAATCACTGGAGTAACATTGGGTACTGGGCTCTTGTACTTTGCAGTGGTAAAGACTAAAGTGGGAGACAGTTGTATGGCAAAGTAGTAAAGCGCAAATTTTTATATACTCCCAGCTCCATAGAGCTTCGTGGAGCTGGGAGCTAGGCGCGTGAGATTCACGCGCCATCCCGACGGCGCGTGAGACTCACGCGCCTCCACTTTTTTTCTTTTTTTTTTTTTTGCACCTTCGCCTTCTAGGGTTCACCAAGCCCCAAATAAAAAGCATTTGGACCTAGGGTTTTCGTTTTTTGGGATTTTTGAGTATTTTTTGCGGTTTTCGAATTTTTTTGGGGTTTTATTAATTTTCTGGTGGGGGGCGGGGGAGGGGAGGTGGTGGCTGGGGGAGGCCACGGCCGGAGTCGACCTCCGCCGTGGCCAGGGCGGGGGTGGAAGGGCGGCGGTGGGGCGGGGGTGAAGGAGGAGAGAGAAAATGGGGTTAGGGTTTGGGTTTGGGGTGAGGGGAGGGGTGGGCGCCACCGTCGTGGTCTCCGGTCGGCGCCAACCACGACGGTGGCCCGGGCGGTGAGGGTGGGGCGGTGGTGGTGGCAGATGGGCGGCACCGGCGATCGGGGAAGGGGGAGGAGAGAGAAAGTGAGGTGAGAGAGAGAATGGGTGAAGGCTCCATGAAGCTTGGTGAAGGTGGGAGTATAATTTACCTATTGTAATAAAGTGAGACAGCTGGCTTTAAAAGAGGGATGGGTCAAGAGAGTAGAAAAGTCAGAAAGACTTCTACTAAATTTCGTAATAAGAAAAGATCAAAAAAAAGAAAAAAAAAAAGCATCTCTATCATCGAGCATCTCTTCTGTCACGGGCGGCTGGCAGCCGGTCAATGGAATCCGGCGACTCGCCTGCTTCCATCAACCAGAAGCCCTATCATAGTGTCATTCTTTTCCTTCTCTCAGTGCTCTTATTTTCTAGATCTAGATTCTAGGGTTTTTTTTATCGAACCCTAAATCTGAAATTGGATCGATTCTTCTGAAAAGGAGTTCAATTGGCTCCATTATCTGGACAAGGGAGTAAGAATCTCTGGCCATCAATGGAGATCAAGCTTTGTTTCTCAAGATCGAACAATATTTCTCTCTTCCCTCTTTTTTTTTTCCTTCATCCATAAAGCGAGAAAATCGATCCGCCTCACGCTTCGATTGCCTCCGGCCGCTTTCGTGCGCCTCTTGTAATCGCTGCACCTTGGCTTGTCTGAAGCGATGGGGTGGTCGCCTGACTGCGCCACGCGCTTGAGGCGCGCTTTTTAAAACCAAGCTTGACAGGGAAGAAAGTTTTGCCCGTTCAAGCAAGTGGAAGAAGAGATTAGTAGATATCAAACCAGTGTTTATCGCTACTCGTAATAATTCCATTCTATCACATGTATGTAGACCTAAGTCTGAGGAGAGCCTGGGGTTCGGCCGGTTGGTGTCTAAGAACATCTCGTTAGTCAGTAGGTGGTTGTGGCGTTTTCCTTTGGAGCCGATTCCCTTAGGCACCGAGTAATCAGGAGCAAGTAAGGTCAACAGAATGGATGGGATGTCCGAACTGGTAACGGAGTTTCTCATGCTTCCCCTTGGAAGTTTATCTCTCTTTTCTTTCCCCTGGTTAGATTAAATGTGGGTAATGGTCAACGAGTAAGGTTCTGGGAGGATGTGTGGAAGGGATTCAATGTGGAAGGGAGATACCCCTTTTTCCTCCACATAACCTCGGGTTTTTCAGCAGTCCACGTTTCACGAGGCGCCGATGTCGTACTTCTATTCCAACGCCGGTGGCTCTTCGGACCTTCATTTACGCCGAGCTCCCCATGATCGTGAAATGGAGGAACTAGTTTCTCTCCTGGGTGTTCTTAACACTACTCTTCTCATCCCAAGGGATGATTCCCGGACTTGGGAAGGAGCCTCCTCTAGTGTCTTCTCTTGCAAGTCCTTTTTGCATCGGCTTGGTCTTCCTTCTCAATTTCCTCACTTCCCTCATGTTACTTACATTTGGAAGTCTAAGGTTCCTCTAAAGGTGCGAGCCTTTGTGTGGACTTTGGTGCTAGGCAGGGTGAATACGCATGACATGATGCAGCGGCGGAGGCCTGGATGGTGTTTATCGCCGAAGTTGTGTGTAATGTGTCGCCATGATTGTGAGGACGGGTTACATTTGTTTGTGTTGTGTGACTTCGCTAGGATGTTGTGGGATAGGCTGACTAGGGGGAGGGGGGAGCATTTTGCGTGCCCGGCTACAGTGGGGCAGTTTTTACATATGCGTTTTGCTGCTGGTAGGAGGGGGAGAGAGGATAAGTTGTGGTGGAGGTGTGCGTCTATGGCCATTCTGTGGTGTATCTGGCTGGAGCGGAACTCAAGAATTTTTTTCGCGTCAGGAAAAACAGTTGATTTTGTTTGGGATCACGCTGTGTATTTGGCATCACTTTACAGTGGCGTGACTTCTAGATAGCTTTTTGCTTTCCATTTGAGGACTCTTTGTCCTCCACCATTTTGTATTCTTTCTTAAATTCATTAATAAAAAAATTTCTTATCTAAAAAAATAATTCCATTCTATCATTCTAAGAACGAAACCTTCAAATGTTATTGCCACAAAAAGAAGTCAAGGAATCATTCCTCTAAAGCCCACCAACGACTAAAAGTGATGCAACCTTGGTACACTGGAAACTTGAGTAGAAGAGGTTCTTTGGTTCATCACCCCAACCTCTTCACACCATGACCTTGATGATGGCATCTTTTTTCATTAGATACTAATTATTCTTTTATTAATGACAGAAGAAATTACAAAGTGAAGAGGACAGGGAGTCCTCAATAACGCGTCTTCTTTCATTAGCAAAACACCAAAGACACTTTATTTTAAGAGCTGCATTCATGATGAGGAGAGGTCCAACACCAAAACCCTAGTGTGTTTAGCCCACCTTCCGAATTGGTCCCTTCCTCTTTCACCGATTCACCCTAAAAAATGAACTTCTAAGGAGATGGATCACAATGAAACAAAAAGCATGTTTGACACACAAGAATATTTGTTTTCAAGTGAATTCAAGGCCCTCAAGAACCATTCTTTTAAGCCTAGTTCAAGCGTTAAAATTTTGATATCTCCATTCATGACAATGAATTAGATGACAACATGTTTACAAAGAATCAATTACTAGAGAAACAAAACATACAGGGGAAACAAATTGGGGGGCATACCAAAGATATTAATGGGCCTTCCTCTTCATCTGTAGTGACATGTGTCATCAATGCCAAGTTTTTTACCAAACCACATGATTCACCTTCTGGTGTATCACAAGGGCACAGCATTCCCCACTGAAAGAGGAGGACAACATTGCCATCCAATCAAGAACTAGGACAATTTAAACGCTTGAAAATCACAAAAGGCAAACCTTAAGAGAAACTATGTCCAAATTCTTTGACAATGACAGCGCATATAATACCTGGCTAGGTTGCAAAGCCCTAGGTCCACTGACTTTTCTGGACTTCTCAAACTGTGGCTGAATTTTTGTAAGATAGCCCATCGCTTGAATGAACGACAGTCTCCCCAGAACCTACCACGTTGAAACACCACTTCATGGTGTATATAACTAAAATTAAATGTCAAAACTTTTAACAAGAATGAAGAGAAGACTGAAATCTAACCTGTGTCACACCTTTCCTGTCCACTCCAAACCGTTTTGCAACCCAGTTGCCAGTTGAAAGAGCTCTTTCTAAGCCATAGCTGATAGTATCTTTAATTATATGCTGCAAAAGTACAAGAGAGTATTCATGTCATCTTTGACAAAAAATTGTTCGATGAATACTGATGACCAAATATCGCTTGACAGGTAATCATGTAACATGTCCAACATGAAATTGCTAACATTACATATATATGATGGTAAAAACCAGAAACCATCAAGTGACTACATTTTAGCTTCCTCAGGTTTCAGTAATCAGTATACAAATACAAGTTTAAAACTTCTAGATCAGAAGGATATTGATTGTACTTCACATCGTATCACCCCTATGCTCATGGCTTCATACAAATAACTGGATTCAGTCTACCATATGCCCAAGCACAATTAGATTGGAAGATTTAAAAAGTGAATGATCTGAACGTAAGGCCGAACTTCCTCATCAGAGTCTCTCTAGGAAACTATCCTAATAGTTTCTTCCGTACAATATAATTACACATACGCAGTCTCTCTAGGCAACTATCACTAATAGTTTGGTTCATACTCTTAATTCGCCTGCCCTTCCGCAAATTTACTATGAAGCAGGAATAATTTTCCATTATCTATACATAAATAGTTAGTCATCACACAAGATGCTGGGAGAAATCCCTAAACTTGAAATTCCTGTGCTTACCTGGGAAAAATCAAATCTGCTAGACCGAGATGGCTTTGACAAAATCAAATCAACCTTTCTTTTGACTTCTGAGTTCATTGTCTTAAATAAGTCCTGTATTCAGCATTTTTACAGTAATGTTAAAACAAGAAGAAAGTCTAAGGATAGCAGCAAAGGTCTGAGGCATTCATGCCATACTACCTCAAAAAGCAGAGAAAGTAACTGGCCAGAGAGCTCAAATCTCTTGTTCCCTACATAATCCTAGCACACATCATAAAGATTCATGTCATACATTCATATATAGTAATTGATTCAAGTTTGCCTACATAGAAGAATAATATTCTAAATAATAGGCCAAAACTCGTAACTGCAGGAGTTATTATCCAAGGCATCCTAATAGTGATACTAACGACTCACTTTGTCATCTACTGCATCTTTATTTGAAAACGCCTCCAACATGCGCCTCAACATTACTGCAGTGTACATACATTTAGGGCGGAAGTTATTCTTGCGCACCTGTAAGAGCCAAGGGAGAACATGAAGGTAAACCAGTTTGAGCCAGAAAGCTCTATTCTCCGGAACATGAGCATGAACAATAAAGATTTGAGGATACAATCTACACAACTAACCAGAACATGAGCAATAAACACATCACGAATGACAACGAAAGCTCTATTCTCCTACAAAATAATCCAAGTCACCCTGTTAGGTGATATTGTGGAATGATCGCATAACCCAAAATGTAGAGCAAAAGAACATCACCTTTTGAGCTGAAGCAGACATATTTACATATTGTGGTTTTTTAACCTGGAAGAAAAAACAGCTCGATTTAGTACCAAAAGAATTATGAT
Source organism: Tetragonia tetragonoides (assembly GCA_038025085.1). NCBI lineage: Eukaryota > Viridiplantae > Streptophyta > Magnoliopsida > Caryophyllales > Aizoaceae > Tetragonia > Tetragonia tetragonoides. The sequence continues at coordinate 27,830,672 of CM076143.1, read as the reverse complement.
GGTTCAGCCTGGAATATAAGAGAACTTATAATAAACATGTTTATAAGCAACTTGTAACTCCCATCTCAAGTATCTATGTCTCAGACTCGCAAATAACAATCCGCACGGTGTGGATCTGTGTGTTAGACACACGGATCCTTAAGTTGAAGAAGTAATACGGGGACTTGGCTTCAAAGAAGTAATCAAATATTGGAAAAAGATTCAGCTTAAATTTAGAACTATGTAACATCAAATTAACATGATACTATCCCAAAGGCACAATTACAAAATATATGGTAGCAAAGGGGGTAAGATCATCAGGTCACTACGTGTAATAAGCCATATGACATATTAAAATCATTAGGCGCAATGCCAAAAAGTAAAGCCCAAAGCAGAGAGGACATCATAGGCCATGACAAACTAATAAGACACTGAGTAAAGTCCAACGAAGAGAGAAGGACATGATAGGCCACGACCACAGCCACAAGAGAACAAAGTTTTCCCCAATAGCAAAGAGTCTTTCTACAGCAATCAACAGCTGTTCACAGGCCAGTGGAAGCCAACGAGGCAATGATACTACCAGTCGGCTCATTTCTCTCCAGTAACCAAAAGCCCAAAAGGCTCATCCTTCCTCTTCTTCAATTAATAGCTCAATTTACAGATCAAGGGTTTTGCATAAAACTTAGATCTGAATTAAAACTGTTGTTCAAGGATGAAGGATGTTTTGGGGTTTGTATTCATCAACCCTGTGTACACTGTTGACCGTGACCCTACTTCCGTACCCCATTTTTAGAGGAGGCACAAAAGCTAATAGGAACCGAACCCTCAACCTCACGGATCCAATTGTATTATACACCAATATATAAAATTTTCACCAAGCCATCACCAAGAAGCATAACCTTAATGTGAAAGCTACATAAGTATATAATGACTGGCAGAGTAGTACATGTCAGCAGACGGCTGATGGGAAAGCATGGTTTGTCAAACAGAAAAAACAATCTCACAAATCGAAAAAGGAGGGAAAAAAAATATACAAGGAAAAGTATAAAATAATTGGACCACATTCAAATGTTTGAATAATAAAAGCATAGGCATTATTTCTAAATATACAGGCCCAATCAATCAGGCCACAAATAAAGTGCCAACAATTTAAAAAAAGTTAGCTGCCATGAGTATAATTTTTCTCAAACACGGGTATGTAACGTTTAAGGGGCAGTACTATAATATTATAAAGATGTGTAGACATATAATCAAGAATGGCAGCAAATAAAAACAAGACCACGCACCTTTTTCTCCAGAAACTCAAGTGCCTGTTGTTGAGTGTTTACACCACAACCTACACATTCCTACAGAAGCACAAATACAGAGACAATTGAATGAATGGGGAGAAAAAGATCATGCAAACATAGGGGCAATGTATTAATAGGCGCGAGGCGCAATGAGGCGATAGAGGTCCATAAAGCCTAGCGCCTCAGTGATGTGAGGCACACTAGTGTATGACTGAAAATATGCTATAAATAAAAGTTTTTTTCCATCAAAATGTATCTCAGGTGCGCCTCAAAGTGCGCCTCAAAGTGCGCCTCACCTGCGCCTCACTGATGTCGCTGCGCCTCGCGCCTAGGCGTGCGCTTTTTAATACACTGTATAGGGGGGGCAATAGAAAGTACAGAGGGTGTTTTAAATCTTTTAACTAGAATTTTGGTAACTAAGGTGAGACCTACAGAAGCGCAATAGAAATGTTGCGGCTTTCTTACATAACTATTTTATAGCACTTCAGCTCCCTCCAGAAATTAAGGTGAGACCTAGCAGTGTTACTGTTTGCTTTCAGATAAAGACTCAATAGTACTTATGGTGTGAAGAGAGGTGATAAGTTCTATTAATGGTTCAGTAGCTTGGCTAGAGTCTAGAGACACAAGACTAATATAAGAAACCTTTTGGATCTCTTTGCTATAGGTATTACATGCCGATAATTGTGTATGGTGAGTTAGCAACTCTGTTTGCAGCCACATACGGATATATGGTCGTATTTGCAATGCAAAATATATACCCCCAAATATAACATAAAACATGAATTTGATTGCCTGCTACTGTAAACAATTTTTTTCCAATCTTAAAATAAAACTGCATGCATATATAAGAAAGCACTTCAATTATGCAGCAAAACAGAGAAGGGAACCCCTTGAATGGCACCTGCAGCATGCGTCCATAGCAAAGCTAAGTAAACCACTCTATCCCACAAAAGTTCAATGGATGTTGCTTGATTTCTGAAGAACCTATCATTCCTTTCAAGCTATAAGGTCCACAATATACTAATATAGCATTAACTCTGTGTTTGCCACAATCACTTTGCTTCTTATCCCATCCAAAGCCAACAAGCGTTAACTTGTAAGCGCTGCCAAAAACAATCGCTGCCCTTACCCAACTTCCCTATGCGCCAGAAACTATATTCTTAAACCATAACTGATGAGCCATCCCACTATGCAAGAAACAGTGACTTCCAGATTCCGCTATCATTCAAATATAACACAACAAACATCAAGGAAAGTACTGGTTCCCCTTTAAACCCCTCCCCTTTGGCCATAACAAAGCCAAATACTACACTGGTTCCCAAACCATATCGATCAAATACAAAACCCAGAGAATACACATGAGTTTTGCTCAAGCCACAAACACAAAAAATTAACGAAACTGCACACTACGGAAGCACCTTACAGTTACACTCCTTTTTCCTCCCCACTCCAGCATGCCTTACCTGAAACTGTTGGACAAATAATGGTAGGACATACCAAAAACTCTTAACATAACATCACTAGACCTATGCCACAGAAAATGGAGCCATGTCACAGTGCAGGAACAAGTGTCAACGATTCTTGCTATTCAGGTTGCACAACACACATACATTCAGAGAGAGCCCAGCCACATCGGCCCACATTTCATTAGTGCTTGCCTTGCTTTACTACCATGGTCCATACAAAAGCCTGCGCCTTCAGGAGTATATTAGACTTCCATATTAAACTGGAGACAGGGAGAAGGGATATTGTGAAGATAGGCTAAGATGAGGAAGGAAAGATTTGAAAGAGAGGACCCTAGATGGATCACCAGCCCAAACTGAAGGGCCATCAGAATTGGTAAGATGAATGGTGGCAAGAACACTACAGAAAAGAGGTAAGGTCCCCAATTCCCACTCACGATGGGGGTACAGTTTAGCTGAGAGAAAGTGCATTAATTGGGATCCAGACCTACTGGTCTCAAGTGTTTCTCCTCCCCAAAAAGTGCATTTCCCTAGTTTCTACAGCCTCTAGGAACTTCTTATGGACTGGGAAGGCCAACACTTCAACAAGGCACTAGTGGCTTGGGATAAAGTAACAGCTCCACTTGGCATCATTGATTTTTTACATTTGGGATAAAGCTGCCCTGTGTAAGCTTCTATGGGATGTTGAGCAAAAAATAAGACAGATGTGGATTCTGCGGATTCATACATATTATCTGAAAGGAGAGAGAAAACTGAAAGCCAATCCACCAATGCAAGCTTCATGGCTAGTCATGTAAATTTATGAACCTAGGAAATGGCCAACCTCATGCTCAGAACCAATTAAGTTCATTTACTAAACATAGCAAAGTCAGCTAAAATTGCATACATCACTCTGACTCCTGACCATCCTGCAGTTCCTTGGAAAAGAATTATTTGTTGCCTGGAATGCTACCTGGACAGAGTTTTATCCTATGGTTGGCACTCCATGAAGACTCGGTACTTCTGCCAGATGTGCATTTTGGGATATGAACATTCCTGTGGACTGTATTTTGTGTAACACTGGCCAAGAAGGAACACTGTCTCATCTTTTCTTCACTTGTCCATTCGCCAATTCAGTTTGGGAAAGAAATTCTGCAATGGTTTGGGATTTCTGGACAGCCTCTTGAATGGCAGGCTGAACTACAAATACAAAGGTTGCAAACCAAGTGTAAGGGATGCCAAACCCAGAGTCTGTATCTTGGGAATCTTAGAAGCTGCTACTGTTTACCATATTTGGATGGCAAGGAACAATTTCAGATTTCAGCAGCAGAGTATTGGAGTGGACCAGATTATACTGTTGTTGCTTGAGAGCTCCACATTAGAGGTCTTAGGGGCCGTTTGGATTGGGGCAATGATTAAGGGGGTAATGGAATGAATTTTTAAGCTAAAATGGGAGGTATGTGAGGTAGTGGGAGTTAGATTTTGTGAGAAGGAAGGTAATGATTACCCCCAATTGGGCCCCCTTAATCATTACCCTTATCACCACTTCACTTTACTATTACACTTTAATTTGCTTCAAACCCCCCCTTAAATTTAAAAAGTGGAATGTTATTTTAGAGTCTCTTAATACGTATCATTAAAAATGTTGATGTAAAGGTTATGCTCTTTGCATATGTCCAGTAGAGTTCATTGTATTGCTTTGGTTAGTTCCTGTCAAAAACTGCCAATTTGTATTCTATTATGCCTTTTAGTTAATGAAATTACTTTTTATTGACCAAAAAAAATATGAGAGACTATTTTCTTTTTTAGATAAAAAAAAATGAGAGACCATTGAAATGAAATTTTAAATTGCTGACACAATTTCATGATCCGCATCACTTTCTATAGATTATGTTCAGACACTACACCTTAACTGAGCAGAAACGGAAAAACATAAGTTCGTGATATTTGATAAAATACCATATGATTTTGATGAAAGATACTAGACAATCCTCTTAAAAAAATAGACTATTTTGTTGAATTTTTTTTAACTCTAAGAACAAAGATATAAATATTAAATTAACCAGTGATACAGGCAACAAGATACATACTTTGAAACTTGAATAACCAAAATACCTCAATAGAAGGCCGGAGTAGATTACTATAACGTGGATCCCTTCCAACCATTTGTACAACTTCTTGGTCATTCTCCACTCCCATTGCCTTCATTACCACCATCATAGGAATCTAGTTGCATAATAAATAAATAAAACAATCAATGTACCAATGAAAATAATATGCATCAAAAGTTAAGGATTATTGAACATGAAATTAATACCTTCGTCTGGAATTGATTGAGCTGTAGATATATCTTCCCTTTTTCCATCACTATGACAGTTTTACTCCTTATTGCTGCAGTGCTGCTTGTAACAGATGCAATCAAACTGATACACAGAAAGTTAAACTGAGATACCGTACTTGACCAGGTACTCCGTAGTAAAATTGGAAAGCGTACATTAAATGGGATCATTTCCATGTAGACGACTAAACATGCTATATCAATATATGGATCGGAGTAGGACAATGATGTAGGATACAGGAGATAGTTGACTGTCATTGTTACTAGCCTATATAACTTTCCGAATTCTGGAAACTGTTAAGCCTTGGTAAAGACGTCATACATGTGGAGATTTTGTTTCAATTAAAAATGTCTCACATACGTCCAGCATTGAATAGTAGCTAGTTGATATGGTCCAGATACAAGGGTACTAATTGACAAGCTTCAAAAAATTTTACTAAAAGTGGCTGGAGTGTTGGGGGATTCATAAAGTGAAGTACACACTGCTGCAGTGTATCACAGATTTGCTCTTTTTCAGAAGAAGACTCCGGAATAAGGGTGAGATCCAGAGACTCTTGGTAACATTTCTTACAGCTCATCCTTTCACAACGTACAAGATAATGAAATATTTCTCTGTATCAATATTTACGTCGAAGTCCAAGGTCCCAAGTCCCAAAGACAGTGAAAGCTCTTACGTGGAGTTGGATGGGAACAGTGGATAAACTCAAAACCAGTGATAAAGTGCAGTTCGAGAAACAAAAAGCAGGCATGCTGATGATAAAAAATCATGGAAAGGTTTATAACAAGACACCTAGATACTTCGAAAATCCCCCACTTCATCGCGATTCCAACAGCCATTTAACTCAAACGCCTAGCCCAAGTAGAGCATGCCAACTCTTTCAACAATAACATGTGGGCAACAAGAAACTCAGCAGCAAGATCTTGTCAACGGCCTAACAAAATACCCCCATACATTGAAATTACAACTTTCACCATGGCCTAGAAATGCAAAGCTTGATCTCATATCTTGAATACCCAACGGTCCCAATGATGAAGGAAGCAAAAGTGTTGAAGTATACTTTCAGAGACTAATCAATTATAGGCCTGAGGAAAGCATTTAATGAAGAAAACAAAGAAACATTTCAGGAACGGTTAGGTCCAAAGTAGACTAATACTCTAATCCCCATAGCATAACAAATACCATAAACACATCAATGCAAGGATTTTCTACACATGCATATTTCCTTCCTTTACCCCTTGCAGTTTTAGAGGTTAAAAACTACCATGAGATAACAATGTTGATTATAAGCATCATACACATGACTATGAGGAGCTATGCCATGGGGAAAATATACATGAACAGCATAAAAGGCTATGCTGCATGTCCATAGAAGTCAAAATAAGGGTAAGCAAAGGAATGGATAAGAAACAAAGTAGGAAAAATGAAAAAGGAAACTCACTTTCCCTTCTTATCAATATCAATGATTATTCTGTTATTTGAAAGTTGTTCTTGCATCATAATAACCTGGAAGATGTAAAGCAGGATCACAAATATGAGTGCACACTGTACTCCTTTATTTTCAATTTCAATATCAGAAAAAATCATACATTACTGGGTGTCAGATTACAGCAACAGAGGAAAAGATATCCTCTAGGAAGAAACTAACTACAAGCTGGCCCAGTTCTGCTGGGCCTTTACAATAGCACAACTGGAAAATGCCCTTGCTGCTCCAGACTATAGAAACCATATAAGGAACTCTATTCCGTAGCAAGTGGGAAGATCTGCGCCTTCCTATCAAGGTTTTTTTTTTGTAAGGTAAGGAGGGTCACTCCCTGGCTGGCCCATCTCGGGATAATGCCCAGGAGCAAGTGGCCAGGCATTTGGAGGGAAGGAGGAATAAGGGGATAGGGGATCCCAAATGCCCCTAGTGGGATATGAACCCTGGTGGTGAAGGAACAATATCAAGGCTCAAACCACTAGACCAACCTATATTAGTTTCCTATCAAGCCATATGCACCATAACATTTATTGATCCTCAAAGGATCTCAAAGCATGAGCAAGCTGAGTCATGCCCAGAATATTAACTCAATCAGCCTCATCTCGACGCATCAGTACAGGAGCTCATAGTCCAAATTGGGGCTTGATTATCTCCTAAGAAGCAGACCTATTCAGCAGTAGGTTCAACTTGTTTGCAATCCTCAAGAGATCTAGTTTCAATAGACCTAAAAGTGATGGTTAGATTACAGTAAGTAGATAAATAATTGTAGTCAAACTCCTCTGTCTCTTGCTTTGGGGAGATTTTTGCCTTTTCTACTATACTTTAATTTGTCCAGCAAGACTGCACATTTTCTAACGACCTTACACTTCAAGACAAGTTCTCCTGTCATCCTGTCGATAAAGTTCGTTTTAGATAAGAAGTATATATTATAAATCTGATAACTACAGCCACGACGACAAGGAGTGCCGCATGGGAAGTCTAATTAACCATCAGACCGATGTCGCTGAAGCTGTGTGACAGAATAATTCCTAGACCCACCAGAAGCCTTAGCCCATCAAGATGCTAGATAAATAGGTCACCCTATCCCACAACATGTCAACAGACACAGAGGTACCAGAAAAGACCAGACCATTCATTTCCAAACAGAGACACCAGAATATCGCAAAAATAGCATTTCCCCACCACAACTTCCTCTCCTTCCGCCCCCGAGAGCCCACAAAATGCACTTGCAAGAGCTCCAAGAGAGTGGCCCGGCTCACCCAAACCTCACCTAGTAATTTGTTAATCATTAATAGCGCTTCTCTAATCTTAAAAAACCGGAACATTTTGAGTTATTCATTTTCAAAACTTAATACAGCAGAGTCCAGAGTGATATTAGCAAAGGAAGCTATCCTTTTTCTGACTTTCATGTTACGCAGTCGAGACCCTAATGAATTTTCCTGTGGTGAACCGTTAAACCTTCTTCCACCCCTCCCCCACACAAACCACGTCTCATGAGTGCATTTCATTAACATTTCAAACGAAATTTTACCACAGTAATCATACAAACTTCATTCCTATCTCAGAAATACAACTCATACTTGAGGGCCCATGAGCCTTGAATTTACTTTTTGCACACTAAAAACAAAAATTCATTAAACAACTTGCTGCCAGAGGATGAATACAACTTGCTGCACCCTTCTCCTAGAGCCCATAGAGGCCCTCCACCGAATACAAAAGATGAACCAAGCCACTGTAAGCATACCCTCTACTGATAGTTAAACACTTAAACTAGACAGACATTTTACGTCCATGCATACAAATTATTTCTCTTTCTACACCCTTTTTGGCTACCAAATCCCCCTATAATAATGAGTAATTGTGAAGTCTGCAAGGAAAGAGATGAAGTGGTCGATTTCTTGGAAGGTCTTCCACCATTTCCATGTCGTTTTTGCCATTATTTACTATCATACTTTAATAAAAGGGTTTCGAATATGATGATACTAGATTCCACAAGAAGAATGTAATTCCAGAGGAGGTATCTAGTGACAAGCCTGAGAGTCTGAGACTATTTGAATCACTTTCCCTAATAAGGCAATCACCATTTTTCGTAGTCACAGTTTTATGATTCACAGAACCAGGGTTAGCTTATTCGCAATACGCTCAGTGCGCGAACATAGTACGAGTTCGCAATTTGCTGCTCACGGGGAACTCCGTTAATTGGGATATTACATATAACCATCTCGCTTATATCGAAAACAGCCTTCTCTACTAGTTAGGGGTAAGGCTGTGTACATCTGACCTCCCCAGACCCCATCCGTGGCGGGATTCTATCTGGGATAGGCAATGTTTGGAGACTTACTAGGCAAATAAAAAGAAGGAACAAAGAATAAAAGGGAAAAATAGTACAAATTGGAAAAGAGAAAGAAAAAAAACTAAAGAATGTTTGCTGGCTGAAACCATGGATGTAAATAATGGATGTAAATAAGTCCAATCTGCAGTTTTGGGCCACCTTAAGTTTCCACTTTTTGTCGTCAATTGGTCTTGCTTAACAAATATTAGAATACTAGTAAAGGTGCTTCTTGACACACACAAAGATTATAAGGTACTTTCCCACAAAAGTAGAAAACTTAAGGTGCTTTCTGGCCAAAAATCCTAAAATAACAGTTAAAGGCAAATGAAATGCGTAAATATATAGCTTTAGTGATGTAATTCTTGATCATCAGTAATATAATTCCTCATAGGTGGCACTGGGTACTGTATGCTATTGATATTGGATACTCAACTGGCAAAACATCCAAAGACTCGGATTCCGTAAAATGTCTATAGCAATATTGAGTACAATAAAGAAGTAGGAAAAGGAGTAGCACCTTCTCATTTCCTTTCACAACAAAATAGCCTCCGGGATCAAGGGGACATTCACCTGAAGGGGAACAAAACTGAATCACATGACAATCATATAAAGGGAAAACTGAAACAAAGAATACAGCAACAGAGGCACATAGAATCGGTATTTGGAGGCAAACCAAGTTTTGCCAGCTCAGTCTCATCCTTCCCATTTAGAACACAGCAACGACTTCGTAACATCACAGGCATTCTTCCTATAATTACATCTTTCTGCAAAACATGGACATGAAGAAATAAGCAACATAATGATGACTTTAGTAACTACTATCTCGACTCAAAATGCTCATACAGACATACCTTCTCACGTATTTCCTTCTCATCGCGACTTCCAGTGACATACTCTATATGGGCTTCTATAGGTGCTGCATACCTGAAATGGAACAAAGACAGGGAAATCCAAATAATTTATTTGAAAAGGCTTTCATTCATTCTTTACTTCTCCCGAGACTTGACATCTTGCTACTAAAGATCAAAAAAATTGTTCAAAATCAACTCTTTCACTTTTGCTATAAGATAAAAGAAGGATTGGACAAATAACAAATAAGATGGGTTACCAGAGGAGGACAAGTATCCTCCTAGATAGCAATCAAAACAATACAGCCTGCCAATCAAGAAATCTCCCCTAAAGATCTGACAACTATACATCTGTCAGAGAAATACCAGAATAATTACTCTGAGCAAAGATCCACAGCAAAGAAAAATAAACTAGTTTATCACACACCAACTCTTCTGGAGAAACTGATTCTGAAATACCCAATTACTCCTCTTCGTATAAATACACACCAGGGTGAACATCGCACACCACCAAAGAACCTTCCCTTCCTTTCTAGTACACCAAAGCCTCTGAGCCAACCTGATACATCCACAACGAAGTCACAGAACAAATCCAAACTTCCCCGCAGCTCCCCAAGCAGTCACTATCAAATCTCCATGCAAAGTGCCAGTGCAGGAAAAGGTTATCATTAGTCTCCCCACTCCTGAAACATGTCACACAAACATCCCGAAAGAGCAGTTGTACAGCATCCATCACTACCTCGAGAGTGTTAAATCTTATGAACCACAGTTCAAAGCACACACCTTCGAGGTACTCTCGCACCCCAAATACAAAACTTAGAGGGTGAATTTTGCTGGCTAGTGGTCAGATGCCGCAAAAAGGTTTCACAAAAGATCCCCTGTTTGAGAGTGCCTACACCTTTGTGCCTGAACTGGCATCATACGCAAATGCCTAAAGCAAAACAAACAAGCGAGACATCTCCGGAAGTTCTCTACTGTCGATATTCTTTGTGAAGTAGGAGCTTCATATTATAGAGGAGCATCTAAAAAATATGAAATGAATAATAGGCATGTGATGTGGTAAAGAGACTGTAGAGAGTCTAGAGACGAGAAAACATCACAGATAAGGGAGCAGAGGTTGCAAAAATAAAACTAAACAAAAACTCTCTCTTTGTCTTGTCATCAATATGCTTCATATATATTGATTCTTGACCTTTTTGGTTACCATAACCGAAACACACTTTCGGTACGGTTAATCTACCCTGAACACCCCTACTCAAAACCCAGATGCTGTGCATTGCTTCTATTGTCACAAACGAAAAAATTGTCAGTAGAGTATACAGCATAGGAGGATATGGAGGCCTCAAAGAAACATAGCACTGGTGATCTGGTCTAAGCCAATTACCTCATATCTCCATAAGGGAGATCCCTGTACGCCCCCAAAAGCCGAGGTCCAACCAGGTTATATATATAATCTGATCCAGCAACCCGTTGACAAGAGTAACCCCCTTGAATATACAGGTGTGTATCTGCTTCCAAATGAAGATGACCATTACAGCACAGCACACATCCTCATACCTTCGAATCCTACATGACAAGCTCTCAAATGGTCAAAGATTGTAGCTCCTCTCCAAAACAAACCCTAAACAACCTTCTCGAGAGAGGGTATCCTACGTCACAGTGAAGAAGCAAATGCTGCCTAGTCCTATCAATTCCCCAACAAAGGACACATTTCTAGAGATAGCAAAACCATGTGATTTTTGTGGAGCATGTAATTGTGTTAATCCTACCCAAAACCAAACTGCATGCACTGGTCTTGACCTTACAGTGCAGCAGGAAGAGCTTGGTTGGAGGTTGGGGCTTTATGCTGTAGAAGAAGGATTTACAAGAGAACAATCCACAAGGATCCCAAGGCCAAATGGTGGTGACAGCATTGGGTGTACAGTTGAACAGTGTCCAGATAAAACCATAAAAGGTTGAGAGTTGACGAAATCGTAACATACCCACCCAAAAGGGTAGCCCAAACAAGAATTGGCCTTGTCAACAAGAGTACAACCAAAAGCATAAAACTCAAAGTTGTAAAGGAATAGCTGAAGACACAATCTCAGCCAGAAAAAGCAGTGATCGTGTGCACGCATCCACAGGGAAAATAACAACAAAGCTAAAGTACCAACAACAGCAAGTGGTTTTTATCACTACGATGATGAACATGCTGTAATAAGCAGTGAAAAGGTACGAACGTCATGTCTGATAGCCTGCAGGAATGAGGGGTGATCTTCTCAGCAACACCATCCAACACGATCACTGGTTCACCGACTTTCACATCTTTAAACCTGTAAAATCCAAACCATAAACCTACGATGGCGTTTACTGGGATGTAATGCAATCATGTTGTAATGTAAAGTGGTCATGTAATACCATCAACAAAGTAATGGTATGGAATCAAAATCGACTTGCTATGTTTATTATGATAACTTGACAAAATGTAATGTAATGGTAATACCTTACCTTAAAATTATAAAAAAAAAAAAAAAAAAAAAAAAAAAAAAAAAAAACCAAAAAGAACAGTCAAAATATTATTTCAATATCATTTATAAAGTAGCATTTTCACCTTCGCAATCATATTGAATCAAACAGTAAGTTCACATTCAAAACCTCAAAAAAATTATAAAATAAAAAAATACAATCATCTCTCCTCTCTGGTTTTTTGCTGCTTGATTGGACGGTCGTGGCTGAAAAGAAAATTGCAACAAGAAAAGGGCCTAATGGGAGAGAGAGGGAGTAAACCCTAACAGAAATCCAAATGCCAAATACAAAATCTGAGCAAGCAAATACTTGAGAAAACAATACTTCATCCATTCCTAGAAAGTAAGCCCCTCATGCCCCCTGATATGCTCTCTATGTAATTATGCTCTTTAAGTAATAAAACAATCTTTTACCGAAAAAATATTATATATATTCTAAGTAAAATGTAGGAAATCTAGCAAGGATGAAAGTGATACATAAAATGTATACTACATACAGCATAATATAATTGGAAAGGAACAATAGAAGGGTAGTAAATGTTGAGAGTAATACTTGAGATAAATCTCGGGGTCAATGCTCGATCGAATTTCACTGTTAACTCGCACAATCTTCTTTATCCCAGTATTCACAAAGTAGTTGTAAGAATCTAGATGTTCCTTCACAAGCCCTCTCACCTACAATTTACAAAGGTGGCAAATATACATTTTTACGCTCAGAAATCAACAATATTGATTAAGTTCTACATGAGAATTCTATCAAAAGTTAGCAAATAACATTTAAATATCATTTCTTTAAACCAACATGATAATAATATATCAAATTAATCCCCCAATACTTTGCTTCAAATTCATACCTTCAAGAACTCTGGTATGAGCTGAAATTTGTCAACAGTTGATTTTATTGGGGCTGACAGAAATTGCTTGTCCATCCTGAATTTCACACAAGAAAACCCAAAAAAAAAAAAAAAAAAAAAAAATCAAGGTATCAAATTTAGATTCAAAATCAAAACTTTATGTATCAATAAGAGAAATAGTGAAGCTTAACATAATATTCATTCTTTGCATCAAAAAAACAACACAATATCTTTCATTATTTCATTCATTCATTAATTAATCATTTAGCAATCAAAAATTAGTGCTAGTAATTTCTGAAACAAAAAAAGGGGGGGGGGGGGGGAAGGAAAGAGAAAACATACCCATTTGAATGGTGAGTTGTGGAGAGAGAATCTCGAGTGAAACCCATACGTGCGACTTTGGCTAGAACCTCAGTTAAACCCTTGTAAGTTGTATTGTAAGTAAGTAGTGAGTGTACCAGGAAATGTTCCTTTAACTTTATACGAGTTGGTCTCTTATAGGTTCAACACTTCAACCTACCGCATACGGAAAATTCTTCTGTCCATAAATGGACGGTCCAGAATAATATGGTGGACCGTTGATTTAAATGCGTGTAATCTGAGCCGTTTAATTTCTTTATTCTTTTTCTACCGGTTACCTACTGAGAAGATAAATTGCTCATTTCCTTGTTGCATCTTAGACAAAACTTCATCCTTTACTAGCTGCATTGTTCATCTCTTTCTCCCTCCCACATCTCTCTCTCTCTTTCCCTCTCTGTATACAATTATACTACTTAAAAACCCCAAAAATTGAATTCTCTCTTTGTATACAATTAATCTACTCAAAAACCCCAAACATAAAAATTAAATTCCAACACATTGATAATTGTTCGTACAAGCACATAAATCGAATGTAAAAAAATAGACCATAGATTGGCCGCCATTGTTGCAATTAATGAGATCAATGGTAAAACAAGAGGAGAGAAAGCAGATCACCCACACCATGTTCATGGTCCAAGTTCGATCAGATGGTTCGTGGTGCCGACTTCGAAGCGACTGAAGTATATGAAAATGAGAGAATGAAGGGGAGGAATAAGATAATGATAGTGGTGGTATTTTGATGACTGAAGTTTGGTTGAGTTTGGTGACCCAAACCTAATTGATGGTTGGCCATTTGCCCAGAAAATAGGATTTTTTTAGAGTTGGAGTTTTGATGCTCAAAACATAAAATCTATGCTCAAAAAACTATTTGTCCTCCTTACATTCATCAAACACATGCCCACTACCAAGCTCTTTGTCAAGCTTTATATTTTCATGGGAAGAATTAAGCTAAAAGTCCTTCTCGGTCTTCCAATTTGCCATAATTAGATAAATGTGTAGTGCCTCCACAATTTCAATTGCACAACAACAGTTGATTCAAAAATATTTTCAGCTATGATATCGATGGTGGTCAAGATGATGGCGTAGTTAGCTTTATAAATAGGCGTAATTTTAGGAGAAATGTTATGAGTAAATTTTGTGAATTGGAGTAAGTTTGTTTTATGAATTTGAGTAATTTTTGGAGACATGAAGTAAGTAAGTTTTATGAATTGGAGTAAGTAAGCTTTATGAATTGTGTAATTTTAGGAGAAACGGAGTAAGTATTGGTTCACGGATTTAAATTACACTATATTATCCTAAAAGTTGGAGTATATTACCTTAAAAATTGGAGTAAGTGGTAAGAATGATCAATTATAGGGATTATAGTACACCAAATATGAATCTGGTATACCAGAAACTCAACAATGACAATTTGATGGAGCGTACAGTGTGGTATCCCAATTGGCTAGTTAGTGGACTACACATTAATGTTGAAGAGATATATGATTTTTAAGGTTACATCATGATTTTATATAAATATATTCGTTGGGAAATAATGTATACATCTCTATTTGCTTTCATTGAAATCCATCAAATTATCAAAACATAATTGCTCTTTATTATTAATGTAAATATTTCCTTAAATTTGTAGAATTTATGAGCACTATTATACAATGTTAATTAATTGAAATATTTTAGTATGTAACTTGTTTCAAAGTATTATATATATATATATATATATATATATATATATATATATATATATATATATATATATATATTAGTTTTTAGGCACGTGCGTTGCACGTGTTGTTATTTCTATACGTTGCAAGAAAATATTATTTCGATATATTTTTACAAATCAGATTAGACTTGTTAGGGAGCGTTGCAATCATTTTATATATTAGTTGTAAACATGGGAATGCAATTGATGTTGGCGTGTCATCTATACTTGTTTGATGGGCTCATTCAACATACTCTCACTGAGATCTGCTTCTGAACCTGATTCAACACAAACTCATTGAGATCTGCTTATGAAATCACCTTAAGAACCCAATATTCATATACTCTTTCATGAGTCATAATTGTAGGATATTAATTATTATTTTTTAAAAAAGTTATCTCAAATAATTAAAAATTGGTAATGAAAATAACGAATTAAGTAGAGTTAATGACTATTTAATGAGATCGCAACTTAGAACTCACCTCAAGTAGATGGAGTCATATGCAAGACTTACCTATATATAGCACAAATTTATAACTCTATCATATTTATACATACTAAAATAGTTAATAATCTTGTTTCTTGCAATTACACTATTTGCAATAGATAGTACGTTAAAATATCACTTAAAACACCAAATACAATTAGTCCATCCTAATAAATTAAATATGTTTATTATCTAACAATCAATAATCATCAAAGTAATGTGTAAATGACACTTATCAAGGTAAATAAAGCATGGTTACACGAATTAGATCATTAGTATATACGAATAAATCAATATCAAACTCGTTTCTCAATGCAATTCACAAACATGTGTAATCTAATCTGTTTCGGTGATATAGGCTAATGATCCAAATCATATAATCTTGATTTTTAAATAGTTCATTCCTAAATGTCGACTTGCAAGCTATGTGGACACACAAATGCATAACATTTATAAAGAGATTGAGGTTATACAATGGATTGAAAGTACACACTAATCTTTAAATGAGAGTTTGAATATAAATATATTACAAATACAAGTTCAAATGGTGCACCATGTTCCTATGTGGCCGACCTTGTGAGAGTATATTCATTCGTGGCTAGCCCAATATTTTCTTGGCTAACCAGAAATGCCAATTTTTGAGTTTTCCATGTTTATGAGCTGGCCTGTTCTTTTAAAAGTGAAGTGATAGTGATCCACTATAATTCGATTTAATGCACTAAAACATGCACATCAAATAGATTGCATCAAACATGCTTGCTAAAATGACACTTCAATTTATAATTCAAATTCCTGAGAATGAATTTTAAATTCGTGGGCAGGTAATCGAAATTGAAAACCAACATTTTCAACATAATTTGAGATGAGATTTTCTTCCAATAGTAAGTGTTATTGGTGCACTATAAAAACATTTTGTACATTCCAACGTGCATTAGCAAACTCTACACAAAACTAATATGGTGCAAATTTTAAATAGTTCCCAACGAGCAAAAATATATATAAATATACGGGCAAAAATTAATAAATCCATGGTAGTTGGCACCTTCAAATTTACTGAATCTCACTAATTATTCAATCAATAATAACTGTGTTCAACGATATAGCATTTATTTATATATTCAG
The DNA here is from genome assembly GCA_038025085.1 of Tetragonia tetragonoides. NCBI lineage: Eukaryota > Viridiplantae > Streptophyta > Magnoliopsida > Caryophyllales > Aizoaceae > Tetragonia > Tetragonia tetragonoides. The sequence goes on along the minus strand of CM076143.1, from coordinate 27,813,937 downwards.
ATTTTGATCATTTTACAAAAACGTAACCACGACTTAATGATTAGTGCATGGCAACAATAAGACTCCATTATTCGTTTCACTTGGAAAAAACTGAACTGAAGTGATTTTTTTAACTTTAATGCTAACTATTTAAAAGTCGTTCAAACATATTTAATATTGGACTAATTTGGAAGTATGCTTTGAGATCATCCTGATGACATAGTTGGAGTAAGTAAGCCTAAAAGTTAGAGTAAGTGGTTAAAAAGGATCAATCATAAATATATAAATTTCAATAAATTTGTTTATTAAATTTAAGAAATAATGGGATTTGGTAGTTGGTACATCCAAATTTAGTGAAACTCATTAATTATACAAATCAATATTAACTATGTCCGACGATATAACACTTATTTATACTGAGACTTTAAGCATTTTACAAAAACACAAAGACAACCTAATGATTAATGTATGGTAATAGTAACGATGTTGGTGTAGGACAATACCAATAATTTTAAGTAATGATGAAGTAAAAATGACATTTATATATGTATTGACTTGATAATACATTTATAATAGAGTTAAATTTGATCACATGATTGCCTTGTATCACATGTATATGACTTTGACAAACGTGTGTAAATTATAGTAGAGTTTAAAAAAACTCAATGACTTTGACATTGGTAGTGTATTCGGGTTGCTGACATAGTAGATGCAATCGACAAACACGTGTAATTTAATTTGATTTGGTGATATAGACTAGTGGTCAAATCATGCAATCTTGATTTTTAATTAGTTTACTTTTAAAGGTCGACTTAGAAGTTAATTGGGCACGCAAATGCATAACATTTATAATTAAAATGAGGTGAATAGAATGGATAGAGTAAACAAGAATATTTAGATGAGAGTTTAGATATGCATATATTACAAATACAAGTTCAAATGGTGCACCATGTTCCTATGTGGTCGGTCTTATGAGAAACAATTCATTCTTGCCTAGCACAAAGTTTTATTGGTTAACCACGAACGCCAATTTCTACTTTACATGTTTTAATTATCTAAGTTGACGTGTTCTTAATATTGGTCAACATAAATTACTCCATATCATAAAGGTCTTACTTCATGCATTTCTTATCCAATATACTCCATTTATTAAAGTAAACACTCCAATGGACATCATTTTTCTACAAATAAATAATCTTATGGTGTACAATAATATACACTTGTCTACCTTACCTTGTAGTGTCTACTATAATATCAAATTGTGCACCAGAATATACATTTATGCATCATCATACTTTGCACCGTTTTCAACAAATTACTTCATATCATAACGTCCTTGCTCCATTCACAACACAAAATACTCCATTTGTTAAAGAAAACACTTCATTGGCCATCTTTTTTATGGTGGACCATCATATACAATTGTCAACCTTCCTATATATTGGTGTACCAACATGTAAAATTGTGTACCACTTACACCGTAAAAAATCTCAAATCTCTTCCGGTTACCATGACCGGCTATTTTATTAGAGAGTGGAGGTCACGCGCGAATTTTTTCTTTCTGAACCGTCCAGAAAGGGACGATAGACGCTCCCACCGCATACGGCCGGCTTGTGTGTCTGAGCCTCGCGCGCAAAGGCCTAGAGCCTCTTTCTTTTTAATAGTTCAATACCACACTTTCAAGAAAAAATACCAACATTTAGGCACAAATTTTCATTGACATTTACAGCACGTTCTTTTTAACTGGAAATAAGTAATTAGAAGAAATTGGTAACAACTGGGGACAACCGCTGGTAACTAACTGGTGACTAGTGGCAACTGGATCAAACTGGGAGCAAGCCGAGCAACTGGTGAAAACTGAAAATTTGTATTTTTGAGTGTTCTCTTAGTAATAATAATAATAATAATAATAAAAGTAGTAATAATAATTATTATTATTAGAGTAAGCCTTGTGTGAGACCAACTTATAAAAATATGGGATCACTATTTAGCAATATAGGGGTCACTTATTATCATCTGTGACCCTCATTTCACTAAAAAGTGACCATCGTCTCACCAAAAATTATAAAAAAACTGTCTTAAAATTATTATTATTATTATTATTATTATTATTATTATTATTATTATTATTATTATTATTATTATTATTATTATTATTATTATTATTATTATTATTATTATTATTATCGATAATAATAATAATTATTGATAATAATACTAAACTAATAATTGGGCTAAACTGGGTCAAACTGTGGGCCAATTGGGGTAACTGGGGATAATTGGGGGCATGTGGACAACTGGAAAGTCTAACTGGTAACTGGGGCAACTGGGACCAATTGGGAATTAGTTGAAAAGAACACGCCCTTAATTGTATGCCGTTGGTGATCAAAAAATTGTATGACGTCATTACATCTCTTGACTTTTCTTGGTTAACTGGACATGCGCCTAGATTGGCGAAGATATAGGGTGCGTTCTTTAGGGCTGAACTTATTTGAAATGAACTGAATTCAACACCACTGAACTAAACTGATTTGGACACCATTGAACTGAATTGAACACAACTTGATATGTGAGAGAAAAAGTATGTTTCTAGATTCACCACCACTAAACTGAACTGAATATCACTTAACTGAACTGGAAATCACTGAATTTACACGAGATCACCCATGAACTAAAGTGAATTGAACTGACCGTGTAAGGTCTAAAGAATGCACCCATAACATCTCTACACCTGAAATATACACATATTAAAAATGTATGCGCCTAATTCGGGCGCACGATAGAATGGTCTATGACTACTTTAGGGGCAGGCCCTGCTCAGTTAATATAATTTCCCAAATAGTTATTTCTTTTTGATCCTCGTGTATTGCTACACTTGCTAGACTTATTTGATCTTGCAAAACCCTTCTTCAATTCCCCATTTCCCTTTGTAGACACAAAATTATGTCTTTATAGTAGTTGTCTCATAAAAACACGATGATGAAAGATTTGGATCGAACTTGGGTCGTGAAAATAATTGCTTTGATAGATAGTCTGGTCCATTTAATCAAACTGAAGGAAGCATGTACAGGTTATCCAACCCAGTTGGACTCACTTCAATTGGAGTCCAGAACTGAGAGATAAGCCTCTTGAAACCCGAAAGGGAACCCAAACTCATTGAGTCAAGTCAGTCAACCCTTGGTCAAACAAGGAAACTCAGTCAAACCCTTGTGGACCCCACGGAATAACTTGATGAAAGTATGTTGGTTGGCTTTTGATAAAAGCATGGTGTTACTAATAATGTATGATTATTTTGTTTAAACATGATGGCTTAATGATGAAGATTAAAATGGATTGTATGGTTATGAATTACTCATTTTAGCTGAGTGAGTGTCTTTACTTTTATGTGTGTGTGTTGTCCATTTTCTTCTATGATGGGTCTATGATGAACCTATGCGAAATTTGTTTGCATATGAGAAGTAGATTGACAGGTTTTAGTGGATCTATTATTAATTTATTATTGGGAACTTCGTGAAAGAGAAGGCGAAGGAATAAGATTGTAAATCTTCAAAGAACTTGTAATTATTGTTTGAGATATTATTATGTATTATTATTTGGATTATTTTTTGCTTTATAATTATTTAATTTCTTTTGCTTGGGAATTAATGGATTTTTTTTTTTATGGTTTAAGAGTAATTGTTTTGAGTTAGTAGTTGAAAGATAGTTATCATTTAATTATCAACGTATTATTTATTTTGGATATTAAAAGCATTTTGTTTTCTTAGCCTTGCATTTAATTTTATATTAAGTACGGCGATAATGCCTTTGAATTTCAAGTATTTTTCGCTGCAAACTCTTGTCTTTATATTGGTGGGCATTTGGGGGTGTTACACCAATAACTTCTAAGTTAAATGGCGATTAGGAATTTTGGGTCATCCGTAAAAGCCGATCATTCTCCAAGCGCTTGCACCCAAGCCGGCTCTCCACCAAAACATCAATATGGTTGGCAAAATTGTGATAACAAATAAATCATAACTTCCTTCCTGTACAAGAGAGTCAAGCCACCTGAACGCCCAACATGTACACTAAAGTGGAGAAATTCGAAATTCAGGTCATGTTCTCTTCACCTTTTTTTTTACTGAAATGAACTGAAATTTTATTAACTTAACTTATTTTTATTGAATCTACAATAAGAAAGAGTAAAATTGTACCTTGTTTTACCCAACTAAACTAAACATTTATGAACTAAACTTCTTTTTACTAACTGAATTGAATTCAAATTTACTAAATTCTTCAGGAAGATGTTGAATAGAACATGGTAGACCTATCAAATTGTGACCCAATAACAAGACCCATTTTCTCAGGGTCCTGACACTGTAAGAACCCTCACCTTTCTGCGTTAATTAAGAAATTGCGTTGAAATTAGCGATTCTTAAAAAAAAAGATGGTGATTATTATGATTATTGCATTATTGAGAATTAATAAGCAAATAGTGAAGTCGCCACCAATTTTTAAGGAAACAAGTGGAAACCATCAAAGTTTACTAAATTCCTATTGGGACTTGACTCATATAACCCAAAATGGGCCAAAGATTGAGTTCGAGGGTGTGAGTATGAAAATATATAATAAATTCTATTTAAATTGCCCGTAATAATGGTCTCTACTAATCTCATCCATGTTGATTCTTAATTCAAATTGCAAGGTTCCAAATAAACAATCTGGTCGTCCAATATCCTAAATTAACTAGGTGGGTCGGACATACCAAATTAACTAAAATTATCGCTTTACACATATTATTCAATTTAATGCATTTAAAAATTAAGCGTAAACCAAACAAATAATAAGACATATTCACCCTACCATTTTTGCTAAACGCGCTAAATCGAACATGCACACCAGATGGATTATTAGTAACTTCAAAGGAAGTAAAATAAGAAATATAAACAAAATAATAAAAATATAAAATATATTCAAAATAACAAAAAGGGGAATTACGATTGGTGCCTTCGTGGTTTTGCCTTGTTCAATTGGTGCCCAAAACATCTCTTCAAATCCAAAGCCTGCTCCTCTGCTTTTTAAACATCTATTCTGTGACCCTATTTCGTGTTCTACGTTACAGGTTTCCGTTAGACGTGTCTACGTTGAAAGTCTATGGGATTGTTAGGTCAAGTTTTGAACAAAATAAGCAGACAAAATTGCCCATATCACTGCCCTTGCTGACAACTTTCTCTCTCCTCCCTCTTTCTTCACTCCTCTCTCTCTCTCTCTCTCTCTCTCATCAAATCCATCCCCTTAAAAATTATCAGAACCTCGTCTCAATGCCTCCACCTCTCTCTCACAGACACTCTTTCTCTCTCTCCTCCCTTCTACCACCACAAAACCAAAACCCACTATCAGAACTTTCACCACGTCTCTCTCTTCACCATCTTCATCTCCTATATCTTCATTTTCAAAGGAAGAAACTCATGAGCCTCAAAAATCAAACTTAAACCAAGTTTTTCACTCCCACCCCAATCTCTCGATAGCTCATTTCCAAAGTTCTTAAAGTTTAAATTACTACTTGAAAACCCAATTTCGAAATCTGATTAAAGCTCTGAAAATCGAAATTCTTTACATGTAATAAAATGGAGTCAGTATTTGCACCTCAATTTCAATACTGTGTTCTTCAACTCTGAGCTCTAGCCAATACTTCTCTGGATATTAACCTGCACAAACAAAACACAAGCAAAATACCAAATCAGATTGCGCCATTTGAACGAAAGCAAAATTACAAAGCTAAAACTAAACTACAAAGCAAATTCAGAATTTAAGACAATTTTGGGTTACTCATAGATCAAAAATTGAGGCAAAATCTCCACCCTAAATTAGCTCCCATTTGCGGATCAAAAGAAACATTTTTTTAAACAACCCAACAAAATCACAAAAAATGGAGGGTTACGAGAGAGTGGTGGCTAGTGAGTCATGTGTGTGCGTTAAGTATATAGGGATTTGGTTTCTCATTTCATTGACAAAACTCACCATCTCAGTCGTTAATGTCGTTTAAAGAAGGCATACATGCTCTTTAATAAGGGTAAAACTGACCATAGAAAAATCGCTTAACGGAATATACAAAATAAGGTCACGAAATAGACATTTAAAAAGTCAAGGGACACACTTTAGATTTGAAAAGATGTTTTGAGCAGCAATTGGACAAGCCAAAATCACAGGGGCACCAATCGGAATTCCCCTAACAAAAATATGCTAATATGTAATCTAGGGCTAACTACATTAAAAAAAAACCTATTTATGCTAAAAAGCTAAAAAAAAATGCTAAACATGAAAAGAATAAATTAAAACAAGAAAATAAATTATCTAGACATGAATATGATTAATAACAAAATTATCTAAACATGCTAGAGTAATTAAAACAATCAAAACATGCTATATAAATAAACCATAATCATAATCAAAGTAGAACATGATTTGAAAAAGAGTTTTGAAAGATTGAGAAAGTTGTCCTCATGTTACCCTTTGTTGCACTAAAATTGAATGTTAATTGCCCTTATATATGCGTTGCTCGATCTTGTGTATGGAGTTGCTCTTGAATATGGTTTGAAGAAAGCTTGAGTGGTTTGATTATGATTGTATGGGAAAGAGGAGAGAGATATCATGGTTCTCTTGAGTTGAATCCCGTAAGAATGGATTCTCATCCCGTTAAAATGAGGTTAAAGGGGTATTTATAGGGATTGGGCCGCCGAAGAAAAGGGGAAGTTAGGGTTCCCAAGCTAAAATGAGTTCCCGAGCTAAGAAAGTTAACCTGATTTTTGATGTGTTGGATTCATTGTTCAAAGGGTTTTCTTAGGATATATTGTAGGCTCATTTAGCATAAATATCCTATGAGTTATGGCTCAAACACTAGAGGTGTCTGTTTCAGCACATTAATCGATAGATCTGGTTAACATAAATTCAAAATTACTAAACGCAAATCTTTTTGTCGCAATAATTTCCAAAGTGCCCTTTTATCTAAAGACAACTTCCTTCCCTTTATGAGTTTATTCAGTTTATCAATAAAAACTATCTTACGTTTCTTCTGGTTTCTCTCAAATCTCTCTATTGTTTTCAAGAAATTAAATCAGCACTGATAATACTTTTGATTGATACAATATTTTAACATTTTTAATGATAATGATTTGGTAGTCATTAGAATTTTAATTGTTCAAAAAATTTCATGGTTAGGGTTTGTGGGTGGGCTTAATGGCGGCTGTGCGTGGTGATTGTTCCTTGCCTGGAAGGCGGTTCCGTTGGTTGGATGGCAAATGTGGAGATCCTGGGTGGGCGGTTGAGGAGTCACCAAACCAGCCCCACCAACGATTGAGAAACACCCGATCATGGTCCCCAAACCAAAAGTTTCAATAGTCTCAAATCCTTCATCACTTCCAAAACCACAACTCCAAATTAAAGAGACTTCTTTGTCTCCCTCTCTCTTTTTTCTCTCTCTCTGATACATGATACTATAGGTTATGTTTTGTTTACTATTGTAGACTAATATAGAGTTGAACCAACTACAATTTTTTTCTGGGCATAATTTTGGAGAAAAGACAAAAGAAAATAACAAACCCCGACTTATTCCAAAAAAAAGTACTGTAAATCTTTACTTTTTTTCTTTATAATGCTGTAAAATCTTTACTTCACTTTTCATTTGAATTCAATCTCTCGTTATTTACAATTCTTAATTACATGGTTTCATGTTGTTTGCATCTGAGTTTGAGTTGAAGAAATTAGTGATTTAGATAGTAATGAAAGCGGGATGTTTAAAAGAGAGAATCGTCAAAGAAAGAGGGGAAGGAATGAGGGGAATGAATGAGAAAGTGTTAGGGGTATTGTGGGAAAAAGAATTTATGTTTAGTAATTTGCTATTCACATTTAGCAATCCCCTTAATCAATCATCGGATCATATCTCTTTCATATTTATTGAGATTTTGGCTCACAATACATCATTGGAAAGCTAATTCAAAGTGAATACAAGCCATTTTGGCTCATAGTCCAAATCATCATTGTCTGGCTAAAATTCGGTCTTTAACTTGATATGCGGGTATGAAAACGTCGTTTTTAGCCCATAACTTCATTAAATCATAACTTTTGACTTCAGTATCCCTTTGGGACAAATGAGATGGCGTTTGAAAACTTATGAAAAGGGTTATTTGTGGTATGAAAGTTATTGAGATCCTGAGGAGGATGGATAATCGGTTTCAAATGAGCGTAAGTACTTCGAGCATTGACATTGGTTTCTTTTACATGATTATAGGTTATTATCATTGGGCGCTACGCCAGAGAGACACATTTCGGTGTCTACTGTAACACCCCGGAAATTAAGCCTGCTTAACAACAATATAATACTCTTTTCGTAGCGGACTAAACAGGATTAACCTCCAAAGCGTTACCGCCGTGCTTGTCGGTTAGACAAACACAAGGCTGAAGATAGTATCAACTCACCAATAAAATCCAAACCAAACTTAATTTACATCATTAACATAGTTAAGTCTCTGAAGGACAACTTAGGAGTACTAGTTATAGTTATTATAGATCGTAGTAATTTTCCATAATCAAAAGTCTACACCAAAAATACTAGGTAAGTGATCGTGAATGCTCTCATGTCTCCACGCCCTTCCATTCCCAAAATCTGCACTTAGGCAATTCCATCCAAAGAAAGAAAACAGGGAAAAACAGAAAAAAGAAGGAAAATCACCAATCAAGAACAAAAGAATTAGATCAATAAAGGTAGGAATGCGATAAGAAATGGATAGTTGAACAAAGCGAGTATATATACCTTAATACTTGACAAGTGAAAGAACTAACTAAAGTGATTACAAGACATGCAAGTAGATGCTTAAGTTTTGAAGTGGAAATGAAGAACAATGACGATCAACGAAGAAATGGCGTGAGCTTGTCAATGGAGCCTCACGACTCTTTCTTGTTTTGTTTTGCTTGTTTTGGAGAATGTTAAGTGTTTGCATGTAGAAAGAAATGATGTAGAAGGAGCTATTATATATATGTTGGATGAATGGTAGTATAGAGATAGGATGACAAATAGCAAATACTCACTGAAGTTAATAGTGTAACATGCAAGTAAATGGGATTAAGAAGGTGATTAGCTTAACAAAAATATGCGGCTTGCTATGGTGGTGACACGCAGTGGTTTAATGATAAATCCTTCCCCGTTCCGCGACACGTGGCAAGACTTGCCATAAGTAAGTATATTAGTCAAATTGTTACTACTACTAGCTTACTTAAGAAGCTAACATAAATACTTAGGACAATAATCATTCTAATTCTTTTAGCGAAAATACTATTTATAGAAATTACTTATATATCACATATGATAATATTTTAATTTCTATGCAGATATCTAGCTGAAAATGATAATAGGCCTTGTTTAAGAAAGTGAAAAATTTATAGGGGTTTAATTAGACTATTATATTATATATTAGTACTAATACGGGGTTAATTAGTCGAAAATTTTTCATGTGTTACAGTCCACTCCCCTTAAAAGAAGTTTCATCCTCGAAACTTGAAAATACTAATACTAACCTTCTGTAAACAAGTGAGGGTAGCGTTTCTGCATATCTGCCTCTGTTTTCCAAGTTGCTTCTTCAACTTTCTAACTACGCCTTGCGAGGCTTTGTATGGGCGTAAAGTATTGCGGAATAAATAAAGTAGTACCTCTGGTTAAGGTCTTGTGGCCCCCGAATTACCAAATTTTCAATATCACATTACGTCCACCTATAGCTGCACCCTAACTTTATTACCAACCAAGAAGACAATGCATGTTCCAGTCATAAAGAAATTAACTTACACCATCATCGAGCAGGTTTAAAGGAAAGTGGGACACTACCTTGCAATGCATATCAGGCAAAGTAAATGAGCACCTGGTAAATGCCTATGGATCCAAAAAATCAATTTACAATCGGTCAGTGGGATGTCATGCTAATTAAACTGAGAAATGCGGGATTATATGAACATTGCTTGGGTTCCCTTGAAAAGTAAATCTAAACTTTTAAAGTTCATTACTTCATTTTGGATGGGGCCAGGTTCATAACCGAATGCAAATTATACGAAACAATCAGAAAAAAATAAACTATTAAGTTAGAATCGTTACTGCACAAAAGTTTTTTCCTTTCCTCATATTATAACAGCCCCGTCTTCTCACAAAAAAAGCGCTAAAAAATAATGAATCATTCACCCGCCTATAACATACCCGAACACTTGCTCTATGATGGGTCTTTCGGTCACAATTCCTCTTGCTATGTATCATCAACCACAGAAAAATTTGCAGCATTTTGTGAAAAACATAACAGCCAATTAGATAAGCCTATGACTGGAAAGAGGAAGACGATAATTAATAAATATTAATAATCTGGGTTGGAACCAGGGAATGTGAACAAAAGAATGAGGACAAATTTCAGAAGATAAATCTGAGAGGAGAATAAAAAGGGCATCAATAAGAGTAATTATGATTTAACTGGATAGATTAAGAAATGTAGATGAAAAAATCAAGGAACACAAATAAATAAATAAATTAAATGCACAAAAGTAAGTAGTATATCATAATGTGTAGAAGATGAATCCAAGAGAAGTTAATTAGCCATGAGTGAGGGCATATGAATCATTTACTGAGATGATTTTATTCAGATTCAGAGTATTTGTAACTGAAGAACAAACAATAGGTCAATCAATTGTCATTAATTTCAAACCAAAGATGAGAGAATTAATAAATTACCTTTACAAATTTGATGGCATAATCTCTGACCATTTCACAATTCGTCAAAAATTGTTAAGGCAGAGTCAAAGCACTTAAGAAGTTGCAAATACAATCTAGGGATAAAATCAAATCAAATGGAGCATAAATGGGGACTATTCTAATTATCAGCAACTTTGTCCCTAATATAAAATAACAAAAGGGAAACATTAAAAACAGATAAAGAATCATCAAACCGATGAGCTTACTCTTTCTCCAGATCATAATCTTCCTTGTCCAGAATACAAAAGCTTTCCCATGATGTTCACAAATCACATAACATTATGATCTGTAATGGTAAATCGTTGTGGTGCTAGATTGATTAGTCAACAGGGACATTTAAGTAGGGACTATTATTTGGGTCGTTCCCTTCTGTTTGTCTTTACAATAGTAAAAATGATTGCTCAAGCAGTCACGACTTTGATTTGTTGAACTACATCGCACGGTCATTAACTTTGATTGGAGTTTACTTCTTTTACCATTTCAATGATTAGAATGTTAAATTGGTAAAATCAAATGACAAAAAAGAAAAAATTAACTATTTACCAATTGGGAGGTTTCTGTTTTGTTAGTGCGGATGGAACAAAACATCAACTATAAGATTTGGGCATTTACACAGAATGCTAAGCAAATTTTAACAATTTACTTATATACAAATTGAAATAGTTATTGAGAAGTTACCGAATTTTGCTCCCTGCATTAACAGAATGCTAAGCGAATGGTGGCTGCAAGTGTCCACGCCTGCATTTCAAAGAAGCCAGAACAATTCAGTATATGAGTGTCGTTATCAATGTGTAGAATATTGTCATCATTGTCAAACATGATCTTTAAAGAGCAAAATTTGTAGAGGAAAACAATGGCAGTATATCAAAACATGTAAGAGCAGAACACAGTTAAAAAGACTGCACTGGTTCATACTTAAATCTAACATTTTACAGATTTCTTTACGTACAAAATCTATAAGAGTTATTCAGAGTGTGGCATTAGCCACCTTTTTATAGGCACAAAATTTTGAACAGACATGTTGGTTGGTTAATTTGGTTAGTCATCAATCAATAATCAGTTAATACTAATCTACGGAGTACAATAGTAACCGCCAGGAAAATCTATATAGTAGTAATTGCCAGAAAAATAATAAAAATAGAATTAGCTGGAAAAAATTCAGTTATTAAAATTGGTACTTTCATGGCAGCAGAATTTGGATTTATCACCCTACTAACATCTCCAAATACATGTTGCAGAAACAGATGTCAATTACTTTCATATGACAACCCATCAAGAAATACGCCTTCTCTTCACTGTCAATGACACACTCCATACGATGGTAAGGATCGCAACTTATATAAACATCCTTATCACCATATTAGTATTTCAATTGATTACATGTTCAATCATTAATGGAGCAAAACACCCACGTAATAGGAGCAATTCAAAACAAATCCATAGGCCACACAACGTACACCATATGAAAGTCCACATAACAAATCAAACATATGACATTTCATCAATCTAATTAACACCCAACTACAAAATCAAAGTGCACAAAACTTAACAGAAATGCAGAATCTTTGGAAAGTTCAAAGTAAGTGGGACCTTTTCAGCATCAGAAGCTGTAGCCTATAATCGTCTCCTAGCGTTGTTGATGGTGGTGGCCAGGAGGCGCGCTCCACCGTCGCCCGAGACCGGCCTCCAAACCCTTTATTTTAGGTTTCAATAAACATGGCGGCAGCGGGATTGGTGGTGGGAGGGGGACGGTGGTGAGTGGATGCTGAGGTAGGGGGTGGTGGTGGAGGGGGGTGGAGGCGGTGAAGCAGGGGTGGTGGCGGTGGAGGCGGTGAAGCAAGGGACAATGGCAGGATTGTAAGGTAGATGATGATATGGGCTAATCAATGGAAGGATTTGCAACGTTTGATGGTTTATGAGAATGAAGGAAAGTGAATAATGGTTTCTCTTCAGAACGTTGTTTCTCTTCACTCTTCAGTATCCCTTTTTCTTTTCTTTCTTTAATTTGCTGGATAACCATAAAAGATGACATGTCATTTTACACATCAGCCTACACATAGGACAAATTATCGTACACGTCATTTGCTGATTTGTCAAACTCTGGTTTAATATTTGTGTTTTAAACTAATTATATAGATTACTTAACAACTATGTATACCCGTCATTGGAAGCTAATACATTTATCATTTCTACTATATATATTACCATAGAACAAATAATCGCAAGAATTGAAATAACTTTGACTTGAAATAGTGAGCTATATTGTTAAAGCATGCATGCTGTATTCGCAAAAAAAATAAAATTCCAAAGGCCCAAATGACAATCTGTAGGAATTGCCGAAATGCGAGACCCATTAGTATAATGAAGATTGCAAAGTCTCTTTTACTTTTTTCCCTTTTTACACTTCTTCGTTCGATTTGGGATAACTTTTTTTTTAACTTTTTTTTTTTACAAACAAAGAGGGATAATATGTATTGGGATGTTAATAAATACATGAAGTGTAAAAGTCTCTTATTTATTCATTTGATACATTAAGATTAATGCATGACTAACATGACAATATGCTTACTTGGCAAATTCTACGTGTCATTGTAGCAAGTAACAACCTTCACTTATATATATAGTGTAGATCTAGAGTAGAAACCTTCAAAACCACCACGCAAATGGTTGTTCGAACCTCCAAAAGGTCGTCCATGGCTTGGGGGTGGTTGTCGGAGTTTTAATGGAGGTCGAGAACCATGCTTTCATAGCCGGAGACCACAAGTCGGTTGCCGGAGAGCCCCAATCAGTGGTCGCCAGCCAAAAAATGGTGGTCGACAACCTACAATGCTAGTGGCCATGGCTTCAGTTGATCTCGTCCCCATTAATGGAGAATTCTCGAGCTCGCTGCCATGGCCAGAGTGAGCACAGGGCCTAGAGGAGAGTGAGTAAGCTAGGAAAAAATAGGAGGGAGAGAGAGAGAGAGAGATGAGGAGCAAGAGGGCGATGCAAGATCGCTGGAGCACGGGCTGCCTTTAATGGCGGTGGTCTGAGAGGAGAGACAGTGTGTGTGTGTGTGTGTGTGTGTGTGTGTGTGTGTGTGTGTGTGTGTGTGTGTGTGTGTGTGTGTGTGTGTGTGTGTGTGTGTGTGTGTGTGTGTGTGTGTGTGTGTGTAAGTGAGTGTGAGGGAGAAGAGGATGAGGGAGAATGAGAAAAAATGGTTAAGGGTCTTAGGGTTAGAATTTTGGTTTATATATGGATGTCGCAGAATTACCTGCATGTCTCTTCCTTTTCTTTGAATGACGATCACGTCCTTGCCTTTGCAGAATGGATTTGGGCTGTTTAAATCGCAAATGGCTTAGAATTGCTCTAATGCTCTCATTTAAATGGCAAGGACGTGATCGTCATTCAAAGAAAAGGAAGAGACATGCAGGTAATTTTGCGACATCCATATATAAACCAAAATTCTAACCCTAAGACCCTCAACGAATAGAGTTCAGGTGAGATGGATCCCTAGAGTGAGATGGTGAGAAGTTGGTCTCAGCCGTTCATTAGTCAGATCACACGGCTCAAAATCATCGCGTGCTTTTTAGTGACAAGTGCTTGTTAATTGTTTTCTTTTTTTCTCTCTCTCTTTTCGTTTTGTCTCTCTCTCTCTTTACTGCCTAAACGTTCGTCATTTTTATTTCTTTATCTCTCCTCACCCTTCTCTTCTCTCTACTCACCCAACCACCATTGTCTCTCCTCATCTCTTCGATTCCCGCAATTGTATGGCTGACGAAGCAAGAGATTAATCGTGAAGGAGAAATATTGAGCTCACAACTGTACTGGTCTCGATTTCTAGGTAAGTTTTGTTTTGATTTTGTATGTTCTTCAATTTCTAGGGTTTAATTTTTGCACATCTTCGATTTCTAGGGTTGTGTTCGTTGTCTATGTGGATTTGTGAGGTTTTTTTCTTTGTCTATGTTCGATTACTAGGTTTTCATCGATTGACTACTAATCTAGTTCATTTTGTTGTTGTATTTGTTTATATCTCTTTTTTTTTTGCGATTAAAAGTTCGAGCTAGCTATGCAAATTAGTTATTGTTTGTACTTTTGATTAGTTATTGTTTGTATTTGTTCAATTGAGAGTGTTATCTCTTCTTTTTTTTTTTGCGATTAGGCTTTCGATTCCTTGAAATTGTTCATGTTGTTTTGATTAATTCGGCTGTTAGGGTTTCAAAGCTTAATTAGCAACTTGTGAATCTTGTTGACAATATTTGTTGAGGTACATGATTGAATTTTGGAATAACTGTAACACAACTTAAGATCACTTGTATGAGAAATTAGGGTCACTTCAGAGAGAGAGAAGGATCACTTCGAATATTGTGTAGGGTCACTTATCTGATAGTGAAAGAGCAATGCAAATGTCAACAAACTTAGTTTCTGGAATCTGACATTGTTTTGTACATAAGAAATTTGGGACCTATGAGGAACTATCTAATGCAAGTTTGATGAGTAACTTTTTATTTAAACAAGGATAATGTTTTAGCTAAATATGAATCACTTTTAAGCATATTCGAGAGATGCTGCTGGACCGCTGGTTTTGTTGTGATTTGTTTGTTGTTATAGTTGGTTATGGCAATTTGTGAAAGGGAGTGATAAGTGTATGTGTCTCTAAATTATTGTTGTTGTTGCTCTTGGAACACTGTTACACATTGCAGAAGCAATTTATGCTCAGTATCCAATTTCAACCATGTCTCAAATTCATAAGCTAAAACTTAAAAGTGACCCTCTATACTTCCTAAAGTGACCCATTTTATATGATAAAGTGACCCTTATTTTTGGTTTGTTAATAACATCAAAATATGAGTATGTAAAAGTTGATCCAATAGGATGCCTGTTTCCGAATGAAATGTGTGTTTCTGATGATGATTGTTGAGTACATAACAATGGAGTCAAATGTTGGTTGACACTATTTTGTGTCAGATGGATCTATAACCTTCCGTGCTAGAGTTCTTGTGCATGAGATTTATCAATGAGATGAAAATCTCTAAAAAAAACTTCATTTTACACAATCCAAAATCATTGTGTGTATGCCCTGTATGGGGCTTGCATCAACTTAGAGTTTGATTATTATTTTCCAAATGATTCTCCTCCGAAAATCATCTCCTAGTGTCTTTTGTGGCTAATTGTTAGCTTTGCCTTATACCATATAGTCTTAATAGTCTCTTCCACTCCCGCAAAGAGCACCATAACATGTAGTTATTAATTGGCAATTAGTTAGCTCATGTAAATCTAATTTAGGCAGTACAGGCATGGTAAGTTCTAAATCCTCTTCATCCCCAGCGAACAAGCTTTGCCATGCTTTTCTACCAGGTGTAGTTCAGAAGAGACCAAAGGTACAGGTCAAGGGAGCCAAACCTATTGCTACATAGGCTGTTAAGATTAGAAAGAAAAAAAGACAACATGTTAAGCTTTAATGTGACCCTTAATCTTATTTGAGTTTAGTTTGTTGATATTGCGCGATTCTACAAGTGACCCAATGTAGTTTCAAAAGTGACCCGTGGATCCTTTTAAAGTGACCCCTAGATCCTTTTAAAGTGACCCCTTGGTTGTATTGTATTTTTTTCTTTTAAAATTTGTCAACTATTTTTTCTACTGAAGAAACCTAGCTTATTTTGCATATATTAGTTTGTAGGCTAAGCAGCCAACATGATTTAAGAAGTTATAACATTTGGACTCGGCTTTAGCATACATTTTTGCCAATGGCCATATGTCCTGGAGGTAGTTTTAGATGTCCTATTTGCTGGTTCATTTTAGTCTATTAGCTCAATGACAGAGCATTTGTGCAATGCACAAAAGATATGGGTTCAAATCCCACATAGACTTCTTGTCACGTCGAATAATTATGGTCAGAAATAAATGAGTCAAGTGACCCCTCTCCTCTCCCTTTTTAATGCTCAATAATCAGTAATTCGATCACTTAGTGTATGCCTACAAGTGAATCTCCAAAGTGATAAAAGTGACCCCTCTCCCTTTTTAAATTGACCCATCAATTTTATTGTAGTTTATCTTTAATATTTAGTTTGTTAATATTGTTATTGTTCTTGCATTGGTTTAAAAGCCACCTTGCATTGTTTTACAAGTGAGTCATCTCTCTTTTTAAAATGACCCCACAATTATATTGCAATTTACCGACATTGCTCTTACACTACACAAAAACTCGTATGATGACCCAACATCCTATAATGGCCCACTATGGTTTTATAGGTGACCTCGCTATGTTTTTAAAGTGACCCCTGATTGATAATTTAGTTCACTATTAATTTTAGTATGATGATATTGACATTGTTCTTTCACTACCCTATAAGTGACTCAACACAGTACTGGAAGTAACCCCTCTATTTTTAAAGTGATACCTCAATTTTGTTGATCGAGATTTACGTTTGGTTTTTTTTTTTAATCATGATTTTTAGTTTGTGGATATTGACAGATTTGTTCTCTTTCAGTACTATAAGTGATCCCTCATACAACCAAAAGTGACCGCAATTATATAAGTAGTAGCCTATGTAGGATTCGAACCTACATTCATTGTGCAAAGCACATTGCTCTACCAATTGAGCTAATAGGATTCCAAATCACGACAAAAAGGGCCTTGAATATCTCACAATGGTATTAGCTATTATATTGTCTTGATGCCATTCTTTGTTTGACAACCTGCTCCACTAGGACGTTTACATTCGAAGGCAGCAAAAATCACTTTGACCTATTAAATTATCGTCCTGCTCCACAGAAGCTATGGTGGAGTTCCCCTCACAGATAAAGGTAAATGAAAACTTCCTAATGTAACTCTATTAGCACTTAGCACTTCAATAAAGAATCCTTGAATCTCATTATTCTTGCTTTTAGGCATACAAAATCAAAGGGAAACCAAGTTCATGTGACTTATAATCCCAAAATATTTGCGAATGCGACGCATGCAATATAATAGGATCATAAAGAGGTAGGCTAGTCCATAATTTCTATATACAAGTCCTGCAAATATAAAAACTACACTTCGAGGAGATGTGCCGAAAATCCAATTATACACATCCCAAAAAACAACTACTGGAAACCCAACAACAAGGATAGTGTGATTACCAACAAATATCCATCATTCTGCATCCTTGTACTTCAATTCAAAGGCCAAATCAAAACTACAAGCTCCTTGAACAAGGTATCGATCTCATAATCTACCATTATCCAAACGAGATACTATTTGTAGTGTCGAACACTAAGTCGTTTGACTAAAAGGTGGTTTTTCGAATCAATAGAAACATAAAGTTTTGATCTAATCTAAGTAACTAAAGCATAACTTATTATTGTATTGACCTGCTTTTTCAGATTTGGGTCTACAATTTATGCTGAGTATGCAATTTCAACCATGTCTCAAATTTCATAAGGTAAAAGTGACCACCTATACTTTATGAAGTGACCCATTTTATAAGATAAAGTGACCCTTTTTTCTGACCGGCCTGTTTATAATATCAGAGTTTGGGTGTTTAAACACTTAGTTGTAAATTAAGTTATATGACCAATGCCACATGATCCACACACAACAACGATTCGACATAATTTTTAGAAGCAATTTGTGCTCAATATCCAATTTCAAACATGTCTCAAATTTCATAAGCTAAAACTAAAAGTAACTCTCTATACTTTATGAAGTGACCCATTTTATATGATAAAGTGACCCTTATTTTTGGCCTGTTAATAACATCAAATTATGGGTATGTAGACAAACAATTAGTTGTAAATTACTTTTAAACGAACTATGCCACACACAATATAGATATAATATCCTTTGCAGAAGCAAATCAAATATAAAATACATGAAAAAAAGGGTTACTTAAAAAAATCTATTATCAAATTCATAGGCTCCTTTACTTACAATGGGATGATCGTCAATAAAACGCTAAACTCATCACAATCCATGAAAATTATACAATTCGCATAATAAGGAAAACAAATTAATCTCTTTTGTAAATGTGAATTGATTCCCAAAGCACAAATCACAAAGAAACTTTCAAACCCTAGAACAACAAATCAAAGAAAGAACTCACTTTTTGTTTGTCGTTCGACCATTGTTGATGACGCTTCAACAGGTTTCACGATCGCTTCGGAATCATGAGGCCTTCTTGATTGCTCACCGAAGCTCGTTGATGTGGCATCAATGGCGGTTGTTTGGTGAAACGTGAAGAATGGTAGAGAGAGAGAGAGGGCCAAAGGAGGGGAGGAGAGAGAAATTTCTATCAGATGGTCGATCGACAAAGGCATGTTATATGAAAGTGTAGCAAAAATTACGTTTGTGCCATTAATGACCATTGAATCTGGACAGTTAAATCATCTTGTTTGAACGGACCATCTCACTGTAAGCTTCCTTCTCACCAGATCCCCTCTCTCTCTCTCTCTCTCTCTCTCTCTCTCTCTCTCTCTCTCTCTCTCTCTCTCTCTCTCTCTCTCTCTCTCTCTCTCTCTCTCTCTCTCTCTCTCTCTCTCTCTCTCTCTCTCTCTCTCTCTCTCTCTCTCTCTATACATATATATATATATATATATATATATATATATATATATATATATATATATATATATATATATATATATATGGTATCAGAGCCCGGTAGTGGTTTATTTGCATATTTTTCATCTAGTTTTATATTTGTGCATCTAGTGTACCCTGTAAGGCGTTGGTAAACTGGGTAAAGCTGTTGGTCAGCCTGTCATAGGTGGTCCCAGTATCAGAGTTCCCGTCGTTTCCACATTAGTGTTAAGATATTAATTCCTAGATTGTTCTTATGTTCATATATCATGACTGCACGATTTAGAAACTGGTTTAGTCCAAGTCATAATTCAAAGCAATCTGACATAGTTCAAAGTAGCCAATTTCATACTCCTATAGATTACAAAAAATTTTCAATTCCAGAACAAAGTATCGAGTCAATTTACAAAATAGGACTAGTTGATTTCAAGACTGCATTTTAAATCAAGACTAATGAAGAAACAATTAGCATCCCAGAAGAATTTCATAGCATTCCTTTATTATCCAATGTTGCCATTCAAGATTATTTAAAAAGAGGATATCGTTATATGCATTATGGTCTAATTCAAGTAACAGTTAAACCCCTAATTCGAGAAGGTATTGATGCTCCTATTTATCTAGCTTTACGTGATAAACGTTTAAAGCGTTATAAAAATTCTTTGCTTGCTATGATTCAAACAAATATTTGCAATGACCCTATTTATTTCAACTGCACTCCAAATTTTTCTGTTGATTTGACAGATCCTTGAATTAATAAATCTATGATTTTGGATGTTCATTTAAAAGGTAATGAATTTCACAGTTTGTGCAAAAACTTTGCAATTATTTACCGAATTTATTTTAGACTCATGTCTTCTCATTTAAATCCAAAATTCAAAATGGCTCCTTCACTTAAAGAAGAAACGGTGATGTTTCATGTCAAGGCAGAAAGGCCAACAATTTTTGTTCCCAAGAAACTCGAATGGGATGAAATTACTACTCCAGATGAATTTCAAATCACTCAACCACAACCTCCAAGAAACCATGACAGAAGAGACGTTTCTCAAATCATAGAAGACCCTGATGGAATGGTTCTTCTTAGATTCAATTCATTTAGTGAAAGACCCTCAACTTCAACTGCTTCCGAGAATTACAGAAGATCTTTCTCAGATTGTTCGTATTCAAATCCCATAAACCCATCCTTTAAAGTCAAGTTTCAATCGCCACTTCCAGAATACACACAAAATTATTCTCCTCCGTCATCCCCTACATCCACACAAATGAAAGGTGATATCATGGTAATATCAAACACAAAATTTAAAATTGATCATCCCTTTCTCCAGGAAGATTTGAAATCATCCTCTCACAAAAAAGAAAGAGACTGGTTCCTTTCTTTTGACCAAACCAGTCAAGACAAGATCAAGACAGAATGGTTTAAAGACATTCTGAAAATGCGAGTCAATATTCCTTTCTTTTCATGGTTCATTACATATACTTCAAAAAACGGAATATACAACCCTTATTTCTTACCCAACATACAAGTACAAACAAACCTCTACAAAAAATGGCACCACACAGACAACCAAGTAACTACTTTCGTCCATCCTCCCTTAACATCTATAAATATTTCAACATCCCAAGGAGAAGTTGCTCCTACTCCCTTTAAAAAGGGAAGGGAAGGAGAAGACAAGTCAAATGTTTATCTTGAAGACATCAGAAAGGTCTACCAACAAAACAACTATTCAAACTAGACTCTCCACACTATAGCCGGACAGGTAGACCAAATCTCTACAAAGATTGACTCTATAAGACAAATTCCAATAACCTCAAACACCAAATTTCCAAATGATATCTCAATACCACACTTCCAACCAAGAAGCCTACCACAAGAAGCCGAGAAATTAGCTATTCTCCCAAATAACAGTTTGTTGAATAAAATTTTTCAAAGCCTAAACAACCTATCCAAATCGAGTACCTCAAAAATTAATTGTCTTGATGAATGTCAGAACAAGGAAGAAAGTGAAGTCATCTTCATCTTCTGATTCTGATACTCCACAAAAAATCCAAGAAATAGAATACAACCCAAAAATAAACAAGATTAGATCTCGAAAAACCTGCACAAAAATTTACTATCCAAAACCAACACCTCCGGACATTCAATTTGAAGAAAAATCTCAACTCCAAAATCGCTCATTTGATGGTCAAAGTGTCTATGAATGGAACATAGATGGGAAAGCAGAATATGAGATTACTAATATGCTACAAGAAATGGGAATGACAAGAATAGCATACAGAGCTGCATCACCACGGATGACTGAAGAAAGTGTTGCAGCATTATTAATCTCAGGTTTCACTGGACAACTCAAAAATTGGTGGGACAATTGCTTATCCCTCCGAAGAAAAACGGTGATTCTGAACCATAAAGATTCTCAACAAGATGAACAGGGAAACGTATCAGACGTTAGTGATGCCTGTGATTACTTAGTAGTCACTATAGGCATGTACTTCATTGGAAATCCTAAAGAGGAAATGATCGCTTCAAAAGTCATTCTAACAAATCTCAGATGTCCAACCCTCAGTAACTACAGATGGTATAAGGATGTCTTCTACCAATGGTGGGAATACTTTGGTTCTACTCCTGAAATCCTCTCTCCACCAGCAAAATAGGGATGATTACATTATAAAACAAATACAAAAGGTGAAGAGTATGCTAGACACATACTTTTTCACACAAAATTTAAAGTATCATGGATTTTCTGCTGGAGTTTCAAATATCACCAATATTTTCAATCTCCACTACCATTATCACTACTTCAAGACTTTAAAATAAAATGGTGGGATCTCTTCGATGTTAGATATTGGTCTATCGACAATGTTCGAAACTGGATCGAGAATGGGAAAAAAACAGTATTTGGTTCGTTATCTGCTTTTTCTATTCAAAGGACATAAAGCCAAATCTCCAACATAGTCACAATCAAGTCAAGGATCGCTTTCTACAAGCCAAATCAAATTATTGAAGATACTTGAAGATTCCCCTAAGCTAACAAAACAATTTGTTCAATATTTACAAGAAAAGGGGGATAGTGACAATGAGAAATCATCTAAAGGATCCTCAACACAAATTATGTTAGATTCTCAGGATCCATTTGATTTGTAAAGTTTTAAATAAATAAAAAAAAGAAAGAAAAGAAAAGTTTTATCTTTTAATAATAATCATTGTAGGTTTTTACCACGAGATAAATTGGCCGACATTTAAAGATGGGAAGATAACATTCAAAAGCAAAAGTCAATGATTTTATCATTTCAAAGGGAAAAAAGCAATGGCCTAGATTTTGCCGACAAAAACAAAGGCCCAGATCTTGCCAACATTTCAAAAGATGGTGTATTCAGATTCAAGACTTAAAGAACGGTTAGGATCTTGCCGACATTTCAAGCAATTGAAGGAGACTGAGAGGTGGCGATTGATGTGGGAGATAGTGGTTGATAGGGAGACTGAGAGGAGGCGATTGAGGAAATGAGGGGAAAAAACAACTAATTCTACATAATATATTAATATTTAACTACCACCACTATACAAAAGCCATTTTCAAATTGTGTTTCATATTTAAAAAGGGATCTGACGGTCTAGAATAAAGTTAGCCAAACAAAAATTTTGAGTCAGAGTTTTACTAAAGGACTGATACGCAAAGCACTATACAACGCCGTAGGACTTGGTAGATTAGAATGGGGGAGCGGGAGGACATGCTGGACTCGGAGGGCTCTCACCGGCCACGCACCTTCCACTTGTTGCTTGCCTCCGACCTCTATGCAAGTCAACTGATGCACCCGGTCTGGGGCTGCTTCAATCATCACTAGACCTGGGCAAGTGGGAGGGCCCCCTGTAGCCAACCCGACCCAACCAGGTCCATCAACGGGTCATGATCCGTTTACACTTGTAAATGGACGGGTCGAAATGGGCTAGCCCATTTAAAAGTTAGACGGGTCATACCGAGTCACAAATGGGCCAGTCCACTTAATATTTTTTTTTTATTAAAAACACTTTAAATTTTAAACAGGCCAAAATGGGCCGATCCGACCCGTGATCGACCCGCCCCACCCACAAACATGGTTGATCTGACCCAATCCGGCCCATTTAATAAATGGGCCGACCCGACCCGTTTCCCAGGCATAATCATCACCCTACAAACCCGAATTAAGTCAATCAATCATGCCAAAAAATCAAATTGCATATAAATTGGAAAATAAAGCTCTAATTGTTACTTGAATACTATTTATTCCTAAGGATTTAATCTAGCTAGTTCATTGCGGTGAACACAGTGACCGTGATATGGAGAGATTAAAGAATTAGAGAGGAAACAGAATAAGGGGGAAGAGAGTTCCCATACAATGAAAAGGGTATTTTGGAGAAGAATGGGACAAAAAGATTTGCGTTTAGTAATTTTGGATTTACATTAAGAAGTTACTTTTATTTTTTTTTATTAAATCCCATTATTGAAAGAGTATGTCTTGTGTGATATCAACTCACTTAAAAATGAGGTTATTATTTATATTTGTAGGGATCATTGGGTCGTGATCTTTGTTCTAGTGACCCTTGTCTTACCAAAAATTACGATAAAACCGTTTTAAACAAAAACACAAGTTTTTGTGTTATTGGAAATATATGTTATGAGATGTTATTAACGCGCAATTTGGTGAAAACCACCTACAAAGTTCCACTTTTTTTCCAGTACCCCTTGAATTGTTATTATTTGTTCATTACCACCTTAAAAGTTGATTTCGCCATGATACTCACCCCTTAAGTAGTTTTCGAGCCAAATTTCATACTCTTTCCGTTTTACCCTCACGTGAGTGGCACATGTTTGACCAATTTGATTGCCTTGTTTGACAAAATAAATTGCCCCATTTATCCCTTTAATTAATTGACATTTGACTTAATTAACAACAATTCTCCCCAATCATCATCATCATCATCATCATCATCATCATCATCATCATCATCATCATCATCATCATCTTCCCTAGGCATTTTAATTACAATCCTCATCTTAGCCATCTCCGCCATCCTCTCCGCCTCTCCCTACCTCCTCCTCCGTAACAACCACCACCACCACCACCACCACCACCACCACCTCCCCACCTTCTCTCTCCTCCTTCCAAAACCACAACCACAAATCTCTCTCTCCTCTCCTTTCCACCCTCCCTCTCTTCACATAGGATTCTCTCTCCTCAACTAACCTCAATAACGATGGCGACTGCACCGCCTGTCTCTCGCAATTCAAGCCCAGAAACTCTCTTCATCTTCTCCCTGTCTGTTGTTGCGCTTTCCACGCCAAATGTATTAACACACGGCTTTCTACTAACCAATCATGCCCCCTTTGCCGCTCACCTATTTTCCTCTCTGATAATGACCTCTCCAAATTCCCTCTACTTCACCGTGGCAATTCTCTCTCCTCCTTAATTCTTCAATTTGAATTAGATTCAACCCTAACAATCAAAATCAATGAATCCCAACAAAACTCTAGGGCAAAAGATGATGAGAGAGAAAATCATATGGGGGTGGGCTTATGCTTCACAGTTGGGGTTTTTGAGGAGAAGGGATAATAATGTTCCTCATGGGAGTGCTTTGCACCAGTTGCTCTTGAGTAGGAGTTCGACATTGTGGGGGAAGAAAGAAATGAAAAGGGAGGAAATGGTGGTGGGATTTTGTTTATGGTGTTTGGTGTATGATTATGATTTATAAATGAATGGTGTTTTTGATTGGGACTGGTGATTTTAGTTCAGTCGAGGAGATGAATTAGTTGAATTCAGAGATGGTCCACAAACCACACACAGTTCAGTATTCTAGACCTTCTAACATGGTAATTAATTTGAATCTAACATGGTAATTAAATTAGTCAAACAAGGGTATCATTTAATATGACATGTGTCACTCACGTGAGAGTAAAACAGGAAGAGAAATATGAAATTTGGCCCGAAAATCACTTAAGGGGTGAGTCTAAGGGCGGATCAACTTTTAAGATGATTCTAAACAAATAACAACAATTCAGAGGTATTGGACAAAAAAGTAAAACTTTGTAAGTGATTTTCACCAAATTGCACATGTTATTATCATACTTTATTTTTTTTGATCACCCAACTACGCTTAACGTTTATTCAACGTCTGAATGTCCCTCACCAGCAATGGTAGACAATCAGCGAGAAAATCATTTGAGTTTTGGGTTACAAAGCAAAGACTTGTATGAAAATGCGCAAGAAAGTGTGCTACACTATTCCCATTACGCCTCACATAAGACCATTTGCACACCTCAAAGTCTCTAGCCTTCCGATGCAACTCCTTCACAACCATATCCACAGGAGTTCGGATTGTAATTTGACCTCTCAATTTCAACACAAGGCCTAGACAATCATTTTCGAATTCCACTCGTGTGCAGCCCATGTCCTTTGCTAGTTCCATCGCCCATCTCATTCCTTCCGCCTCTGCTAGTTCTACATCCCATTTCGCTTGCAGTTGCTTCGTACCAATGATCTGAGCACCACCATTTACATCTCTTCCTACTATCCCCAGTCGAACTACTTCATGGCAAAGTATACCAGCATCACTGTTGAATTTAATTCTACCATTAGCCGGAGCTGTCCACCATGTGTTACTTCACATTTTCAGTGGAGCTTTCTTATGGGCTGCATGTTTGTAGTAATCTAGCAGCTGTGACACAGCTCAATGAATCACTTCCTCAGGTGATCTAGAAGCACTCTCGAAGATACACGCATTACGATCCCGCCATATTGCCCAGACCATCATAGCCCATTCACACATATCCTCATAACAGGCTCCTGAAAGAAACCATTCAAACCACTCTAAGAAGGACCTGCAGCTGTGCTTACAAAACCGTTTAAGGGCTCCCACTTGCCAGATTTTTTGGGCATGTATACATGTCTTTAAGGAGTGCAGTACTGACTCATCTTGGCCACAAAATTCACAAGCACAACTCTGTAATATCTTCTTGTGCATTAACCCCATTTTTGCTGGAAAAATGTTTTTACAGCAACGCCATAAAAATAATGTGACTCGTGGTGGTACATCTAACTTCCACAGCTTCTTCCACCTCATATCTGCCTTTATTTCAGATGTTTCAGCACCATCTCCCTTTTCTGCCATTTTTCGCTGGAAATACACATGGTACCCAAAACGAACTGTATATTGCCCATCTTTGGTATAGTGCCACCGTATCTCATCCTGTGTCTCTGCAAAAATCAACGAAATATTGTATACAACCTCCCAGTCACAGGGCATAAAGGCACGTTCCACAATATCTACTCGCCACCTGCGTTAGTCCTAATCAATCAGCTCGTTTACACAAGCAACCTGGTCCAGCTCACCATCTCTGAGTATAGGCCTAAAAGACAGTGGTCGTGGTAGCCATCTATCTTTACCCACCAATATGTTAGCTCCTTTTCCCACACACCATCTCGTACCCATACTAAGCAGCTCAATTCCCTTGTGCAGACTTCTCCAAGCATAGCTAGGTTGGTATCCCACCTAAGATGACATAATATCACCATGAGGGAAGTACCGAGCTTTTAATAATTTTGCACAAATTGAATTAGGATTTTGAAGTATCCTCCAACATTGCCTTGTAAGCATGGCAATATTAAAAGACTCAAGATCTCGGAAACCCAGACCCCCTCTCTCTTTTGGCAAACACATTTCTTCCCAACTCATCCAATGAAGTTTTCTCTCCTCATCCTTTTGACCCCACCAGAAATTGCTAATCAAGGAGCGGATTTCAGCACATAGAGAGCTCGGAAAGAGGAAACAAGACATAGCATAAGTCGGAATGACTTGCGCTATGGACTTTATAAGAACCTCTTTCCTGGCCCCCAATTATAACTTCTCTTTCCAGCCCTTTAATTTTTTCCATATACGCTCTTTGATGGACCCAAAGATCACTTTCTTCGATCTCCCTATTATTGTAGGTAACCCCAATTATTTTCCATGTTTCTCTACTTCTTGGACCCCCATGTTCTGCTTGATCTCCTGTCTTCTGGCAACTTCCACATTTTTGCTAAAAGATAGCTCCGATTTTGCTAGATTAATTTGATGTCCCGACGCTTCTCCGTACACTCGGAGGATATTGACAATTTCTAAGCTCTGCTGGCAAGTGGCTCTAGCAAAGACAATACTATCATCTGCGAAAAAAGAGGTGGGAAATTCGAGGGGCTTTTTGAGCAATTTTAATACCCCTAATCTTTTTTGTTCTCTCCGCCCGACTCAATAAGCCAGAGAAGGCTTCCGCACAAAACAGAAAGAGGTAAGGAGAGAGCGGATCACCTTGCCTCAATCCCCGAGATGGAGCGAAAGTAGCAGAAGGGCTCCCATTTATCAACACAGAAAAGCTCACTGTAGACACACACTTCATTATTAAATTTACCCAAGTCGTATGAAACCCCATTTTCAGCATGCATCCCTTAAGGAAATCCCATTCAACTCTATCATACGCCTTCGCCATGTCAAGTTTAAAAGCCATATAACTTGTTTTCCCCTACTTTTTTTTTTCATCCAGTGAAAAATCTCAAAAGCACTCAAATCATTATCAGTTATTAATCGCCCCAGAACAAAAGCGCTCTGAGTTGGGGAGATGATCTTGTCTAGTACACCTTTCAGTCTATTCGTCAACACCTTAGACACCAACTTATATAAAACATTGCACAAACTTATGGGTCTAAATTCCTTCATACAAGCCGGATTTTTTGTTTTAGGAACTAGCGTTATAAATGTGTGATTTAAATTATTTGGAATAGAACCCCCATTTAAAATGTCAAGCACACATTTAATAACGTCAGGACCTACTATATGCCAATGGGATTTAAAAAACAGAGCGGGCATACGATCCGGGCCTGGGGCTTTCGTAGCATGCATTTGAGACAGAGCGTTCACCACTTCTTCCCCTGTAAAAGGGCTCATCAACTCTTCATTATCCTCCTCCAAAATAACTGTCGTTATGCCCTGTAGAGCATCACCCATATTGCTAGGTTGCTGGCTGGTAAACAGGTTCTTAAAATATTTGATAGCAACTCTTTCTAAGTCTTCCCTCCTCCGTACCTCTCTTCCATCATCATCAACAAGTTTTATAATTTTATTTCTTCTTCTGCGCCCCGACGCCTTGGTGTGGAAAAAGGTTGAATTTCTATTACCATAAGCGAACTCATTAGCCTTTCTCACCTGCTTGAGCTATGTTTGAACATGGCCAAAAGTGGTTTAGTTCCAATCTTTTAGAATCTCTGTAACTCCAGAAATTCTAGTCATCGCTGCAGGCTCATTCGCACGTGTAGGTGTATACTGCCAGCCGGTCCGAATTATCTCTTCACAATCATCATGTCGTTGCCACATAACTTCACAGCAGAATGGCTTTTTTTTACTCTGTCTGTATCACCCTCTTCAGCGGACCACTCGAGATCAATAATCAATGGAATATGGTTATAGCCCTGTCTTGGCAAGTGTAGTACTTTTGCATTTGGGAACATTTCCAGCCAGTCTTCATTTGCAGTAGCTCGGTCTAGCCGCTCTTTTGTGAATCTGTCATCCGCCCTACCATTATCCCAAGTGAAATCAATGCCCACGTAGCCCAAATCTCGTAGTTCGCACTCATCAAGGGCTTGTCGGAATTCCATCATTGGAAGCAACTCCCTTGGAGGGCCTCCCTTTTTCTCATCATTACTGAGAATTTGGTTGAAGTCACCAACGCACACCCAAGGTAGGTGTGGTAGTTCTTCCCCTAGTCGTCTCAACAGCTCCCATGAGAGCTCTCTATTTGCTTGTTCCGACCACCCATAGAATCCTGTCATTCTCCAAGTATCATCCCCATGCTCATTCTGTGTCACAAAATCAATATGGTGGCGAGTGTAGGACGTAACTCGCAACCGTATAGATTCCTCCCAGAGAAGGCAGAGTCCATCCGAATGACCCATACAGTCCACAGTAAAATAGAAATCATATCCCAGCTTCCGTTTTATTTTCTCCATTTTTTGTCTAGTACACAAGGTCTCCATAAGAAAGAAAACATTTGGGGATTCCCGGTCAATGAGATCACCGGGTTTGTATACTGCTCGAGGCTTCCCCAACCCTCGACAGTTATAGCTCATAAGCTTCATTTGGCTAGGCGAGGAGAGCCTTGCTCATCCCTCGCCGTTGTCTCATCTCTCATAACAATATCTTGGATTTCCCAGCATTTTCCATTCTGTTCACCCCCAAGATCCGCATCAACTCCCTCCCTCTTTTTCCCCACCTGGTCACTGGACTTAGCACTCATCGAGCCCACTTCCCTTGCCATTCTCTTCCACTTGCGGGTCTTATGTCCCACTGTAGTTGTGCTGCCACTATCCACAGGTTCTCCTACTCTTAACATCTGATTCTCTTCTCCCTTCACATCATCTGCGTGGGAGTTTGCCTTTTTTATATGTTCCCCTAAACTAAACATGAGGACTTGGTTTGTGATTGAATTGACTTCCTCCTCTTCACCCCCGTTATCCTCCTTGTTATCTGTCTCTTTCTCTACATCTGCTAGTATCTCAAGTAAAGACTTTCGAGCCCTTGGTTTTTTCTTCGCACTCGTTGTCTGCTCTCTGTTATCATTGCTATCGGTTCTTGTAGCCTCGCTACACCCTGCCTTACCACCAATATTTATTTTCAGTTTCAACATTAATGCTTTCTCCGCCTCAATCTCCTTTTGGGTCACACAAACAAAAGCCTTTCATTGGTGATGCCCACAGCCACTCCCCGTACTGTTGGTGATTAGGGCCTTCATTTTCTTCATCACAATCTGCTTCGACATGCCCAATCATCCCTTATGTGTAACAATAATTAGGGAGCCTCTCATATTTTATCTCGATCCATGTCTTCCCACTCTCAAATTTCATGAGTAAGCCCCTGCGTAGAGGTTTACGAATGTCAATATTGACCCGTAGTCGCAGTGCCTTGCTCCAACCAGAAATGTCCCCTTCGTCAAAGTCCACCAGGCCCCCATATTTATCTCCAATGATCTCAATTGTGCTTCTATTCATATCATTGAAAGGGATGTCATAGTCTCGAATCCAAAATAATGCATGGGTGAATTCGACCTTTGACGGCTGCTCGTTATCCATATCTTTTAAGGCTAGCAAATGCTTATCAAAAGACCAAGGTCCTCCAATCATAACCTTCGTCTTGTCATCGCGATCCACAAACTGAAACACAAATAGGTTGTTTGATATCTCTCTAAAAGCAAAACCCCTCTTTAGGTTCCAGATTTTCTTCATGTATTACGTAACGCTGGCACATTGAACGGTTTATCGGTCATCAATTTTCCAATCAGCCCAAGTGAAGCCCTAGAAGCAGACTCCCATCCGATTTCGTATCGCTCACACAAACAACTTTTTCGCACTCCTCAGCAGTGAGTTGCATCGATTTCCATCTCTCATTCAACGCTTTCTCCATCGTGACACTAAATTCAATTTCCAAAATCAGACTCGCAGTAGAAAAGCGTTGGACAAACACGTTTAACCCTCAATCAAAGATGGGATTACACCATCAACACGAAGTGGAAGCCCTAACCCCTATGTACGCAGCCAAGGGAATTTTTTTTCCGACAATTATTATCATACTTATCATATAAGGCTTTCTCCCCCGTTTATTCCATCCAAAGAAAAATAAAACCCACGAACCTTCCTCGTTGCGCGTTGCGCGTTGCGCACTTTCCCTTCTTTCTATCCCAACTTGGGAAATTATTAGAAAACAAAAGGAAAAGAAAAAAGCGCTCTCTCTCTCTCTCTCCCTCTCCCTCTCCCTCCACCAGGAAACCTTGTTCTTCATTACCTCCCATCTCTGCCGTGAAACAATCCACCACCATGAAACATTGAAAACCCATTCACATCATCACCATCATCATCATCTCTCTCCAAGCCCGGCCCACTTAAAACCCGGCCCAGCCCCGGCTTGGACCTTCCACAATTCTCCCCAAATCAATTTCAATACCCCCGAATCAATTTCTCTCTCCTAGGGCTTCAAATCTTTCTAAAATTCAGCTCGATCCTCCAACTAACCGATCTTTTATTCAACCCTAACAAAAAGCAACCAAGCGATCATCAATCAAATCAAATTAAAGAGCGATGTACAGTAACTTCAAAGAACAAGCGATCGAGTACGTGAAACAAGCAGTACAAGAAGACAATGCTGGAAACTACGCAAAAGCATTCCCTTTATACATGAACGCATTAGAATACTTCAAAACGCACCTCAAATACGAGAAAAACCCTAAAATTCGCGAGGCGATTACTCAGAAATTCACTGAATATCTCCGCCGTGCTGAGGAGATTCGAGCCGTGCTGGATGAAGGTGGCGGTACCGCTCCCGCTCCGAACGGTGGTGATGCTGCCGTAGCCGCTAAGCCGAAAGGGAAACCGAAAGATGGTAGTGGTGGTGATGGGGAGGATGCTGAGCAGGCAAAATTGAGGTCTGGGCTTAATTCCGCGATTATAAGGGAGAAACCTAATGTGAAGTGGAATGATGTTGCTGGGTTAGAGAGTGCTAAGCAAGCTTTACAAGAGGCTGTTATTTTGCCTGTCAAATTCCCTCAGTTTTTCACTGGTTAGTGTAACTTGGGGTTGATCATTTGGTGTGTTGGGTTTTGTGTTATTTGGTAATATTTGGGTGTGATTGTGTTATTTTGCCTGTTAAGTTCCCTCAGTTCGATGTTTATTTAAGTTCATTCTTTTGATGAGTTGATGATGTGGTGTGTTGGGTTTGTGGTATCGGTGGTATTTGGATGTGGTTCTGTTTTGTTGGTGTTTGGGTGAATTTCTTAGTTGGGTTTTTGTTTTGGGTTATTGGTTCTTCACTGGTTAGTTTCTTTATTTGTTTATTTAATTGTTTGTTTCGGAGGGTTGATTATTTGGTGTGTTGGGTTTATGATTTTTTGTGGTCTTTGGGTGTGATTGTGTTTTTTTTTTTTGTTTTTTTTGGGGTGATTTGGGGAGTTCTTAGCTGGATTGCTGTTTTGGGTTAATTTTGTTATTGGTTTTGTGAATATTTTGGATTGTGATGCATCATTTTATGAGTGGCATGATGTAGTTGCTTGGTTGTGTGGTATGATGTTATTGCTTCTATGATTTCCAGTGAGTGATTTTCTAGGTTGTTGGCAACTTTATGAATTTAGTTTTTGTTGTTTCAGACAGTTACTGTGTTGTTTCTCTTTTCTTTCTTTCTTTTTTTCTTTTTTCTTTATGTGGTTTCAGGATTTGGATTGTAATTTGTTGATATATGCTGCTCTGGATTGGCTGTGATTTCCTTCAATATAGTGCCAATTATGTTTATGGGAAGTTTGTTCATCAGACTTCTGGAAGTTCAGCTAACCTCAATTCTAAGTAGCAGCTTTTGCTGGTTGTTGATTGGTGTCTGATTGAGGTTTGAGTTTCTCTTTGATTGGTTTGAGTGGTGTCTCGATTAAGTTCATAACATGTTGGTGACTTTTAGCTCATCATTTTTTGAAAGTTAGCTTGTGCTTGGGTTATTTACCCATATCCAAATTGTGAGACAAGTTATGATCTGTGAATATGCTTATTTGGTTATACATATTGTTTTTTTCTTGATATCAGTTGCTTCGTCAAATTTATTTACTTGAGCTTTAGTGGGCCCACAGCAAGATAAACAACAAATGGGCTCGGTGGTATTCTGTAAATCACCTCCTCCCCACCCCCGCCACCCCACAAAAAAGGTGAAGAAGATGACTTCACTGAGTTTTGTCGCTGCCTTATATTGCATGGTCAACTTGTGTTTGTGGTGTTTGGTTAGCGTTTGTAATAGTTAAATGAGCCCATGAGATAGGACAATGGCAAGGTTAAGTTTTTGATGATTGGAGTTGCAGAATTGTGATTGTCTGAAGGCTTGATGGTTGGAACATATCGGTTATTCAACTTGTTTAACATCTGTCTAAATTTGTGTGTCCTATTTTGTGCCATGTGTCAGTGTCACTACTTCTTGGTGCTAAGTTATCCCAGTCAAATGCACAGTAATTATTGATTTTGCTGATTAGCATACTTTGAAGTGATTAAATTCATGATTAAACATGACATTCACCTATTTAGGTAAGAGGCGACCATGGAGAGCTTTTCTTTTGTACGGACCACCAGGAACAGGAAAGTCATACTTGGCCAAGGCTGTTGCAACAGAAGCAGACTCCACTTTCTTTAGGCAAGTCTCTTAAACTCTTCAGATCACGTGCAATTGTGTCATAAAGTTTTTGCAAGAGAAATATCTCTTGTTTTTTTTTTTTTTTTTTTTTTTTTTTTTTTTTTTTTTGTATCTTTGAAGCCTTTGATCAATTAGTCTAGAAGCTTGGAATTTCTATTACAGTATAGAGAATCCTAAGTTGTTTTTCACTAACAGGATAGTGAAGAACATAAGAAAACAAATACAACAAGAGCAAAACAAGAAAATTAAGAAGCCTAAAAATGAGACAAATCTTGAATCATCTTCCTCTTCTCCATCTTCTAGTTCAATAGCTCTTGTTCACAGCAAGCTAGCAATCTTTGAAAACCCGATCTGGCTCAAAACTGAAGCAATGCAAATTGAAACACATCTAGGTACCAATTTCTTCAAATCCTCTGTGCAACGATAGAGTTGAGAGACAAACTTTTTCCTTTTTTTGCTTTAGGGTTTCTGATCTGAAATCTAGAAACCCTAACCCTAAAAACAAGCCTCAAACCAAATTACATGGAAAGGACAAGGATTGGATCGAACAAACACAAAGACAACCACCAAAACTCCGAGGTGGGGCGTCACCAAAAGCATCATAGCTCGAGAGCCAAACCTAAATCTAGAAAACCCCAAAAGAAGAGAGAAAACAAATTAAGGTCGTGGAAGCTTGGTCGGTGGACTGGTGCTTGAGGAGAGGACCATAAGGCTAAGAGAACCAAATTGAGCACAGTTGAAAAGTGAAAACGGAGTGGGGGCTGTGCAAAAATGGGGGCTGAGCAAATTAGGGTTAAGAGAAAGTTGTAGAGAGAGGGCAGAGCCCCTCTCTCTGAAACTTTCCCAGACTTTTTATTACAATGTTCAGTACTGATGAACTAGGAGGCATGGACATTTTCTTTGCTGGCTTGTTTTTCCAGAATATTCTGGATTTCAACTCCTTGTTTTGATGTTTGGGTTTTGTTTGGTGGACCCTTCTCCTGTCATTTCATCCCTTATAGTGTGAGTGTTGTGGGAGCATCATAATATTTCTTTGTGATAGGCTCATCCAAAGCACACATGCATTTGGATTCACATTCGATATGCTTGCACACTCATCCATTCACCCTACGTGTACATTATGGGCTGAGCTTAATGCAAGGGGATGCAGTATGAAGCTTAGGAGGTTTTGAATCAGGTAAGATCTGGAGTTGCTCTGTTGGATTCACGGAGAACCTAGGGAAACAGAAGTATAGTCCATGCAAAACGTGCTTTATAGTAATTGCCTTTGATGAATATTTACCTGAGGTCTTTAACTCTTTATGAATGTCACTTGTCACTTTCTCCCTCAGAAATTATTTAGATGAAGAAAATCTTGATATTATCTTTGATTTGCTAAATGGAAGTTTTATTTGGATTTATTCCTACATCAGTCTTTCTGTTTTCGAATTAAATGTTGCTGTTGGGTCATATTGTTTTTTCCAGTATAAGAGTTATGCATACCTTGGAAAACTTGTTGGCTACAAAACCACATCCTTGGTGCCTAGAAGGTATTATAGGTGTTTCAGATTACTTATTGGATCCTTATGGTGAATTTTTTTAGCCTCGACTCATTGTATTGGAGGAGAATAAAGTTTCTACTTTTATGAGTCAATCTTGCAGTGACACCTTTTTTGTGATTCGGTTAAAAACTGTAAGATGAAGCTTGTGAAGCATTAATGTTGTATTATAGTGTCAGGGCCTTCTTTAGTTTAGGTAAAGATGTAGTATACGAGAGTAATCATGAGCTTCAACTTGTTGTGCTTTATGTTTCTGACGTTTTGGCTTTCTGTTAGTTCCCAGCCTTAGGGTCTCAACTTTCTGTTTTGTTTTGTCAGTGTTTCCTCCTCAGACTTGGTCTCAAAGTGGATGGGTGAAAGTGAAAAATTAGTTTCAAACCTTTTCCAGATGGCTCGTGAAAGTGCTCCTTCAATTATTTTTGTTGATGAGATAGACTCCTTATGTGGTCAGCGAGGAGAAGGAAATGAAAGCGAAGCTTCTAGACGTATCAAAACAGAGCTCCTAGTGCAGATGCAGGTGAGATTTCCTCGCCAGGGGGGGGGGCTTTTGACTGATGAAAAGATTTGAGGGACATGGGAATATGTGATAACTGTTTTGAGCTTACTTATTCAGTTAGGTAAGTATTACATATGCCCTCTCAAGGAAGATGTGTATTCTGATGCATTTCCTGGATTGACCTTGGCCTTGACATGTTATACATTCTGTTATTTGTTTATCTCCATCCGTATGTTGTGGATTGATTATTTTCTGTTTGTAACTTTAGAATTTGAAAGCAGATGTTCTGATGCTCTATGTGTTTAAATCTGTAGGGTGTTGGACACAATGATGAAAAAGTTCTTGTTCTTGCTGCAACGAACACTCCGTATGCTCTAGATCAGGTATTGTTCACTTCAAAAGGACTTGAGTTTCCTTTCATCTTGTACATTTAAGAGACATTATCAATCTTACTAAGTGGGTTTTGTCTGCAGGCTATTCGACGGCGTTTTGACAAGCGTATTTATATTCCTCTACCAGATCTGAAGGCGCGACAACATATGTTCAAGGTAATGCTTTTCTCCTGTTTTGTGCCTCTCAAATTTTCTTCTGTATACTATGCTATAATATATTAGCTCGAGGATAATTATCTCTGCTCGTCTTATCTTTTCCCTTCGGGAACTTGCCCAGGTTCATCTTGGGGATACACCACACAACTTGACTGAGAGTGATTTTGAATACTTAGCCAGTAGAACAGAGGGCTTCTCTGGTTCGGATATATCAGTTTGTGTAAGTGGGTGGCATAACATTCTTTCCTACAATTATTATTATTATCTCTGTTCATTTTTAATGTTCAGAGTTTTGTGAAAGTTTGGTGATCCCTTTTTCTTTTTTTTGGTTTGATTCATGTATTAATATGTTTTAGTACTTGTTCACAGGTTAAGGATGTACTTTTTGAACCTGTTCGCAAAACCCAAGATGCCATGTTCTTCTTTAAGACAAAAGATGATGTGTGGGTGCCCTGTGGACCAAGGCAACCAGGCGCCATTCAAACTACCATGCAGGATCTTGCAGCAAAGGGACTTGCTGCTAAGGTATGGCTATTTGCATCGAATTTAAATTTTTATGGAGCTGGTGTCCTAGTATACAATTGCAATTTCCCTTTGTTATTCTAGACTTGGCGCTGCAAAATCATTTCCAGGGGCAAGACTTAAGTCTCATTAGCACTGGGATGTGCCTGATTTGTTGTCTGATGTCAATCCAAGTGTTTCACCTTGATATTAATGGTTGATTGTCCATCTTGATAACTGTTAGGCACTAATCATTTTTTATACTTTCGCATGAAACAAGTTTGGTGCTATTTCACTCAGCTGTTCTGTTTATCAATTTGTAATGTTCTTTGATTATAATCTTTTCTTTGACCCCGAACCATGTTCTTTGAAGTTTTGAATGGCTATTAATGCCAATGGCAACAAGTACCTTTATTTTATTGTATTTTATTTATACTATTATGATCTCTTTCATATATATACACACGGTGGCCTAGTCATAGTGGAATTTCATGCTCTTATAGATTGTCTAACTGATAACAATTTCGGTGTTTGCATTTTTGAGTGTTTGTGTTGTAATGTATTCCTATGATTTTGCAGATAGTTCCACCCCCGATTGCAAAAAATGATTTTGAAAAAGTACTTGCGAGGCAGAGGCCAACTGTAAGCAAGTCGGACCTTGAGGTACATGAGAGATTCACGCAAGAGTTCGGGGAAGAAGGCTGATAATTTGGATTACAAAACTGCCATTTCGTTCCAAGGAGGTTGCAGGTCACGACCAAACTTTGTAATTTAATTTCATTATTGCTACTGGATCCAGCAGAGTAAATCATCCCTCACCCTGCTTGTGTAAAGGGATATGATCTGATGTGCTTCAATATGTTTTTTTCTGAGAATACAGAAGTTTGGTATATTCAAAAGAAATTGTTTTGTCACTATTGAATTGAAGCCTTTTCTTTTGTCACTATTGAATTGAAGCCTTTTGTTTTGTCACTATTTGGCTGAATATAAGCAACTGTGCATTCATTATTTGAACGGAATTCTCTACTAATAGCGGAGCCCTGCTTGGCCCTTCTGTTTTCAAAACTATGCATTCGATGTAATATGTCCACTTTTGGTTTAAGAGATCCACATATTGGTACTTTTGGTTTAAGAGATCCACATATTTGCTGAGCACATTTACGAATTGAAGAATGATACATCCACCCATTGGGTTGTCAACCCACCTTCCATTTGTATCTATTTCTCTCCTCTATTTTCAATTTCTCTCTCCTCTATTTTTAAGAAATGACATTTAAGGTAGGAGAGAGATAGATATAAAGAAAATATGAGTTACCCACCCACTGGGTCAACCAAACATTTTCCTTACGAATTATGATCGACGACAATGCTTCACAGCCACACCAAAGGTCCAAAAGAAGCCAATTCCATGGTTTGTGTGAAGCTCGGACCTCCAGCTTTGAACTGCTCAAATGAACTTTGTTCTTTTAAGTTACGAATTAAGCAGTGAAGATAAATGCATGAATGGTGAATGAGAATTTGCAATGAAAATGCAATGGATGTCCTCCTAGGTAGAAAATCTGATTGCTGAATAAGGGGACAGGTGAAGCTAATAAACCCTATGTTCAACCAGTAAGCCCATCATGAGTGAGTGATTTTTATCAAGTCGTTCAGCGGCTTTCCAAGAACCAGTGCAGCAAAAAATAAATGGACCATGGTGCGGTAAATGGTTTAGATAATTTTCACTCTGATAATGCTCTTCATCCTCCCAAGTCATCAATAGGAACATCTTGAAGTTTTCTTGAAGATGGCTCTGCCAGAAGGGTTCTGAATTCTGATGGGTACAGAACTAAGAAGCACTCTAGGTGGCAATCTATCTATTTGGGATGATGAGGAGCATTATGAGATGAGATGAGATGTTGAAGTCCTCCACTTGCTATGAAAATGACATTGCCTGAAGTGCTATGGATCTCTGATAATGCCATAGATATCTAAAGACATCTCCTGTCCTTCCCAGCATTGCCTTTGCATTAAAACACAAAATCTGAAGTGTTTAATGAGTTATTTGGTCCAGCTAAACTGCGTTGCATAGTTATTTGGTCCACTTAACTATGTGTTTAATGACCCATTAAGATTCTGTCAGCATCTAATAAGGAATTAAAGGCAATTCGAGAATATCTCAAGAATGGCAGAAATCAAATGTCAAGAAGATGATTTGAGCTGAACTGTACCTTAGGAATGACAGAGATCAAATGCCAAGAAGATGATCTGAGCTGAACTTCTAGAAGAGAGAGAGAGAGAGAGAGAGAGAGAGAGAGAGAGAGAGAGACGATGACGACGTCGCGCACGATGCAGACATGGATGATGAGTACGAGGATGACCCCGCGCACGAAGCCGCACATGAAGAAGATGCCGAGAATGCCCCTTCGAACGAGCTGAATGTCGAGTCTCACACAGTCAACCTCGAGATGCGATTTGAGTATGGTCCGGGCATCCCTGACTCACCTGGTATGCCTGAACTAGAAGAGGATGGTGATGAAAGCGACAACGATAATGCACCTTCTCCTTCTCATGCGAATTTGTCTCCTCCGGTGGAGCCATTCTTTGCTATTGACGCGGAGCTCGATGACATACATACGTACATTCGTCAGGCCTACACTGTGATTCATTCATTCAGCGTTATGAGTACGAAAACCGCACGATCATTCACCAAGGCTTTTGGATGGAACTTCTACTTGCTGATTTGCCTAACATACATCCTTGGAAGGGACTTAAAGATAAGTATGACTATATGGTCACGAATAGTGGACATCTCCACAAGAAGAAGTATGGTGAAGGTGAGTGTTGGGCCTCTTTGCTTCAAGGGCGTGGGACATGAGTTGTGTATGTCTGAATTCGAGTGGAAGGTCAACTGTGTGCTCGTGCCTCCTCCTAGCGATATCTGTGACAACTGTTGGTCGACGAAACGCAAGAATGTGGACAACTTTAGAAGGCGTTCCATGCCTCAAAAATTAGACAACTATGCTTATCCTTACACACCATGCAAGGAGATGAAGCCTAAGAGGAAGATCGATCATGGTTCACCCCTGGCTCGAGTCAAAACCCTCTTGGTGTCGATTAGATTTATTTGATCGATTTAGTTATTTTGTTTGAGATACATTATAATTCAGTTATTATTGATGACCCTGCGTGGTCAAGATTTGTGGTGGTGTACTGTTAGTTGCTTAAGCAACGAATGTTGTTGGCTATTTTGCTACGCTTATGCGCTTGACTATTTATTGCTATCGATGAAGTTTTTGGATTATAAAATCGTTATTTAATTAAATTGCGTGGTTGACTAAAGTTTTGAATGCTATTTTGTTATTGCCTTGACATGATGGGAAATCCATGTTGAAAAATGTGGCAACTTTTATTGAGCGTGAATGATTAAAATTGAGCCAACGGCTAAGCATGAAATATGTGATTGAGTTTATTGTTTATAGGTCTACCTAAAAGGTATTGATCCTCGATGTTGTGACTTGCTATCATTATTGCTTATCTCTCATAAAGAGACCAATGTGTCAAATTGGTTATTGAAATCATTCAGAACTATTATGCATGAGAACTGAGAACTATACAAGCAAGTAAGCTTATACCTATGATGGAAGGTCGATTATTGAAACCAATGTGTTATATGTTAAATGTTAAGATATGAGTTTCAATTACAACCTATATCTCTCAATTAGACCATATGGGTCAAATGTGACAAATTTATTGAAATGGTGATCAACCATTTCTCTCTTATATCACAGATTATTAGGATGACAACCAACAATGACCGAATTGCTAGACTAGAGGTAGGTGTTACCAATGTCGTGGACCATATTACGCGCCAACTTCATTGCCAAGAGTAAGATCAGAACGCGCAGACTCCTGAGACTCGCAATTTCAAAAATTTCAATGCACTTAAGCCTCCTATGTTTGAAGGTGCCGGGGAACCAATCCAGCTGGAGAATTGGATCACCGAGTTTGAGAAACTGTTTAGGGCAACTGGTCGGCCCAATAACATGAAGGTGAATTCCGCTACGTACTATCTCAAAAGAGAGGCGAATAAGTGGTGGAGCGATGTGGGCACGAATTTACTTGCAATTCCGAACTATGGATGGATCACTTTAAGGAATCCATTCGTGAGAGGTTTTATCCTAGAGTCGTGCGTCGTCTGAAAAATGTGAGTTCGAGCATGTTAGTCAAGGGAAGTTTTCTATCGAGGAGTATGCTACGAAGTTTAATGAGATTGCTGCCTTTTCACCTAACTTGGTGACGATTGAAGGCGAACGCATCAAGAATTTTGAAGATATTTGAAATAGGATATTCAGCGTTTTGTCGCTGGGCAGTCGCTGACATTTCAAGGTTTGTATGAGAAGGCCTTGAATCAAGAAAGGATTATGGATCATCTTGATTCTTCCTCGGTAAGAGCAAGCGTGACAAGGGAAATTCATCCCATTCGAGTGGCGCATACAAGAGGCCGAGGCCTAGCAGCAACAACAACAATCAAGGTGGTGATTAGAACCACAATTCGAACTGGAATCGTGATGCGAACATTCATAGAGCTACGATATTATCTAGGAGGATTACGCCTTGTAATCGCTGCAACAAGACGCATCCTGACAAGTGTAGACGCCTAAAAAGTGTTGTCAGATTTCTCCGCAAAAGCTCGATGATGAAAGGAGTAATTTATACACTTGAATGCTATTTTTGCCTTGATAGGTAAAATAAGGTCTCAAGTTTTTCCTCGATCACTCCTTTATCTCGATCACATTTAAAATCCTCGTTCAAGAGCTTTCCAACGACACCTCTCGTGTCCTTTTCCGACCCTCGGTTGCAAAGTTGTCAATCAAGGGTAAAACCGTCTTTCACCGCAGAAGTGTAAAACAGTCTTTTCACATTATCGGAATATTCAAATTCATCCAAAAAATCCCAAAAGTGACTGGATGTTCTGGCAGCTCGAGAGCCGCCAATGACTTAGCCAGAGTCGCCAGCGGCCCAGGATGAATTTCCAAAGCCGCTAGCAGCTCCCTGAGCTAGCTGCGACAGCTTTCGTCTCTATCTCTTCAACCGATCAACCCTACTTTGTCCACTATAAATACGACCCTCCACCCTCAGTTCAAAACACAGTCTACAGTTGACACCATCTATTCTCAGTTGAGTATTCCTGAGCTTTTCCCCCTTTCTTCCAACACAGTCTACAGTTGACAACCTCCATTCTCAGTAGAGTATTCTTGAGCTTCCCCCTCTTTCTTCCAAATAAGTTATATTCTATTCTTTGCTTGAGATTTAATTTTACTATTCATTTACTAAATAGCCTACAGTTCAGGTACTAAACTCCTGAGGGCTCAACTCAAATTAATTGCTTAACTGTTTATTTTCTAGTAGTCAAAATGCAGATATCATGCCAATCATGTCTTTTATTGCTTCCTAAATACCGTCTTTCTATTGTGTAAATAAGCATGTCTAGCTATCGTAATGCTCAACTTGCCATCGAATGCGTGTCTAAATATGGGTCAATAATCAATGTCGTGATGCTTGTGTTGAACCAATTAATAGTCTAATCTAGGTTGTTAATCCGGTTCTGTGTGGGAATCATGTCTTTAAATTATTAAGCAAACTTGAGTTAGTAGAGGCCGTCATAAAACGGGCGAGTTGGGTGCCTAAGACCTTCCCACCTCGTACCTTCGCCCCCGAACCCTTTATTCTTGGGTACTGATATGTTCAATATGAGCGGGAGTCTTTCTAAACAATGATTAGTTCACTTTTCGCATTACTGGGATGTCCCTTCGGTTTGTCCCTTCGATAAAGCGTTGGTAGCAGAATTTTGACCCATTTTATGATTTTTATTCAATTCAATTCAAGTCTTTTCAAATGCTTTTCTAACTCGATGGTTCCTTGAACTTATCTAAGCCCGCAGCTTACAAATTTTCTATTAGGACACACTCCGCGGGGAGGAAACGATCCCGAGTCCTTACAGCAAAAACTGTCAAGGCGACGTGTTACAATGCTATGAGTGTAACAAGCTTTGTCACAACTCTAATATTAACATTTAGTTTGTTTTAGTTTGTTTGGTAAGCTCCTTTAGGAGGTATTTCTTTTTGCTTAACATTTAATCCCTAGCGATAAAATGTTGCAGTAATGCCCTTGGGTTTGTGACGTTTCAGTGGTGTCGAGTCATGTGTAATGACGTCGATAGTTCTCAGAAAATCATTGTGAATTCGAGGGGGGGTGTTACAACAGTACCTTGGGAGGCTCGATCATGTGGCTTCCTCAAGTGGAATGTAGATGCGTCGTGTAAAGGGGAGAAGGGAGGTGTAGGATGGGTTCTGAAGGATTAGAACGAGAACTTCAGGTGCATTTTTTCACGGCATGTAACTAGCAATGAAATAAATCAGGCAGAAATTTTGGCTATTGCATGAGTCGTACGAGAGACAATGTCCAAGGAATGGTTAGCGCACGATGAGATAATTATTGAGTCGGATTCGGCTAATGCAGTAAAATGATGTAACTCCAAAGAAGGTGGGCCATCGGCGGGGAGGATTGATTTGAGGCGCTCAAAGGAGTGGTGACCTATAAAATCAATTGTGCATAGATCTTGAGATGCGAACGCGGTAGCGGAGGGGTTAGCAAAAGAAGGGATACTTAGAGAAAATGACTTCAATTTTGATGAGAGTGTTCCTTTCACAGTGATGGCAACCTCCAAAATGTTGCACAATGGTGGGTCGTGGATGAGAGCTTTCGTTTGTTATGACTTCAGTTGCTGTTGAAGAAATGGCCGTAGCCCTTATGCAGTATAAGTTAAGATGTTATTCCTTTGGGGTGTGACAATAGGTGTTTGGCGTTTCTAGAATGTTAAGGTGTTTGCAATTGTAGATGTTTTTTTCTTCTTCAGCTTATTATGCTACTTCAGTGCTCTTTGCCACATCCA
Organism: Tetragonia tetragonoides; assembly: GCA_038025085.1. Lineage (NCBI taxonomy): Eukaryota > Viridiplantae > Streptophyta > Magnoliopsida > Caryophyllales > Aizoaceae > Tetragonia > Tetragonia tetragonoides. The sequence goes on along the minus strand of CM076143.1, from coordinate 27,770,446 downwards.
AGTACATGATTGCAAATGTTCCTTTAGCTCTTCCTACAAGGTGGGGGTGGAGTGTTTAAATGTTGTTAGGATAGATTTGTGTCTTTGGTGTTTTCATGTGATAGCTATTATTTAGGTAGCTTATCTAAGTTTCAATAAAAGGATACACACTAATTATCAAAAGACAGTTTTTATTATGTTAATGTTATATATCAATGATATTTATTTTACGACCTTGATGTACTTCTAAGATAAACTTATGTCAACAACCTATTTCTGGATACTGGAGTCGCCACTAAGACTTTATTGTTTGTTTTTTTGGCTCATGTCCTCATATGACATTTGCATTCTTCTATTATTCATGTGTTCTTGTTGTGCAACAGTAAGTATTAGTTGTAGTAGCTTCATTGTCTTAATTAATTTTTGTGTACAATATTTAGTTCCAGGAAGGCAGGAAAGCAGTAGGTTGGTTTGATTATAGAGTATCATAATATTTATCAGTACAGTAGGGCCTTCTACATATGACCACATAGTTTTGTAGTAACTTGGTCTCAACTCTTTAATTCTTACATAATCACCTTACACTTCATTCTAGTAGACAAATGATGTAGAATATGACCATATTTTTTATGAGATAATGCTAATTCCTTCGTTTGTGAGGATTAATTCCTTCAGCATTTGTAAGCGCGTTTTTGCAAATGAAAAGTTTCCAAGGCAATGATAAGGAGAGATAAAGGCTTGCCTGACGCTCGTAGTTTGCGGGCTATTGCATGCGTCCTTGTAGCAAAAAAAAAAAGGAAAGAAAGAAGTAAATATGAGGTGGTTAGAACACAAATGTTAAGGCATTACTTAACTATGGGTCCAGCAAACATCACTTAGTTGCTAGTTTCTTAATCCGTATATAGCCAAAGACATGGAAAATAAGCATATATCACATGCTAATGTTGAATATAGTTGGTGCATAAGGCAAATTGTTCAAATTGTTAAAGAGAGAAAAACACTGATTTACATGGTTTATATCAATAGCAATCCTGTTGAACTTTGAAATACAATCATGTTTATTTATTGCACAATGTTTTAAGTGTTGTAATTCCCACATGGGTGAAATGGGTGAATGACTCAAAATGGGGAAATAATAGAGTCTTACTATACAAGCATAGTAAATCTGATTTCTACTTGCTTATAAATAGGGACCTTGCCAGCCAAACACTAGGTGTACAACACACTAATTTTTCAACTAACAAGAGACTGACACGTGGAAAGGTAAAAGTAATAATGGAGGAAAATTTTTGTTTGATGGGAGTGAATATAATTCAGGGGGGGTTAACAAAAGAACCACCCAATATTTTCTCTCTCTTATTAGTTTGCATGATTTGTCATTTTAACCCCTCATTTTATGCTTTGTTTTTCTACCCCTCATTTATGTCATTTTCCATCACATAATAATAAAAAAGTTTTAATAATATCAAAATAAAAAAGTGTACAGTAATAAGTTAGGAGAAAAATTCAAAATGAATTAACTAGTTTCTTCACAAAATCTCAATGTTAGTTTTTCAATAATTAACCCAATACTTTCTCTCTCCTCTATCACCTCACTTTGCCCGGTGAACTCTCCGGCGTTGTCTCCCAGCTCCTACCACTTGGGAGAGTGCAACCAGGAGCTCGGATCTCCGGCGACCAAATGCGGAATCACTTCTTATGAGGTTATATCTTAATAGTTGTGATCTGTTGGCCAATTTGGTGAACTTGAAAGAAGAATATATTTCCTCATCTCGGTAAGATGCATTATTTTCGGCGAGCGCAATAAATTGGTTGCATATGGATGAACAAGAGTAAAAAGATGAATCAGAATGATGATATGCGAGCAGGGCGGTTGGGCTTCTAGAAAATGGGTTGAGCTTTTGTGGGGGCGATGGCATGGAATCCACATTATGAATTTGATACTAATTAATTGTCATTTGTCCACTAATAAATTATTAACCCTTTATGTTTATTTTTTGTTAAGACACTGAAGTTATGCATTTGATAGTAATTAATTATCATTTGTCAACTAATAAATTAAACACCCTCTATGTTTACTTTTTGGTAAGGGAATGCAATTCCTCTACCTCATTATTTGGGTGGTAAATTTTTATTTCTTGCATTAGCCAATTCATTTCATCGTGCCTTATTGATTCATGGACCATGTTAGAACTTTGCAAAGTTATAATGATCAAAAACTCATAATAGTAACTTTGTAACATATCTACGCACCCAATTTCTTTCTCTCTTTTTTCTTTTCCAAGTCATGATATTACATTTTTGTTTTTCATTATTATGGGGATATTTAAAAAGAGTTATAACTTTGCAAATTTTGTAGTTATCACAATATGATTTTTGCCAAAATTTTTGATTAGTTTCTACCTTAGCTTTATTATCATAAATTTTCTTCTTCAATTTCTAATATCGCATTTTTTTAAATTCTAATTCAATATTGGCCCAATACTAGATAATATAGCACAAGACATAATATTTATTAACGATATGAAACATATAAGTTGTTTCAGGAGTAATAAATTAGGTAATAATAACTATTACAATAATAATATCATTCTTATGGGGAAACAGGAATAGATATTACCTTATCTTAAAATAATTTAATACAACTATGAGACGTAATATGCAATAAAGATAATTTAATATGTTAGTTATTTGATAGAGAAAAACTTTGTGCTTGAGTAATAAAGAATTACTAGTACGATGCATAATGATGGTTGAGTAGCAAAGAATTGCTAGTACGATGTAAATTTAATCATACCCCAACCTATATACTAATTTCTACCCTAAATTTTCGGGTGTTTTTCTAGAACAATACTTAAATTTGCCAAGAAGTATTAAGGAAAAAAAAAACTCTACTCGTCCCATATTAAACTTTCCATTTTACTTTGACTCGTTTCAAATTGCAGTACTCACTTTCTTTGAAGACATAAGTTTATTTGTCATTGTTCCTAAATAAATAATTATCCTCTCATAGTTGCTATATAGATTTTCATGCTAAATATTTCAATCGGTTTTTGTTCCTAGGTAAATAGTTTAGGGTATAGGGTATAGGATATAGACAAAATAAAAATGAATGACCACTATGAGTTCATTTAATTTGTTTGGATTATTTAGTTGTTGTATAACAACAATACACTATATGAATGAAGTGTTACCACAGTTGTGATATCTTATCTTGCGATTCGATGCATTATTAGTCCATGTCTTATGACTCTTGAGGTATTATTGTCAAAAGACTTGTCCAATAAGTTGATTATTGTTGGTTTTCAAAACTTATATGTTTCTATGAATACGAATCTTATGTTTCCATAAAACAACTAATACTTTGTGACAATTCATTTCATAATGAAAAGAGAGTAGTGTTAAACTACTATCGGATAATAATGTACATCATGGATTTTCAATGACAATTTTTTTACCCTGAATTACCCAACCTAATTGATCATATGTCTCAATATACGACTTTTCAATTGATGTTGTTAAGTTTTGGTAAAAGGAATGCTCATACGCTCTTTCTTTTTTCCTAAAAAAGTAAGAGATTGTCCCTAAAATATAGTTACCAAATAATTAGGAACATATAATTCTATAAACAATTTCAAATGAGAAAATTTTATTTTATTAAGAACAAGTGTATACATTTATGAGGAACAACCATGTATTTATTAGAAAAGGTGATCATGGATTATTTAGCATAGGGTTAAGATATTGAGGATTTGATCATAGGTGAGTCACTTTATATTTCATTTGAATACATTGATTGCAAATTGGCATTGATCAATTCTAAAACATTGGTATTTCATGTGCGACGGAGATGCATAGTGTATGAGCTCGTAAAAATTTATCATGGATTATTTAGAATAGGATTAAGGTATTGAGCATTAGTTATCATAGGTGTGTCACTTTATACTTTATTTGAATACATCTATTGCAAATTTGCATTTATGAGCTCTAAAACATTGGTATTTCATGTGCGACAGAGGTACATAATGTACGAGTTCAGAAAAGTAGGTGATCATGGATTATTTATAATAAAATTAAGATATTGAATATTAGTGATCATAGGTGAGTCACTTTATACTTTATTTGAATATATTGATTATTGCAAATTGGAAATGATCAATTCTAAAACATTGGTATTTCATGTGCGACAAAGGTACATAGTGTATGTATTCGAAAATGGTGATCATGAATTGTTTAGTATTGGATTAAGATATTGAGCATTAGTGATCATAGGTGAGTCACTTTATGCTTCATTTGAGTTCATTGATTGCAAATGTGCATAGATCAATTCTAATACATTGATATTTCATGTGCGACGAAGGTACATAGTGTACGGATTCAGAAAAGGTGATCATGGATTGATTACCATAGGATTTAGATATTGAACATTAATGATCATAAGTGAGTCACTTTATACTTTATTTGAATACATTGATTGCAAATTGACATTGATCAATTCTAAAACATTAATATTTCATGTGCGACGTAGGTACATAGTGTATGTGTTCAGAAAAGGTGATCATGGATTGTTTAGCATTGGATTAAGATATTGAACATTAGTGATCATAGGTGAGTCACTTTATGCTTCATTTGCTTTATTTGAATATATTTATTGCAAATTGGCATTGATCAATTCTAAACATTGGCATTTCATGTGCGACGGAGGTACATAGTATATGGGTTCGAAAAAGGTGATCATGGATTGATTAGCATAGGATTAAGATATTGAACATTAATGATCATAGGCGTGTCTTGCGATTCGATGGAATATTAGTACATGTCTTATGAGTCCTGAGGTATTAGGAACATTAATTATCATAGGTGATCATGGATTGATTAGCATAGACTCATAAGACTTGTCCAATAAGTTAATTGTTGTTGATTGTTAAAACGTAATTAGCTCTACGAATGCGAACCTTATTTTTTCCATGAAACAAGTAACACTTTGTAGTTAACAAATAATTAGGAACACATAATGCTCATACACTCTTTATTTTTTCCTAAAAAAGTAAAAGATTGTCCCTAATATATAGTTACCAAATAATTAGGAACATATAATTCTATAAACGATTTCAGATGAGCAAATTTTATTTTATTAGGAACGAGTGTGTATTTATTAGGAACAACCTTGTATTTATTAGGAAAAACATTGAAGTGACAAGTTAGAAAAGAAAAGAGATGTATCAAAATTTCCCAATTGAATACCTTATGATAGAATACAAGTGAATAATTGCTCGTCCCCTTTTGTTTGGTGACAGGCCATCCGAGGGATCCTATCAAAATACTCTTTCAAACCATTGCCCACCAAACACAATTCCCATACTATATTCAAATCATGCACCTATCCATCCCCAGTGAATAACGGATAATTTTGAGAAGTCTTATACTCAAAGCAAAGAATTGGGTTGATCCCCGTATATTAAGACGTAAATTTGAGTTGTGCACTTTATATGAGTTAATCAACCCACTTTGAAGTTTCAACCTTTTTGATCCTACTCTTTCTCCAATATAGGGGGTATGGGGTTTCTCGGATCATTCCAAAAGTGAAAAGTAGGTGATCAGAGAAGTACGGGTTCAGAAAAGTAGGTGATCATGGATTGATTAGCATAGAATTAAGAGATCGATAATTAGGGATCATACGTGAGTCACTTTATGATTCATTTGAATTCATTAACTGCAAATTGGGTTAATTCTATAAACGATTTCAGATTTGAAAGTTTTATTTTTATTAGGAACAAGTGTATATTTATGAGGAACAACTATGTATTTATTAAAAAAGGTGATCATGGATTGTTTAGCATAGGATTAAGATATTGAGCTTTAGTGATGATATGTGAGCCACTTTACACTTCATTTGAATACATTGATAGAAAATTGGCATTCATCAATTATTCTAAGACATTGGTACTTCACGTGCGATGGAGGTACATAGTGTACGGGCTCGAAAAAGTTAATAATGGATTGTTTAGCATAGGATTAAGATATTGAGCATTAGCGATCATAGGTGAGTCACTTTATACTTTATTTGAATACATTGATTGCAATTTGACATTGATGAATTCAAAAACATTGGTAGTTCATGTACGACGGAGGTATATAGTGTATGGGCTTGAAAAAGTAGGTGATCATGGATTGATTAGCATAATAGCATAGAAGTAAGATATTATGCATTAGTGATCATAGGGAAGTCATTTTATACTTCATTAGTACACATAAATGGAAAATGAATGTGATACATTGGGTGTATCATACATCCTTTTTCATTAATGTGGTGGTAGCTTCCTATTGGTTGGAAACAAAGCCATTAAAAAATAAAAGTATAATATTTTTACTCTATTTTTATTTGAATTTCAAATCTTTTTGGTTCAAAATTGAAATTATAACATATTATTTGGGGGGAAACACCAAATCTTTAGTGTTTATGTTTTTGGAGAAATCAAAACACAATAATTAGAAGGGTTGGGAAACTTAATAGATATTCAGATTTAAGAACTCCGGCGACCTCTAAAAAATTCCGGCAACCTCCGAAATACTCCGACGACCTCTGAAATACTCCGGCCACCTTCGATATACTCCGGCCAATTCCGATTTACTCCGGCCACCTTCGCTATACTCCGGCGAAGTGTTTCTAAACCCCAAAAATATTGGGGAAACTAGTTCTGAATTGGCGGCGGGGCGATCTATTAGAAATCGGGCCACCTAACCAATTTATTCCAGCTATCTAATGGAATCGCGACGGGAAATAGATTGAACAACTCCGGCAACGTTGAGACGGAGATCAGTGTCTTGATTAGTTACCAGTAAAACCTATTTGTTTTAGGTTTATTCAGGATTTGTCGTTTTTTAAAGTCAATCATTTGTTACTACTAAATTTGTTTGAGGCTCTTTCATTACTTTCTCATACATTTAGTGCTATTTACTAATAAATTAAGTCAAGATAGTGTAACATGTTAGAAACACTTGTCTTAGTTAAGTACTAGTAAAATAAACCACAGTCATACACGTACACTTTAAGGAGTTAGAAAAGTGAGAATGACATGTAGTAACAGCTAATTAACACTACATTTGGAAGAAAAAAAATTACAGCAATAATAAACATTGGAAATCATGGTTGTTAATTGATGCTTAATATTGCAGAATTAAGATGGCAAAGTCCTTAATTGTCCTACTTTTCCATGGTGGAAAATTCAAGTCAGAACCAATTAAATATTGTGGGGGTTCGAAAGAAATAATATTTTTCAAACATCCGGATTTATTAACATTGAAAGAATCTATGGATCGAGTAAAAGATTTAAACTAATACATATTACTAATAAATATCTCTAGTATGTGTTTTCAAGTTTTATTGAAAATAGTCTCCTAAAGGGACGTACGACCTTTGAGAGTCGTTAGGCGATTTTCGACCAACCGGCCTTCGAAATGAGTCGGAGACGTCTAAATCACTTTTTATTTGGTTTTAATCCCTTATTATAATTACTAATACATGTCTCTAGTATGTGTTTTTCATGTTTTTATTGAAAATAGTCTCCCAAACGGACGTACGACCTTTGAGAGTCGTTAGGCGGTTATCGACCAAACGACCTTCGAAATGAGCCGGAGACGTCTAAATCAATTTTGATTTTGGTTTTGATCCCTTATTATACTTACAAATGCATGTTTTTCATGTTTTATTGAAAATAGTCTCCCAACGGGACGTACGACCTTTGAGAGTCGTTAGGCGATTTTTGATCAAACGGCCTTCGAAATGAGCCGGAGACGTCTAAATCACTTTTGATTTTGGTTTTAATCCCTTATAATAATTACTAATACATTTCTCTAGATTGCCTTTTTCATGTTTTATTGAAAATAGTCTCCCAAAGGGACGTACGACCTTTGCGAGTCATTAGGCGGTTTTCGACCAAACGGCCTTTGAAATGAGCCGGAGACGTCTGAATCACATTTGATTTTGGTTTTAATCCTTTATTATAATTACTAATACATATATCTAGTATGTTTTTTTCATGTTTTATTGAAAATAGTCTCCCAAAGGGACGTACGACCTTTGAAAATCGTTAGGCGGTTTTTCGACCAAACGACCTTCGAAATGAGCCGGAGACGTCTAAATCACTTTTTATTTTGGTTTTTAATCCATTATTATAATTACTAATACATATCTCTAGTATGATTTTTTCATGTTTTATTGAAAATAGTCTCCCCAAGGGACGTACGGCCTTTGAGAGTCGTTGGCAGTTTTTGACCAAACGACCTTCGAAATGAGCCCGAGACGTCTAAATCACTTTTGATTTTGATTTTAATCCCTTATTATAATAACTAATACATTTCTCTAGATTTCCTTTTTTATGTTTTATTGAAAATAGTCTCCCAAAGGGAGGTACGACCTTTGAGAGTTGTTAGGCGGTTTTCGACCAAAACGACCTTCGAAATGAGCCGGAGACGTCTAAATCACTTTTGATTTTGGTTTTTAATCCCTTATTATAATTACTAATACATATCTCTAGTATGGTTTTTTCATGTTTTATTGAAAATAGTCTCCCCAAGGGACGTACGGCCTTTGAAAGTGGTTAGGCAGTTTTTGACCAAACGACCTTCGAAATGAGCCCGAGATGTCTAAATCACTTTTGATTTTGATTTTAATCCCTTATTATAATTACTAATACATTTCTCTACATTGCCTTTTTCATGTTTTATTTAAAATAGTCTCCCAAAGGGATGTACGACCTTTTAGAGTCGTTAGGTGGTTTTCGACCAATCGGCCTTCGAAATGAGCCAGAGACGTCTAAATCACTTTTGATTTTGGTTTTAATCCCTTATTATAATTACTAATACATATCTATAGTATTTTTTTTATGTTTTATTGAAAATAGTCTCCCAAAGGGACGTACGACCTTTGAGAGTTGTTAGGCGGTTTTCGACCAAACGACATTCGAAATGAGCCGGAGACGTCTAAATCACTTTTCATTTTGGTTTTAATCCCTTATTATAATTACTAATACATGTCTATAGTATGTGTTTTTCATGTTTTATTGAAAATAGTCTCCCCAAGGGACGTACGGTCTTTGAGAGTCGTTAGGCGATTTTCGACCAAACGACTTTCAAAATGAGTCGGAGAGGTCTAAATCACTTTTGATTTTGTTTTTAATACCTTATTATAATTACTAAAAAATTTCTCTAGATTTCCTTTTTCATGTTTTATTGAAAATAGTCTCCCAAAGGGACGTACGACCTTTGAGAGTCGTTAGGCGGTTTTCGACCAAACGACCTTCAAAATGAGTCGGGGACGTCTAAATCACTTTTGATTTTTGTTTAAATCCTTATTGTAATTACTAATACATATCTCTAGTATGTGTTTTTCATGTTTTATTGAAAATAGTCTCCCAAAGGAACGTACGACCTTTGAGAGTCATTAGGCGGTTTTCGACCAAACGACATTTAAAATGAGCCGGAGACGTCTAAATCACTTTTGATTTTGGTTTTAATCCCTTACTGTAATTACTAATGCATATCTCTAGTATGGTTTTTTCAAGTTTTATTGAAAATAGTCTCCCAAAGGGATGTACGATCTTTGAGAGTCATTAGGCGGTTTTCGACCAAACGGCGTCCGAAATGAGCCGGAGACGTCTAAATCACTTTTGATTTTGGTTTTAATCCCTTACTCTAATTACTAATACATATCTATAGTATTTGTTTTTCATGTTTTTTCAAAAATAGTCTCCCAAAGGGAAGTACGACCTTTCAAAATCGTTAGGCTGTTTTCGACCAAACGGCCTTCAAAATGAGCCGGGGACGTCTAAATCATTTTTGATTTTTGTTTTCATCCCTTATTGCAATTACTAATACATATCTCTAATATGTATTTTTCATGTTTTATTGAAAATAGTCTCCCAAAGGGACGTACGACCTTTGAGAGTCATTAGGCGTCGACCAAACGGCATTCGAAATGAGCCGGAGACGTCTAAATCACTTTTGATTTTGGTTTTATTCCCTGATTATAATTACTAATACATTTCTCTAGATTGCCTTTTTCATGTTTTATTGAAAATAGTCTCCCAAAGGGACGTACGACCTTTGAGAGTCACTAAGCGGTTTTCGACCAAACGACCTTCGAAATGAGCCGGAAACGTCTGAATCACATTTGATTTGTCTTTAATCCTCTATCATAATTACTAATACATATATCTAGTATGTTTTTTTCAAGTTTTATTGAAAATAGTCTCCCAAAGGGACGTACGACCTTTGAGAGTCGTTAGGCGGTTTTTGACCAAACGACCTTCGAAATGAGCCGGAGACGTCTAAATCATTTTTGATTTTGGTTTTTAATCCCTTATTATAATTATTAATACATATCTCTAGTATGTTTTTTTTCATGTTTATTGAAAATAGTCTCCCCAAGGGACGTACGGCCTTTGAGAGTCGTTAGGCAGTTTTTGACCAAACGACCTTCGAAATGAGCCCGAGAAGTCTAAATCACTTTTGATTTTGATTTTAATCCCTTATTATAATTACTAATACATTTCTCTAGATTGCCTTTTTCATGTTTTATTGAAAATAGTCTCCCAAAGGGACGTACGACCTTTAAGAGTCGTTAGGTGGTTTTCGACCAATCGGCCTTCGAAATGAGCCGGAGACGTCTAAATCACTTTTGATTTTGGTTTTAATCCCTTATTATAATTACTAATAGATATCTCTAGTATTTTTTTTTATTTTTTATTTAAAATAGTCTCCCAAAGGGACGTACGACCTTTGAGAGTTGTTAGGCGGTTTATGACCAAACGACATTCGAAATGAGCCGGAGACGTCTAATACACTTTGGATTTTGGTTTTAATCCCTTATTATAATTACTAATACCTATCTATAGTATTTTTTTCATGTTTTATTGAAAATAGTCTCCCCAAGGGACGTACAATCTTTGAGAGTCGTTAGGCGATTTTCGACCAAACGACTTTCGAAATGAGTCGGAGAGGTCTAAATCACTTTTGATTTTGTTTTTAATACCTTATTATAATTACTAAAAAGTTTCTTTAGATTGCGTTTTTCATGTTTTATTGAAAATAGTCTCCCAAAGGGACGTACGACCTTTGAGAGTCGTTAGACTGTTTTCGACCAAAGGACCTTCAAAATGAGTCGGGGACGTCTAAATCACTTTTGATTTTGGTTTTCATCCCTGATTGTAATTACTAATACATATCTCTAGTATTTGCATGTTTTATTGAAAATAGTCTCTCAAAGGAACGTACGACCTTTGAGAGTCATTAGGCGGTTTTCGACCAAACGACATTCGAAATGAGCCGTAGACGTCTAAATCAATTTTGATTTTGGTTTTAATCCGTTATTGTAATTACTAATACATATCTCTAGTATGGTTTTTTCAAGTTTTATTGAAAATAGTCTCCCAAAGGGACGTACGATCTTTGAGAGTCATTAGGCGGTTTTCGACCAAACGACGTCCGAAATGAGCCGGAGACGTCAAAATCACTTTTGATTTTGGTTTTAATCCCTTATTATAATTACTAATACATATCTATATTATTTGTTTTTCATGTTTTATTGAAAATAGTCTCCCAAAGGGAAATACGACCTTTCAGAGTCGTTAGGCTGTTTTCGACAAAACGACCTTCAAAATGAGCCGGGGACGTCTAAATCACTTTCGATTTTTGTTTTAATCCCTTATTGTAATTACTAATACATATCTCTAATATGTGTTTTTCATGTTTTATTGAAAATAGTCTCCCAAAGGGATGTACGACCTTTGAGAGTCATTAGGCGTCGACCAAACCGCATTCGAAATGAGCCGGAGACGTCCAAATCACTTTTGATTTTGGTTTTAATCCCTTATTATAATTACTAATACATTTCTCTAGATTGCCTTTTTCATGTTTTATTGAAAATAGTCTCCCAAAGGGACGTACGACCTTTGAGAGTCATTAGGCGGTTTTCGACCAAACGGCCTTCGAAATGAGCCGGAGATGTCTAAATCACTTTTGATTTTGGTTTTAATCACTTGTTGTCATTACTAATACATATCTCTAGTATGTGTTTTTCATGTTTTATTGAAAATAGTCTCCCAAAGGGACGTACGACCTTTGAGAGTCATTAGGCGGTTTTCGACCAAACGACATTCGAAATGAGCCGGAGACGTCTAAATCACTTTTGATTTTGGTTTTAATCCCTTATTGTGATTACTAATACATATCTCTAGTATTTTTGTTTCAAGTTTTATTGAAAATAGTCTCCCAAAGGGACGTACGATCTTTGAGAGTCATTAGGCGGTTTTCGACCAAACGACGTCCGAAATGAGCCGGAGACGTCTAAATCACTTTTGATTTTGGTTTTAATCCCTTATTATAATTACTAATACATATCTCTAGTATGTGTTTTTCATGTTTTATTGAAAATAGTCTCCCAAAGGGAAGTACGACCTTTCAGAGTTGTTAGGCTGTTTTCGACCAAACGACCTTCAAAATGAGCCGGGGACGTCTAAATCACTTTTGATTTTTGTTGTAATCCCTTATTTTAATTACTAATACATATCTCTAATATTTGTTTCTCATTTTTAATTGAAAATAGTCTCCCAAAGGGACGTACGACCTTTGAGAGTCATTAGGCGTCGACCAAACGGCATTCGAAATGAGCCGGAGACGTCTAAATCACTTTTGATTTTGGTTTTATTCCCTGATTATAATTACTAATACATTTCTCTAGATTGCCTTTTTCATGTTTTATTGAAAATAGTCTCCCAAAGGGACGTACGACCTTTGAGAGTCACTAAGCGGTTTTCGACCAAACGACCTTCGAAATGAGCCGGAGACGTCTGAATCACATTTGATTTTGTCTTTAATCCTCTATCATAATTACTAATACATATATCTAGTATGTTTTTTTCAAGTTTTATTGAAAATAGTCTCCCAAAGGGACGTACGACCTTTGAGAGTCGTTAGGCGGTTTTTGACCAAACGACCTTCGAAATGAGCCGGAGACGTCTAAATCATTTTTGATTTTGGTTTTTAATCCCTTATTATAATTATTAATACATATCTCTAGTATGTTTTTTTCATGTTTTATTGAAAATAGTCTCCCCAAGGGACGTACGGCCTTTGAGAGTCGTTAGGCAGTTTTTGACCAAACGACCTTCGAAATGAGCCCGAGAAGTCTAAATCACTTTTGATTTTGATTTTAATCCCTTATTATAATTACTAATACATTTCTCTAGATTGCCTTTTTCATGTTTTATTGAAAATAGTCTCCCAAAGGGACGTACGACCTTTAAGAGTCGTTAGGTGGTTTTCGACCAATCGGCCTTCGAAATGAGCCGGAGACGTCTAAATCACTTTTGATTTTGGTTTTAATCCCTTATTATAATTACTAATAGATATCTCTAGTATTTTTTTTTATTTTTTATTTAAAATAGTCTCCCAAAGGGACGTACGACCTTTGAGAGTTGTTAGGCGGTTTATGACCAAACGACATTCGAAATGAGCCGGAGACGTCTAAATCACTTTGGATTTTGGTTTTAATCCCTTATTATAATTACTAATACATATCTATAGTATTTTTTTTTCATGTTTTATTGAAAATAGTCTCCCCAAGGGACGTACAATCTTTGAGAGTCGTTAGGCGATTTTCGACCAAACGACTTTCGAAATGAGTCGGAGAGGTCTAAATCACTTTTGATTTTGTTTTTAATACCTTATTATAATTACTAAAAAGTTTCTCTAGATTGCGTTTTTCATGTTTTATTGAAAATAGTCTCCCAAAGGGACGTACGACCTTTGAGAGTCGTTAGACTGTTTTCGACCAAAGGACCTTCAAAATGAGTCGGGGACGTCTAAATCACTTTTGATTTTGGTTTTCATCCCTGATTGTAATTACTAATACATATCTCTAGTATTTGCATGTTTTATTGAAAATAGTCTCTCAAAGGAACGTACGACCTTTGAGAGTCATTAGGCGGTTTTCGACCAAACGACATTCGAAATGAGCCGTAGACGTCTAAATCAATTTTGATTTTGGTTTTAATCCGTTATTGTAATTACTAATACATATCTCTAGTATGGTTTTTTCAAGTTTTATTGAAAATAGTCTCCCAAAGGGACGTACGATCTTTGAGAGTCATTAGGCGGTTTTCGACCAAACGACGTCCGAAATGAGCCGGAGACGTCAAAATCACTTTTGATTTTGGTTTTAATCCCTTATTATAATTACTAATACATATCTATATTATTTGTTTTTCATGTTTTATTGAAAATAGTCTCCCAAAGGGAAATACGACCTTTCAGAGTCGTTAGGCTGTTTTCGACAAAACGACCTTCAAAATGAGCCGGGGACGTCTAAATCACTTTCGATTTTTGTTTTAATCCCTTATTGTAATTACTAATACATATCTCTAATATGTGTTTTTCATGTTTTATTGAAAATAGTCTCCCAAAGGGATGTACGACCTTTGAGAGTCATTAGGCGTCGACCAAACCGCATTCGAAATGAGCCGGAGACGTCCAAATCACTTTTTATTTTGGTTTTAATCCCTTATTATAATTACTAATACATTTCTCTAGATTGCCTTTTTCATGTTTTATTGAAAATAGTCTCCCAAAGGGACGTACGACCTTTGAGAGTCATTAGGCGGTTTTCGACCAAACGGCCTTCGAAATGAGCCGGAGATGTCTAAATCACTTTTGATTTTGGTTTTAATACCTTATTATAATTACTAAAAAATTTCTCTAGATTGCCTTTTTCATGTTTTATTGAAAATAGTCTCCCAAAGGGACGTACGACCTTTGAGAGTCGTTAGGCGGTTTTCGACCAAACGACCTTCAAAATGAGTCGGGGACGTCTAAATCACTTTTGATTTTGGTTTTAATCACTTGTTGTCATTACTAATACATATCTCTAGTATGTGTTTTTCATGTTTTATTGAAAATAGTCTCCCAAAGGGACGTACGACCTTTGAGAGTCATTAGGCGGTTTTCGACCAAACGACATTCGAAATGAGCCGGAGACGTCTAAATCACTTTTGATTTTGGTTTTAATCCCTTATTGTGATTACTAATACATATCTCTAGTATTTTTGTTTCAAGTTTTATTGAAAATAGTCTCCCAAAGGGACGTACGATCTTTGAGAGTCATTAGGCGGTTTTCGACCAAACGACGTCCGAAATGAGCCGGAGACGTCTAAATCACTTTTGATTTTGGTTTTAATCCCTTATTATAATTACTAATACATATCTCTAGTATGTGTTTTTCATGTTTTATTGAAAATAGTCTCCCAAAGGGAAGTACGACCTTTCAGAGTTGTTAGGCTGTTTTCGACCAAACGACCTTCAAAATGAGCCGGGGACTTCTAAATCACTTTTGATTTTTGTTGTAATCCCTTATTTTAATTACTAATACATATCTCTAATATTTGTTTCTCATTTTTAATTGAAAATAGTCTCCCAAAGGGACGTACGACCTTTGAGAGTCATTAGGCGGTGACCAAACGGCATTCGAAATGAGCCGGAGACGTCTAAATCACTTTTGAATTTGGTTTTAATCCCTTATTATAATTAATAATACATTTATCTAGATTGCTTTTTCATGTTTTATTGAAAATAGTCTCCAAAGGGACGTACGGCCTTTGAGAGTCATTAGGCGGTTTTCGACCAAACGACCTTCGAAATGAGCCGGAGACGTCTGAATCACATTTGATTAAGGTTTTAATCCTTTATTATAATTACTAATACATATATCTAGTATGTTTTTTTCATGTTTTATTGAAAATAGTCTCCCAAAGGGACGTACGACCTTTAAGAGTCGTTAGGTGGTTTTCGACCAAACGACCTTCGAAATGACCCGGAGACGTCTAAATCACTTTTGATTTTGGTTTTTAATCCCTTAAAATATAATTACTAATACATATCTCTAATATGTTTTTTTCATGTTTTATTGAAAATAATCTCCCCAAGGGACGTACGGTCTTTGAGGGTCGTTAGGCGATTTTTGACCAAACGACTTTTGAAATGAGTCGGAGACGTCTAAATCACTTTTGATTTTGGTTTTAATACCTTATTATAATTACTAAAAAATTTCACTAGATTGCCTTTTTCATGTTTTATTGAAAATAGTCTCCCAAAGGGACGTACGACCTTTCAGAGTCGTTAGGCGGTTTTCGACCAAACGACCTTCAAAATGAGTCGGGGACGTCTAAATCAATTTTGATTTTGGTTTTAATCCCTTATTGTTATTACTAATACATATCTCTAGTATGTTGTTTTGAAGTTTTATTGAAAATAGTCTCCCAAAGGGACGTACGATCTATGAGACTCATTAGGCGATTTTCGAACAAACGACGTCCGAAATGAGCCGGAGACGTCTAAATCACTTTTGATTTTGGTTTTAATCCCTTATTATAATTACTAATACATATCTCTAGTATGTGTTTTTCATGTTTTATTGAAAATAGTCTCCCAAAGGGAAGTACGACCTTTCAGAGTCGTTAGGATGTTTTCGACCAAACGGCTTTCAAAATGAGCCGGGGACGTCTAAATCACTTTTGATTTTTGTTTTAATACCTTATTGTAATTACTAATACATATCTCTAATATGTGTTTTTCATGTTTTACTGAAAATAGTCTCCCAAAGGGACGTACGACTTTTGAGAGTCATTAGGCGTCGACCAAACGGCATTCAAAATGATCCAGAGACGTCTAAATCACTTTTGATTTTGGTTTTAATCCCTTATTATAATTACTAATGCATTTCTCTAGATTGTCTTTTTCATGTTTTATTGAAAATAGTCTCCCAAAGGGACGTACGACCTTTGAGAGTCATTAGGTGGTTTTCGACCAAACGGCCTTCGAAATGAGCCGGAGACGTTTGAATCACATTTGATTTTGGTTCTAATCCTTTATTATAATTACTAATACATATATCTAGTATGTTTTTTTCAAGTTTTATTGAAAATAGTCTCCCAAAGGGACGTACGACCTTTGAGAGTCGTTAGGCGGTTTTCGACCAAACGACCTTCGAAATGAGCCGGAGACGTCTAAATCACTTTTAATTTTGGTTTTTAATCCCTTTTTATAATTACTATTACATATCTCTAGTATGTTGTTTTCATGTTTTATTGAAAATAGTCTCCCCAAGGGACGTACGGCCTTTGAGAGTCGTTAGGCAGTTTTTGACCAAACGACCATCGAAATGAGCCCGAGACGTCTAAATCACTTTTGATTTTGATTTTAATCCCTTATTATAATTACTAATACATTTCTCTAGATTGCCTTTTTCATGTTTTATTGAAAATAGTCTCCCAAGGGGACGTACGACCTTTAAGAGTCGTTAGGTGGCTTTCGACCAATCGGCCATCGAAATGAGCCGGAGACGTCTAAATCACTTGATTTTGGTTTTAATCCCATATTATAATTACTAATACATATCTCTAGTAATTTTTTTCATGTTTTATTGAAAATAGTCTCCCAAAGGGACGTACAACCTTTTGAGAGATGTTAGGCGGTTTTCGACCAAACGACATTCGAAATAAGCTGGAGACGTCTAAATCACTTTTGATTTTGGTTTTAATCCCTTATTATAATTACTAATACATATATATAGTATGTGTTTTTCATGTTTTATTGAAAATAGTCTCCCCAAGGGACGTACGGTCTTTCAGAGTCGTTGGGCGATTTTCGACCAAACGACTTTCGAAATGAGTCGGAGACGTCTAAATCACTTTTGATTTTGGTTTTAATACCTTATTATAATTACTAAAAAATTTCTCTAGATTTCCTTTTTCATGTTTTATTGAAAATAGTCTCCCAAAGGGACGTACGACCTTTGATAGTCGTTAGGCGGTTTTCGACCAAACGACCTTCAAAATGAGTCGGGGACGTCTAAATCACTTTTGATTTTGGTTTTAATCCCTTATTTTAATTATTAATACATATCTCTACTATGTATTTTTCATGTTTTATTAAAAATAGTCTCCCCAAGGGACGTACGACCTTTGAGAGTCATTAGGTGGTTTTCGACCAAACGACATTCGAAATGAGTCGGAGACGTCTAAATCACTTTTGATTTTGGTTTTAATCCCTTATTGTAATTACTAATACATATGTCTAGTATGTTTTTTTTCATGTTTTATTGAAAATAGTCTCCCAAAGGGACGTACGATCTTTGAGAGTCATTAGGTGGTTTTCGACCAAACAACGTCCGAAATGAGCAGGAGACGTCTAAATCACTTTTGATTTTGGTTTTAATCCCTTATTATAATTACTAATACATATCTATAGTATGTGTTTTTCATGTTTTATTGAAAATATTCTACCAAAGGGAAGTACGACCTTTAAGAGTCGTTAGGCTGTTTTCGACCAAACGGCCTTCAAAATGAGCCGGGGACGTCTAAATCACTTTTGATTTTTGTTTTAATCCCTTATTTTAATTACTAATACATATCTCTAATATGTGTTTTTCATGTTTTATTGAAAATAGTCTCCCAAAGGGACGTACGACCTTTGAGAGTCATTAGGCGTCGACCAAACGGCATTCGAAATGAGCCGGAGACGTCTAAATCACTTTTTATTTTGGTTTTAATCCCTTATTATAATTACTAATACATATCTCTAGTATTTTTTTTTCATGTTTTATTGAAAATAGTCTCCCAAAGGGACGTACGACCTTTGAGAGTCGTTAGGCGGTTTTTTAGCAAACGACCTTCGAAATGAGCCGGAGACGTCTAAATCACTTTTGATTTTGGTTTTAATCCCTTATTGTAATTACTAATACATATCTCTAGTATGTGTTTTCATGTTTCATTGAAAATAGTCTCCCAAAGGGACGTATGGCCCTTGAGAGTAGTTAGGCGGTTTTCGACCAAACGACATTCAAAATGAGCCGAAGACGTCTAAATCACTTTTGATTTTTGTTTTAATCCCTTATTTTAATTACTAATACATATCTCTAGTATGAATTTTTCATATTTTATTGAAAATAGTCTCCCAAAGGTGCAGCAGAAATGGTTTCTTTAAAAAGTTTTGTTACCATTTACGTTGTGAATCAGCAATGCAAAATATTTATCAGTCTTTAACCAAAATATGTTTGTGAAGTTCTATCAAACTTGATGACAGAATAACCTTTTAAGAACCTGGCAGTAAACTTTTCAATAAACCTCATGACAAAATAAATCAGTAAGAACTAGGCTGAAAAATAGATCAGTGATAATTGCATTTCATAAGTAAGCCACCTGATTAGAAAATAAATCAGTGACAAGTCATGTTTCTGAACTAACCAATTCCAAGTATGCTTATATGACAACCCATTTAGAAATTCATCTACTAAGAAATTGCAACAGTACGCAAATACAAGTGTTCATCAACAGAACCACCTCACATGATGGAGCCAAAATAAACAAAATTGAAACCCAATTTCAAAGTCACTGTTTATCAAGCATTGTTGGAAGCCCTAATGATTTTCTTGAGAACATGGCGTCTGCGTTCGTTTCCAGCATTCATAATGAGAAAGGATGCAAGTTTGAGGTGAGCATCGACGATGTTGTCTTCAAAGTTCTGCAAATTTTGATGGAGTGTTAATCACACGCGTCTTATAAAATTGTCGAACAAAGTTTTAAAACAAGAAACTACAGAAAGTAAATATACACATACCTTTTTAAGTTGGATATTCTTGAGTTCGTTGAAATCCCTTAGAAGCCAACACATGACATGTACCCCCGAATCTTTTGGGCCGTTATCAGGAAACAATGGGGTCTTTGGTATTTGTATCATTTCCATGGCTTTGAGCTTCACTCTGTCACCTAGAATTGTGAACACGTCGTACATAGCTCGTTTTTGTATAATTATGCACAAGGTAGATATCATATTTTTAGACTCATGTATAAGTATTATTATTGTTCAACAGGTTCAATGCAAGGTTAGAATCATTTTAATATCATGACCTTGCTCTGCAAATTGGCTTCAATAACAGATAAGAGATAACCAAACACACCAAGCAAGAGGAAAAGACGCCTCTCCTTCTGGAAAAAACAACACATGCCAATCATGAAATTTTGATCACATTACATGCTCAAATTTGACCAACTGTGAAAGCGAAGGAAATGGCCAATTTTCATTTGAAACAGCTATTTGTTCCCAGTAAATAGTTTTAGTGCCAATAATGAGGTTCAACTACAAGGTTACACACAAACACAAACCATAATGACCAATTTTCATTTGTAACAGCTATTTGTTCCCAGTAAATAACTTTAGCGTGAATGATGAGGTTCAACTACAAGCTTACACACATACAAACCATCTCTTGTGTACAAATGTCAACTCCAAGTGAATGTTACTCATCTGCTGGCTGCTACTATATTCAACTTCACCATACCATCTCCTGTGCCTCTTTCTTCATGATCATCCACATCATCTCTATCAATTAACATTTCACTTACGTTCTCATCATTAACACCATTTTCTTTCTCACAATTCACATACAATACAATCTGGTTGACACCATCCTCTCAACGTTCATTGCATCTATTTCCTCATCAGAATCGCTATTTAAACCCCAAGCATCTTCTAAATTTTGTGATGAAATATAACAACCAGTCAGAGTAGTCACTACTTACAAATAGGATCATTCTTAAATTGATACAAATCAATAACAAGTTGTTACTAATAAATTAAGTCAATTCAGCAGCCATTCACATATACGTCTTTTTACTAAGAAATTATATGCTACAATGCCAATTATCTTATCACAACTTCAACAATAATTCACTCACTTTGTTACTAGAAAAAAAAAAAAACTCTGTTTGTTACTAAAAAATTAACGGGAAAAAAAATTATGTTTTCTCTCTCTTCATTCATCTTCTTCATCCAAATCTCCACACCTTGCTTCACAAATCAGATTTTCAATTAAGCAGTTACTACAACAATTGTTATTAAAGGATATTTTGATCCATTTGACATGACTACAATTATCTAAAACTAATGAGGTACACAATTAATGGAACTTAAAGCAATAATATACTAACCCTAATAATTTCTTCCTCCTCCAACTCGTTTAAGTTGAATTGGGCCATAATTTTGTCGTCATCGTCGCCGTTAGCGGAGTTTGGTTGAAGCAAAACAAAGCTTCTCAAACATACAGCCAAAGAAAACAGAATTTGAGCTTCGTCGGAAAATTTTGGTCGCCGGCGACCTTCGCCGGAGTTCTTCGCTAACTGACTGGAGTTCTTTGCTAACTGACCGTAGTTCTTCACTCAAGCATAATGGCTGAGATAATTATTTTGAGATTAACAATTTTTAGAATTTGGGGTTCTTGGGCGGTTCTTTAGTGTGTTTACCCCCCCTTTTTGTCAAATGTTTTCCCCCTCATTTACTCACCTTTTCCCTCTCAAATGTAATTTTTATTGCCACATGTCACTCACTTAGTTCGCCACATCATCACCCCAATTCCATGTATGAGAATCATGGTCCCACATAAATTGCAAATTGACATTGATGAATTCTAAAACATTGGTATTTCATGTGCGACGGAGGTACACAGTGTATGGGCTCGGAAAAGTAGGTGATCATGGATTGATTAGCATAGAATTAAGATATTGGTCATTAGTGATCATATGTTAGTCACTTTATACTTCATTTGAATACATTGATTGCAAATTGGCCTTGATCAATTCTAAAACATTGGTATTTCAAGTGCGACGGAGGTACATAGTGTATGGGCTCGGAAAAGGTGATCATATATGGATGGTTTATCATATGATTAAGATATTGAGCATTAGTTATCATATGTGAGTCACTTTATAGTGTTTGGATCCTCTACAATTACTGTAGAGAACTGTTCTTTTTTCTGTATGTATCTCTCTGCTCAAGTTATTTAATTATCCAAAAACACTCCTATTTTCAGGGTAAAGTAAGGTACTGTTCTCTACAGTAAAAGTAGAGGATCTTGACTCCACTTTATACTTCATTTGAATACATTGATTGCAAATTGACATTCATCATTTCTAAAAACATTGGTGTTTCATGTGCGATGGAGGTACATAGTGTATGAGCTGTGAAAAGTAGGTGATCATGGATTGATTAGCATAGAATTAAGATATTGAACATTAGTGTTCATAGGTGAGTCACATGATACTTCATTTGAATACATTCATTGCAAATTAGCATTGATCAATTCTAAAACATTGGTATTTCATGTGCGACGGAGGTACATAGTGTATGGGCTCGGAAAAGTTCTGATCATGAATTGTTTAGCATATGATTAAGATTTGAGCACTATTGATTATAAATGAGTCACTTTATGCTTAATTTGAATACATTAATTGCAAATCAACATTGATCAATTCTAAAACATTGGTATTTCATGTGCGACAGAGGTACATGGCTCAGGAAAGGTGATCATGGATTGATTAGCATAGGATTAAGATATTGAGCATTAGTGATCATATATAGGTGAGTCACTTTATGCTTATTTTTAGTACACTGATTGCAATTTGACATTGATCATTTTAGTACTTTAAATCATTAGCTTTAGAAACACGAAGTTGAACGTGCTGTGTTACTATAGCTTAAGGTAAATGTGGTACTAGCTTAAGGTAAATGTGTTGTGTGGGTTGTTTTAGATATATGTATTGTGTTACTAGTTTAATGTGAATCACAATAGATGCATTGTGGTAGGAAAATTGCTTTTCACATCAACAAGTGTTAATAGACTGTGTCACATGCATTTGTATTTGTCTGAGTTTCATTTCCTCCCAATAAATTACTGGAATAGTATCAAATAATTCATAATACGAGGCATTTACAGCACCAAACAGCGATCTTAAACAAGTAAGTAGTTCATCGCCTCAAGAAGTCGATTTCAAAATGGAGCAATTACTATTTAAGTTGGAACAATTGGACATATCTTCATGTAAAAATAGCTCATACTACCCGCCAGAAAAATACTTACTACTCATGCATGAAATGCAGTGATATCATTTGTTACAAAATTTGCCACTGTCTAATCGAAGATTTCATGATAGAGGCAACAGAAATGAAAATCAAATGCTTGTTAAAGTCAATTATTTTACTAGACATTTCACAAGAAAAATGGGCTTGATACACGGAGTACATCATACACTTTTTACCTTTTCCAAAAAATATAAGATTGTTCCTAATAATTATTCAGTTACCAAACAATTAGGAACAAATAATTCTATCACCGATTTCAGATAAGCAAATTTTATTTTATTAGGAACAAGTATACATTAATTAGAAACAATTAATCATGTATTTATTAGGAAAAAATAAAGAGTATGTGATACACTTAGTGTACACCGATTATGGTCAATTTCACAAACACTAGTGCGCATCTCTTTTCCGCGATCGAAAACCCCCATTTTCAGAAAATTCGAAAATCTATTGCAGAGAAATAAAGGGAAGAGAAAATCAATTGCTATTCAAGTACATGATGCTTGTATTCATAGGTTTCATCATCCATTACAAAACAATACATACCCCAAAAATTAGATCTAACTCCCAAAAATTTACACTAAATCACCACCTCAAAAATAACGAAGAAGAACATGATGAAAAAGAACGCCACATACAACCAAAATTCCCAAACCCCCTAACTAAAATCTCACAACCCACCATATTCCACTTCTCATATTTCAACAATCCCCCTTATAAAATCTCCATGTTAATCTTCAAAAACCTCTTTAATGGTTACTCGGTAAAATTCAGCCCCTTCAACGAAAGCATATATTCTTCTTGTTCCACAAATTTTACTCAAAAGACATAAAAGGGTTTGGTATAAAGAAGGTTACTTAATTTTATTTAGGGAAATCAGTAAGAATTTGACCGTGGGGTAAAATGGGCAAGAAGTGAGGAGAGAGAAAATAATGGAGTAGACCCTAGTCCCCTTTTGAATTTTGAGCTGAATTAGTTTGAAATTCAAACGAAAACATGTAACAAAATTACTTTCATTTTATTTTTCTGCACCCAGTCAGATCGCGCCACGTCATTAATGAAACTTGGTGTATCGTACACTGAGTGTATCGCTATCATTTGTACGAGAAAACACAACTGAGTGAAGGGAAAGCAATAAAAAAACTACGGATACTTTCACTACTTTGAGCTTCCTTTCTGAGCTATCTTTTAACACGTTATCAGCACCACCTAGCTCCAAACTCCAAAAGGTAAAATACAAAGTCATTCCAAAATATTCTAAGTTTTGAAGTAGTATGCACTATAGTTGTCGAATATAATTCGGATCCTCTACATCAGAAACTCAAAACGAGATTACTAAATTTTTTAGCCATATAGTTTTACATTAGTTTTGATACCACTATGAGTCACCAAAGTAATGGGATCAACACCTTCGTAACCAGTATTTACTACTCACCCATATACCTCATCATTGAGCGAAACCACGTACCTTTCGGAATCATTCCTTATCCGAATATCATAATTCATAACTCAACCACAATCAAATCTCATGTCGACTAGTACGTCGACATCGGCGAAAGCCTCCCGAGCCAATGAACCACAACCACCACCTCCTAACACTACACCAGAAAACACCTACAACAGCGGTCGATTTTAGCCTAAGACAGCGATTCCGACCGCTTTTGTCTCGAGCGCGGTAGTATGTTAAACACCTACAACAGCGGTTCCGTGTCGACCGCTGTCGTAGATGCTTACGACAGCGGTTCTAGAACAACTGCTGTCCTTTATTGGTCAAATTTGACTTTTGACTTAGATTGAACCTACGACAACGATTGTGGACTGACCGCTGTCATATGTCAACCTTTTTTATTTTTTTTGCTTGGCCTGGTTTTCTTACACTTTTATTGAACGGTAAAGTAAGAGATGCCTGTTCATCTTTGCGCCAAGTGCAGAAAAACAAATTTAAAGGTCTAAAATACAATAATAGACAATGACATGTAACAATAGCATTTTTATAACAAGTAACATTGTTAAACATTTACTAACTCCGCATACAATAAAATCTTCAAAAGTTGGTTAAGACTTAAACATAAAACTAAGTGCATTGAAGACCCCTCTTAATCTGACTTCTTCCCCCTTTCTGTCTGGTTTTTGGCCTTCAGATTTAAGATTTGAATATGTATCCTGCAAACAGCAAAAACATGTTTACAGAAACTTTAGGAACTAGTAAGCAAAGCTGGATATGTCCCTAGTTAGAAGACCACAAACATTTATACAACAATAATATCCAGCAAACCAACCCAATAGCTACAACAGGGTCTGTATTCATCAAAAACAGGTGGAGCAATCTTTTTTTAGAAACAAGCGGACCAGGATACCAAACAGGCATAATACCATACCCAGGAATAATGAAACTCATGCTCTCATTATCATTAATTAGAAGCATTAGTAATCCATTCTCTTAATTGTGAGTTAATATGGAAATGAGCACTCACAGTTATTCTACAACCATTATCCTCTGTGCTATCCCCTGTCATAAGACTGGCTGGAGAAGATAGCCATTTCTTTTAACCAGTCAGGGAGATTTCAATAAATCTCCCATATTCACATGGCTTTCAAGTTGTCAACCAATCATATTACCCACACCTAAGTAAGATATGACCTTAGAGTAAGGGGAAAAAGCACTCATGTACAAAAACCTCGTATCATTTGATCCCTAGCGTGACGATGGGGAGCCACTAACTATGCTGGTTGCATTGAAGGTCTATGTTTATTACCTTAAGTACCCATGTTAGATGCTTAATACTCTTGACCTGATATGTAAAGTGTAAACTTGGCCACTTCATTTTTATGCCAAGAAAATGCAAATATTTTAGAAAGTGGCTGGTCTTGACGACATATCCAAGTTGCAATTAAATTATGCACATTTAGTACTTCATAGGTGCCAATCGTAACTCACAGACATTTTAACAAATGTATAAAAAGCAAAAAAAATAGGCCAGGAAAGTCACAGAATACCTGTTTTGTATTCTAAGTAAATAGCGATTGCAAATTTGTTGTAATGTTCAGACTCAAGCTCACCTGAAGATCCAGAATACAGATAATTGAAAATGCAAGTACATCAGCTGGAGTATGAACACCCATATGAACATCAGCTGAAGTCAAGCATAGGCTGAATCATTTGGTCCATATGGATAATATCCCAAAGAAATGAAGGAACTTAATAATAGAACTTGCAATTGCAGTTTCATACGTAAGCATACATAGTACTTCAAACATACTGATCCAAGGAATAAAGCACAAGGTATTCATATGACAACATGCAGAACTACAAACAACGAAATTTGAAATAAAACAACCATAAGCCATACTTACCAATAGTAACGATCGTTTATGTTCTGCTGTGACAGCTCTCCAGTAACAGGCCTCTCGCGTCTGTAAGGACATTCTGCTCCTCTAGTCCATTTTCTTTTGCATAGAAGCTGCACTTGTGCTCCGTTTCTCTTGTAATAAGGTGCAGGTCTCACAAGCTTCACGAAATTTATATTAGGTTGCTTCCTTCCATAAGAGGATTTGTGATCTAAACCAGCTCTACCCTGCATAATACAGTCATATATGGCATCAGCTAGAATCAAAGAATGTAATTAGAGAGGCGAAAAACCAATGCTTAAAGCCCTAAATCAGATTCAACTAACTTTAGAAAACCACACATAACAGGACACCAACCAAAGTCCATAAGTCTAGTGTCTTAATACAGAACCCACTACTGTCTACCTATGTTACCAGGACTCGGGTACGTGTGTCGGCTACGGGTATGGGTCCAAGTATCGGGTACGTCATGGTTTGAAATTTGAGGACACTGGGACGTTGTCCTAAATTAGGGACATGGGTCCGGGGACCTTGTCCTAAATTAGGACGTGGGTGCGGGGGTACGACTTTTTTTAATTATATATATTTTTATTAGAAACTAACTATTTAAAATAAAGATTTTTATTTTTAAGTTTGAAATAAATTTTTTTAGAAATTATATTCATTCAATAAGGAATATTATAGGAAGAGTTTTGGCCCTTCTGGAAATACTAAGTTGTAAGTTGAAACACTATCTTAGGACTCGGGGTCCATATGAATATGAAATTGATGTTTGCTATTATTAATATTTGGGTCCAGCCCAACTGCCCAAGTGAGTACTTCAACAATGCACGTGATACCTTATAGACTCTTATTTTTCACCAATCAAAGTTGGACCAAAACCCTACTTCAGTAAGTGACTAAGCGCCGCCCAGGACCAGGAGAGATAAGAGAGAAGAGGAGAAGAGAGAAGAGAGAAGAATGTTGAAAGCAGATCTGTTGGGGCAAACGAGTATGCGAGGAGGGAGTTCATCTCTATCATCTTTCTCTCTCCTCTCTCTTCTCTGTCATCTATCTCTCTTCTTCTCTGTGTGGGTAGCATATCTCTCCTCTCTATATCTTTCTCTATCCTCTCTGTCCTTTTTGACTCTTTCCTTCTCTGCCCTTTGAAACAGCCACGTCGCCGTGTCGTACTGAAAAAATCCGTGTCTGATACGGATTTCGTACCAGCACCCGTGTCGTGTCGTGTCGACACGGGTACGATGGCACAAAGTGCCGAGTCCTGTTAACGTAGCAGTCTACATGTTTTAATACCTTTTGAGGATCAAACCAGTAAGACTAAGAAAAAATATTAACCCAAACCTACTGTAAACAGAATTCAGTAGTTCAGTCATTCAAGCCATGTCCTAAAATCATTACAAAGCTTGATTATACTTCCAGTCAGTGGCGTATCCAGGATTCGGAAAATAGGATAAAATAGGGTGACAAAATCAAGTAAAAATCATCGATACATATTACATCAAAAAAATTTCAATATATAAAACAGTAAAATTAGATTAGCATATATACTTACCCACATGAAGATATTAGAAGAATCTGAATCAAAAGTTTCTTAGTTAGCTTCTTGGGCCATTTGCTCCTGCAAATTTGATTGAACAAGATCATTACCACTCTTAAAAAACAACAGGTGAATTTAAAAAAAAAAAAAAAACTCCATAGATGACATTTTGACAAGGTTTGGTGTTACCTCTCAGCTAAGAAGGCGAAAGGAAAGAGAACAAGGAATGAGGCTAAAGTACAGAAAATGATGATAGAAAGAGGGTAAACACCCAAAGACATCAAATAACTCAACAACACAGAATTTCCTGCATATATAACTTGCACTCCTATTAACCCTCCCATTATCACCACATCTCCAACCATCTCTTTTCCTTCACCCCACTTCATCTTAGCTTCTGAAAATAAAACCCAAAAATCCAAAAGTATAGAAACAAACAAATTATGTGGAATAAGTAACAAAATGGGATATTCAGTGGGTTTTTATTTCCTGTATCTTGTATTGAGCAGTTTCATCTGTGTTGGATCTATGAAATTGGGGATTCTCTGTCTTATTGCTGATGAGACAGCAACAACAACAACCACCACCGAAACAAAACCCCAAGTCCTTGCGATTTTGACACCCCATATATCTTTAAAACTCTCCAAAACCTAGGTGCCCTTACTTTCAATCTCTTCAATTCAATCTCAAACCCTTCAAAGACTCCAATTTTCATCCATAAACCTCCCAAATTCAATCTGGGTATTTCCCAAAACAACAAAATCAAAGGCCAAAGCAGTAATTTGAAGAAGCCATTAACAAAGGGTTTAAGCCCAGATGAACAAGCAGAAGCTGAGCAGAGAGCTTTTGCCTCAGCTTTGGCAAGTGGGAAAGACATGCCTGAACAGTGAGATTATAGACAAATAATTCAACCTAATTTGATACTAATTTCGCTCAAATAAACTAAATCCACACTAATTTCTAATGATAAACCTAGAATTTAACTCAAATCACAGGCAGAACATTATTCCATCAACTTAAGTTCTACAGCATCTCAATCCACACTAATTTCGAATGATAAACCCATCAACTATTTCATACACTAGTCACGAATGTAAAATCAGAGCCAATACCAAGAACCCATCAGCTAAAAAGAGCACCAAGAACCCATTTTGATAGAAAATTCAGAGCAAATGTAACTATAAAGTAAAACCCATCAGCTATGTCACACACAAACATATATATTCGCAACCGCAAAAACCCTAAATCAATTGTCAAACAAAAAACCCAAACAACCAGAACACTTCGAATGAGAAATAAGTGAGAAAAAAAAGCGAAGTAAAAGGGAAAGAAGTTTATACCTAAATCGATCTGGAAAATCGAGGTCTACAGCGACATATCAACAAGCCCAGATCGAGGTCATCAAGCTTGGGTTGAGTGCAGAAAATCGGGGCCCAGTAGTCCGGTACTCCCGGTACTGTCGAGTGTCGACTCACTAAACTGTCGAGGGGCCAGGCGAGCGAGACTGCGAGAGTTGAGAACTTGAGATGGTGAGGGGATGAGAGAGAAAGAGTTAGAGAGAAAGAGGGGATGAGGGGATGGGTAATGGGTTTGCTTTAGTATCACTTGCAAATTATTTTTTTTTTTTAAAAAAAAAAAAAAAGTTACAGATTTTTTTTTTCAAAAAAGGGGTGACCACTGTCCCCTCCTGTCCCCCTTTGCATCCGCCAATGCTTCCAGTATTCCACTATATAATGATATGCAGGAACAGCTACCAAATTTATAACAAAAAAAAAAAAAAAAATCAAAACAGCTACCAAAATTATAACAAAAAAATAAATAAATAGAAAAAGCATCAAAACAACAACCCCTTGTGAAGAGCATTAAACACTTAAACGATTTGAAGCTTTCTACCTGATTTCATCAGTTGATAGAGCTAAAGATTGACAATTCTTGATTATGATAGGCAGTAAGCAATCGTGTCATTTCCACTTGTGTGTAGCGCTTAATTTGATATGGCATTGATATGTGTATAATAAGAATATTAGTAGTCTGAATGTTATACTACTTAAATAGCTGGCAAGTTGGGTAGGAAGAGACGGTCCAGAAACATATCCAAGGAAGTGCTTAATATCAAATGACAATCATGTTATCTCCCAGTTAACACTTCTGCTTCTCTTACTTACATATATAGAGAGACAGGCGAGGAAGACAAGTCATCGAACCAAGAACTTCAGTCAAGTTCTTTGCCTTTCTTTCATCAAAAGAATTACTAATAGCTTCTCATACATGAATCTCCAACACCAGCAAAACATATACAAGAACCCTTGACAATCTAAGTTTGACAGCTTAAAGCCTCAAACCCACATATACACATACAAACATACAATTCTATTTTTTTCTTTTTCCTAGTTTTGCAACAAATAAGGAAAGAACAACAACTAACAAACAAACAATCATCAATCTAATAACTCTAAAACAAAGTAATAAAAGACAGTACAATATACCAGAATCACCGGAAACAACTTCGGTAGCAGAACTCCGATAAAATCAAATGTACTTCTCAAGTAGCGACCCTCAGTGGAAGACAGAGGAACTTCAATGAAATGAGGATGCTCAAATTGACAATTTCGACATAAATAGTAAACAACCTGCACTTTTCGATTCTGCACATATTTTGGTGACCTCTCCGTCTACACTTTC
Source organism: Tetragonia tetragonoides (assembly GCA_038025085.1). Lineage (NCBI taxonomy): Eukaryota > Viridiplantae > Streptophyta > Magnoliopsida > Caryophyllales > Aizoaceae > Tetragonia > Tetragonia tetragonoides. Next base: position 27,739,935 of record CM076143.1, on the reverse strand, counting down.
GCTCTCTCTGGACTCACTTAACTATACCTCTTCATCCTCCCCTCCATTTTCTCTCTCCTTCTAATCTCAATTCCCTAAACTCACATGTCGTTTCTAGCAAAATTACGCCTCAGAAGCTCAATTCAAAATCTCTATCACCTTTCAACTTTCCAAAAAAACCAAGAAATTCAGCAAAAGAGCAACAAACTCAAAATCAGAAACATAGATTCCAAGTTTCCTCACAAATTAAAGCTCAACTAAACATTTTCTCCAAACTCAAATTAATTCGCACAATTGCATAGATCCAAAACACTTCGAGTACCTTTGTCACTCAAATATAGCATATCAGAGTCGAATAAAATCAAAACAATAAAGAAAAAAAAACACAAATATGCAAAAATAATAAACGAAATTAGATTCTTAATTAAAGCTGTCAAAGAACAGTTCGAATCGTCCTCTCAACTTCGGTACCCTAATGTGTTTTACAACAAATTTATTTCTTCCTAAAGATCAGAGATGACAATCAAATTAATCCACCAATTTTTAATCCCCAAATCTTTTAACCCTAAACCCTAATATAAATACAAAACCCCAAATCTCTAACCCTAATCCCCCAATTGAAGGTAAACAATAGAGGGTTTGCAATACTTGAGTTCTTCAAGCTAGGGTTCACGTGGGTCCCTCTGGTTCGCTAGTCAGAGAGAGAACGAGAAAGAGAGACGGTGGTAGTTAGAGAGAGAACGAGAACGAGAAAGAGAGCAAGAAACTGAGCAGAAGCTGAAGAACGAGAAAGGTCGAGTGAAGGACTGAAGGTGAGGTTGGTGTGAACTTGTACTGAGCGATGAAGTCCAAATAGTCTTTTAATATACCTAGAACAGCGGGTAAGCTTTAGACGCTGTTAAACAGCATATACTACGGTGACTGACTTAGAGCCGCTGTTGTATATAGGTATATGACAGCGACTCTAGAGTGACCGCTGTCGTAGGGGCATTGATTTTTATTTTTTCAATTTATTTCATATCAACGACAACGACTAACACGGAGCCGCTGTTATGGGGGTGCTGTCATAGGTGTTTTCTGTTGTAGTGTAAGCATGTTTTTAAACTTGAACGACAACCCAGTAGAGCAGAGGCTCGACCCTTGTCAAGAGCCAGGTTCGTCCAACAAAAGAAAACGAGAAAAGGAAGAGGGTGAGATTGGCTTTGCTGAGATCACCTCACCGGTTGCCCCAAAGAACCCAACAATGTGAGCCTCCATCATGTACAGTGCGTCTCCAAATCTGAGTCATTATCCAACCCACAAAATCCAAATGACCAACCACTAAAAAAAGGTGATAATTTAGTCACAAATAAAATCAGAACCGAAAATAACAGTAGAAGAGCAAAGTGCAAACGAACTGATAAAATACTAAATGAAGGAAGAGTGTGTCAGTATGAGTATTGAAAATTGTAGGTTTTTATTTTTTTTGCACATAAAAGAAGAGTTTGAATGATGGTGGAGTAAGAATATAATAAGGCCCCACGCTATTAAATGAGGTAGAAAAAAAGTTGTAACTTTGACCAAGAGATAATTGGTTTACGTATTTGTTACTTTTGGACTATTGACTTAATTTGGACCCATTGTATGAGATTATGTTTATGGAATAAAATTGGACCAAATTTTTTTTATCAATGACGTATTACATAAAATATTTACTCGTATATTTGATAGCTAATACTTGTTTTGCAGGATATTTTGAGATAAATGTTTATCTACTTTATTAGTTGGAATTAGCATTTGTTTTGGAGGTTCCAATAAGGCAACAAAGAAAATGTTTATTGATTAGCCAATAAACAAGAAAATAAAATTGTTGTTTATTTTATATTTTGTACCAACGGGTTTTCGAACCCCTAACTTTTGACTGACCGTCAAGAGCCTCGGACCACTACGACTACATTCCCGTGGTGATATTTAACTGCATAATAATTTAATTATAACCAACGCACCCCAATAATTTATTAACTTTAACAATTTGTTTCTAATCAGAAAATAGCAAGCATTACTAAGAAAGAATTTGAAATCTTTGATGTGCCTGAAAAGAACTACTACAAATGGAAGGTTGATGCCCTTGCACACTTGAAGGCTAATGGATTTAAGAAAACCATTGAGGAAAATAATAAATGCCTCAAAGGAATACCAGACTAAGGCCAGTATTTTTTTAAGGGATCATCTCGATGGGAACCTGAAAAATGAATACCTCATGTTTGAAGATCCAAAAGAATTGTTGCAAAATCTCCATGAGAGATATGGGCATAAAGAACAAGTTTTGTTGCCACAAGCCTTGTTTCAATGGGCTGATCTGAGGTTTTGGGACTACAAGTATGTTAGTGAATATAATTTTGCTCTACTGCGTATAACTTCATCTATGAAGTTATGTGGGTAAAATATCATTGAGTGTGACATGCTTGAAAAGACTTATTCTACCATGCACACCTCTAGTGTGCTACTACAGCAGTAGTATCGAGAAAGAGGTTTCAAAAATACTCTGAACTGATATCTGTGCTATTGGTGACTGAGCAGAATAATCAGTTGCTCATGCACAATCATAACACGAGGCCTGCTGGAACCAGTGCAGTGCTAGAGGCACATGCTACCAAAATGGGTGAACAAGGTCGCCAGCTAAAAGATAATAAATTTCGAGACAAGAATTTCAACAAAGGTCAGCGTGGCCATTTCAAACGAAAAGGCAAACAAATAAACCAGAAAAGGACTAGACCAACATGGAAGCGAAATGTGACATGCTTCAAATGTAGCATTAAGGGTCATTTTGCAAAAGAATGTCGAACCGCCAAACATTTGATGGAATTATATCAAACTTCCCAGAAAGATAAAGAGAAAAATATTGATGCCAACTTTGTGGATGAATGCCCCCACCAGGCTTGATGTTTCTGACTATTTCATGTACAATGCTGAGAATGACCTTATTGCCAACCTGGGCATTAATTAAGCTTGCCTTAAATAAGTCGTATTAAGTATGTGTGTTTAATTATGTGTGAGTGTTTAGTTATCTTTTATTTAAATAAATGTTTTAACAAAGCTTGCCTCAAATAAGTCGTATTAAGTATGTGTGTTTAATTATGTGTGAGTGTTTAGTTATCTTTTATTTAAATAAATGTTTTAACAAGCATTAGACTATCCATGTATGTAATAATTTCGTATTAAATAAAAATCAGTGTAATTAATCACTAATTTAATATTTATTTATTTTAGTGAAGATATGAATTTGCGAAATGGAATTGGCAAACAATGTCGAATTGACAGTGCTGCAATACACATAATCCTGAGGAATAAAGTTTATTTTATCCAATTGAAACCAATCAAGGCAAACGTTAACACCATTGACGATGTTGCAAAATTAATTGAAGGATCGGGAAGGTGTGCGTCATGATCCCTATGAGGACGAAAATTGAAATAAAAGACGCATTGTATTCGAGTAAATCTCGAAGAAATTTGTTATGGTTACCACATGGAAACCATGACTGAAGACCAAATGGAATACATGTGTCTTACATCAGTTAAAGCTGGCAAGAAGTGTGTGTTTGAGAAAATGTCAGCGTACTCCTCAGGAATTTACTATGCGTCGTACATTAATCCCATTGAAATTAATATGGTGTCCAAACAATTGGTGGACAACCAAAAGTTATGCTCTTTGTGGCATGACCGTTTGGGTCATCCTGGCACAAGTATGATGATAAAAATAATTAAGGGTTCAACTGGACACCCATTGAAAAATGTCCGGGTACCAAATTTGGTGAACACCCTTGTGTTGCTTGTTCACTTGGAAAATTAATTACGAGACCTTCCAAAAGTAAGTTTGGAAGTGAGTCTGCATTTTTGAAAAGAATCCAAGGTGTATTTGCGGGCCAATTCACCTGCCATGTGGACCATTTCGATATTTCATGATATTAATAGATGTATCTAAAAGATGGTCGCATGTGAGCCTGTTATCGACAATAAATGCCGCATTTGCCAAATTGTTGGCGCAAATAATTCGATTGAAAACTCAATTTCGAGATCATGCGATAAAAAAGATCATACAGGAGAATTTACATCTTAAACATTCAATGACTATTGTATGTCTATTGGGATTGAGATGGAACACCCAGTTGCTCATGTTCATACCCAAAATGGCCTTGTTGAATCTTTGATAAAGCGGTTACAGTTAATCGCTAGACCATTATTAATGAAATCAAAATTGTCATCTTCTATTTGGGGACATGCTATATTGCATGCAGTAAAATTAGTACGATTAAGGTCAACTGCGTATCATGCGTCCGTCCTTTTTTGGGACTGGGACAATGTTGGCTACCCAATCGGGGTAATTGGCCACTCTAATGAAGCCTGCCTCTAGTTGCTTTTGGATTTCCTCCTTTATCTTAAGGGCCCATTCTGGCTTCATTCTTCTTAGCTTTTCCTTGACTGGTTTGCAGTCGGGGTTTAGTGGAATGGTATGCTGAGCAATTTTGCGGTCTATGCCTGGCATGTCCTTATAGGACCAGGCGAAAACATCCGTATAATCCTTTAGGAGTGTTACGAATTGTTCGCGTTCATTAGATGTTAAAGACAAGCCTATTTGCACGTGGCGAGGCTCGTCATTAGTTGCAATGTTTATTGTCTCCGTTTCTTCGACTACTTATGTTCGATTAGTGCTTTAATAACCTCTTTTGGCAATTCCGTTATATTTTCTGAATTATTAGTAGTGAGGCAATCCGAGTAAGCAAAATCGACATTCATAATATTAATAGAAGCGGACAATACATCAATGAGGTCATCACTAAGGACCTTAGGAATAGACTGGGGTGGACTACCCGGCACTTCTAGGATAACAGACCCAGAATCAAACTCGGACTCACAATCAAACTCGGAATCGGAATTAGGCCCTCCTGTAGGACCGTTGCGGATCGTGAACTTGTACTTGTCTCCCTTGACTGGAGTCCAACTCGCCTTGTGCTTCCAGGTGGTGCGGTCGGGCCCGATTGGGGCGATCAGCTTGGTCGGGTCGAAACCTTCATTGAAAAGCACAGTAAGGGGAAGTTTGGTAGTGGTCTCGTCGTATTGACGACGCTCTTCGCCAAATAAAAGCCCAAAGTCGTTGGGTGCCATGTCATTAGCCCAATCTTTAGTGGATTGGTCCTCATTGGGAGGTATGGGTGTGTCTTCACTCATGAGGAAACAGTCTTGAAACAGCCTTGCCTTATGGGCCTATAGCCCAGCCCGAATAAGTCATTTTTGATCTTGGTGTTCGAAAAGGCTTGAGCTATCTTGGGATGAGGGCCCAAAGTGGTGCCTGGGAAGTGGCCTTGCTTTCTGAGTAAGGCGTTCACATTGAGCGTGGGCTCTATTGTTTCTATGAAGGCTATCTTCTCAAAACCCCATAACTCCTCGTCTTGCTCATTATGCTCTATCTTTAGGACTGGAGCTTTCTCAATCTGGGCTATCATAGTATCAGCGCAGACCTCCAAGGTGGATCCTGCCAAGGATAGTTTCACCTTTTGATGCAGATTTGAGGCTACAACATTTAACCCGTGTAACGAGGGCCTTCCCAAGAGTAGGTTGAGAGTGGCTGGAATGTCGATCACATGGAATTGAATCATTTTCTCAATGGGCCCAATATTGATATTCATGGAGAAGGTACCCAATACGTTTCTTTTGGAATTATCGTAGGCCCTTAACCCTTGTGCGGAATGCGCGAGGTTGTTGCAGTCTATTTTGAGGTGTTCAGTAGTCCTCAAAGGGCATACATTTAAGCCGAGCCATTGTCAACTAAAGTCATAGGGACTTGCCTCTATTGACGATTACAGTAAGATAAAGGGATTTGTTATGGTGAATACCTTCGGGTGGAAGGTCTTTATCAGAAAAGGTGATGGGCGTGGATGACTTTCCTTGGATTAGGAGGTTGACTACCTCTTCATGAGTGGCATTTGGAGAAATGGTGGTTGCATTCAAGGCCTCTAGCACGGCCCTTCTATGAGTGATAGAAGTGGTCAACAGTTGCCAAATGGATATATCGGCTTTTGTTCTTTGCAGTTGCTTGAGGATATTGGTCCCATCATCTTCTTTTGCCATTTCCCTTTGGGCCGAATCCCTATTGGGGATGGCTACAGGCTCTATGGGTTGGATTTGAGATGGATCCATATAGATGTTTTCGAGGCTGAATTGGCGTCCTGATCTTGTGAGATAGTTTAGAGCTTTGTCATCTTCTTCCTTCTCATCATCGGAGATATCATACCAGGCTTTGCCACTAGCTAAGTCATGGACTTGAGGAGTCAACACGTCTTCTGGATCAGTGTATGCCCTATTATCTTCTACATCACTATCCCAAAGGCCGCAGACGTCCAGCTTGGATTTTGGGCTTGGGTATGGTGGTATGGCCTGTCCAATAGGCGTGATCAAATAGGAGGGATCAAACCCTTCTTCTACGTCAATAGCAAATGTGTTCCCAAGGGGATTGTTGTTGTTACTGGGTGGTGGTGCATCTTTAGGCAATGGTATTGTGCCATTGTCAAACAAGTCTTGGATTTTATCCTTTAGGGTGTAACACTTTTCAGTATCGTGCCCACGCCCCCAATGGTATTTGCAGAATGTGGACTCGTTCCAATATGGTGACCTTTTCTCTACAGGTGGATCGGGAGTAGGCCCAATCGGATGTAGATAGTCTCCTTTGATCAACTTATCTAGAGCCTTGACATAAGTCATCCCGAGGGGAGTGTACCTTCTTGGACGCCTATCAGCTATGGCGCTCACTTCATTTCCTCTACTTGTGGAGGCATGGTTGGTATTAGTGTATTTCTTGTCCTTATATCCACTCGTGTTGTTATTGTAAGTGACCTTGTTCTTCCCTCTTTGGAGTTGATCATCTTCAATGGCCATGCCCACTTCAGTTAATTGGGCATAGGTGGTTATGGGTTGAAACTTCATGTGTTCGCGGTATTCAGATGCCAAATTCTGGACTAGCATGCGGATTTGATCCCTTTCAGATGGGCGATCAATCATCTCGGCTACCTTAGTCCTCCATCTTCTCACGAAACTAGTGAATCCTTCTTTGTCACCTTGCTTGGTGATGTCCAGCTCTCTTAATGTCATGGGTGGCAAGACAATGTCAGCGTATCTCTGAAGGAACAGTGTGGATAGATCTTCCCATTTTTCCAGCTTTTGGGTGGGCAACTTGAAGAACCAGGCCCAGACAGCAGGATCCAAGGTTTGGGGAAAGAGTGAACATACAGCTCTTGTTCAATGCCCCAAAGACCCAATGCAGTAGTAAAAGCCCTAATATGATCTTGTGGATCATCGGTTCCTTTGAATGTGGGAACTTCAGGCATGGAGAACTTGGTGGGCAATTTTCCCTTGATGTGGCGAGCATAGCCCTCAAAATTGATGATCATGTCGTTGAAGGCCCGACCTTTGCCTAGGACGGATTCAAGCCTGTTCAGCTTGGCTTGAAGTTCTTGCACCTCTTTAGTGGAGGGTTCGGCTCTTTCCCCATCGGGCTTGGGCTCATCATCATCTCTATTAGGGGGATCCAACTTGGGGACACGGGCTTCCATATCGGTGAATCTAGCATTCATAGCGACCATTTGGGCTAAAAGGTCATCCATCTTTTGCTCAGCGGTTTTCTCGGTGTCTCCAGACATAACGGACTTAGGCGAATTGGATGGTGAGGTTTGAGGTGACAGTGGTGGTGTGCGAAGGTAATCGAGCCAAACAGGGCCCACGAACTGTGCTTGTGGTGAAGGTTCGAACGACAACTTGCGGACTAACCCCTTGCTGGACTCGTCTCTCTCCCACTCCCTAGGACAAGGATCTCTACTTCTACCAATTCTGGACATGAAAAGGCCCGTTTAAGAAAATAGAAAATAAATGGGAATCTCCACATAATAAAAATTTTATTTTGAAACAAATGTGGGAAGAGAATCTAGCACTAATCCTCAACATGGTGATCTTTTGGGTAAGAGGCGAGTTTATGTAGATAGCATATTCTAATCAATGATCTTTCGACTCTTATTAGAATTATAAATACTCTTGACTTGCATATGGGATGAAGCTCCCTAATTTAGAAAAAGAGAAATACTGTTGACTTGCATATGGAATTAAATTGGACTCTTTTTTTTATTTGGTGAAAGATCATTGACGGGAATATGTTATTTGCATGCAATCTAATTCTTATGGAAAGGAACGTCTTCCTAACATGGTCACTAGCATCGTCGGAATCATACAAGGATTCTACTTCCTAAAAAGATAAGATCCTAAACTCTATTTGTAAACCTGAACAAGCAAACAAAAGGGAAACCTTCCCTAACCAGGACTCAATAAAAGAATCCTAAGGGGGGATGTAATCCTAGTATTCTTATGGAAGTTAATCACATAGCAAGGAAACAATTAATAATATAGCAAATAAAGCAATTAGCACTTTGATATGGACTATGAGACTTAGTGCAATAGTTTGACACAATCTATGGTTGGATAAGGTAACCCATGACCGGATGCGTTTTGTCATCTATGGGGTGCATAGTAAGACTAGACGTACCGTTTTACCCATCTCGAATGAAAACATGTAAATGTCATGGGGTGGAACACGACTATGTGCAAAGGTAATTCGGACCGAGTGGGTCACTGGCCTAAGTCATAGACAATACTCCAAAGGGTAGATCCTATAATGGTGTGGTGATGTCTTTCAACATCTTGCAAATATAATGCATGCAATATGAATGATATGGATGCAAAAAGGCAAAGAAAATAAACACGTACTGTAATTGAACCAAATAGCTAAAATAAATCATTGACATGGATAAGTGTTCAAATTACATCCTCTTATTAAGTCCCCAGTGAAGTCGCCACTGTAAGAACCCTCGCCTTTTCGGGCGCTTAATTGGAATATTTAGTTGGAATCAATGGTTCTTAAATATGTGTCACATGCGATTCAAATTAATTATAAAGAACAATAATTTTCAAATAAGAAGCCACCACAAATTTTTAAGGAAACAATTGGAAACCATCAAAAGTGCACCCCAATTCCTATTGGGAATTGACTCATGCCCATGGGGACTAAGTATTGAGTTCAGGGATATAGGTACGAAACAAACAAAACGAATTTCATCTAAATTGCCCGTATTAACGGCCTCTACTAAGCTTATCCATGTCAAGTATTTATTGATGCTATATGGTTCCACACAAATCCGGTCGTCCAATGATCCTAAATTAACTAGGCGGGTTAAGATCAACCAAATTACCTAGGTTGTCACTTTGCACAATTTATATTCAATTTACATGCATACTATTAACAAGCATAAACATGATATAGAACATTAGATACCGCTCCAACCTACCAACTTTGCTAAACGCGCCATGTATTGCATATGCACATCAATAAAACTGTTAGTATCTTCAAAAGAATAATAATAATATTATAAATGTGCTAACTTTATGCTAAAATAGACCTAGAAGGCTACTATATGCATGCAAAAACTATGAAAATGATGCAAACTTGCATAAACTAATAAAAAGACATAAACTTTATATTAACTAACCATGCATAATTATATACAAAATCAAAAGCATGCAAATTTATTCAACCATAATCAAAAGCTAAATAAAACATGATTAATAAACAATAAAGCAAGAGATTTAATGAAGAGTTAGGCCCTCAGGATGGTTAACCTAGACGTTCTATTCGAACGGGACTAGTAGAATTGGGATTTCTCTTCGATCTTGGGTGCTAGGCTAGGTGTATTGCTTGCTTGAATCTTCAGATTTCTGAATTTGGGGAAATATTTGCTGTCAATGCTCTCAAAATTGTGAACTGACTGACCTCCTGCAAAAGAGGGTGAAAGGGAGTATTTATAGAGTTGGGGGACAGATTTAGGGGCCTAGGGCTGGAAGCCCGGCTCCAAAACTCGGCCCAGTCAAAAATTGGGTTCAGCGGCCACACGGATGGCAGCTGGGGCCCGCGGTGGCCGTTGGGGCCAGCGGCTGGCCCAATGGCCCCCGATGTCACGTGTTGGCCGCCGGGCAGGTCGCCTCAGCCGCTGGACCTGACGGCGCGCGCGTGACTAGGGTTTTGACTTTCTGGTGCTCTGTAAATTACGAAATTGCCATTGGCCTGGCCAAGGGGGCCGGATTGAGCGGTTTTGACCCAAATCTTCGAGACGCGATATCTTTTGATCCGGGAACCTGATTGAGGCAAGGTCAAAGGCGTTGGAATCCTTATAACAAGGGCTATCCAAAGACTGAGGTTTCAAGGAATTTGGTCTAGATTTTTGAGCAATGTCCTTTTCTACTTACGTCCATGTTAATCCATTACCATCATCATCGGGCGTTGCGGCGTCAGGGGACGAGAACCGATTGGGATGTCTACAACGGGACTAGTAGAATTGGAATTGCTCTTCGATCTTGGGTGCTAGGGTAGGTGTATTGCTTGCTTGGATCTTCAGATTTCTAAATTCTCTTTGATTTGGGGAAATATGTGCTCTCAATGCTCTCAAAATTGTGAACTGACTGCTCCCCTACAAAAGAGGGTGAAAAGGAGTATTTATAGAGTTTGGTGACGAATTTAGGGGCTTAGGGCGAGAAGCCAGGCTCCTCAACTCGGCCCAGCCAAAAAACTGGTTCAGCGGCCACACGGAGGGCGGCTGGGGCCCGCGGTGGCCGTTGGGGCTCAGAGGCTGGCCTATTGGCCTCTGCTGTCACTTGCTAGCCGCTGAACAGGTTGCGTCAGCCGCTGGAACTGACGGCGCGCGCGTGAGGGTTTTTTGACTTTTTGTGCTCTGTAAATTACGAAATTGCCCTTGGGCTGACCCAGGGGGTCGGGATTGAGTGATTTTGACCTAAATCTTCGAGACGAGATATCTCTTGATCCGGGAACCTGAGTGAGGCAAGGTCAAAGGCGTTCGAATCCTTATAACAAGGGCTATCCAATGACTGAGGTTTCAAGGAATTTGGTCTGGATTTCTGAGCAATATCCTTTTCTACTGACGTCCATGTTAATCCATTACCATCATCATCGGGCATTGCGGTGTCAGGGGATGAGAACCGATTAGGGTATCTACAACATTTCATTTGGTGTGACAATAACTAAAAAGTTTTGATCTTTTTGTTCTTAGAAATGCAAAAATTATCAAAGTTTTAATTTTCTAGTTCTCCGTATCTATTTTCAAGTTCTACTAACTTTGAACAATCCTTGCGATACTTAATTAAACTAATTTAAGTGCTTACAATAAGCAAATCACAAATTATCAAACCAAAAGCTATGGACAAAACAAGCAAACCATAAATTAGAGTAAGGGATTACCCAATTTCTTGATGTTCTCTGAATTGGCCATGAATGGTGGAGGTGTTGCTTGTGACAGTGGCGGTTGGTTCCCAGTTGGTGTCATTAATGGTGCAATTAATGGTGTCATTGATGGTGTAAATGATGATGGTGCAAAAAATGTTGGGTTTAAGAAGGTAGTTGAGGGTGTGAATTGTGTTACAAGTATCTCCATCAAATTATTGTCATGGGAAATAATGGTACCTGGGTGAGAGGAGAGAGAGGAGTAGTGAATGTCCATTGATTTTTAGTATTGATTTGAGAAGAAAACTGAAGTAGAGTAATAAATAAATAGTGTGTTGTTTTTATAGTGGTGTAAACATAGACTTCACTGGTAATGATATGGCGGGCGATTGAGTTAGAAAGTTCAAAATTTAGTGAATGAAAGAAATAGTTTAGTTAAGTTATGATTCTACTAAAATTAAGAGCAACCCCATTGAAGAGGTTTGTGGGAGAGGTATTTGTCATGCCAAATCACCACCCCACAAACCTCTCCCCTACAAACCTCTTACAAACCTTTTTCTCCCATTGAAAAAAACCTCTAAAGAACTTTTTCCCATGACACAAACCTCTTTCAACTTTTAACATAGAGTCCACATAAACCAATCTTTTTATTTTATTAAATTACTTAATGAACTCAATTGAATTTTGTTTATTCCACCCAAAAAAAGTTAATTATTAAAATATAACGGTGCTTCAGCTTAGAAAATAAAATAGAGTAATTGTTTTACACTGGTTCGTTTATTTTTTATTATTTAGGCAGCAGTTAGCTAAATTCATTATTGTTGTCGTTGTTTCAGAAAGAGAAAAATCACTTGTTGTGGAATGTAAACAATTGCTGCCTTTGCAAAGAAATAAATCAACTCTCAACAAAAAAAGAAAAGAAATAAACCAACGGCTTGTTTTAAATAGATGACTGAATTGCTTCAAGGGGTACGGGACCAGATTGACACGTCACATAAATAAAGGTTTGTGGCCTGCAAATAAACATTGGAAAACATATTTACTCCAAGCGCTTGTACACCAGGTGAATCCCAACTCTTTATTGTTTGTTTACCTTTCCTCCACAAAGCGCTTTGAACAGAAGAACCTCTGCTTGCTCTGACACCCAAAAACCTCTATTGCCATCAAAGGTATGCGCTTGTTAGCCTGCACAAAGCCCCCCTAAAAACCTTTGATAAGGATGTTGTAAGTTGTTTGACAATAGTTTGCATCCCATTTAGTGTGACAAAAACTAAAATGTTTGATATTTTTGTTCTTAGGAATGCATAAATTATCAAAGTTATAATTTTCTACTTCTTCGTATCTAACTTCAAGTTCTACTAACTTTGAAAAACCATTACGATACTTAATTAAACTAATTTAAGTACTTAAAATAAGCAAATCACAAATTATCAAACAAAAAAATATGGACAAAACAAGCAAATCATAAATTAGAGCTAGGGATTACCCAATTTCTTGATGTTCTCTGAATCGACCATGAATGGTGGTGGTGTTGCTTGTGACAGTGGTGGTGTTGCTTGTGACAGTGGTGGTTGATTCCCAGTTGGTGTCCTTAATTAGGGCTGCACATAGGTCCAAAACCTACCGAAACCTGATCGAACCTGAATTGCACCGAACCTGAATTGGACCGAACCTGAATCTAGCAAAAAGGCGGACAGTGGACCTAACCTATAAGTATTAAGTCCACGACCTAACCTAACCTGAAAAAACCTGAACCTAACCTGATTGGACCTGGACCTAATATGTTTTGAGCTTCATTAACACGATTTCTTTTAATATTCATCCAACAAAATTGCTCAAATAATATTCAAATCCAAACAAGTGAACAACACCAAAACAAAACATATTAAAGGTCCAAACAAACAAGTCTTAATATTTTTAAGCAATGCTAGAATGAATTAAAAAAAAAGCAATGTTTTTGACTATTCACTCGAGCGCCTTCGATCTCCACACACGAACTCAATCTTCTCCAATGCCAACATAAATGGCATGATCAATCAATGACACCTTTCCTTTTATTTCTTTTATTTTTTTTCAATTTATTTATTTTTTTTAAGGTAATTTATTTTATTTTTTTTGCAATTTATTAGTTTAGGTCCAATCAGGTCTAAACCGGAAAAAAGACCGAACCGAACCTAAACCAAAATTCTGAAAAAGTTAGACCGTGGACCTAACCCAATATATTAGGTTCGGTCTAGGTCTGACTCGGTCGGTTAGGTCCGAGCTAAAAAGTCGGTCTGGACCTATTCTTGTGCAGCCCTATCCTTAATGGTGCAAGTAATGATATCATTGATGGTGTACATGATGATGCTGCAAAAACTGTTGGGTTTAAGGAGGTAGTTGAGGGTGTGAATTGTGTCACAAGTATCTCCATCAAATTGTTGTCATGGAAAATAATGGTAGCTGGGTGAGAGGAGAGAGAGGAGTAGTGAATCTCCATTGATTTTTAGTACTGTTTTGAGAAGAAAAGTGAAGTAGAGTAATAAATGAATAGTGTGTTGTTTTTATAGTGGTGTAAACATAGAATTCACTAATAAAGGTATGGGCGATTGAGTTAGAAAGTTCAAAATTTAGTGAAGTAAAGAAATAGTTTAGTTAAGGTATGATTCTACTAAAACTAAGAGCAACCCCATTGAAAAACATTGTGGGAGAGGTATTTGTCATGCCACATCACCACCCCACAAATCTCTTCCCTACAAACCTCTTACAAACCTTTTTCTCCCATTGAAAAAAACCTCTAAATAACTTTTTCCAATGACACAAACCTCTTTACACTTTTAACATAAAGTCCACACAAACCAATCTTTTTATTTTATTAAATTACTTAAGAACTCAATTGAATTTTGTTTATTCCAGCCAAAAAAAGTTAATTATTGAAATATAATGGTGCTTCAGCTTAGAAAATAAAATAGAGTAATTGTTTTACACTTTTTCTTTTATTTTTTTATTATTTGGGCAGCATTTAGCTAAATTTATTATTGTTGTCGTTGTTTTGAAAAGAGAAAATTCACTTGTTGTGGAATATAATCAACTGCTCCCTTTGCAAAGAAATAAATCAACTCTCTACAAAAAAAAAAAAAAAAAAAAAAAACGATGATATAATTTAATCATGTTTCGCATATTAAATTCACAACAAATAGGCATTTAGCACATAACAAGTCAGAACTTTTTTATGGATTTCGGAAGGAGGTAGGCACATTCGCTTACCTAACAAATGCACTTAACAGAATGTAAGCTCCAAATCACGACCCGATCACACTTGCCCGTTAGGTCCTAATTAAATACAATTATCGAAACATAATCAGTAAATAAGAAAATCTAAACAGTAGAAAAATATTAATCAAATATTTTATTTAAATTATTTGATTTATTTCAATCAATCTACACTTTTGAAAATTCGGATTCGGGTTCCAAACGAGTGCAGAACAATAAAAATAATTAAATAAAAACTGCTGAAAATCGAATTAATTAAATTACGAAAATTAAAAATCAAAACCCTAACTTGTTGTGCAAGTCTCGACCACGGTCACCCACAAGGGGACCCATGCTCGGACCCATCACCATCACGACCACCCACCGACCACCCAGGGCCGGTGACTTGCCGGAGTCGTCACGACAAGGAGAGGGAGAGAGAGAGAGAGAGAGAGAGAGAGAGAGAGAGAGAGAGAGAGAGAGAGAGAGAGAGAGAGAGGCGACGCCGACCATCACCGGCGCTCGCCCAGGCGGCGACCTGGCAACGCCAGGGTGGCGTGGCCGCTCGCGACAAGGCACAGGGAGAGAGAAATAGAGAGCGAAGATAGAAGGAGAAAGAGAGAGAAAAAGAGAGGGAGAGGAGAGAGATTACCGGCGGGGGAGGAGGCCGGTGGCTGGCCTGGTGGCCGGCGACATCAAGGGAGGAAGAAGAGAGAGAGAGAACACGGTTGAGTGGAGAGAGAAAGAGGAGAGAGAGTCGTGAGGAAGAGACAGAGAGAGATCGTGAGTATTGGTTCAGTTTTGCAAACTGATAAATTTCCTCACATTAAGCTTAGATAGGTCCTCTAATCAACCAAGGTCAATACTACTAGGTTTAGGAATACTTTAAATAATTTTTCTAATTTAATTTGCTAATTAAAGCTAAATAAACAATATGAATAACCCTTATTCATATGTAAAGCAATTTAATTAAACTCTCCAACTTTGATAAATATAAATTACGAAATTTTCATAATAATAATTAATATTATTGTGGCTTTAATTGAGTAAATCGAATCATTGAATACATATACGATTCAAATCTCCGAAACTATTTATAAAAAAATTATACATTGATATAATAATTATGGAATATATTGGGGTATCACAACTATAACCTACCAGCTAGTGTTTTCGAGACATTCGAAATATTCTAAGAAATTGGTGCACGCAAACCAATATCTACTTATACCCGACATATAACCACCCATAATTATTCACAAATTTGACACCATAAAAAAAATCAAGAAAACAAAGATTAATTCACAAATCTCATATAGTTATCTCACCAAATTTTCATTCCCATTTATTTATCTTACCCCGAGCCATTTAACCATTTATGACCTCGAGCTAGCTAGAATTTCCGAAGATTAGTCTAAGGAAATGAATGATTTCCTCATAGAGGGTTAAATCACAATTAATTACCCAAAATATGTTGGGATACAAACTATTTTCCATTAGTGTCCACATAGGCTTGGGATTACACAAGTCTCGCGTTTTTTTCTTTTTCCTTTCAACTGGTGAAGTCGCTAAAGGCATTGGCGACTTTCCTCGGAAAGTCTAAAATGTAGAAAACTCGCCATCTCAGTTGGCGACTTTTGTTTTATGCACTTCTGTTCCACAAGTCTTTGAGAGATGTGGACTTAGTGTAAGGCCCTGTTCTTTTCAGCGAAATGGTGTGAGTCGGTGAGAAATAGATTGAAATGACTCGAATAATGAAACAAAGTGTGAGACAAAATGAAGTACAGAATGTGGAACAGAATAACTCAGAACAGAAAGGAATGCAACATGGAAACAACGAAAAGAACAGGGCCTAACTTGCTCTTGGCGACAACGACTTATGCCATTTAAATAGGCTATTGCCATTGACGACTTAGGCATGTGGACGGGGAAAAATCGCGAGAATGGTGTAAGCCCAAGCCTACATAGGCACCCTATTAGGAAATAGTTATCTCAACCTAACCTTGAAGGGTTAGCTCAGTTGAGTGTTATTTCAGAGGTCCCAGGTTCGAGTCCCCTGAGGGCCATTGGAGGTTTTTCTGGTCGTTAATTTCAGGGCCCATAAAATTAGTCAAGTAAAACTTCGATATGCTATCTAAAAAAACAAAAAAAAAAAGTTTGTATCTCAACTTAATCTGGATAATAGTTTCTGATTTGACCCTTTATGAGAGAGGTGGCCAGTGGGACGGGCCAGGCCCAGGCACGTAATAGACCGGCCCGGGTGTGGGCCTTCATGTGCTTTGCAGTTGGAGCCCAGGCCCAGGCCCTGCTACAGGACCGCTTGGAGGTAGTGCGGGCTTGGACAGATGAGAAAATAAATTTGTTTCATGTTTGGACCGCCCCACTAAAGATGGCCCGGGAACGGCCCGTGAAAGGCACGACCCAGGACCTGCTATACTTTCGCTATTTTGCTTTGTTTATGGGTGCAAGTTTTCTTTTGCTAGTCATTTATGCGTGCCAGTTGCCACTAAAAGCTGGATTTTACTTTTCATTGTTCATTTACCTTTTCAAACCCTTTTAGTTTCTCTCTCTTCAATATCATTTTCCTTTTGAATAAACTATACCTTTATCTCTCCTCTAAAACATACACTCTCTCTCTCTTAATTTCTTCACACTCAGTGCCTCACGGCCTCACTCAACCATACGACAATTGTCATCAAAGGTAACTTGCAAGCTCAGATTTTTGGAAGGCCGTTAATGGTGGATTAACAACTCCGGTGAGATACTGTGGGTAAGAAGTGGTCGATGAATCAGGCCCGGCACTTGGCCCGGAACTATCCCCAACAACGGTCCAACCTCGGTCGAACCTTGGCCAAAACCCCTGCCCGGACCGGCACGGCCCGCTTAAAAATGGTAGTGCGAATCTGGGCCTCTGCCAAAGTGAGCCCGACTCACTAATAAACTGGCCCAGGCCCGGCTTGGCCCGGCCCATGGCCAGCTCTAAGGAAATCATTCATTGAAAACCTTAACGGGACTCCAACAAGAACACCTAACAACTTAACATAAATGGTTTAGAATCACTTCCACATCAAAAAAAACATTAAAATTAAAAAGAAAATCCACACATACACCACTGGCACTGTCCTGTTATATTTTTCCTTTTTCTTTCGCTCCCAATATTCAATTTTCATTTATCTCGTTCCCCCCATTTTCTCTCTCTTCACGAAATAAAAACCCTAATTTCAGTGTCTGCGCTCTTTCTTTTCCTCTCTCTTTCGCATTTCACTTTAGCCAGCCATTTTCTCTCTCTTCGAAATCATCCATCCATCCATGGCGACAGAAGGCGGCTATGAAGGTGGTGGGGCCGGTGGAAAGTTTCGTAAGAGACCGTTCAGGAATACCCATTCGACGCCGTACGATCGGCCACCTACAGCTGTACGACCGTCGCATCAAAGTTCAATTAATAATAATAATAATAATGGTTGGCTTTTCTCGAAGTTTGTGGATCCAGCTTCGAAACTCATCACTGCTGGCGCTCATAAGTTGTTCTCTTCTGTCTTTCGTAAACGCCTTCTCCCTCCACCCCCTCCAGGTATTTTTTCTTATAATATTATCATTATTATTGTTGTTGTTATTAAAAAGTTTGATTTTATTTGCTTCGTAATCTCCGGTATTAGGGTTTTTGTTTCTTATTCGGTGTATTTAGTAGCAATTTGTGTTTTTGGTGGTGGTGGTTCTGTTTTTTGTTTGGTTTGGTTGAATAGGTTATTGTGCAATCTGTTGAATTGTTGAATTAAGTGGTTAGTTGAGTAATTGAACACTTGAGGTAGTTGAAAAGTTGCTTCGGTTCGTGTCCGAAATGAAGGATGTGGTTTGGTTCTGGCAAAATTGAGTAGAATGAAAGTTTGATAATTGAAGTTTGTTAAGTTGAAAGTTTAATTGGATTATCAAATTGTAATATAGTTAAATAGGTTATTGTGAAATTTGTTGAATGGTTTGATTAAGTAGGGAACTGAGTAATTGAAGACTTGAGGTAGTTGAAAATATGTATTGAATCGTGTCTCAAAAGAAGGATGTGCTTTGGTTTTGCCAAATTGAAGAATGGTAGTTTGATAATTGGAGTTTTTAAAGTTGGAAGTTGAATTGGATTATTAAACTGTGAAAAGGGATGTTTTTTATAAGCTCTAATGTTTGTAAGATTGTGGCATTGGAGAAAGAAGCTGCTTTGATGGTTGTCTTGCTTGGTTTATGGGTTTTTGAGAATGTCTCATGTGATGATGCTTTTTTGTTAAAACCATCCTAGTTTGTGGTTCGGGCTATTTCAGGCCGTGTATTATTCAAAAATGTGTTCCGGTTTCTGGATTTAGGTTTTTGTTGACTGAATTTGTGTTCATAAATGTAACCCTTGATTTACCTCCTAGTGTAATGCTTAAAATTTTTGGATGAAGTAGTCGCTCTTTACCTTTTTTCCCCCCACTTCTTTTGATAATCTTGGTGGAATAGATCTATTCCAGTAGCATTATCTTTTTGAATATGATTTCATTTTCCTATAAGCACTTGCTCATTAGTTTAACCAATTTGATATCTTATGGGGTCTTATCATGTATTTAGATCAAAAGACAGAGATAAGGGACTTGCAGCCAGAAGCCAAAACTGTTGTAAGTTCCAGATTTTTTTTTTCTTGTGCCAGCTGTTTGATTAATCTTGTTGTTGTAGTTACTTTACCTAACTATAAATTTTGATTCTGATTCTGTCTGTTCAATCGTTGATTTGATTATTATGGTTTCTGTTCATGAATCTGCTGTAGTCCCTTTGTGATTATATTTTTATTATTATGTGCGGTCTTGTATTTGCATTCCCTTCACAGAAGATATAAATGCTGAATGTGCTATAAGTTCTTCGAATAATGGAGGTGGGGGAGGAGGGATTCAAATAATTTCGGAGGTGGAGAATTTGGGATTGGGGGAAGAAAATTATTAACTTGAGGAAGGAAGAGGTAGAGTTGGTCGTGGCTGAGGTGTGATAAAAGCATGAAGTAACATCCATAATTAATTTGGATGAAAAGCCTGAGAAGAGAGCATCTGTTGCCCGTGCTCCATTTTCCCTTATCTAAATTTGAAGGGGCTTCATTTCATGAGGATCTTGTTGGTCGTCAGAGCAGCTACATGTCATTTTATGTGGAGATCTTGCTTTCCGTATTTCTTTTCTTATTTTGACCTCCTAGCCTTTCTGATAGGATGTATGTCCTGCCTCACTGTAGAAGCCTGAATTCATGGCCATGCGTTGATGACTTAAGGGCCCGAGGGCATATTCCTACTTCTCGTTCTTCTTTTAGAAGAAATAATAGTCGTTATAGAAATAGGAAATGTAGGATTGACATTGTATAAGCTTATGCTTTTAGGTTTTGGTTTATTTTGGTTAGGTTAGGTTAGGTTAAGGTCCTTTGAGGATGGCTTTATTCTTGTATTCTGTATTTCTTAATTAAACCCTTTTTCTTATTAAAAAAAGGAAAATTCGACAAAAATAATCCCAAGTTTGAGTGATCCGACAAAAATAACCCCAAGTTGAAAAGTGTACAAAAATAATCCCAAGTTGTCATTTCTGTCATAAAAATGGACCATTAACTTTAACGGTCTAATTATGTTACTTAATTAACTCTAATTGAACTAAATCCTCATGAACTTCATTAATTCTCTTAACCTAATTTACCTAACCCTCCATCTTTCTCCTCTTCCTCTTCCTCCCATCTCCCCCCCTTTCTCTGTCACATCTTCCACCACCACCACCACCCTCCCTCTCTTCAGCCACGACCACCACCCAGCTCTCCCCCACTATGTTTTGATCTCCATCCTCCCCACTGCCTCCCATATACTCTCTCTCCTCCGACCGCTACTTTGTCTCTATATCCATCACCCCATCTCTCTCATCGCCATCTCCACCATCACTCCATCTCTCTTTTCACCCCACCTCTCCGGCTCTCCCTTAACCACCGCGGAATTTGCGAACCTGGATGGATAGTCGGCGTATTTGAGACGCGATGAGATGTTCTCGTGGATTCGGGTCATGGTGTTGTAGGGTTAGTGGGGGTTGTGGTGGATGTCGTTTGGGAGAGGAGAGGGAGTGGTGGTGGGGAGGGGACGATGGTGGACAGTGGTGAAGGAGCTGGAGGTGGAACTGGTGGTGGTGGAGTTGTGGCTGGTTGCTGAGATGGTGAGGAGGGACATGGGAGGGGGTGATCGATTTTGGTGGTGGTGGGCTGGTGGCTGAGGGTGAGGTGGGTGGTGGGCTGCTGCGTGAGAAGGGAAGAAGGAGAGAGGAAAATTAGGTATGAGTGGTGGGATTTTTATCCATTTTTAAAATTTTTCTTATTATTAAGAATTAATAAACATTAATACTATGATAATTAACGGCAAGTAGGTCCAATAATTAGCGCTAATCTTAACCGATTTAGACTGGGTCTATTTTTGTGACAAAAATGACAACTTGGGATTTTTTTTTTTCACATTTCAACTTGGGATTTTTTTTGTCTGATCGTTCAAACTTGGGATTATTTTTATCAAATTTTCCTTAAAAAAATAAATAAAAATAGGAAATGATTATTGCTGGAGTTAATTTTTTGAAGTTGTTTTTTTACATTCTATTCCATAGGTATTATTTAGGTAGCTTCTTACTCTCCAAGCCTATGTTTTAGCTTTTAAATAGGGCCTAATGTGATGATTTACTGCAGTTCTGTGTTATGAATTTATGAGAAGAGAATTTGGATTTGTGGGGAGTTACCAACTTACCATTCTCCATTCATTAACCACCACTTACCACCCCCTTCAAAAAATATTAAAAGAAGAAAAAAAGAAAGTAAAGGGGATAACAATAAAGTAGACATCAAAACTATAACTTTTAAAAGTCCAAATGTAAAGTTTTGCTTCTAGTATATCACTTTGACAGCCTGTTTTGTTTTATTAAGAAGACATGGATGGAAAAGAAAGGGAAGGAAGGGAAGAGAAATTACAAGAACTCACATTCTTATGTTTAGTATACTAAGGAGTTGAAAGGAAAATTATCATTTACCTTTGCTTGGTTACATACTTACATGTACTGTAACTAGGAGTTGAAGGATATGAAACCCTAGTTATGACAGCTTATAAACTCCCTTTCACTCCTCATCACTTCCTTTGTTATTTATCAAAACCAAACACGGGGAAGCTGTCAAATTCCTTCTTCTATCAGATGTTTTCTAGCAAACAAGCTGTTAGCCTTTTATTTACTTCATGAAGTCTGTGTTGAAAAATCCTTTTCTGCTACTGTCATAATAAAAAAGTGGTGCAAGTGAAGTTTTATTTTTGTCCAATTTTTAGAGTATCCTTATGTATCTCTAAATGGACGGTCACCCTTACAATTGCCCTTTCTCTAAACCTCATGGTTGCCTGCGGCACACTGCTAGCAATTTTTATAGAGTATCCTTCAATGGTTTGGCGACTGCTAGCTAATGCATACTGTGTAGGTGGTCCATTCTGGCACAAAAGAGCCAGCCCTTCGAGTTAGTGATCCAAGTAGGAGTTCTGACAGTAAGGGGGTTGTGGAACTAGAGGATATATTAAAGCAGAAGACGTTTACCAGGTAAGCTTATTGGATTCTTGCTAGTTTTGTATTTACATTACTGTTGCTATTATATTTTGCTCTTGCAAACATTGCTGTTTTTGTTGTAGTACCAACATTGATATCAGCACATCTGAGATGTATAGATTAAGGGTGCCTGTGTAGTTTACTTGCTTTTTATGGTTTTGAATATATAGGAGCTAGCTACAGAGTGTTGCATGATCTGGAGCTACCCACAATTTGATGCATAATGTTAATTGTTAAGTGCGCTTAAATGAACAAGGCGCCCACCGATGTGGGCTTGGGATCGTCATCAGTTGTATGCAATCTGACCAACACTTTCAGAGTTCTCTCTCAATCATTGTCCGCCAAACTTACTGTTTCAGAAAACTTTACATTATTTTCTGTGCCTTTTTGTTGGATATTTGCGCCAATGGGGCTGGAAAGAAACATCGTCTACAAACTTTTTGCTTTTCATGCTACTTAATAGATTATAGATACCAATCTCAAAGAATTTTATTGCATTTGATAAATATATTTTTGAGCTTTCATCTGTTGGGCAGTTGAGTAAATACATAAAATGGACATTGAAGATTTAGGAGCTAATGGTATTTCGTATTCATTATGGACATGAATTATGCAGATGACAGTGATGGGCTTGTCAACAGGGATTTACAGCCTGTAGTCTCCAACCTATGTTAAAAATATTATCGTAGTGCCTGTCATGGAGGCTCTCACCAGGGCTGGGTGAGGTGGTTCTCGTTTATGTCTTTACCTCGACGATTACACAATGATGTTTTTTCTGTTAGCTCCTAATCCTTGGCATTGTGTTGGTTGTGTACTACTGCATAAGAAAGAAGAAGCACATAGGAGTTTAATAAGCTTTTTGGTGTGCTACTTCATGTTTGAGCTCCATTGGAAATAGACACCCACATCTTCTTGAATCCAATAATTACAATCAATCCTTTTGAATAATATAAGTTTATAGAATTTACTAAACCAGATTTAGACAAGGAAAAGAACATGAATTCTTTTCTTGCTAATGAGCTGCCAATCATAATATCTCCATCCCCCATGTCCTTTCAGTCTAATCACAGAAAATTGTATGTTATTACTCGTAGAATAGATTTTGTTGGCAATTTGGTGATTCAATGGGCCATAGTTACTTGGTACTTGGTAGGCCTTTGCTCTGTGTTGCCTGTGAAGGAACATGTTGCAGTTTAATGGAAGTTGTTCTTTGTTATGTAGTAAAAAAATTTCTACAAGTTTACGATAAATTCTGTAAATGTAAATTTGAGAAAGTTAGGAGCTAAGCTTAGGAAAAGATTGAGATAAGGCTCTAGCTTGTCTTTATAGTTTGCTGATCTTTACATCTCTTGCCCAAAAGTTATTTATTAAATCTGTTGGAGGGAATCAATTTTCAAGTATATTGTTAAGTTTTATATATTTTAATATTAATTGTCTTTTTTAACTGTCAACATAGTATGGCTATATCCTTTATGTTCAATGTGAGGTAGAGATTTGCCAAGCTGTACCTAACTTAGAGAGGGTAATTCTAGACTATGTGAATCCGTCAAATGTTAGTAAGAGTAGTGGAACAACATAATATACAAAGATTCTACACCAGGTGTAATCAATCCTGCCTTGTGCATATGTGTAGCATTTTGGAACTAAGTATGGATTATAGTTGTGCCATGAAATTCCAATCTTTTGCAGGTCTGAGATAGATCATTTAACTGCATTGCTGCTCTCTAGAAGAGTTGATAATTTGGTTGGTGCTGAGATTGGAATGTCTGAACCAACATATTCAGACTCCCTGGCTGTTAATGGTAGACAGGAAAATGGTACTAATCTTCCTGTTCATGAAATAGGAACAGAGCAAGTGGCACCTGGAGCAACCCCAACTCCTGCCATTAGATCAAAAGTACAGAAAAAATTGTTTTTGTCATATTGTTCTATTTATTATTTTTGTATTAGTAGTAGAATTGATATAGTTTTCTAACATATCAATCCTACTAATTCTAGGCTCTTGAAGAGGATGTTGCTTCACCTGCTGAACTGGCTAAAGCATACATGGGTAGCAGGCCTACAAAAGTATCCCCTTCACTGATAGGCTCACAAAATCAAATGCTTAGGGAAGATTTGTCTGGTCCTTACAACCGACCATTTAAACTGAGGTCCCCAGCGTCATCTCTTCGTCAAAATCCTGTTAGTGATATTGGAACCTCTGAAAATGGTTATATGACCCCAAGATTTCGAGCAAGATCTGCAATATACAGCATGGCTCGTACTCCATATTCCAGAATTCATTCAACTGGAGCTTTGAAGGTTTAGGTTTTGTATTATTGGTTACTCTTTTGGGAAAAATAATTTCTGGAATCTCATTAGTTGCATTTTACAAATGATGCAGGTTACTGAAACTGCTTCTGATGCCCGTAGCGGGTCATCATTCTCTCATATTGAAACAGAGAATAATCAGTTTGATGGGTCTAAGAAACAGGTAATGTCTGGGAGGTTCTTACAAGTTATGGCTATGATGTCTTTTTGCTTACTTCTGATTTTATGTCCATTTGATTTGCAGGCTCTCAAGCGCAGGAGCTCTGTCCTGGAAAGTGATATTGGTTCCATTGGCCCCATTCGTAGGATCCGTCAGAAACCCAATCTCTTGCATCCCAAAACTTTGACTCTTCCTTCTTCCAGTGGTCCTCGTGCAACACATGGATCCGGTGCTGTTTTAGATGCCACTGATCTGCCCTCTTCATCAAAGTGGACCTCCCATAGGCAGTCTATGAAGTCAGTCACAGATAAAAGCGTACCTAGTTCCAGTAGTGGTTATGTTCCTTCACAGTCCATTGAGATGGCTCAAAAAATCTTTCAACAACTAGACAAATTCACCCCGAAGGGAAAATCCTCAGAGTTGAAAATGGACATGACAAGAGGGAATTCACCTCATAAGATGACATCTGCAATGCTGGGTGGACTTGCTCGTAAAAGCATGGAGACTATAGATTCTTTGAAGGTTTTGCAGAGTATTCAAGATAGTAAGAAAGAAAATGGTTCAGTGGTCTCTGGTGATCCCCATGTTTCCTCGCCTAAGATGTCATCAAAGGAAGAAGACAGTACCCTGAAAAAGTCTGTGGTTTCCTCTAATAGTCTGGCTCCCCAAAATGGTGTGGAGGCTAGAATTCCGACTTCACATTCATCACAAAATACCAAGGTCATGGACTGTGGGATTTCACAGTCAGGGTTTAATCACCCGCCGAAAAAGCGAGCGTTTCAGATGAGTGCCCATGAGGTATACCTCTGATTTTCTTTTACTTTGCTTTGTCACTTGTTGCTTGGCTTCTCATATCAATATGATGTCTAGTAGGTTGCACAAGCTATTTAGCATAAATTGTAGAATTGGAATTTCTTATTTTGTTGATTGTTGTTCTGCATATTATTGTTAACAAATATAAATCTCCTTTGTGAATTTTTCTTTTTCTTTTGAAGGATTATCTTGAATTGGATGATGATGTGTATTTGAATGGGGCTACTTCAACTCAATTGAGTGAAGGGGGAGAAAACACTGAGCTATCTAAATTATCAGCTGTCATCCCTAAGAGCCCTTCTCAGATTGAAACAATTCTTGTAGAGAAGCCTTCAGTTCCAGAGGAAAAATCTTTAGCAAATCCATTGTTCAGCAAGAAAGCATCAGAACCTCAATCAGATGGGTCTGTGACGGCTGGTGATGCCACTGGTTTTACATTCGCTGTTGTGCCTTCATCTTCACCTGCAACTGGTAAGGGTGTACAAGAAGCAGTCATTGCTCCTCAGTCAACATTGGGATCTGATAAATTTAGGCCACACAACGAGTCAAACAAGGCTGTTCCTGTGTTTAGCACAAAGTCTGAAAAGCTGGCTCCAATTACATTTTCGGCTACATCTGTTGCGGCCTTCCAAAAGGACTCTAAACTAGAGTTGCCAAGCAGGTATTTGTTTCTCTACTATGTGAAGAGATGTATTTGTATATTTAATATTGGCTGAGGGTTCGCATTAAACTTCTTTTATTGTTTCATACCTCTTTGAGGTTTCTTTAGCTGAGACAAGGACTAGTAACAGGATTCAGGACATAGTGAGTGGAGCTCCAATTTTAATTATGTCTTAGAAACTCTGGTGCTTGCTTGTCTTCATAACCCGTTTTGAGTAATTACTAGTTATTCATGGTTTCATTTTTTGGCTGGGTAAATTATAATATTAGTGGAGTTAGGCTTGATTGGAAATTTGGTGAAGTAATTTTGAGACGGGCTGATACTCTGGTACTGCCATGTTTTTTTCTCTTGCATAATATTATCTGAAAACACATGGCATGATAGTCCTTTTTGTTATTAATGTGTTTCATTAGTTTAATTGTTTTAGCAAAAAAAATAGTTTAGTTTAACTGTTGAAATGATGTCATGAAGTTTCTCTTTGACTATACTCTGCACATCCTGACTGTTGCCAGTGGGAATGATACTGCTGCGGCTAAAGTAAATGGAGCTGTTGAAAATGACAAGAGTACTCAAGAGTTTGTAGATGTATTGAAGAAATCTGAAGATGCTCCTTCTCCTGTAATTAGCTCAGCCAAAGGAGTATTAAACTTTGGATTGCCTGCAAATAACACAACTCTTAATAATGGGTTACCAAGTGCAGTTCCTACAACATCTCTGGGGTCATCACCATTTCTTTTCTCAAGTTCCTCCAGTCTTCTGAGTTCAGTTCCTGTCACCTCCCCGGTGTCTTCTCTGCCTCCATTCTCAGACAGTTCTAGTTTTCCTAATGGTTTTTCTGCATCTACCTTGACCTCTGCGGTTGCTACCGCTGGAATTATGGGAAGCACGGCTACTACGAACAGCATGACCACCTTTTCTATCAGTAGTGGTCAGCGGAATAGCTCAGAGACACCATCAGTTTCACCTGGACCCAGTTTCCTGTTTGGATCTTCTGCAGCCCCCTCATCGTCAATGTCACTGGGTAGTGGTGTTTCAAAATCTACAGAAAATTCAGCAGCCAAATTAACTGAGGCAATGTCTGGCAGCACTAGTGGCAGTCTGTTCAGCTCAACATCTTCTGTAACTGCTAATGGAGGAAATGGCCTTTTTGGATTTAATGGTTGGACATTAAAAACTGCCACTGGCAAGGCTACTCCTGCTGCTACTAATGGATCTGTATCTGGTTTACAAGCAGCATCGGCTACTACTCCAGTCTCAACAGCAACAAACAGTTTCTCTAGTCAGTTTCCCCCATCAACGTCATCTTCTGTATTTGGGCTGACTGGAGCCACAAACTTTAGTTCTGGTGCTTCTGTATTTGCTACGAATACTATCAGTTCTAGCTCAGCTCCAGAATCAAGTTCTTTGGGTACCTCTTCAACTAGTTCAGCCGTCAGCTCAATCAGTGGTGCTGCATCTAGCATATTTGGTTCCACTTGGAAGCCTTCGGATCCCACCATCCCCACCTCTACATCTTCTACCACATCCCCATCACCAGTATTTTCGTTTGGAGCAGCAACCTCTGGGTCTTCAGCTGATGCTAATAAGACTCCTGTTCTGTTTGGGTCATCAGCCCCTAGCTCTTCAGCAGCGGGTAACAGTGGGTTTGTATTTGGAGCTGCAAGCTCACCAGCAGCTCCTGTTTTCTCATTCTCGCCTGTTACTTCCACATCTGTTACTTCAACTGCCCCCTCTCCTTCTCCGCCTGCATTTGGTAATACCAGCACTCCAACATTTGGATTCGGTTCAACCGCCTCAGGGAATAATGATCAGATGAGCATGGAAGATAGCATGGCTGAGGATTCTATGCAAGCTCCAACACCTGCCCCACCAGTTTTTGGTCAGCAACCAATTTCAGCTCCTCCAACTGGCTTCATGTTTGGTGCTGCACCTTCCCCTGCCTTTGGTGGTGCAGCTATACCTTCACCTGCCTTTGGTGGTGCAGCTGCTCCACCCTCAGCAAATCCGTTTCAATTTGGCAACCAGCAGAACCAAATGGCTCCTCAGAGCGCATCTCCATTTCAGCCTTCCGGTAGTGTGGATTTCAATGCTGGTGGGGCTGGGAGCTTTTCTTTGGGAACTGGTGGTGGTGATAAGTCAAATCGTAAAATTGTGAAGGTAAAAGGAAGATTGCGAAGAAAGTGAAGGTAGTTGGAAAATTTGTTATATAGATTTATGGGGTAAAGGTATCCATGAATGGGCAGGAATGAGCAAGAACAAGCAAGAACGAACAAAGCATTGGCCCGTTTGAGATTGGGTAAGCAAGAATTACTATTCCCACCCATTTTCATAATTTTACCTGTTCGGTACTTAGATTGCCATTTGGTAGGTTAAATTTCACAATTTTGAATTTTCATTATTGCGAATCGAAATTTGTACTGTAATAACTGTAGTAGTTTAGTATTTTTGTTTTTTTTGATCTAATAGTAGTTTAGTATTTCTAGGATCAGGGACTGGGACTAGCCTTGTTTTCTGTACTCGTATAATGTGTACCATAGAACAGTAATACGAATCCGATGAAATTGGAGTTTGTTTACAAGTCGACAGTACTTGAGAGGTGTTTCATTTGTAAGAGAATTGTCCTTTTTGGAATTGTTTGTTATTTGTATGAAGGATTACATTTGATCTGTATCATGCCAGGACTCATCTATATATATGTCCAAAAAAAAAAGAACGATATATTGTCAAAATTTTATCATTAAATAGCCTTGCATTATTTCTACCGTGTAGAGGTAAGTCAGGTAACCATCAGCCCAGGTTTTTGGATTTTAAAATCAGATTTGCGTACTGCCAGGCCGTTTGGGTTTTGGGTCGATTTTTTGTATCATGTCATTCATGTCAGGATCTTAGTGTGGGTTTGAGGTGTTTATATTTTGAATTTGTCTAATTTTTCGAGATCTCATAGTCGTGTGAATGAATTTTTAAAATGACATTTTCAAATGAAAAAAATAAGATTGAAGAAAAAAATTGGCTGGTTTGGTGGGGAATGACCTTCGCCCCAAACTCGACTAAAAATCGGATGGACGCGAGTTGGATTGTTGGTCGGATATTTTTTTATTAGGTCTACCAGGCTACTAATGCGTTCCTCACAAAGCTAGGATAGTGTGAAGGGATGGCAATAGGTATCCACCTGATAACTATATCCATCTTGGATGGATATGAATTACCATAATAGATGAATAATAGATATAGATTGAATATGGATTGGATATGCATGGTCATTTATCATCTATTTATCACTGTTCACCCGAAATTACACATATATTAATTTATTTTTTTTTATTGTTATTTTTATTTAATTGGGTCCTAAAGGAAACTTGGGCATTTATTACTTGGACCATATTTGCAATTAATTTACATAATCGAACAAATAAAAATTTGCAGAGTGCAAATTCGGCAATTGTGGATTTTATACTCTTTCTTATAATTTGGATATGCTTTTTTGGGATCAACCTATTAGGAATAGGGCTCCATAGTTATGGTTCGTTTACATTAACACTTAATTAAATTCACGAAAGAATTTTTATTTTCTTTTAATGTTCCCTCTTTAGTTTACAGACAATGATGTTTACATGACCTAGAACTTTAGAGTTATGACTTTGGAGCTCTAAATGAAGCAAGTGCAACAACTAGCAATTGTAAGCATGCGCTTATTAGTGTTTAACAACATCAATCAGTGTTATTTTCTACTTGTTTATTATTTGAATAAGTATATTTATTAGGTTAAGTACTTGAGTGTATTTGTAATGATTTTCGAATTCATTTCTAAGTTGGTTTTTTTCGTTGAAACTTGAATGTGTATAGTTTTCCTTAGAAAAATGTGAACTTGAAATTCATTGGACTTCCATTTACCCGTCGTATTCATGAATACCTAAATGGGTTGATGAAATTGAGGTAAATAGATATGGATATGGATATCGATATGAATGGAGCACATATAATGTATAAAAAAATTTGTTGTGAATAATCCCAAGTTTCACCCGTGTGCCATAAAGAACCCCACATTGTGATATATTAACCAATAATCCCAACTTATGACTTGTGTGCCAATAGTAAATCCAGTGCAAACGGAGTTAAGTCTCCATTAGTAACGAATGACGTGCCATCTAATTTTGAGAAATATACTACGCTAAGAAACAAAGAGGAAATAATTATAATAAAAAATAACAAAAAGAAAATTAAATTTCTTTTACTCTCTCCTTTTCCAAGCACTATTGCAGAACTTGTGTGACCGTCTTATTGCCGCCACCAAGCACACTACCACCACCTTCCCACCAGACTTCTCATTCCCCTCAATAGGCAAATCCATCCTCCACCTTGACCTCTACGCCTTCTATGGCTCCCCTCCGTTCTCTCTCCTCCCCCACCCCCTCTTTCTCTCCTCCCCAACCCCCACTTCTGAATTTATCCCCTTTCTCTCTCCTCTTTTCCTCTCTACAGCACGCCCATCACCACCGCCCACTCCGAAGTTTCGCCCTCCAGACCCTAACAATTTCTCACATACCAAATTATGAACAGATATCTAAATTCTCCTTTCATACTCTCTTCAACTTCTGAATTACAATTTCATTTGGGTTGTAATTTTTGTTTCTATATGACTGTTGAAGTTGATTAAGTTAGGATTTGGTTGAATACTTGGATGGTTCATTTTGTTGAAATAAATCTTGTTACGACTTATTACTAGGGTGCGATACTGGAAATTGTTATTAATTGGTATTGTGGTCCATCGACAACAATGATGGTGGTGCATGTTGTGGTGTGGAGGAGAATGGTGCTGGCTGGGGAGGATGAGGTTTTAGAGAAGATGGAGGACTGGTTGTGGTGGGGAGAGATTATGGTGGTGGTGGAGGAGAGAGAATGTGGCGAGATTTGCTCGTGGTGATGGTGGTGGTGGTGTGGAAGAGAGTGGGGTGGTTGGGGAGAATGAGGACAGAGAAAATGAGGTCGGGCTTGAGTTTGTATTAATGGGGGAAATGGTGGAAGGGCATTTTAGCACAAAAGTACCGGTCACTTCACACCGTTTGGTCCAGGTGTAATATTGGCACACAAATTGCAAGTTAGGATTATTGGGTAGTATATAGCAACATAGTATTATTTACGGCACATGAGTGAAACTTGGGATTATTCATAGCAAATTTTCCTAATGTATACGTATACGAATATGGCTCCACCCGCTTCATATCCGATCCATTGACATTCCTAATTATTTATTGGTGTGAAGTGAAGGAATCTTATTAGCTATTACCCCATGGTTTCACGTGCTGCGCCATTAGTAATCAAATTTGTGTTGTGATGTCTTGTAACACCCGAATTTTCTAAAAAATAAATAAATAAAAATGAATAAACTCATGCCGAAAATCGGGCAGAATTTCCTCTGTAAATAGATATCCCAAGTTATCGACTATTTAATAACCTACTTAAACAGATAATTACAAAAAAATATCCAAAATGACAGCGAAAGACTTCTAATCGAATCCGGAGCATCACTGCCACACTCACTCATAGAATAAGTGTAAGGCAAACCTTACAAACTCAATGACAACTAACAAACTTAATGCTTTACAAATTACAACCAAATGAACAACTAGAAAGTATAATCAAGACAACACTAATCTTTCTTCTCATCAGCTCGAATCGACTGGTCCATCTAGATCTTCACAATCGGACAACCTGCAAAACATTATTTCTTGTCTACTCCCCCATACAAACGAATTTTGTACAGGTTCATCATAGGCCCACCATTGAAGAAAAATGGACGCACACACACGTACACAGAAAGCAACCAATCAGCAAAGCTGAGTAACCAAACATTCTGTCGAAAAATAAATAAAAGCTTTAGGATCTCAACTCAGGTCAACTATGACCTTAAACATCACAATATCCCAAAGTAGTCTCTATATCATCTATAGCTCAATTCCCAAAAGTATGTGCCAATCGCTCTCAGTCACTAGCTCTTAGCCTAGGCAATGTGGGAAGTCAACATGGCGGCATAAACCGCAAAATCAAGATCATTCTCATCACTTAATCTTATAAACTCGGCCATCTTGGCCCTCATAACTCATATCAGTCCACTCTCGGACTCATTCTCATCACTAGATCACATTTTCATAAAAATACTGCTCATCACCTAAGACTCAATATCTTAGACTACCCGTTCACATACCAAGAACCAAAGAACTAACAACGTCTAAGCCTCAAACCAATATATCATATATCAAAATCTCATGTTTTCATCTTATTTGACTTGATTCCTATCTCATAGTCACACCCATTTCGGGTCCATAAACATTGTTATCACAACATGGCACGGGTTCCCAAATAATTATGTAGTTCTTGGTTTAGTTTTCAATCTCACTTAAAGTCCACTAACATAACTAAGTTTCATACCCTTCCCGTCAAATCTGATTTCTAACCATCAGTACGACTGCTATAATTTGTAAATCTACCAATATTGAGCAATTGATTTACCAAATGAAGCCAACTCATGACAACACCCATGTGAACAACAAGCAATTTGCATAATAACAATCTGGAATTTAAGGTAGCATAGTAGCGTACTAATACTTGGCACATAAACCACCAGCAACTAGTATTTGTAATTAATCGATCGGAAACCAATCAGTAGCATAAATCACTAACAAAACCAGCAAACGACATGCATCTCAAGCAAGTAACATCCAGCTCTAACCAATAGAAAGTAGGTTACCTCTAATTTGATTCCAAAGCAATTAGGCACCATGAATCCTCCAATTTAATGCTCAAACATCCATCATATATGCACATAAACAAAATTGAATAATTAAATTACCAAATCAGAATTTCAATTAACAAAACCAACCTATGGTTTAGGGGTTTCAGAAATCAAACCCAAAAAAGGAGAGAGAAGGGGTCGCGGTTCTTCATGGGTGGTCAGGCCTGGTGGCAGAAACCCACCTCGTGGTGGTCGGAAACAACAGCAACGACAACAACATCGATACACAAAAACAGAGGACGTGAAACAGAGGAGAGAGAAAGAGAAAACTCGACCAATCAGCAGTAAATCACCAGCACAGCAGGACAGTTCGCAGACAAGCAGTAAAGTTTCGAAAAGAGAGAGAAAGTGGCGAAGATGATGGTGATGCGCTGAAGAACCGTGGTGGTGATGGTGGTTTTGTGCGTGAGAGAAGAACAATAAGACCTGGGGAAAATAATTGATGTCAAAATAAAAGAAGGTTTAGAGCATCTCCAATGCAAGGTTTTTGAAGAGGTATGTGAGGTGAAAAACCATCCCAAAAAACATCTATTCATAGTGATAAATCTGTTTTTTTACAAACCACTTTGTCTAGACAAACCAGGTTTGTGGCATACTCTATTTTTAAATTGGGTCCCTCACCTAGAGGGTTTTGGAGGTTTACACTATTGGGAGGAAGGGGTTAAATAAAGAGGATTTTTGCAATGATGATGTGGCTCAAATAAAAACCCACTTAGAGCTTTGTAGCATTGGAGATGCTCTTAGTAGTAAGGGAAGGGCGGTGGAAGCGGTTCTACAAGGATCCCACGCGTTTCTAATATAACCCAAAGAAGATAAAATTAAACACATTGGATACATATATATCTAGTCAATAAGTACATCAAATACACTCTAAAATAAATACCTTTTATTTTATTAATCAATAATTCATTTTCTGAAAATATAATAAATAGTCAGGGTATTACATGTCTACTTGCACATGCATTTATAAATTCAAGTTCATTTGAAATCTTCTCTATCCCTCATCATATGAGATTGTGAGAACTAAGGTTATAAACACACCGGTATAGTCCCGAGCCGCTCGCAAACGCACTAGATCAAAACTCGCTGGATAACAAACGAGCCAAGCACGGGCATAACATGATTGATACTTGTTTAATAAACAAGTCGCATATAAGTGCACAATACCTTCCTCGTTATTGATATTATAAGTTCTAATACCCAACTGAATTTTTGTCAAAGCTTCCTCACTAATAAACGAGTAGAGAAAGAGCACCAATTTGATAAATAAGCGGAGCATGATTACCGACATATTAGACTCAATTCGCTTGCATCCCTAGTGATAAACGATATGGGCCTTATTTCCACCAATTTCGATGGTTTACTATTGTTTTTGAACGACTATTTGTCATTTCGACTAAAGAAGTATTTTCCTTGAATATTAACGACAATTCATCATAAGTGACATGATGACCAATGGCGTTGATTTGCGTACTCTTCATTTGACTGAAGTTACTAGAAATTCATGAGCCTACGTCATGTATTAGCTAGATGTTTTAAAAAAGTTGTACGAGTTATTATTGATGATGATTTTAATACAAACATGGTGCCAACCTACATGGTAGAGAAGCATGGTTTGATGAACTCGTAATATTGTTCTCCGTACAAATTACGATTGTTCAACAATGAAAAGTTTATTGAGGCGGTAAGTAACAAATTGTATTAGAAAGTATTGTGTTATAGATAGTTATGATGTAATTTCCATATATAAGTGCCGCAAGACAATGGATTTAGGTGTATTGGAAAGTATTGTGTTATAGATAGTTTTGATGTAATTTCCATATATAAGTGCCGCATGACAATGGATTAAGATATGACAAATTATTAGTTACAAAGTACACAATATTGATTATGCTTTGTCCTATGTGAAGATCGCGAAGAGTTAGGTTGACTCTTTGATTTTCTAACTACTTCTAAATCTAAGATGGGAAGTGAAAGAAAAAAAAAATGAAGCACTAATTAATGTACATAAAGTTGAATAATGCAAGTTTATGGGGAAAAAAAAAAAAAAAAATCCTTCAAGAGAGTTTCGTGGAGGACAAAGAAAAATTCGTTAAAATGTTTGAGCCAATTTTGGTTTAATTAGAAAGGAGATTCCTTTATCCGACACCGTGATGGTTACTCCTTCCTTTTATTTTTAGTTTTATGGTAAACGTAACACTCGATTCCATTAATTGAAGATCAAGTCACATCAAAGATGATCAAAAAGTTTCGATTGAGTGTCTATTTTTTTCAAGACCATAAAGAACTATTTTAGTGGAAACACTTGAAATTAAAGAACTGTTATTTGAGACGAAACACTTGAAGGATCTGCTCTAGCATGAATGGTAAAGCAAGACTCAAAATTTATTTATTTTTATAGAGATCCATATAATAAAAACAACTACAAATATAAATTTATGAGCTCGTTGTTCCTTGATATTTTAAGATGGACTCCACTGGAAACGACCTAAGAGTTTGTTTGCTTACGTCATATATGTTAATAATGGTTCGAATGCAAATGTGTTTGTCCGCTTATAACTAAATCTCGATTCGAAGAAGAATATTTTCAATAGAGGACTCCCATTTGGAAGTTTGTCCACTTCCGGAAGTTTGATATGTGAGCATCATAAATTCATAACAAAGAGTTGTTGTAGGAATGATAAATGGAGAAATTGTTTTTAGTAAAGGAACAATGCCAATACGAGTAATTCACTAGTCAATTTACGCAACACTTGGTGACTAAGTTTACGTTTTCCTAATTTCATTTTTGGGAAAAAGCGTTAGCTTGCTTGTATTCCATTCTCCAAAAGGTGTCAAGGCGACACTCTTTGAGAAAAAAAAATACAATCTCACTTTAGATGGCCTGCGTAGCCACCTGATACATTTATCTGAAACTCTACATCAAAGACAAAAATATATGTAATCTACAAAGACTACATGCAAATGAATTTTTCCTCTATCTACTGGGATGTGTAGTATAGTAGCGGCCAAAAACTTGAATCTGAATCTGCTTCACAATTTGAGAAGTCGTGCATTGGGTTTCTCCAAAGAGTCTGGCATTTCTCTCCCGCCAAATCTCATAAACACTTAAAGCAAACGCGTCTCACACTTTGCTCAACCAGCCATGGAACTTAAACCACCTAAGCTCTTGTTGCAAACTCAGAGGTATGCAATTAATACCTATCCAATTACGTATACTGCACCACATTGCTTAGGCCACAGAGCAACAGAAGAACAAACGACCACTTGAATCCAATTCATCATGATAGAGAGCACAATCAGAAGGAAAGGACATTACTATAGAGTTCAAATTATCTACTGTAGGCAATTTATCACAGGATGCCAACAGAAAATAAGTTATGTCGAGGTAAACTCAAACTTTTCCACACCAGGTTCTTCCATATGTACTCAGTTCAATTACCCCTCATAAACAAATAGGTCTCATTCAGTTTGAATTTACTACCCTCTCTCCATGTCTGCATGAGGGCCTCAACTGCTTGAATTGATCTTGCCTTGGCCACAAAGTCTGCTCCCTGGCCTTAGTGGCCCCTCTCAACATTCAAGAAAGAACCTCCATGCTTAGAACAAAAAGTAAGGAATTCATAGGGTCACCCTGACCAGTGACGTATCTAAAAATATAATATTATGGTGACCCAAAAAAAAAAAAAAAAAAAAAAAAATTTACCCGGAGCAAAATATCTACAACGAAATTTATAGTACTAGTAGCCCAAATTACAATCGAATTACCATAGTCCATAATCATCAATATACCAATTGATCTCTAAATTAACAAGCAATTCCAAAAGCCAATAATAATCAACAATTTGAGATTCACGAAAACTCAAGAAACTCGTAAGCTAATTCTCAAACAGTTTTCAGATCACCAATAATAAACCGAAAGAACTGAAAGTTTCTAATAATCATCAACATTTTGAGAATTTCGACAAACAAAAAATGAAATTATTCATATGAATAGATGTTCTAACGTGGTATTTAAATCAACCTCCTAACTACAATCATCAAAACCAATCCAATATCTTCACCAAATTTAACTCACTGAGAAACACCAAGTAATTAAGTAAACTTAGAACCAAAAACCAAAAAAATAAAAATAAAAATAAAAACCAGTTCTATGAATTATTCATTTGCTAGTTGCTATCATGAAAAATAATAATCAAAACACCAACTGGGCACTTAAAAATCCAGCTAAGGTGCACCGTGCAAAAATCTTTGGCACTTAAAAATCCAGCTGAGGTGCACCGTGCACAAATCTTTGGCACTTAAAAAATCCAGCTATGGTTACCCATGATTTGATTTGGTGGTTTGAGTGGGCTTTGCTGATCTTCTTCTCTGTGGCTTTGAGGTAGATAGACAGAGAGCAGAAACAGAAGAGAGAGTATATCTAGATTTGACAGGAGAGAGAGTCGAGTTTTACTTTATGAGAAGAGAGAGAGAGAGAGAGTCAGAGTTTTGGAGGAGAGAGAAGCCAGTTAATTTTTGGGGAAAGCAATTGTCGACTGAAGAGAAAAGAATGGTCAATTAGAAAGTGAGACTTCTTGGGATTTACTTTTTTGCTTTTACAATTCAACCCCCGTTTTCCTTTCACCAATTTGGAATGTGGTGGCTTTTTGGTAAATTATAATTTTTTTTCCTTTTTTCTTTTACTGTTCTGAACATTTTCTTGATTAATAATGTGGTTGCCTGGGACCCTGGTACCCCACTTTAAATCCGCCCCTGACCCTGATGTACCCCATTTTCCTTGCAAAATACCACTCAATAGAACCATTAGTCTGAACAAAATACATAGAAGAAGTGACATAAACCATCACCCACTTGACAAATTTATCAAGAAAGCCCATACCCGTCAGAGTGTTTACAGAGAACTCCAATTTAAGGAATCATATGCTTTCTGAATGTCCAGTTTTATCTACTAAATTTGATTTTGACGCCACTATCGGTCGCTAACTGACCAAATTCTTGTAGTGACCATTCTCCAGATTAGAAGGATCAGATTTAGTAACCTCCTAGGAAGTACCAAGAAGATTTTTATAAAAATCCACAACAGCCGCCTCAACATCTTGCAGTCAATTTCTAACATTGCCCATCCTGTCAGTAATGGAACCAATTCTCTTTCGAGCAGCTCTCTCTTTAACTTTCTCTTAAAAATATGCCCCATTCTCATCACTCTTCTAAATATCAACAATTTTTACTCATTGGTAACAAGCATTGACCTCATCTTTCTCCAACTTCACATACTTTGGTACGAAGGCCTTCCTACTGTTGCTTAGGTTTTGATTAAAATGATCCTGCTGCAGTTGATTTTGGATGTTAGTAAGCTTTTCATGACAATGTTGAGCTCCATTACTCGCACATTTTCTATAATTGGACTTGTGCAAAGTCCTAAGAAGCCCATTAAGAACTTTGAACTTGGCTAAGAGCTGATATAGTTTATAGCCATGTATTCTAGTTTGTCATATTTCTTTTACAAGAGATCATTGAACTTTTTATTATCAGCCTAAAGATTCAGGAATTTAAAAATATGTTGCTGAGGGGAACAATCACCATGGATAGAAACAACTGAAGGAGAACGATCAGACAATCCTGCAGGGAGGAAGTCCACCTTAATAACAATGTTGCCCATCATATTACACATCACAAAGTAAAGCTTGAACCACACTCTACTTTCAACATCTTGTTTATTGGTCCACGTGAAAAAAACCTAGTGGCAGATTGATCCACCATGTCATGATTATTTATACAATCAGCAAACATCTATTTCTCATTGAAATTAGGTTCAGTAGAACTTAACCTCTCCTTAGATTTCAAAACCACATCATAATCTCCTAATAAGAGCCTTGGCCTATTGACCTGGCCAGCCCAAGTCCCCATATCCTGCCAAAACTTCCTACGCATCTCAGCAGTATTGCCAGTATAAACTACTGTAAGCCAAAAATCCTTGCCACCCCCAATGGGGGAGACTTTGCAATGGAGAGCGTGTAAAAACATTGAGCTAAGGTTTGCACATGTAATGAAGCATGTTTCCTTAGAAACCACACCCTACAAATTGTATGACATTCATGCTTACTAATGACTTGATATTTCTTCTTAAACTTCCTAAGTATTGTAGAGCCCTTATTTCCTTTCACCTTGATTTCAACTAAACCCAAAATGCCAAGTTTATTTTGACCGTAGGAATCCAAAAACCTCTTACTTCTTATGAGTCTTATTGAAGCCTCTTATGTTCCAAGCTACTATATTCATCATGTACATTTGGGAATGACCCCTCCCCCACCATCATCAAACTCTTGCTAGACAATAGTGCATCAAGCTCTTGCTGAATAACAGAAGCAATATCCTCACCCCCTCATGCAGTAGGGATCGGTAATGTGGATAGCTTGAAATGAATGCCACAAATTCCACCAATGGCACTCCCCAGTTTTGAAGTGCTATGTTTAGCAGAAACAACATAAAAACCATCATCCAAGTCACCCTCTTCCTAGTGCCACCCTCAGGATTACAAGACTCCAGAGAAGGATCAGGGACAACCTCATCAATAGGCCCAGAGTCCTCAGAGACAGAATCAAATGTAGGCACAGTGTTATCATTCACACAATCTGTTGCATGGAAGAACAAAGAGCTTCTTTCTCAGTGACTATAGGGATGATCTTCTTCTTCTTTTTCTTCCTACACCTTGCCTTATTGTACCCTAACATATTCCATGTGTGGCAATAGAATTGAACCCATTCATAAAAGATCTTTTGCCTCAATTTAATCCCAAAAGATGTTATGATGAGAACGAAAGGAGGCAGGTTCTTTGTCACATCAATCTCAACCATGACCCTTATAAAAGATATCTTCTTCTTCAGAGAAGTGCAGTTGTCAGCAAACACGGCTTTCCGAAATCTACTTGCCAACTTGCTCAATCCTCTCATGGACTAATATTGAACATCCACGATAGGAAACTGATAACAGACACCTCATGGATGCTTTCCTTCATCAAACAAAAATCAGGCTCCCAGGGCTTAAGCAGGAATACCCTACTACCAATAGACCCTGACCCTCTCCTTAACATTGTGTCCCTCTCTTCAATAGAGGTAAACCTAGAGAAGAACCAGTCCTTCTTATAAAACAAAATCTGATGAGCAGTATCATGGGCCCACTAACTCTGCACAAATTCATAAACCACATACTCTTGAGGGTTTGCCCCCCCATAACGAAACCCACAACAGATGATTTCCAATATTTAATATATACCGTCACTTATTTCATCCATTTCAAAAGAAACAGAATCATCCTCACTATTGACAGGTATGTAATCCAATTTCATCCCCTGAGTAGGGCTACGATTCTTTCTACATAAAGTATTCCAAACACCATTTCTTGGTCCTGCATACCCAGTACTCCCAACAGGATTAGACCTAGGTTCCCCAATCACAAGTTGTGGATCAATTGTCCGAGAACCATGCAAAATCCCTAGAAGTTCCAATTTCATGTAATTCTTGATTTTCAACAGACTTAGGGTTAACATGCGTAAGAGGATTAAAAATAGTAGACTCATCAAGGTTATGAGTAACAATCCCCTCGAGATTATGATTAACATGCACAACAAAATCATGTAGAGAACAATCATAATTATCCACTTCCGAAGAAAAATCCAAATTCTCTAATTCAGAGTGAAGGGAGGAACTTACACGAGTACATCCACCATTGCAGGTGTCATTAGGTTTTCCATAAGGTAACAATGATAAAGGAAAGAAATTCCCCAATTGAATTGGACGAGCTAAAGAACCCGTGTTCTGGGTTTGAATTTCTTTGCAGTTGCATCACCAGTTGGTGCCAAAGTACCATCATTCGATCGCTCAGAAGAAGAAGGAACGGTTGCAAAACCCTTTCGAGGTCTTCTTCTCTTTCCACCTACTACCATCGCGATCAAGAAATGTAGGATAACAAGGGTTGTTACGCGCCCAGAGCTCTCAACTCTCAATCGCACATTACGACACTGAGAACAAACCAACGTTTACCTACTTTCTTTATTATATTTTAGTTCCTTTTTGGTATTACGAAAACTTTTTTTGAGAAAAACTTTTAGTTTGTTTCCTAATTGTTTCTAGTAAAGAATTCGCCAACTTTCTTAGTCCAACTAAGGGGGTGTGGTTGAGTGGTAGGGACTCATTCATCCTTAATCAAGGTCAAGGATTCGAATCTCGCCTTGGACATTGAGCAGTGTTAAATCTCTTGGCCAGTTGTCACACCTTTTGAGGTGCTTACAAGCGATCGACGGTGGATACTAGACATGGCAAATGGGTCGGGTCGGGTAACTTCAGATTCGAGTCATTAGTAGGTCGGATCATTATCGGGTCGAGTTACTATTGGGACAGTCATGTCGAGTTTTTAGCAGGCCGAGTCGTTTAAGTTGGGTTTAGGGCCAAACACAGTTATTGTATCACAAACATCGGGCTTCAAGTCATGTAGTTTCGGGTTCGGGTCGTTAGTAGGTCGGGTCATTAGCAAGTCGAACCTTTTCAGGTCGGGTCTTAAGCTTGTAAGGTTTGGGTTGGGTCAGATATTGCCAGCCCTGCTGGATACTCTTGGTGTGAAAAAAAAAAATTTATTTTTATTGGTTCTAGTTTATTTCTTTCAGTGCAAGCTAGTTAACTATCTCTATGTAAAAAAATGGAGTATGGTGACTAATGAAAAATCAACAATAATTACCAAAAAGGTTTTTGTATGTGTCTTCCTTAATATTAGTATGTGGCAGGTGGTTTAGCCATTGGTTAGAATTGGTAACTTTATCGTCGGGTTATTAATAAGGTGTTATGAGCGTTTCTTCAAAAAATAAAAGTGGTAAGCTTATCTACCCTTTAATGTGATTACTTTCAATGCGTTAATAAAAAAAACTCCAAAGAAATTACCCCACTACATCTATCACAGATCAGATGAAATAATCATAGTAGACTTGTTTTTATCTTCAAATCAATGTATTAAGTTTTGTGACTTTTTCTAGTAAATTAACCAAAAAATAGAAAAATAAAAAAAAAACGGTCTACGTCATTCTGATTTGGGAATTAATCAATGTTAATTTGCTTGACAGACCAACAAGATTATCCGTCTCACGCAAACAGAACAATGGGGCATAGCTGATTTAGAAACAATAACATTATTTCTCATTTAAGAATTCAAAAATTCTATGTTGCTTTTTAGCATCTTTTAGTTCATGAGAAGTAAAGTCGGAGCATAAGGACCATTGACTGATGTTATGGGATTCAACTTTCTTTGCATATTGAAAAACTTCTTTCCAAAATATTAAAACTTTCATACCCGTTTTCTACTCGAATAAAATCCGCTTCGAAGTCGTTTATGGCCACATTTCATTGCCCTTTGTAATGGCTTGCCTTATATGTAGGACAAAGACAAGCGAAGAGTGAGGGAGACTAAAAAATGTAAAGAATTGTCCACTGC
This sequence comes from Tetragonia tetragonoides, assembly GCA_038025085.1. Lineage (NCBI taxonomy): Eukaryota > Viridiplantae > Streptophyta > Magnoliopsida > Caryophyllales > Aizoaceae > Tetragonia > Tetragonia tetragonoides. The sequence continues at coordinate 27,697,607 of CM076143.1, read as the reverse complement.
TTCCTCCCCTTGTTGCCCTCTCTCTCCTCTCTCAAGTTCCCTTCCTCTCCCTCTGCTACTAATTTGATCCATTTGAATTGATCAATGACACTAAAAGAAACATCATGAACATGATGAATGAAAAATCATTTATTTCCAAAGAACTCAATGCAAAGCATGCTAAGGTTTGTTTTTATATTACATATTTATTTATTTATGGTGTGAACATACATAGTATATGATTCTAATTTGCAACATCTAAAGCTTTAATTTGTCAATTATTGTCTTATATGCTTCAATGCAGAAACAACGCTATTTAACTAGACAAAGTTATTAAGGACCCAAAATTTAGACTACTGGGCATCTAATCTCCCTTTTCTTCCATCTAGGTTTTAGTAAGATATGTTGATTTAAGTTTATGATAATCACAATTACCTGATTTTTGTTTCCCTTTCATGAACTACAAATTTTATATCTCTTTTCCCGCGGAAAAATATTTATTTATTTATTTTATAATCTCGCGAACAGACTACTTACAATTCTTGTGCAACTTCTTAATATCCCTAGCTGGACTATTTGTTTACACATTCAGCTCGAATGATTGTTGCTTATAATGGGAATTCAAATATATTTTCATAGCCATTCATGTGATGATTAAGAAATATGTCTTCAACTAATTAAGCAGGAGTGAGAAAAGGATAAGAGATTTAAAACTAAATACAATCGTTTCATTAAAATCATGGGGGCTGACCAATAATTATATTATAAAGGACATACACTGCATAACAAAATTGAATCCACTAAATATACATTCAAAGAAGTTGTATAAACTATATGCTCATTGAGCTTCATACTATTCGGTCATTTAAATCATGATCCATTCATTTTAAGTATGTATTTCAAATGATGATTTTCCTTCGACACCAAGAAAACAAATTAGAGACATTTTTCAATGATATTTTTAGCGTCTATATATTTCTATTATTCAGGATTTGTTTGCTAATACTAGTTAGCATTTAATTCTACATGCATGAAGGTATTATTTAAGCGCACATGTATTGATACATTTGGTTCAAAACTACAGGTACTAGAAGGGCTTCTTAAACTCTCAGAGAATAGGGAATGTGCTGATTGCAGATCAAAGTATGGATTTCGCATTATTAGCAACATCAATGACACTATTAGTACCATGAAAAAAAAAGAAATATGATGGTATTGAGGAAATAATCAGCTTCTTTGCTTCATTGATATATATATATATATATATATATATATATATATATATATATATATATATATATATATATATATATATATATATATATATATATATATATATATATATATATATATATATATATATATATATATATGATATCAAACCTTTTTATTAGGACTGTGGTTAACTTTTTATGTAAGTCGAATAATGTTTATTAATTCTATAAATTTGTCAGAGATAGTGCGATTTGTGGTGTTCTTATCGTTCTATTACTTATAATTATGTCTTAATTTGTCTAAGTCTAATTGGATTTCTAAATCGATATAGAAGTAAAAACTCAAACTATTATTAGCGCTAGTAGAAACCTAATGAAGGTTTACTAATAATCTTTTTAAACTTATTGCCCCTCTCTTTTGAATGAATTGGTTTCAGGGGTCCAAGATAGGCAAGTGTAAACCTAGGAATATTTATATGCATGCAATGTTCAGGAATACATAGGGGTCTTGGAGTCCATATTTCGCAGGTATGCACATTCTCAATATTTTCTTGCAACTTCCTTATAAACATAAAGACAATTTATTTGGATCTTTATTACCGAAATCGATTTTTGATCCGTTATATTTTTCCACTTGCTTTTATCTGAAGAATATGCAAATGTGTAGGAGTAAGATGTTACTTTTCCAAAAGGAACTTCTATTCTTAATATGAGTTACACTATCAAAGTTTATACATTATTGTACAGGTGGATCTTTTGAGAATGATGAGAATTTTCTTGACTCAAAGAAATTAATTTTATTGGAAGAAGAATACTAGAATAGTACTTTTTGTAGATATAGATTCGAAAGTATATTAAATGTCATCAAACCATTATTTTTTTGTTTCATGGGGCAGAGAGCATCCAATGGAATAACTCTATTTCATAAGAAACAAATATCACAATGAAAATTATGAGAATCTAACGATTATGCGCCTTTGTTTGGCGTATCCAATAGAGAATGAGTCATGTACCTTAATGGGTTGTTTGTACTTCTAGAGTTCGAGCCTTATTAGATCCATCTAAATTTAATATCCCTGAAAATGTTACGAATCTGTTGAAATTGAAATTCAAGGGGTTTCCATCCTTAACGAAAATGAACAAATAAATAGAACATTGAGGTGCAAGAATTGTGTAATATTAGGAAGGATGACAAAGAACACGACAAAATAATACTAGAAAAACGTTGCTCCTCAACCAGATTTTACCGCACGACCTAATCAGACCACGATAAGGATTACCAATACATCCAATTTCTATCATTTGGATAAAATTTTCATGCTGGTTAATATATATCAAGTTTGTGTCAAAGACCGATTACAACGATCAGGTTTTACGCGTATGTAATCCTAAAGTTATATTTTGACCAATGCATTCCGTTTTTATTTATACATTTAACCCCTTTAATCGTCAACGAAGAGTTACCCTTAGTCAAGGAGAATGAAGATATTGAATCACACTCAAAGACAAAGTAGATAAATTATACTCGTAAAATAAATCATCTACAGGTGTAAATTCAAGCTTACCTCTTTCACCAAATTGCCTTCACAGTCTGAATCATGAAGAAAGTAGGCTCTAACACTTTAAACATGTAAGAAATATATTCATAATTCTGACGTTCTATTTGACAAAGAAAAAATATTTGTACTCAAATTGTATATACGAGATAAAAATTTCCTCGATCCCCTCATAGATGAAATCCCTTAATAATATGATTCTATTCTTCCTTATAAATAACATAACACAACACATGTACCATCTAAAGAGAGAAGAAATAAAGAAGAGTGGTCCTCTTTGATACAAATTAAAGTTGCAAACCACATTTTAGATGAAGAGTCCCTATATATAGCCTTACAACGTACTCTTTTCATGTCGTCTTCGTCTTTTTACTTTCCGTTTTGGTAGTCTCATATTCTTTTTTCCATTTTCCTTATTGGCAAAGTTCTTGCACCAAAATGCCGTAAATATCCTCCCCCTTTTTTGGTCACAATTTGTATTGCCCAAACGCAATTCAACATGAATGGTTCCCTCTTAAAAAGCCATATGCGTTTTGAGAATTTTTCTCTACAATAGAATTTTCTTAATCGTCGTTCGTGTCCAAACACAATGGAAAGAAAAATGTGTGACAAAGGGGTATCAAAAAATTCCTTATGTACTATTTTAAAAGGATTAAACCCTTTTATGTCAACATCATCATCCATATTCTCATTCACATAAAAGCGGCGTCTAACACCTCTTAGAAAAAGATTTAAGTCATTGAATATGCTTTAAAGCTAAAATGTATAGTTCTTTTGACACTTTTTACTCAATCATTTAAGACGTAAAATTATATTGAATTCTTCGACTTTGTTAAATCCATAATAACCTTATGACAATATTGGATTAATGCTTTTGCACTAGTTTAAAGGCAAGGAAAAGGGGGTTTAAGTTTCCAACATTGCCCTTGTGTTTTGGAAAATAAAGGGATGTGGGATTAATTGGTGGGTGTAATGAAATGTGGGTAAAATGGTAAAAAGGTCATTGAGACCACTTGCTTTATGAATAATATATAGATTTATCTGAAACAAACTAAAAGTAACAATGTATATATTTATCTGAAACGCAAGGAGTACAAATTAATACAAATTATATATATGCTTGATGTGGCGTGAATTTTTCTTACTATTGATACGAGTAAAAAATGAAATCTTACTGGTTACATTGTGAAAAAGGTAAAAATGAAAAAGCCCCATTAACTTCCTTTTTTTTTTCAAAAGAACACATTTGAACATGAGACCAAATAAATCCACAGACTCAATCTTCACTATTAGGCCAAAACTTCATTCTAGTGATGGGATTATATTTTGAGTTATAAAATTTGTACTCGAACAAAGTTAATGCATTACTTCAAAGTGATATTTGTTTTTTTTTTTGTTTTTTTTTTTTTTTTGTTTTGTTTTTTTTGTTTTGTACTTATTTACATACTCTTTAGAAAACAAAGAGGTTTAATAGCCAATTTTTTGGGACGATTTGATATGACGAAATTAGTGAGGCTAGTGTAAGAATGTTGTTATCTCCTTTAACTTCCTTTTTTTCGTTTATTATTTATTTTCAGTTTTTTGGGTGGGGTGGGATGCTTTGAGTTCGCTTGAGTTAAAGTTAAAAATTGACTTGTTCAGGCTCACTTTGTCATACAATTTACCATTCTATTCTCTACGTCCCAAATAAATGTTCTCATTATTTCATTTTATTGACCCGGCATAAATGTATACATTGTCCATAAAGCAAGTGTTTTTCCTTTAATAAACATTAACCTCAGATAAAAAACTTCAATAAGCATTTATATCAAATTCATATCCATTATTTATCCATTTATGCTCATCCACATCCACTTAAGATGAATCAGGTCCGGTGGATATTGATTGTTACTATACCGAGCCCCAACGCCCCAACTACCCCATGTGGGGGTGACCAGTTAGAAAACAAAAGTTCATTTTACAAGGGTACACTTTGGAAATACAATTATCTACCGAGGAAAAACTTGAAAACAAATATTCCTTTAACCTTGCATTACATCTTGAGCCAAAATAATAATGTAAGCACTTATGTGAGACGGAGGTAGTATAACATTAACTCAATGCATGTTCACGCAAGTATCATGCACGAGGTGCCTTAGAAGAAGATGGATTCAAGATACACAATTTGATGACTTTCTTACAAATAGAGTGTATCTATGTAGACTTTTTATTTGAGATGCATTAATTCTTTGCTATTTCAGAATAGATAAGAATTATACCACAATATATGAATAATTTTTATTTAGTATATATAAATATGATGTTGAGTGACTCGTGTAGCTTTGGACAACTGTCGGTATTTACTAAAGGATTAAAAAAATTCCTTCCAACCCAACAACTATGGTGCTTTGTATGTTCGATAGTGTTTGTATCTTATGTTTGAGTTTGGATAATTTGTTACTTCTATTTTATTTTATTTATAGTATAATAACCTTGGTTCGTTCACGATTATAATTTATTTTGGTTCTTATCTGTTAGGTGCGATCAATTAGCCTAGATACTTGGCTACCAGAGCAAGTTGTGTTCATGCAATGTAAGAATAGTGTCTCGCTTTCTTTGCATAGAATGAGAACTTGTTACATTGTTGCACATACGTAGGCCCTGTTTGGCAATTGGCTGGTGACATTAGCTGTTGCCTGATGGCTGGTGGCTGGTGGTCGATGGCTGGTATTGTTAGCTGATTTGACCGGCTGTTAACATTGGATGTCTGGAAAAAGATGTTTGGTAACATTGGCTGGTAACATTAACTGGTTATATGTAAAATGACCTATAAGGATATTCATATGATTCAGGAATATGATGGTATAGAGGTAAATAATTGCAAGTCTTGAACTATTATGTCATTGGACTACATAAATGCCACCAGCCAATACCCATAAGCCAACCTTTTTGGCTTTTCAAAAGTTAGTTTGTGGGAACCCAAAAGCCAATCTCACAAGCTAACATCCAAACACCAACATTGGATGGTGGACTGGTCAAACATCCAAATTTTGCCAAAAATTACCCCACAAGCCAACATCCAAACACCCCCGTAATATACTAAATCACCCTTTTTTTCCTTCTTTCCTTTATGAATTGTGTCAGCATCAAGAACATACTCGAGATGTTTGGGGGTTGGGGGTTGGGGGTTGGGGGGGGGGGGGAGGAGGGTTTGAATTGAACTCTTAACACTTTTTCGAGTTTTCTTGCACTTTTTCAATTTATTCCATTTTCTGATTGTTATCGAAGAGTTGGTCAATGAAAGGAATTTATAACAACAAATTAAAAAGGAAAATATACAAATTTTTACTTAGAAACCTTCTGAAGCTCAATAGAAAAATCTAACCGTGATCTTGGGAGATTCTTAACGAACTTGTTACAATATTAGTTTCTAAATTAACCTTGTGGCTAACTCATTTGAACTAAATACCACCAGCAAATTTATCATATATTGATTATATTCAATTCATTCAATTAAGAAACCAGCCGTTTGAAAAGTACATTTTTTTTATAGAAATAACAAGTTCATGATGAAAATCCATATATATATATATATATATATATATATATATATATATATATATATATATATATATATATATATATATATATATATATATATATATAACAAGGTAATTATGACTGATCAGTGTCCTGACTCCTTGATAGGTGCCATAGATAATTGACAATTATTAATTGTTTGACTAAATATAGCATAAATTACCATATAAGGTTAATGGAGCGCTCAATTATCCTCTACAATTAAAGGTAATTAGCAAATGCGATACAGCTAAATATTCAATTTTTCAATTTTTTTTTTTTTTGGATTCCTAGATGTGGCACATTTGTTCACGCTCTATGGTTCCAAAGTGTCTCCTTGAACTATATACATAATGACTATAATATCCTTATGTTTTTATTTGTTTTAGCTATGGGTAATGCTAAGGCTAATGGCTAGTGGGAAGCGAAATTGCCTTCGAATTATGATAAAAGGGATATCGAGAGATTTATTCGTGCCAAGTAAACTTACTAATTCTACGTATAAGCTATTTATATTATACGATTCAAAGATTATGGTACTTGTTTGAGCTGCTATTGTAGTGATCAAATGTAGGTCCCTCTCAGGTATGTAGATAAAAGGTGGGCTTCCAAAACAGCTACAAAACCAATTGTCATACCAACCGAAAGAAAGGAAAGGTACAAAAGTTATGACGATTGTACATCCAAAATTGCCATCCCAAGAAGAGTTGATAGACATTCACTCGATGAACCAACCTTTAATAGACATATGGAAAAAATTGCACATCCGGATCTGAAGATGCGTACGGTAATACTATTTGCATTGCGGAAAATATGTTGAATACTAATTTTTATATTATGTTATAAACTACTCTCTATGTTTTATGAAGATGTTTACATTTGTTTTTTCACGGTCTCCAATGCACCACTTTAACTGTAAATAATTGGAATTATATGCATATATAAATTATAAAATTATAATTAAGCAAAAGTATTATTTAAAATAAATCTAACAATAGCATTTTTACATTATAAATGTTTGTATTTTTTCACTAATTCATGGTCAAAGTTTGTGAGCTTTGACCTTGAAAAACAAAGTGTAAACATCTTGGTGAAACGGATGAAGTACTTTACTACCTTATATCAAAAAAGAAAAGAAAACTACATTTATTCTTTTATTAGTTACATATTATTGTGACCTTTTTCCTTTATAATTGTACTGCTAGTATATTTTGGCTAAAAATACACAAAATGGCGACACTACGTCTTTCACTCCCTCACATAAGTTAATTAATTGAACATGTGTAAATTTTGTGGAGATACTAATTCTTTTTTATTTTATTTAATGGTAAATGTTTTTTTTTTCCTAGAAAAATATACTTTTCGCTTCCATGATGTTTAGTCTACTAATATTTAAAAAATGTACGACTCATGAGTTGCTCATATTCCAACATTATGCTCAATTCCAACAAAAAACATTATGCCCTAACATTAAAATTGTATCAGTTTGGTATGTAGTATGTACTAGTTAACCATAAATTATCCCCTCAAAAAACAAATTAACCATAAATTCATATGTTGACATGGCATAGTAAATTATAAGCGTTAAATTCCATTTTGGTGCTCTAGTCTGAGGTTGGTTGTGGTATTAAAAAATAATTTTTGAGGGAAAATGTTTGATCTACTCAAGTGGGTTAGCAACTCTATAACTTTGTTGGGTGATTTTGGGAGGGTCCCTACAATTTGAATTTAAATTAAAGATAAGTGTGAGGTTCTCCTATTAGATACTTTAATCATCCATGTGGGTTGCGAACCCACATGGTCAACCTATGATTCTCTAGAGTGATTTACAGTCCCACTTTCATGCCCAAACATTCAAATGTTCACTTTGGTGCCTATACCCTGTTTTACGCTGAGATACCAACAAGTGATTGATGTGAGTGGTTCGACACTCGCATCTGGTCACCCTTTTAGAAAGGTCGAGGGTTCGAATCTTGTAAATGAAAAAATGACTTACTGGAACACTTTATCCCTTTGTGGGTCAACCTTGTGCTAACAAGTCTAGTCTTCACCTAAAGGATTCAAGTGAACATGTGGTTAAACAAAGAGAAAAAACCCTGTTTTAAGATATTACTCATCAACTAGTTTAAAATCACCAAAATGCCTTGACCAACAAGTTTTTGGTGTGATATGTGAGTGATTCGACAATCTCACCCCTTAAAAAAAGTTGAAGGATTAATTGTTTATGAATAGAGAAACCGCTTATTTGGAGCACTTTACCCCTTAAAAAGTGGATTCGGTGCAAACATGATTGATTCTAACCCAAAAGATTCAGGGTGTACTGGCCTCGTTTTTATTCTACATTAGATTCCTTTATTTTTCGCTTTAACATTTTCATGTCTTATTTACGTGTTCATTTTTTTTGAACAGGGGTCTTTGGATTTGAATGACTTGCTAACTTCCCTTCCTTCAGATGGATTACCAGCGTTCAGTGACTTGGTTTCAATATCCATCCGTAAGGCTGGTAATATTACTGGTCCAAAACAAACTTCTGAGCAAGCTCATTTTTCTGCTCCTCCTTCCAACTGGGCAACCTTTGAGTGTAAGAAGTACTTCTACATCTTTTGAGATTATTTCGTTCCATGCATCTTGAAATTTCACTAGATGTTATATTATTCTATTTTTTTTTTATCGCTCACTATAATTCTGTTTTTTATATGTAGGAGCAACTCTAGCAAGACATACACTAGTTGCAATGTAAAAGTCCAAGTAATTCTGATGTAGTGTTTTTGATCTTATGCACTATATTGGTGGAAGTGTGATAATCTTATCAAGTAACACACTTTACAACATGTTTTACTTGCCTTCTAATAATATTGAAGGACACTAGGGAGGATATTAAGAAAGGAGATATGATTGCCTTCAATTGATGAAATGGTGCATTATGTATTATTTGGTGTAGTAACTCACAAAGGTCAAAAAAAAAAAAAAAAAAATAAATTATTTTGTGAGTGATTACATCAAATTCCGCGTCATTTTAATTGGAGGGATCTCATCTCGTAACAAGGAAAGGTAAATAGAATAACCTAATCTCTTTCGAATTTGTCATCTTTAGAAAAGTTGGAAATAAATTCGTTCAATCGGCCTAAAGCTTAACGTATCACCAGTGATGAGAAAACAAGTAATTCATCCTTTACGTAATTATTGTAGACTAGTAAGCAAGTTAGTATATATGTACATATCTTCAAGTGAAGTTCTACCGAAAACGGTTCTCAACCATTGCAATTACAAGAGTAAGGTGTCATGTAGAACATGCAGTGAATAGTGATGGAGTATGCAAATCTATAAATTTAATATTGCTAATTTGTCACGAATAGGTGGTGTGGACCCCTTTTCACCCCGATCCTTCATCGACGGTTCCTATCACACTCTTTCATGGTACCATACACTGCTTAGATATTGTGGAGCCCTATATGCCGGATCGGGTATTACGGCAATTTGGCTATGTGCAACAACAACCTAAGGCAGCACTCATGCCTCGAGAAGAGTGTCGGTCGCCGAGAAATAGATTGTATATGGTGAAACATCCCTCTAGAGATGTTTTTTGGCAATCGAGGTTGAATCATCTTCTTAATGTGCGATGTGATTACCGCAGGGCTTCTCGTGCCTCAGATGTACATTGTGAGTACATGGAGTGGTTTCGGTCACGTTCACATCCCTATGTGGCACCTTGGGTTGATGAGCCACCAGCTGTTGCGCCGCTGTCACATGACGCGTTAATGAAAAATATTTTCTATAGTAGCACTATTTATACGATTGTCAATCAACTAATTTTACTCTTTTTGATGCGGCGTCTTCGACATCTTGGTGAACTAGCCTATTGGATGCATTTGAGTAGAAGTCCTACTGACTACAACTTGTTTAAGTCCGAGATTGAGGAGATATGTTAGGCCTTACAAGATTTCATGCCTCTTGTTCCTCCTCCACGTTCATCTTCTCATGGTTCTCCACGTGGCTAGTTTTAGAAAAGCTCAAATATTATAGTTTAATGGATTTGATTTAATGCTCTTTTATTTATTATGTAGTGAATTTTAAAAATTATGGTCATGGATGTATGGATTTTTAATTTATGGATGTATGGCTGTATTAATTATTTATGTTTTAAATTAAAAATTTACATAGTAATATTAAATTTACATGATAATATTTCAAATTATATACAAACTCTCCCACTACTTATATGAATTTACAAAAATTCTAGTTATAACTATATCTACAAGTTATTCACATATCTAGCTACATTTACAAACGGTGGTGGACGTGAATGGGCATGCATCAACCTGTTGTATTCATATAGTCTACCACCATATATACCAAGAATATTGTCCTTGACATCGGGGGCACAAATGTGTTGCCAAGTAGGGCAGATATTTGGCAACGGACATGCTTGTGAAAGCCGAAGTGTAATGAAATGGTTTTCACTGGCAATGTGAGATTGGTGGATTTTGGGACGACCAACATAGAAAATACTTTCATGAAAAAGCGGCGGATAGGTGATTGATCCATTTGCACTGTGTGAGACAAACAATCTCTGGTACCTCGTGGCAATTGCAAAACCATACTCGCTACTATCAAACCACAAATCAGAAGTCGGTTGCGGTGACATCTTGTAAGTTAACTTGTCCAATAGCTTTTGGTAACCTTCTTCACCTTCGGCGGCAACGTAAATGGGTTTTCGCTCACCGGTCAACTCGTTGTACAAGTCGTCTTTTACATCACCGTACTTCTCTTGATCATGATATACTTGATCGACAACTGATCGCCAACCGCAATTTCCATCTCCTTCAATATTGAAGTAACCACGGACATGCTGGAGCATAAAAGACGGAATCTCATGTGGCCATGGAAAAAATGGTGTCGACGCAGTATCTGATGATGTCTTTGAACCCAATGCCTTCTTTCCAGAACCAGATGACTTTGATTTCTTCGACGAAGTACATGGATATTCATGTGCCGATGGATTTCTCTTCGTCTTCCTTGGACGACCTTTGTGGGCGATTTGTGAAGGCTGCGTCCACGGCTCTGAGTTTTCTGTAGCGTAATTTAGGTGATGGAATGCAGAAGCCAACCTGTGCAGTTCGTCTTCATCTTGTTTTCGTAGGGCTATGGCTATTTCTTTCTCAAGGACAACCCCCCAACCTCGCCTCTCGGTATCCTCAAATTCCGGCTCTTGTCCCTCTATGTGGAGTGTTCTCCAAAAGATATGTACATCATGAACCGCAATTGGTTGTCCTTTCCGGAGGGTTTGTAGCATCTCACATGCACATGGTAAGCCGTAACAAGTCCTCATGGTGCACCAACAAATTCCGAAACCTTGCTCTAATTTCTTCACATTATCGTACTCACGCACTATCATCTTGATTGTGGTGTGTGATACGTCACCCGGTAATGCGGCAAAAAAAGCATACTTGGCAATCGCAAGATCAATATGACGGGACCGCTCCATCTCCTTCCTAATCTCTCCAAGATGGAGCTCAATAGTCTGATGCATTGTGTGGAAAACCAAATCAAAACCCCTGCAAGTTGTTCCCAACATGTCCTTTAATTGGTTGTGTGCACCCTCTACCCTATTTAACATGCAATTAATATTTATAATTAGAATCAAAATAAATAATTATGACCAAAAGTATGAGTAAAGAATTTACTTGTTCGTTGTGCTACAACCTAAGTGGAACTCATCTTTCGTCCTGGCAAATATAAATTTGTCTTTGTATAGATCCAACCACTCTCAGTTGACATAATCCACCATGAACTTCAAATGCTTCCACGCCGTCACCATTGACCTGTAGTTGACCTCATATTCCTCCTCGGTCATGGATCTAACCAATTTTTTCCAAACCGAAGAAATCATTCCACTGTAGTCGTCGGTTTTCATAACTCTTCTACCGTGTTCCTGTACGTCCTTAGAAATATGTCGTCTACATAAAATGTGTGGAACACCTGAACAAAAAATCAAATATCCATTAACATTTAATTTTATTTATTTTTTCATAATTACCATACAAATTTATATAAATCAGTGAAAGTAAATACTATATATATGATAAATTAAATTTATCTATACATATCATAAAATTAAATTTATAAATCGAAATAAAATTAATTAATTAATTGTACATGGGAACACTTCTTCACAAGCATTAAGGAGCGCTGCCTTCTTATCAGTGACAATTAATCCAGGAGGTTGAATTTCTAAAAATAACTCCGAGAAGCATTCCAACGCCCACTTGTAACTATATGTCTGCTCATCTCTCAAAAACACGAATTCGACATGAAAGTTTTTTCCCACTGGTGTCACTCCAATGACCTGTAGCAATGGCATTATAAACTTGTTTGTTTTGTATGTCGCACCCATCACCAATACATGTGGAAATGTACTCAACAACCGTGAAGCAGATGGATGCGCAAATGCGATGTGTGTTAACTCTTTTGACACGGGCTTTATCGCCTCCCAATGCGAATACCTCGCGTCACGCACATGGCTCATGAAGTAATGCAATGGTGTCAACTTTCCTCGCCGTTCCTTCCTCAATTTCGTCTTGCAATTATAAATATGCCCAATAGTGCTACTCGTATTACCCATCCTTTTCAAATAAGCAAGGATTGCCTGGGGCTTCATTGAACTCATGTATTGACGAACTAAATTCACTTCTTGTGGAGTCAATTTCGCTACCTAAGTATGCCACTCTTCGTAGGTGCCAAGATCATGATTATGTGTCAAGTTGCGTTCATTAACCGACAATCTAACATACCATAACCCATCTGCCTCTTCCTGCAACATGAGAAAGAACATTCACACTTCTTGGTCCCTCTTTGTTTCCGTTCCGCTTCAGATTTTTTACCGGTATAACGAAATTTTCCACTTCTCTCACATGCAATTTAAACACTATGCCTGGAAGGGTAAGTGTGTTGAATAGCAAAAAACACGTTCAAGATTTTGCCAACCGCTCTAACCCAATCCTCACACTCTTGCCTATTTTGAAAACCGACGTCGTTCTAAAACATGTAAGTCGTATCGATATTTCCCTCTAAAAATACTCCCTGTTTCATACAAATTTGACTCTCAACACACTAACAATTTAAACTTACCATAGTATTTATACTACTATTATAAAACTATTCTAATATATTACTAAACTTACCATATGTATCTCCATTACTAATACAAATCAATTCTAATATATCAACACAAATAAAAAACACCTAACATGTATTTATCATAATTTTTAAAAAATATTTACAAATAAAAATATATTAATTAAAAAAGAACTCGTAAATATTTCCATTTTTGAAACAAAAAAACAAAAAAACGTCGATGTTGCGCCACACCTAGACGCAGCGCGAGCTCATTCCGCGCCTAGGTGTGGCGTGAGCTCACTCTGCGCCTAGGAGTGGCGTGAGCTCACTTCGCGCCTAGGTGTGGCGTCAGCTCATGCCACACCTAGGCACGAAGTGAGATCACGCCACTCCTAGGCGCAGAGTGAGCTCACTTCGCACCTAGTTGCGAAGTGAGAGTTTCCGACGGATGCCATTGTTTCCGGCTTTAACCTCATGACAACGACACCAATTCTTTACATTTACAATAAAATAATTAAAATGAAAAATAACTTTGTAGAGTTGACGAATGTACCTCAAAGTAGTTATCCGGAATTCGTTCACCTCCCGCCATTACAAATGTTTTAGGTGAGGGGTGACAAACAAGGTGGTGGAGATGGTTGTCACAATGGTGGTGACAAGGTGGTAGGAAACACTAGTTAAGGTAGAGAGAGAGTGAAGTGTATTTTAAAGGGGAGGAGTAAAAATGGGATATATGTGGAAATGTGGGTGGTATTAAATAAAAACATGGGTGGTATTAAATAAAAACATGGGTGGTATTAAATATAGCCCATCTTTTATTGCCTGGTTAAGAGATTGTAAAATGAGTGACCTGCAGATGTATTATGAGGCATGAATGTAAAAGTCTCAGCTCTCGTGTCGAAACAGGTTGTGTGTTAAACTGCTAATTGCTTTTGGAAGGTCTAAGTGATGTTTTTCTATCTTCGAGTGGTGTCTATTGATCTGAGTACTAGAATGATTAAAGGGAACATCAAGTATTTTTATTTTTTTTTTGATAAGTGGGGAAACATCAATTATACTTGTGAAAGCTCAGATCATGGTTTAATGGCAAAGATCATTCTTGTTTGAGGAAGAAAAGGATAATGATCCTTGCAGGTCCAGCCAAGAGGGGCTTCTATACAGATGTGGTCATATGCACTTATTTTGGATTAGACATTTTGGTCAATTGGACACTGTATTAGTTTCAGCTCTCTTTTGCACCATCTAGGGCAAAGATTTATGCTTTTTTTTTTTTCGCCTTCTATAATTTGCTTGGTAGCTGCACCTACTACGTTTAAGCAACCCTAGTATGTTTTTCACTAGTGTTTAGTGTATATTCTTTTCCTTGTTTGTTTTGCTTGGTTGAGAGCAACGAAAACCTGAAAGTGAATGTTGATATATGTTGTTTATTCCTGCTATGACAGCAAACCTGATGGGGATTTGTTTCATTCTGTTCAATGAAAACTGTGGGTGAAAATCAACCGAGGCAAACAAGTCCATGATGACTTTAGAAAATATTTCACATGTAAGTATGAGTTTTCAATTGAAGTCTAGTACATTTTAAGTTGAATAAGATTCTGGATGTGTTTAGTTGATTTAAGATACAAGTTTAACTCACTATAAAGATGAAGATATTGCTTGATTGTGTTTCTTTTCTCCATTTACTTTTTTGGTTCAATTTGTGCCACTTGATTGATATTCGGACACAATTTTGGTTATGTTCTTCAAAGATACAAAGCCAATTAACTACTGGTGTGCAGATGTCGAGTAATCAAGCCATCTAGAGTATGCAAATGACAATCTATGCTTCTGTTGCTGCATTGATTTATGGCATATGGATCATCAGACCATGTTGCACTCTCGGTTGATTGTTGTGTTCAGTAGGAGGTTCAGGGTCATATTACTACACTCTGTAGTTGTGTTTAAACAGAATTATGTAATTTGTTTGGCTTTACAATTTCTCAATTTTGGGACCTATATGATAGGGTTATTACTTTTGTATGAACGTGTGTTTCCTTTGTAATAAAATTGCTCCAAATATTTTATATAATTGTTATTGTATACTTTGACAAGTATATGATATGAGTATATGCATATAAAGCATCTGCATGGAGGGGGCCAATAATATAGAGTGGGAGGGTTTCTATTTTTTTTTTTATTAAAAAAAGGAGTGTTTCATAACGGTTTTCTTGCAAAGCGTTATTGCTTACCACCCTCTTATAACGTTTCTTTTAAATAAGCGTTATAGTTGGCATGGAAATAATAACGCTTTTCAAATAAAGCGTTATAAGAGGTGCGGAAATAATAATGGATGTTGAAACAACCGTTATTAGTTGGTGATCTTTCATAACGTTTATAAGCGTTATTATTGCCTACCCCCAAACAATAACACCCGCCTATATAATGCTTAAAAGCGTTATTGTTCCATGCACAGAACCGTTATTATAGATTAACAGCGAAAAGATTTTTTTTTTTTTGGATATTACATAATGTATCATGTGGCACATAAACTTCTATAAGACGGTCTTTCTGTAACTTTTGGTGAGACGAGAGTCACTTTAAAATGAAATAAGGGTCACTTCTCACAATGACCCTACATTACTAAATAGTGACCCCATTTTTTTGTGAGTTGGTCTCACACAAGACTTGTTGATCATGTGGTTTGATGAAATACCTACTACAATAAAACCTCTATAAATTAATAATGTTGGGACTACGTAATTTTATTTATTTATAGAGGTATTAATTAATCGATAAATTAATAATTTATTAATTTAAAGAGAGTTTTTTTCGATTCAACGAATCTGTATTAGTCTCATGAAAAAATCAGTTAACTAATACATACATTGTATTGACTAATTAAATAATTTTCATATATCATGTGACTAATAAAATATGATACATCCCCCTCAAAACCAAACATACAAAGTTCGTAGTACGTGGTATTAGTTGACATTTAATACAAGTTCGTGTATGATAAGTTTTGTTGAAAAATCCTATTGATGATGAAAATGAAGATGATACAGTCCATTTGGTACCAATTACACGGAAGGAAGCACTCATAGCGGCAAAAACACTTTACTATTTTTTGTTGCAGTACGAGAACACAATACTAGAACTTTTGGATGCAGTAAGGATAGTTAGAGATGAGATACAGCTAGATATAAATTTTAACAAAAAGCAAACGATAATAGAATCATATTTTACCAAGTTGTCCTAGTTATATTTGTAATTTTATAAAATTATTAATTTATGATATTGAAGAAACCATAAATTTACAAGAAAAATCTTTCGAAGCATTATTAATTTATCGATTTATCGAAATTATTAATTTACACCTTAGGCCCGAGTTGGGATCGAGAAAAATTATTATAGAGAGGTTATTAATTTATAGAGTATTTATAGAGGTTCCGTATATTCATAAATTAAGTTCCTTATACGATCTAACCGTGGGATTTATGGGTAATGTATAATTGTATATCATATACAAAATTGACTTTGACCATCAATTTTGAAAATTTAGCCCTTCCAATAGATTGACTTTGTTAGATATTTAGTTATTACTACATTTTACATGCTATACCCCTTAGGTTTGGTTTTGGCAAATACACAACATATCCATTTCACTAAAATGACCTAGAAATTCAAACTCGTTGGTTACTTCAATGAAAAATTTATAAGTAATGGTTAAGTTTACCTTTGAAAACTGTTCTTATTCCTCTGATGGTCATTCTTTTTGCATATAACTTTCAAAACAAACATCTGCTAAAATTACATTTGTAGTAAATTCATATCCTTTTGCATATGACTTTGATGAGCTCCTCATTTGAGCCCTTCTAAGGGGGTTGTAGTTGTGGTTCTTGTTCCACACTTTTTATTTTACTGGTGTTACTTGTTGCATTTCTAGCATATAAAAAGCAATTGGTTGACCAAAAAAGAGAGGTGTTGGAAGCAGGAGGCTAAGAAGATTGCTGTTATGGGACACTTGGGGGAGGGCGGTTGAAGAGATAATATTGAAACATTGAGGGAAAGAAAAAAGAGATGTGATGATCATCAAAGATATAGGCGGAGTTTTTCAAGGCAACGTAAACGATTACTTATACATTTCCATCAAAGTAACAAATGAGTTTGAAATTCTAGGCCATTTGAGAAAAAGCGGTATGTTGTGCATTTATCAAAATCTCAAGGGCATAGCATGTAAAATGCAATAATATGTAAATGTTTTTAAAAACTTCAAGTTGTTGGGAGGGAAAAATCGTCCAAAATTAATGGTCAAACTTAATTGTATGCAATGTACATTACCCATAAACCCCAAGGATATAACTTATAAGAAATTTAATTTGTAGATACATTGGACGTTTCATTAAGCCACATCGTACATCATGTAATATCCATTCTTTTCCTATCAATAAAAGAAAGTCAGCTACAGTTAAGGTTACAAGCCCTGCAGTCTTCCTCCAACAAATCACACACAAAGAGGGGAGGAGAATCAAGTACAATGTTCAAGTTAACATCGACATGTTTACTAGCAAAACTAATGATCCAATCCCCAGAGAATTCCCTAGCACAACCTGCTGCCTGCAAGACCTGAATCCATAGTAACCTGCACCACAAAGGCATCCCCATTCATGTTAGTACGATAAGGTTTGGATTATATCAGTGCTGGCAAGTCTAGTTGGAGAATCAGGGTTGGGAAAATTCTTATGTTGGATATTGGAATGAATGTCCAAAGCAGCAAAAACAGAGATTTAATCCATGTAATATGTCTTTTTTTTTTCTAGATGTCCCACACCACCAAGGATAAAACAACTGACCAAGGTAAGTTGTCAAAGGTTCTTTTAGACAGAACATTACTTTTATATAAGCAATTGCTTAATATTTAAGTCAACAAATGTATCATAATATGGATTAATTTAACTCCAAATGTTACTTGCAATAAGGGTGCGCTGCAGTCCCTAAGCACATGAAGAGAATTTTGAGCAATGTCAAGGCAAGCAAGGTGTAACACCCTGGAATTTCTAAAAATAATATATATCAGATAAATAAAAAATACGCCTGAAATCCGGCAGAGTTTCCTCTGTAAAACGGACATCCCAAGTTATTAACTTTATAAAACCTGTTCAAAATAAAACCAAAGACAATATCCAACAATTCCAACTAAATTCCAGGGCATCACCGACACGCTTACTCAATGAATAAGCGTAAGGCTAAACAACGAAAACAACCTCCCAACAAAAATCCCAAATTATTCTAATGATCTATTTATTACACTTGACCAATATAAATGAAATAACTAGAACTTATACTTTAAGAAGTCATCCAAACCCCAAATGTCTAATGTCTAATGCAGAAGCGAGCGTATCCTTTCACCAACCTGTAAATAAAATATCTTCAACCTACTCCCCAAATGTCAAAGGTTCACAAAGGATCGTCGTAGGTCCACCAAACAAGACATGGACACAAGCACACATAACACAAAGAAGCAAACAAGTCAGCAAAGCTGAGTAATAATAATAATCTTAACGAAATAAAGCATAAAAACATATAGATCCACTTTCTATACCCATCAAATTAAAATAAATGCACAAGTATAACCTCATCCAAGCACACACATACTCAAGATCAATTCCATAGCTTTAAGTCTTTTATCGAGTAGTTAACTCATTAGAGGAAGAGAATGACTAAACTCAACAAACATGACATAGTCATTATCCCAGATCAATTCAAGTCAAATGGGCAAGTCCCTAATGTGCACACCCCTCCTAACTGCCTCCATGGTGGTAACCATGTGCTCTTCAGTTAGAAGGGAAACTAATGTCCAGTATACTTTACCCCTAGCTGCCTCCACAATAGCATGTGTGCTTTTCAGTTAGAGATACTCTACCCTAGTTTCCTCCACAATAGCATGTGTGCTCTTGAACTAGAGAGAACCTACCCTAAATGCCTCCACAGTAACCGCAGTCCTGTGTGTTCTTCAAGTAGTGAGGAGGGTCTCAGTAAAACCTAACCTAGATTCCTCCACGGTAACCGCGGTCATGTGTGCTCTTCAACTAGGGAGGAGCCCGAAGAACCTAGTAATTGCCTCTACGGTGGCATAACCCCGTGTGTTCTTCAACCAAAAGGCTACCTATGTTCATCACCTTTGGGGAATCCTATTGTCTTACCCTCAATTGTTCAAGTATAAGTACTTAATGCCTTAGTACAAACCAAGTGTCGAGTCTATAATCATGCTTCATAACAGTTAAGAGAAAGAAGCTTCCAGATTCATAGAACCATGTCTGTACTAACCGGTTTCCATTATAATAACCATTCCAACTAGTACATTCACATGGTATAATTACCAACATATATATAAGGCACTAATACACCACACAATTTCTCATTTAATAATCATAACATTCACGAAGTTCATAAAACTATCATCTTATCCAAAGTCTCCACCAAACACACCAAGATACATGCTATAGTATCATTCTAACATAGAATGAAATCAATTATGTTAATGACATAAGAGAAAAAGAGTATGCATAATATTACCTTTCCTACGCAAATAAGCCTGACCCCTCGAATTAGTAGCCTTCGTCAACGAATTCGGGTTCTAATTACCAATCAAATAATACCTCAATCAAGACCCACAAAACCTATAATTCACAACATATAATCTAAGTTTATAATCCAAAATAATCATCTAAACGATTGTACAATAAAATACTTGAATTAATAGTTAACTCCAAAATAGGGCTTTATATCAAAATCTTAACTGAATCTGCCATGGCTCTGGTGGGTGATCAAAACAGCAATAGCAGTACCCAATAAGCATCAGCAACATCAATTCATTGTTTACAGTACGAATTTTAAAGCAACAATGGTAAATCGAAATCAGTAGTAGCAATAAACAGGGGATTTCGATCATGCTGTACAAAACAGAAAAGGAAGGAGGAGAGAGCGTGAGACAGATAGAGAGTTACCACTGTGAGGAGAGAGAAAACGCATGTGTGCTCACCGGTGCTGGGTCGTCGGAACAGTAGACCAAGAGAGAGAAAGACATGGTGAGGGATGCTGTGAGAGAGAGAGAGAGAGACAATAAACGTGCTACTCAGAAAATAGGGGAGAAGGTGAGGAACTGGGGAAAAAAATTTATAGGGAGTGAAAGTCAGTTTCAGTTTAACCAAAACACAACTTGAAGCACATAAAACCGCTTAAAAGATAATCTTTATTTTATTTAAACTAATTTTAAAATCCGTATGATACATGAATTACGTTAAATATTATATAATAATTTTTTATTTATTATATTGACATTAAAGCATATAGATATCGAAATACTCACTTAAAGCTAATTTTTAATTCATTTTAACCGTGCACATTTTATTTTTAATCTGCTGTAAAATAATTTTTAGTTGATTATAACTATAAATGTAGAATTTACCATTCTTGAACAATTTTATGACTCTAAAATCTGCTAAACATAAGATTTAATCAAATTAATAACCTTAATTGAAATTTAGTATACAACTAATAATCAATAACAAAAGAACAATTAAAGTTAATATACAATAGGGAGAGAGAAGCAAAACCAAAAACAAAGAAAAAAAAAAAAAAATGCTATGCCGAGGTGGGGGAAGCTACGCTTATTGAATAGTGGGAGAGGCTTGAGGGAGATCAAGTGATCCCTCTATTTTACACCTAGATCAATCATCACTTATATAAATATGTAGATACTAATACTTAGATCATATTAGAATTCTAATCTAAGTGAAACTCTAATATAAATACTGCTGGTCCATACTTATCCTTTTTAGCAACTCAATGAAGATAATTTTTTTATTTTTTGTTTTCCTGTTTTTTGCAACTCTATCACTTTTTTTAAGTGCTTACTTATTTGTTTTAAACATACTGTAAATGCATCTTAATCTGAAGTATTTTTCGATCATTCTGAAGTATTTTTCGATTCAAATCTGAAGGTGTAATTTTATTTTATTTTTGAGAAGTATAGATAACGTTATATATGATTTTGAATATATGACGGAGATTTGTTTTAACCCTCATAAAACTCTAGTGGTTTATCAATATTTAATTTTACACCGGGAAAAATGCTAAGACTTCTGAACGTTTTACACCCCTTATTTTTTGTGTTTTTGTCTTTGTTCGCTTAGGCGACACACTCTTAAAATTCTCGCCTACATAAGGTACCTCATTGCTCCCGAATAATGCCTCCTTTATGATAATAGTACTATTACCCAAGATTGTATACTAACACAAAAATTAGATATAAAGAACATGAACATGAACATGAAATATAAGTCACATGATCATGATGAACATCAAAATAAAACATTGTAGGTATGAGAGAGATTTGCATATATATGATCATCATCAAATAAATTAAAGTACTCGTAAGGGAAACAGAATTAAGGGAAACAAAACGTGATGAAGGAGAAGGGGGAAGAGGCCGAAGAGGCCAAAACTGCGGCTAATTAAGGGAGCGAGCGAGGTTAGTTAATATTGTCATATATATAAGAGATTAGGCAAGGGAGGAGTACATAGGGTAAATGTAATACTTATATCATTAGAAGTTTAGCTACAGACGATGGATTCACGTTTCCTTTGCTTTATTCAATATTTTTCCTCAAAAGGTCTCCGTTTTGCAATTAGTTAGTTAGTTAGCAGTGTATGTATTACTTATCAAAAAAAAAAGAAGCAGTGTATGTATTAGATTCCTTATGTTACTTCAGGTCAAGTCATATGCTCTTTGCTTAGGTAGCATACCTTTATATTGCGGAAAAATGCCTTTTTTGCACGGGCTAATAAATATAGGTTGGTATTTGAGGTCGTGCAGTGCATGCACATGGTTACTGACAATTCCCTATATTATAAGATGATTGAAATATTTAAAATAAAGTTATCACAAATTTATAAGTATATAAGTGTACGGTATACCCCATACTTTAACTATCAAAGATAGAAAAAAATATATGACTAATGATATTATATATATGCATATCATTTTAAAGTACTTTTCGAGCCGAATCTTATAGTATAAAATTTAAGATTTTTTGAATTGTATAAGCAAAGTTATATTTGATTCTAAATTTTAATAAGGAGATATAATTTTATTTTCTAATATACTATTCCAAATCAAACTCTATTTTTTGTCTTTATTCTCGCTTAGGTGGCACTCTCTTAAAATTCTCGCACATATAGCACACCTCATTGCTCCTGAAATATGCCTCCTTTATATATATATATATATTAAAAATCGGAAATTCATTTCTTTTTACTTTTAAATGCTAATAATCAAATCAAATAAACGCTTCACCAAAATAAATAACTGAATAAATTAATTATTCAAAAATAAATAATTAACAGGGTATTATACACTATCTCCCTTAAAAGAAATTTCGTCCTTGAAACATGAAACAACAACTCATGCATGTAATGGTAAAAATCAAAGTTAATCTTACATACCACCTCACTTAAGGAGGTTTCGTCACCGAAACTAAAGTTCTACTTGTTTGCTAGAACTACTCATCAGATTTTAGTATAAGCTTAAAATGAAACCACATAATCACATCAATTGAGCAAGACGGTAAATTAGTCGAAGACTGTCCCATTCATAAGATTAGTTTGAGCATTTGCGTCAATTTGACTCATGACATAGATTCGTCCATTGTCTCCTCCCTTGTTAGGCTTAAGTCCTGGATTGTTGTTTCATTGGCCCTTTCTAACACCATTATTATGTTGATTGTTTCCTAGTCCATTCAACTTCTTAGGACACTCAAATGATCTATGTCCTAAATCCTTACATTCATAGCAAATTGCAGAATGGCCATTACAGTTGAGGCATGGGTCGTTTTTTCCACATCTCCTACAATTGTAGGTCTTTAGCTGCGGATAAGTCTCGTGGTTCCCATTGTTATGCCCCTGATTGCGGTTGCTTCCTCCGTTGATACCTTGGTTTCTTTGATTCTGATTCTCGTTTTGGAATAGACCTCTCTTGTCATTTTCACCATTATGTTGATTATCAAACCTTTGCTTCCTTCTTAATGCTTCCTCTTCTTCTTTCAGAATCACAGCTAGATTACAAGCTCGGTTATACACTTCATGAAAAGTCTCAAAACTGACTCCTCCAAAAGACGTCCTAATGTTGAAGTTCAAACCGTTACAAAATTTCTTGGCCCTAGTCGGGCTCATTAGGCACCAAGTCTGAAGCAAAACGAGCCAAGTCTTGAAAATTTGTTGCATATTCCTGCACAGTAGACTTTCCATGTGGCAGACGCAAAAATTCAACGTACTTCTGATCTTTCAAGTAATCTGGGTAAAACTTAATCCGGAGGTTCCCTTTGAACATATCCCAATCAAAATTTTCTTCTTCCACCAAAATAGCACTGTTGTTCGTCCACCAGCCATCAGCCTTTGTTTTCAAACAGTAGACATCAATATTTACTTACTTGTTCTCAGAACAATCGGTAACGGTAAAAATATTTTCTAGATCATGAAACCAGTTTTCCGACAGAGTCGGGTCCTCTTGTCCATCAAAATTAGGTGGATGATGGGATCTAATTTTCTTTGCCATTAAGGCGGGGGTCTCTTCATTAGCATTTTGGTTTTAAAGTGCGATGGTATGGTTTTGTATAGCAACAACAACAGATTGTTGGGAGTGAGCCATCTGAAGAAGGATAGCATTCATGTCTCGGGGTGGGTTGGCCATTTCCTTTCTAGCACGAGACCAAGTATGTTAGTAGAGCATTCACGGCCTATTGTTAAAACATATTGGGTATTAAGACCCTTATCTAAGGCCCCGTTCGGCATGGTATGTAGTTTTCAATTTTCAAAATTTTGAAAACCAAAACCAGTTTTTAGTTGCTAGATTTAGTTTTCGTTGTATGTTTTTAGTTTCAAAACACATAAATGACAACTTTGATAATGCTCCCAATAGCTATATATGGCTAATGACATTGTATTGACTCTTTCATGGTACTAAAATTATACACCATCAATTTTATAATAAAATTTTATTATTATTATTATTATTATTATTATTATTATTATTATTATTATTATTATTATTATTATTATTATTATTATTATTATTATTATTATTATTATTATTATTATTATTATTATTATTGCTAATCTTTATTAACAGTAAAAATAGTCCAATTGATTACTACTACTACAAAAGAGTAAAAAAAAATGTTAATCATAATTACAATCCCACTATCAGGAAAAGAAATGTTACAAGCAATAAAAATAAAATAAAATAGCGTTAACCAAAAATTTCAATCATATAACTAAGGTTCAACCTTAGTTGCATTCCATAAACGTTGAGCCAAGTTATCTCGAAATCTAGCCATCCGACGAACAACCGCTGCATTTGCTGTAGAAACTTGTGGTGTAGAAACCTCTCCTATTGTATTTCCACCCGATTCATCTTCCAACTCAACATTATCATCACCATACCGAATAAATAATGGATCATCTTGCATCTCCAATTTAGTATATACTTTTGTCTTTTCATGGAACATGGCAACATAGACTTGAGAAGTAGAAAACGAGCGTTCAACACCCCAAAACCATCTTTCAATCACATTACGCAAGGAGGAATGTAAGAAATTGAATAAATCAGCTGCAACTCGGGGTTCTCTTTGCCCTCTATAATCACGTAAGTGTAATCTTTCACCACGGATAAGGTGAAAGAAAGCCTGGCACATTGGTGTATCCCGAGTCCACCAAATAATACTTATAATTTGGAGGTAGAAAAAACTTATTATTCGGCTCATGAATAGTTTCCAAGAAAACTCTAGAGTCGTTAGCCGTTCCTTTCCAACCCACCATAGCAAACATAAACTTCATGTCAAAAGAACAAGCAGACATCATGTTGACAATGGTATCAATTTTTCTCCCACGGTAGGGAATCTACTCATCTTTTAGAATAGACGCTGAAATATGTGTACCATTGATAGCCCCTATGCAATTCTGAAAATCATAGTAATAAGCATTACAAAATAGCAACAATACAAAACTGATACAGATTTTATGAACAGGGTCCACTTAAGGGCTTAAGGTTTAAGCACCGAAAGACTTGTATATCAGTGACATTGACACAAGGGCACACAGATCAGATGATCTTGGCATTGCTAACCTTATATTTACCAATAATTACAAAAGCCAAAACATTTGAGTACCCCAATAATCACAGAGGTATGCAAACATTGGAGGCCATATATCCTTTTTAGTTCCTGAAATCTCAGCCACTTCATCTTCATTCACATTTGCCATCTACTAAACCACCATGAACAGAACATCAAATCACACCCATCTATAGACTGACACCATATACAGTAGAGAAAATATATATGCTTTTATTTGACAATATTACACAGAGCTTGACACATAAAATAAAATACAATTAGTTAAACATTTTTCACATCAATTGACAGCACTTATGACTAAATCCAAGCATCAAATAAACCCTAATTCAAAAATTATAATCATACTCATAAATTAAGGAGTAACAGTTTTGCATTAATTAGACGGATTGGTACAAATTCAAACTGAAGTACTATAAATCAAGCCAAGGAACCAAATTCGCACAATAGCAAACCCTAAAATGAAGGGTAAAGTTTATGAACACTAAAATTGATCAAAGTATGAACAACAACAATAAAAAGGATGAGAGCTTATGAGATTGAAAGCCAATCAAATGAAAATAATTGCTGGTGCTCGTCCTTTGAAGATTGCTCACGTTTGAAGGTCGTCCTTGCTATGGAGAGAGAGAGAGAGAGAGAGAGAGAGAGAGAGAGAGAGAGAGAGAGAGAGAGAGAGAGACGTTAAGCTGAGAAAAATGTATCGAGTTTTGCCCGATAAATTTCAGAACTAAACACCGATTTTAAGAAACCACTTTTTTTAGGTTTTAAAACTGGAGCCCAGTTGTGAAAAAGTCCATAAACTTAGTTCAGCCCAATTTTCACCGAACAGGTTTTGGTTTCTAAAATGGGTTTGGAAACCAAAAACTTCCAACTTAGACCCATCCCGAACAGCGCCTAACATTCAAGGTTCAAAAGTTCTCTACTTGCCAAATCATTGAATCACAAATCAAAACTTGAAATCACTAAGCACATTGTCATATAATGGTCATATACTCAGAAAGCAACACGCTTCACGTCATTATAATCAACAAATGTCGTCATCACCATATCTTGTCATTTTAGTTAATGACTCGAATAATCATAACATTCAAATTTATTTCATCTTTAATTCATAAGAAACTCATCATCAAATCATATCAAGGATCACCATATATACCAGAACTTTTTAACCTTCATGAAGCCAAACCAATTAAGTATGTTTGCAATAAAACATAATTAAAAACATCAATCTTATCATTTAGAGTACCCAAGCATCAAGCATAAGTACTTCACAAATACCTTCATGAAGCCAAACCAATCTAACTCTCAAGGGTTTACCATTTTTAGAGTTCATACTTCCTAATCTTTTTAACAATTTCTTAGACTCAATCAACGCTAAGATGTAAAGATCCATGCGTTACCCCAATCCAAACCTAAGCTTTGATACCAATTTGTAACCACCCCGAAATTTCTAAAAATAATAAAGATCAAATAAATAAAAATACGCCTAAAATCCGACTGAGCTTCCGCTGTAAAACGGACATCAAGTTATTGACTTTATAAAACCTGTTCAAAATAAAACCAAAGACAATATCCAACAATCCCAACTAAATTCCAGGGCATCACTTCCACATCATGATCGCCACGTCATCACCGCCACGTCAAATCACTAAGCACATTGTCATATAATGGTCATATACTCAGAAAGCAACACGCTTCACGTCATTATAATTATCAAATGTCATCATCACCATATCTTGTCATTTCATTAAGAACTCGAATAATCATAACATTCAAATTCATGTCATCTTTAATTCATAAGGAACTCATCAAATCATATCAAGGATCACCATACCAGAATCAATCTGTAGACGCCTAAAAAGTATCGTCAGATTTCTCCGCAAAAGGCTATTATGAAAGGAGTAATTTATATGCTTCAATGTTATTTTTGCTTTGATAGGTAAAATGAGGTCTCAAATTTGTCCAAATCGCTCCTTTATCTCAATCACATTTAAAAGCCTCATTCAAGAGTTTTCCAACGACACCTCACGTATCCGTTTTCGAACCGCGGTTACAAAGTTGCCAATCGAGGGTAAACCTTCTTTCACCGCAAGAAGGGTAAAACGGTCTTTTCACATTTTCGTAATATCCAATTTTATCCGAAAAATCCCAAAATAACTGAATATCGTCATATGACGACACCCAACTGGCAGCTCGAGAGCCGCCAACGACTCTGTTCATAGCCGCTAGCGGCTGTGGAGATGAATTTCTAGAGCCGCTAGTGGTTGTGGATGAATTTTCAGAGCCGCAATTGGCTCCTGCTGAGCTAGCTAGTGCCAGTTTTTCACTCGATCTTTTCACCTCTCGCTCTATCTTTTCACCCGATCAACCCTACTCCGTCCACTATAAATATAGTCTTCCAACTTCAGTTCAAAGGACACAGTTTACGATTGACAACCTCTACTTTCAGTAGTATTAAGTCTGACATTCTCCCTCTTTCTTTCAAATCAATTCTATTCATTGCTTGATATCTATATTTACTATTCATTTACTAAATAGCCTACAGTTCGGTACTAAACTCCTAAGGGCTCAAATCAAATCAATTTCTTAACTGTTTATTTTCTAAGAGTCAAAATGTAGATATCATGCTAATCATGCCTTTTATTGCTTCCTAAATGATGTCTTTCAATTATGTAAATAACCATGTCTAGCCGTTGTAATGCTCAACTTGCCAACCGAATGCATGTCTAAATATGGGTTAATAATCAATGTCGTGATGCTTGTGGTGAACCAATTAATAGTCTAATCTAGGTTGTTAATCCAGTTTTGTGTGAGAATCATGTCTTTAAATTATTAAGCAAACTTGAGTTAGTAGAGGCCATCATAAAACGGGCGAGTTGGGTGCCTAAGACCTTCCCACCTCGTACTTACGCCCCGAACCCTTTATTCTTAGGTACTCATAGGTTCTATATGTGAGGGAGTCTTTCTAAAAACATGATCGGTTCACTTTTCTCGCTAATGGGTTGTCCCTTCGATTTGTCCCTTCGATAAAACGCCAATAGCAGAATTTTGACCTCTTACATGGTTTTTATTTAATTCAAGTCTTTTCAAATGCTTTTCTAACTTGACGGTTCCTTGAACTTATCTAAGTCCCCAGCTTACAAATTTTCTATAAGGACACACTCCGTGGCAAAAGAGGAAATCAGAAAGTCCCAGGTCCACCGGACAGAAATTGTAATTTGTTGTGGTAACCCCACAGAAGCTAAAAGCCTCTAACCCACATTAGTGCATTCAGTTGCTTGTTATGCATGTGCCGTTGTAATGCCTGTCTGATCACAAGTTTGCCTGTAACTGCGTCGTTGTAATGCTTGCATGAATGCATGAATGTCGTGACTATGTGCCAACATGTACTTACGTGCTAGGAGTCTTTTTATTTTATTTTTAGGTAGTTCCTAATGCCCAAAAATAGTGCGAGAATTCAATTCAATGAGCACTTGTTTTCCCGATGATATATTTTTCATATAGCGTCGAAGTCATGAACAATTTTCTAGGAACTTCTAGCATAAGAAAAGAGTCGGTCTCTCTAATATCCCATCTTCCATTTTTTTTTTATTTTTCTTCTCAATGTAATTCAGTTCGGCAAAAGAAAAGAAAAAAGCAAAGTAAAAAAAACAACAACAGGGGTAATAAAAAAAATAATGGCGCCGAAAAATAAAAAAATAAAGAAAAAAAAATAAATGCCGAATTTCCTTTTTTTCTTTATCCCATTTTTCATTTTCCTTCAGTCTAGAAAAAAAAAATATAGGATAGTCCGTGTTTTTTTTCTATTTTTGTCATTTTCGTTCATCGACTTCATTTTTCCTTTGATATTAGGGGACATATTAGGACATTTAGGCTTAGGACATTTTCTTTAGGACAATGTGTTTTTCTACGTGTGGGTCATGCTTTTTCTTAGATGAGAGTCTCATGGTCTTCTTGTTGCTAAGTGCTCCGTGCTTCCCATTCAGGATATGGGGTCAAAAGAAGAAAGAACACACTGAGAGAGGTCCAACTCGACTTTCAACGAGACATCAAGCGTCAAGCATTGGTCAATCCTATTCAACCACATCATGATCTGAACCGTTCAAGACTACCTCGTTGAAATGACAGACACGGTTGATAGGATGACAGCCGATATCATCAACTTCAAGTCAAGGCAACTATTAGACGCGCCAATATTTATCCCCTCATCTGAAGATCGAAGATCTGTATCGAAAGGAAAGCCCAAAGCTATTCTTAGTGAACAAGAAAAGAACCGCAAGAATGGCGAGTCTTCCTCAAGTGTTTTGCCAAGGGAAAGTCCAACGACCCGAACCAAGCTAAGAAGAGACTTTGCCCCATTGGGAGTAACTCTCAGTACAACTCTAGAAAAGGCTAATGGACAAGGAAATACTGCAACCCTTAGATCCCACTCCGGACCCTGAGGTAAGAAGTCGCAGTTGGAACATCAACCAATACTGCAAGTATCACCAAGGCAAAGGGCATAACACTAATAACTCCTGGGCACTCAAGCATCCTATTCAAGATGGGATTGGCAATGGCACTCTACCATTGCCTAAAAGTGAACAAGAGTCTGAGGATACTGATGACCTCCTGGGCCCATTTATCACATTATTACTGAAGATGCCAAAGATCACTCTCACCTTATTTATGAGGCGGAAGTTGCTTTGATTTCACAAAAGTCATTCAAAGAAGGATCAGATCCAGAAAAGTATGAGGAAGGTGACAATGTAGATGAGTTACGAAAGAGCCTGGATTTCATAGTTAAGGGCATTCATGAAATAGAGGAAAAAGTTGTCATTCCGGAAGAGCGGGCGTCTAGGCGCAAGAGCGCGATTCTCTTGACTAGAGAAGAAACATGGTGGCGTCAAGACCTCCTCTACCACAAAATGGCCAAACATGAATACGTCCGTCCAAGCACTCCCACGTCGAGACTTATCCGAAGGGAGGGGAATCCATTTTTAAGCTTACTGTGCAGCCGAAGGTCACTACATCAATCAATGCAAACGTTTTAAGGGAGTCATCCTGCATTTTATAGACCAAGGAACAATGTGGCCGCCATATACTTGGACCATCGGTTGGTGTCGTTACGACCAAGAGCGATACACTCCTCTCTTTGTACCAATGGAAGTTGTCATGAATGCCCTGGTGTGAAGAGGTGACATTCAGCCTCTTGCCCCCTCGGAAGATGCCAAGACTACACAGGAGGAGAATCATCCTTATTGCAAGTACCACCGAATCTCTGGACACCATACAGATGACTACATCCGCCTAAAGGATGGCATTTAAGAGATCATAAATAGGGGAGAAGCTCCACCACCCTTGGAAGAAGAGAACATTGAGGATAATGCCTGGAACTAACTGGCCGTAGACAAAAGCTAGATGAGTCAAGTTTGAGTCTTAAGTTTTGTTGAGTTAGGAACCTAGCTAAATCCGTAGGTTGAGTAATGAACAAGGAATGTTTCCTTCTTCACTGCTTTAAGTCTACTTTCTTTCTTTTGATGGGAGTTAGAGACCCTTTTCTCTAAAGTCATGTATGCTTATTTTCTGCAAATGAATAAAAATTCCTCTTGCTCATTTCTTCCTTTGTTTAGCTATTGATAAACCCAATGAACTCAAAGTTGCACAATTTCATCAATTAATCAATTTAAGCATTGTAAGCAAACTTCCCAAAGTGAGATGAAAATGATTCTTTTTAAACAGGGAATTGGGCAAAGTGAACTCTCTCAACGATGCCACAAAGAAGGAACAAGCCAGCTTTCTTCAACAACCTCGACATATGCCTTAGCCTAGCTCCAATAGAGAAGATTTTTGGTACCAGGATGTTTACAACTACATTACCATGGGTACATATCCTACAGACGCGCCTATAAGAGCTCAACGAGCCATCCGTCTCTTAGAAGCACAACACATAGAATACAAGGGGGTTCTGTACAAAAAATCTCACAACGGAGTTAACCTCAGATGTGTGAATGCTGAAGAAGCTGCAGAAATCATAGATGTGGTACACAATGGTGTGTGTGGACCACACAAGAATGGTCGAATGTTCTCTAGAAAAATCCTACGACTTGGGTATTACTAGACCACCATGGAGATGAACTGTTACAACTATGTCAAAAAGTTCAACAAATGCCAAATCTATACCAACCTACAACATATGTCACCCTCAATTTTACATAACTTCACGTCCCCTTGGCCTTTTTTTGCATAGGGAATTGACATCATTGGTAAGATCGTCCCAAAGGGCACTAGAGGACATGAATATATCCTAGTAGCCATATATTACTTTACATAATGGGTTGAAGCACAATCCTATGCCATCCTCACATCCAAACAAGTGTCCAAGTTCATAACGAATAACATCATCTGCCGATATGGCATTCCACATGAAATCATAAGTGACCATGGATCCCACTTCAAAGCCGAAACAGTCACCTTACTGAAAAACTTCAAAATCGAACACTACAAATCCTCCCCATACCTACCCCAAACAAATGGTGCAGTAGAAGCCGCCAACAAGAACTTTAAAACCATTATCAAGAAAATGGTGGAAAACTACAAAGATTGGCCCATCAAACTCCTATTTTTAGTTTGGGGATAGAGAACATCTATAAGGCCATCGACAAGAGCTACACCTTATTTCCTATTCCATAGGATGGAAGCGGTAGTACGCATTGAGATTCAGCTACCCTCTATGCGTATAGCTTTAGAAGGTGAACTTTCGGAACCACAATGGATGCAAGCCCGTTATGATGAACTCATTTTCATGGATGAAAGACGTCTACGGGCCCTAGACCATTCACATATGTACCAACAACGCATGGCAAGAGCATTCAACAAAAATGTTCGACCTTGAAATCTGAAAGAAGGGGATTAGTTTGGAAGGAATTGCATGCACCAGTTACTGATCACAGAGGCAAATTCCGACCAAATTGGTCAGGTCCATTCATCATCAAAGACATTCTATCAGGAGATGCAGTCCGGCTAATGGATATTGATGGCATTGAGTTCAGTCAGCTCACAAATTTGGATCAACTAAAGAAGTGCTACGTCCAAAAATTTTAAAACAAAATCAGAAAAAAAGACGTACACAGATTGAACGAGCTACGTTGGCCTGATTCCATATCGGATACGTAGGTAACCCTTTTAAGGGGCCCGCCAAAATAGATCCAAAATTCCATTCAACTTAACAAAAAAGGACAATCTTTATTCAAACTAAACGGATAAGCTTACATTGGGGTTACGAAAACAAAGGGGGCAACTAATGAGGGTTTAAGCTAAACAAATTCTTAATACTTTTCTTTCAAAACTAGACTTTCTTTCTAACGAAAACTACTTTAATCCTTCTTCTCTTTAAAATGCTTCGTTGAAGTGTTCTTCTTTGAAAAACCTCGGCTTGAGGACGACCTATGATTGCTTTCTTGAGCTGGGGGCTTGCCTCTTTTAAAACATGATACCCTTCTTGATAAGGCCCTTCCTTTCTTTTCTTACTCTCTCCTCCTGAGTCATACCTAGGTACTAGCTGGTTCCACTCCTCATGACGAAGGGCTCAGCTTGTTTCTCCATCACTGCAAGAAATCAAAGAAAAATAAGTTTCGGAAACTTGAGTTGAGGCAATTATCCTAGCCACTATCCAATGATCCCTGCCTTGCCAGTATACACTCCAGCTCTGTGCAAAATCAGTGGTCAAAGAAATGACGGATTGTCTCGTAGTCTCCTGATGAGGGATAACCTGTTTCAACCCATACTGCCTCGAGATCCTAGAAGGAAAGAAGATGTACTCATTTACAAACTTACTATCTTAGTATATGGGATATACTTACAGCAAGCAACCAGAGAAGTCAAACCCCACCAAGGTACATACCAACGGATAGCAGGTCCAGCACTGAAAAAGTTGTCCCATTCAGCAAGGGACTTCTCATTATACAATATTTTCCTGACCAGAAAGCTAGCAGCGGAATAGGATCTTCTCCTCCTAGAATTAGGTGCACGAGCTATCATCTTTTCTGGTGACTCTATCAATCTTAAGTGCTCACATAACCGAATTTTAAGCAATAGGGGGCTGCCAGAAAATGCTTCCCTAGGCAATATCTTCAACCTATCAAGCCCTAGAATGGTTTCTCCTACAACCAGATGCAAAGGAGAATGCTCTTCAACCATTTGATCTAATGCTCGCAACAATGAGGCTCTACAAAGATCAGATGATTGTGCATTGACAAACAGTATACGGTTCAACAAACAGAGTACAAAAGCTCGTCGACGACAACACCTGAATATTACATCCTGCTCAGAAGAGGAAGCAAACTTCTCACAGATCTTGACTAAGTCAACATCCACACCAAGGAAAATACTTTTGGCTTCCACAGATGACAAGCCTAGAGACTTTCTGTATTGACTGCTAAAACCATCCCTCAAATAAGGAAAAGCTAGGGAAAGAACATCAGACATGTTAATGATAGCAGCAAATTGTTCTGTTAAAGGACATAGTTCAGAATTACCAAAGTGGAAGACATGCATTTTTGGATCCCAATAGTTCAGAGCAGATCATAGAAGAGGCCACATAATTTTAGTTGGTTTCAAAGCCAGCATGGTGGAAATATGATATAGAGCCAATTCTAGTTTATCTTCAAGAGTCAGATTTTTGCATCAAGCATCGAACAGATTTTCAAAGGATTTAGCCATGATAAAAGCTTTGTGAAATTTGGGAGTTAAAGTCTGAAAAGAGATACGACATTGGACATCCCGTCAATCCTATTTATAAGCAAAAAGTCCGATTTTTCTGCTCTCGTCTGTGCGACCTGTCCATTCAACATGGGCCCAAGTCCGATTGAAAACAAAACAGCGCCGTTATAGGCCCGTGACTCTCTTAGCTTTGATCATTTTCCAGTTTATTTATTTATTTATTTTTGTAGGGGGTTATAATATGTTTAATTTTTGCTTTTTCTTTTGCAATTTTTACCTTATTTTCTATTTGTTTCCTAAAATATTGTCCTTCTCTCTACTGCATAGCATATTGCATATTTAGGTATCAGACGGGCATAATTGAGTCATAATAGCATGCATAGTCATAAAAATGCATAAAACACAAGTGCTCAGATCTCAAAGATCAGAAGTCTACAAGTCAAGTCTACACTACTCAAATTGCTTCACTTGGGCTATCATCGCCATTACTATTCACCTCATCCTCAACAACGGGCCCATGACTAAAGTTTTGCCCTGAATAGTGGAAAGAGCCCTGAGTACTGATTGAGCTGTATATCGGCCTGTTGTAACTAGGCCTCATATCTCGACCATCAAACAAAGGCGCATGCATAGGGGTACCAGCCGAAGGCCCTGATTCGCAAAAGTTCTCAACAGCCTGGCTAGCAAAATCCATAGCAACATTCTAATGTGAAGGCCCAAATTGAGGCATGCCCCATCCATGAGCATCTGCCCAACCTCCACTCGCAGGAGTCATGACAGGCCTACTACTCAAAGAAGGCTGAAAATCCGCTGCAGGAAGCATCTGTGGCACATAAAGGTGTAGCGTAGACGGACCAGACACCTCAATAGGAGGAGGCCTAGTCACCCCAGCAGTAGGAGATCGAACAAAAGATGGTCTACTCGCCGAAGAAACTCTAGCAGATAAGTGTCGTGGTCCCACTGAGGACGAAGACTGCGACATCTACACAAGATCATGACAAGAATGTTAAACTAAGCACCTCACTTGATTAAACAAAAGGACAAAATGTACTTACACTTGCAGTCCCAGGTCGAGAACTCTTTCCTCGGCCCATCACCCAACTATAGCGCTTCTTCAACAAGTGAATGAGCTTGAAGACTTGAGAAGTCTGTTCCCGGTTCAACTACAAACAAAGACAAGAGACAGAGTCTGCATTTGAAAACCAAACAAATCAACAAACAAGAGAAGATAAAAGTTTACCCCCACAATCATCAGGCAATGGTAAACCCTCTACTGCCTCTCCATCAGCAGCACATAAGGAAAACTCTTCTGTTATACGACCCCCCACTCTCGCCAATGTACCTCATCTCAGTACTCGGTAAGGGTATGCTCGGGAGCTAAGTGCGAGGGACTCTAAGACGAGACCTCCTTTGCCCACGGGGAGCCGCACGATCCGCCTACAAAAACACAAAAGTCAGCATGCTACAATACAACTACAAGACATGAATCAATATTTCACCTCAGAAGTAAGGTTTGGCATCAAACGATCCAAGCAATATGCGAGGTATACCGAGGTACGGTCTAAACCCTCAACCTCCGGTAATACAAACTGCATGGCCTCAGCGGTCTGAACAACAACAGCCAAGTCAGCTACGCTCAGACAACGCATGTGAAACATGGTCATAGGAGGATCCTCCGAAACCAAATGGCTACCTAAGCGCGGAGATATCAGCCGAGTCAGAGGATCTCCTAAGTACCACTTAAAGCCAAATGACCCCTTAAATACTATCCGCAGGGAAGACACCCTGTAAGACTCAGTAGTGATATAAGACGGGACCCCAGGGACATTGTCAAAAGCAGTCCACAACACCTACAGAATGCAAGATCAGAGTTCATTCACACCCAAATGAATTGGAAAACAAGTCAAGGGCACCATACCTCTGTCGCAGCTCAGCTCTCAAATAAAACCTAAAAATCCTCCAAAGAGGAAACGGATGACTATGTCTACCAACCTGTAGACGCCAAAAAAGCGCCTTCAGATTTCACCGCAAAAGCCCGATGATGAAAGGATTTATAAACTTGAATGCTATTTTGCTTTGATAGGTAAAATAAGGTCTCAGGTTTTTCCTTGATCACTCTTTCATTCCGATCACATTCAAAAGCCCCGTTCAAGAGCTTTCCAACGACACCTCTCGTGTCTTTTTCCAACTCCCGGTTGCCCAGTTGCTAACCTGGGGTAAAACCATCTTTTACCGCCGAAGGGTAAAACGGTCTTTTCCTATTTTTGGAATACTAAAAATTCTCCGAAAATTAAAAATAGACTGAGCTGACAGCCGCCAGCAGTGCTGGAATCACAGCCAGCGGCGGTGGGTGAAATCCCAGGGCCGCTAGCGGCGCTCGCTGGTTCTCCAAGCCCGTCTTTTTTTAAGCCCAAAATTCAATTTTCGGCCATCTCTTCACCCGTCCATCCCTATTTCCTTCCCTATAAATATAACCCTCGACCCTCAGTTCAAAACACACAGTCTACAGTTGACAATCTCTATTCTCGGTTGAGTACTCTCGAGCTTCCCCCTCTTTCTTCCATATTTGAGATCTTGTCTTTACTATTTTTGCTAAATAGCTTATAGTTTAGGTACTAACTCTTGAGGGCTCAAATTAAATTAATTGCCTAATTGTTTATTTTCTAGTAGTCATAATGTAGATATCATGCCAATAACGTCTTTTATTGCTTACTAAATATTGTCTTCCAAGCATGTCTAGTCGTTGTAATGCTCAACTTGCCAATCGAATTGTATGTCTAAACAAGGGTCATTAATAAATGTTGTGGTGCATGTGATGAACCAATTAATAGTCTAAGTCTTGTTAATCCGGTTTGTATGGGAATTATGTCTTTAAATTAGTAAGCAAACTTGAGTTAGTAGAGGCCGTCATAAAACGGGCGAGTTGGGTGCCTAACACCTTCGCACCTCGTACCTTGGCCCCCGAACCGTTTATTCATGGGTACTCATATATTCTATATGAGCGGGAGTCTTTCTAAAAACATGATTAGTTCACTTATCGCGCAATTGAGTTGTCCCTTCGGATTGTCCCTTCGGTTTGTCCCTTCGGTTTGTCCCTTCGATAAAACGTCGATAGCAGATTTGTGACCTCTTTCATGGTTTTTATTCAATTTAAGTCTTTAAAAAAGATTTTCTAACTTGATGGTCCCTTAAACTTAATTATCTAAACCCCCAACTTACAAATTTTCTATAAGGACGCACTCCGTGGAGCTATGATGAAAATCTCGGGTCCTTACAGTGGCGACTTCACTGGGGAATTATTTAAGAGGGTGAGACTCGAAAGTCAAGTTTGCTTAATTGTTTAATAACATGTTCCGTATATTGCATCATTTGCATCATTTTCACGTACTTTGTCACAACTTTTTGACTTTTATCGATCCTCGAGGAAGTTTGTGTCGTAACTCGTAGACAACCCGTATATATAAAGGAATATACAATTGTCCTATCGTGCAAACGACGCTTCCTCACCCATGACTCATCGACTATTGTTGGTGAAAAAGAATTACAATTGATGTGTTGACCATCCGCCAAACGAAAATTGTAATTTGTCGTGGTAACGTCACAGGAGCCAAAAGCCTCTAGCCCACATTTGTGCATTCACTTGCTTGTCGTGCATGTGTCGCTTTAATGCCCGTCTGATCAAATGTTTGCCTGTAACTGCATCGTTGAAATGCTTGCCTGAATGCATGAATGTCGTGACTATGTGCCAACATGTACCTACGTGCTAAGAGTTCTTTTTTTCTTTTATTTTAGGTAGTTCCTAATGTCCAAAAAAGGGTGCAAGAATTCTATTCAATGAGCACTCATTTCCTCAATGATATATTCTGTCAGTCACGAACAATTTCCACTCTCCCATTTTCTATTCCTTTGTTTCTTTTTTTTTTTTTGATGTTATTCAGATTTGGCCAAAAAAAAAAGAGAAGAAAAGCAAAAAAAAAAAAAAACACCGGAAAACA
Source organism: Tetragonia tetragonoides (assembly GCA_038025085.1). Classification (NCBI taxonomy): domain Eukaryota; kingdom Viridiplantae; phylum Streptophyta; class Magnoliopsida; order Caryophyllales; family Aizoaceae; genus Tetragonia; species Tetragonia tetragonoides. Next base: position 27,659,319 of record CM076143.1, on the reverse strand, counting down.
AAAAATTTCAAAAAAAAAAAAAATGTCTGAAATTCTTTTTTTTTTTCTTTTATCCCATTTTTCATTTTCTTTGAGTCTAGAAAAATAGAATAAATAGGATAATCCGTCTTTTTCTATTTTTTCTTATTTTCATTCATCGACTTTATTTTCCTTTAATATTAGAGGAAATATTTGGGCATTTAGGCTTAAGGTTCTTTTTCTAGGACAATGTGTTTTTCTATGTGTGGGTCATCATTTTTTCTTAGGTGAGAGTCTCATGGTCTTTCTCGTTACTAATTGCTTTGTGCTTCCTATTCAGGATAGGGGGTCCGAAGAAGAAAGGAAACCTTGAGAAAAGTTGGGCTCGGCTTTAGGCAAGGCTAGTTCGTCTGCAACCGTCTACACCACCAAGTTCCCGATTACCACCACCACAGACATCCTCACCATCAATAAATTCACCATCACCACATACTTTTTTCTCCACACCTATTACCCCTCCTAATTTCACGATGTCCAAGACTACTGACGAGAGGCTGGATGAACTCATGAGTGAGTTGGAAAGGGTGCGACTCAACGTTGAGGACATGGAAAAGAAAAGAGAAGATGAGGCAAGAATCCCCTCCGATTCTGACTCTGAGGAAGAAGGCTGGATGCCATGGTGACTAAGATTAATTCTGTGCTCAAGAGTAGCGACTTGATTTCCAACTACAATGCCAATAATGTTGGAAAATTCGATACTAAAATCAAAGGCAAACTTCCGGCCTAATTTTCTATGCCCGAAGTGCCCACTTTCACTGGAGTTGACAGCCGACAGGATCAGGGGCTGACCAACAGTTATCAGTATGGGGTCAGTTGATCACATACTTTTTAAAAAACATTGAGGGAAGGTGTTGTGATTTTTCTTTTGCACCCATACTATTTGAGTATATTTTTAATGCATCCATACAAAAACACATTAGGCTTTTCATCTTAAATATCAAGCCATTGACTCGTACCAACGTCTTTTTTATGTTGGCATCCTCATTGAAGATGATCTCAACAAAAACAAATATCATGCAACTCCTAAGCCCTTCACTATATGGGAGAGACAAGAGGACAACTACTGGAGCCTCTTCTGGCACTCAAGTCAATGAGGTAGCTGCTGTGAATACCTTGGCTGAAAGGAAGCCGCCAAGAGAATTCACCCCTCTCGGCATGACCTTGTCCCATGCTCTCGAAAAAATGATAAAAAATAATCTGCTGCAACCCATTGGTCCTACTCCGGAACCAGCTATCAGGGGCCGTAACTGGAAAGAGGACGAATACTACAAATACCACCAAGGGAAGGGACATGACACCAATAATTGTTGGGCTCTTAAGCACGCTATCCAAGATAGAATTGAGAATGGCACCATACCCTTACCCAAACCTGGACAGGCACCCAACAACTCCAGTAACCCTTTAGTTTCTATCTTAAATGTAAGTGTCGAAGATGCTCTGGGGCTTGAGATCGCTGGAATATGGGACATCGATGAAGAAGATGTATGGAAAGTCCAAACCAGATCTCCCGTAGGTGTTTCCCATTTGACACGTTCTGGTCATCATTATAGGCCACCTAACATATACAACGATAGGGTTTAGCCTCCAACTGAAGAAGAAGTGGAAGAAGCTCCTACCAAGGACAAAGAGTCTCCCCTTACTGGACAACTCAAAAGGATCAAAGCCGATATCTCCATTTGGCAACTTCTAGCCTCTTCCTATGAACACCGACAAGCCATCCTGGAGGCCTTGTCAAAGGTTTCAGTATCACAAGATATGAGGCCTGACGAGCTAGTCAGCTTCTTAGTAGGGGATAAACCACAACCGATCATTACCTTTTCTAGCAGTGAACTACGTCCCAAGGGATCCTTACACAACAATGCCTTATACTTGACTATATTCGCTATGGGTAAGTATGTGCCTATGACCTTGGTAGATAATAGATCCGCAGTGAATGTGTGCCCATTGAGAACTGCGTTAAAATTGGGTATAGACATAAGGAACTTTGCTCACTCAGCGCAAGGCTTACGTGCTTACGACAACTCTAGCCGAAAGGTCCTTGTTGGCACCATAACTATGAATGTCACCTCAGGAGCTATAGAGAAAATGGTCCAGTTCTATGTCATGGATATCCCGGCCACCTTAAATCTGTTGTTGGGACGACCTTGGCTCCATAGTCTGAATGCTGTAACCTCCACCCTCGACCAAAAAGTCAAAATGATGCTAGAAGGAGAAATTGTGGAGATTGAAGCCAATCCTATCAAAGCAATTATCGACAAGGCTCCTGTCTTGAAGATAGAACATGACAGTGAAGATATTGATCTTTGGGGTTTCTCTCCAGAAGCAGTGGCCCTCATAGAGGAAGACACTGAATCTTACACCTCCATTGGTCCTGAAAAGCATGAAACATACTCTCCTGAAGAAATAGGGGAACCTGATAAGTTCAAAGAAATAAAAGAAACCATTAAGGGATGTCTATCTACGTGGCACAACACCACAACGCAATTCGGCAAATGAAGGAGAAGATCGCCTTACTGGACAGACCCACAGAGTGCGACATTATACTGGCTAAAGGAGAAGCTTGTTTCCAGCAGGATAAGATGTTTAGCAAGATGATCAAGTACGGGTATGCTCACCCAAAAAGGCCTACCCATCGAATGCTTCCAAGGGACGGGAATCCCTATCTCTGGTGCAAGTATTGTGAAGCTAATGGGCATCTTACCAACCAGTGTAAATGCCTAAAAAGGGTAATCACCCGCTTCATTGATCAAGGAACCATGTGGCCTCTTAGCTCTTGGGCCATAAAAGGATGGAGTCGCTTAGATCAAAAGCAGTATACTCAGCTGTGCGCCCCCATCGAAAACGTTATGAATACCCTTATACGGAGAGGAGATCGCAAGCCCAGTGTTTCCTTCAACGACCTCCAGGAGATAAATAAAGATAAGGATTTCTACTGTTGCTACCACCAAGTCTTCGGCCACTACACGGACGATTGTATCCGCCTGAAAGACGATATACAAAAAATCATAGACAACGGGGAGATTTCCCACCTCTGAAAGAAGAAGATGATACCTATGGAGCCTGGAACTACGTGGCTACAAGCAAGAGCTAGAGGAATCGAGTCTAAGTCCCCAAGTTTTGTTGAGTTAGGATCTTAGCTAAATCTTTAGGTTGAGTCTTGAACAGGTGGTTTTCCCCTTTTTGCTTTTTTCTAAGTCTACTTTCTTTTTTACGGGAATTAGAGACCCTTTTCTCTAAAGTCATGTGTGCTTATTTTCTCGCAAATAAATAAAAATTCCTCTTGCTCATTTCTTCCTTTCTTTAGCTATTAATAAACCCGATGAAGTCAAAGTTACACAAATCATTAACTAATCAATTTAAGCAATGTAAGTGACTTCGCAAAGTAAGAATACAAATTGTTCTTTTTTAACAGGAAATTGAACAGCTAAATTCTCTCAACGATGCCTGTTTGCATACAAAGGAGAAGTGAGCCAGCCTTCTGCAACAACCTCGACACATGTCCAATCCTAGCTCCGATTGAAGAAGATCCTTGGTACCAAGATTTTTCAACTACATCACCAAAGGCACTTACGCTCCAGACGCACCAAAAAGAGCTCAAAGGGCAATCCGTCTCTTAGCGGCGTAATACATAGAATACAAGGGGGTTCTATATTAAAAGTCCCACAACAGAATCAACCTTAGATGTGTAAACGCCAAACAAGCTGCAGAGATCATGGATGAGGTACACAATGGGGTGTGCGGACCACACATGGATGGTCGAATGCTCTCTAGAAAGGTCCTACGACTGGGATACTACTAGACCACCATGGAAAGAGATTGTTACGACTATGTCAATAAATGCAAGAAATGTCAGATATATGCCAACCTGCAGCATATGCCACCCTCAATTCTCCATAACTTCACATTCCCTTGGCCATTTTCTGCATGGGGAATAGATATCATTGGTAAGGTCACCCCCAAAGGTTCTGAAGGACATGAATACATCCTAGTAGCCATAGACTATTTCACCAAATGGGTTGAAGCACAGTCCTATGCCATCCTCACATCCAAACAGGTGTCCAAGTTCATAAGGAACAACATTATTTGCCAATATGGTGTTCCACATGAAATTATTAGTGACCATGGATCCCACTTCAAAGCCGAAGCAGCCACCCTATTAAAAAGCTACAAAATCCAGCACCAGAAATCATCCCCTTACCGACCCCAAACCAATAGCGCAGTGGAAGCCGCCAACAAGAACCTCAAAACTATCATTGAAAAGATGATAGAAAACTACAAAGATTGGCCTGTAAAACTCCCATTCGCCCTATGGGGGTATAGAACATCCATAAGATCATCCACTGCAGCTACACCTTATTCCCTAGTCTATGGGATGGAAGTTGTACTACCCATAGAAGTCCAGCTACCCTCCATGCGCATAGCCTCAGAGGGTGAACTATCAGAAACACAATGGATGCAAGCCTGTTATGATGAACTCATGTTCACGGATGAAAGACGCCTACGGGCTCTAGAACACTCGCACATGTACCAACAACGCATGGCAAGAGTATTCAACAAAAAGGTCCGAACTCGAAACCTGAAAGAAGGGAATTAAAGTTTGGAAAGAGTTACGTGCACCAGTTACTGACCCTAGAGGCAAATTCTGACCCAACTGGTCCGGTCCGTTCATCATCAAAGACATCTTATCCGGAGGCGCAGTCCGGCTTATGGACATTGACGGCATCGAGTTCAACAGCTCACCGACATGGATCAACTGAAGAAGTGCTACATCTAAAAAAATCCGAAAATTAAAAAAAAAGAGACGTACACAAATTGAATGAACTACGCTGGCCTGATTCCACACTGGATACGTAGGTAACCCTTTTAAGGGGCCTGGCCAAAATCAATCCAAAATTCCATTCAACTTATTCAAAAAGGGATAATTTTTATTTAAGCTGAACGGATAAGCTTACATTGTATAAATTAAAGTTCCTAAGGTTACAAAAAAAAAGTGCAACTACGAGGGTTTAAGCTAAACAAAATCTTACTACTTTTTTAAAAAAAATTAGACTTGCTTTCAAAGAAAACTACTTTAATCCTTCTTCCCTTTATAAAGGTTCGTTGAAGAGTTCTTCTTTGAAGGACCTTAGCTGGAGGACGAATTATGATTGCTTCCTTGAGCTGGGGGCTTGCCTCTTTTCATTACATGATAGTCTTCCTTGTAAGGCACTTCCTTCCTTATCTTGCTTACTGTTCCTTAGTCATACCTAGGTACTAGTTGGTTCCATTCCTCATGACGAAGGGCTTGCCTCACTTCTCCATCACTGCAAGAAATCCAGTTTAAGTAGGTCTCCGAAACTTGAGTTGGGGCAATCACCCGGGGTACTGTCCAACGATCCCTGCCACGCCAGTATTCGTCCCAGTCCTTGACAAATTCAGTGGTCAAAGCCGAGGTAGGTTGTCTCGTGGTCTTCTGACGAGGGATAACCTGCTTCAAACCATATTGCCTCATGACCCTAGTGTAGACGCCGAATTTTGACTTGTATTTCTTTTAAATAATTATTACAGTTAATATTAGCATTAACTGTAATTATCCTAATTAAATAAGTCATTTGGGCTAAAAAGGGCATTTAGGGTCCATAAGGTGACCCAATCCATTAGCAAAGCAAAGCCCAAAGCCCAAAAGAAAAAATAAATCAAAAATCCAAAAAAGAATATAAAAGAGAAAATACAAAAATAAATAAGGATTGGAATTATGATGTCATGCATGACATCACAATATTCCCATGTTTCCATCCAATAGCTAAAGACAAAAGGAATAATGGTATCAAGTAGAAATAACAAAATAGGGAATAATTTTTTTTTTTTTTTGGGGGCATGTGAGAAATTGAAAAAAAATAGAGAATGAAAAACGCCAATAAAGAGAAGGCAGATGGTCCATGATAATTAATTTCAAATTTTGTTAATAACGTGATCTAGTTGGTGGCTTAATCAATTCTAGTATGGATAAGACATTGATTTTTACATATGCTCATTATAAAAAAAAATTTGAATTTGCAAAAAGTTTTTTTGTTTATTAAAAACAAAAGAGGATATTTGTTTGTTAAGCACAAAAAATCGTATTTACATGCATCACATTCATCTAGTGAAACAAAAAGTAGGAGCATAATTAATGCATTCATGTGCATAATAAAAAAAAAATCAACGATGCATTCATATACATTTAAGAAAAAAAAGAACAAAAAAAAAATGCATTTTATTACATTCAAAATCATGTTGCATTCATATGCACCCTTCAAAGAACGAAGATTCATAAAAATACATACTATTGCATCCATAATATGCATGGTTACCAAATCATTATTCATTAAAAATAAAAATAAAAATATCTTGCATTCATATGCATTCGTTAAAAAAGAAAAATAAAATTATTTGCTAAATTAAATATCAAGCAAAAATTTAAAAAAAAAAAAATCAATCAAGAAAATATCAATCTAATGCATTCACTCGTAGAGAGTCTAGCTCCTTGAGAGTATCCGCTTCTTGAAAGTATCATCTCCTTGAGAGTATTTGCTTCTTGAAAGTATCATCTCCTTGAGAGTATCCGCTTCTTGAAAGTATCATCTCCTTGAGAGTATCCGCTTCTTGAAAGTATCAACTCCTCAAGAGTATCCGCTTCTTGAAAGTATCAACTCCTCGAGAGTATCCGCTTCTTGAAAGTATCAGCTCCTTGAGAGTATTCGCTTCTTGAATGTATCATCTCTTTGAGAGTATCGGCTTCTTGAAAATTTCAGCTTCTGGAAAGTATAAACTCCTTGAGAGTACCCACTTCTCGAAAATACGAACTCCTTAAGAGTATGATTTTTCACCAAGAGTTGCATGAAAAATTTATTCAGTTGAAACTTTGAAGTCAAAAAGTATCAGAACATCCAGAACATTGAGAACATCCCGAATATCCAGAACATCCAGAAGAACAACGGTTAAACTTCGAAAAGAAGTTACGCCCCGAGGTGCACGGAAGAATGTGGTTAGTGGCTAGGCCATTACCATCTAAACGATAATTATTATCGTTGTTATAATTAACATTTTCGCAAGTCAAAATTAGGCGTCTTTTGTATCGTTGACCTTCGTTTCTTTGGAACCTGATCAATTCCTCAGAAACTCGGCCAACGAGGGGCATCTGTAGACGCCGAATTTTGACTTGTATTTCTTTTAAATAATTATTACAGTTAATATTAGCATTAATTGTAATTACCCTAATTAAATAAGTCATTTGGGCTAAAAAGGGCATTTAGGGTCCATAAGGTGACCCAACCCATTAGCAAAGCAAAGCCCAAAGCCCAAAAGAGAAAATAAATCAAAAATCCAAAAAAGAATATAAAAGAGAAAATACAAAAATAAATAAGGATTGAAATTATGATGTTATGCATGACATCACAATATTCTCATGTTCCCATCAATAGGTAGAGACAAAAGGGAATAATGGTATCAAGTAGAAATACCAAAATACCTTCCCCTTTTCCATGAATTAACCGCCCCACCCAAAAAATTAAATAAAAATTCCCCTCACAACCGAAAAAAGAGAACGAAAAGAAAAAGATTTTTTTTTATTCCCCCCACCCCCACGTTTTTATTTTCTTTTTTTATTATTTTTTATTTTGTTTTTGTTTTACCCTTTTCTATTTTCTCTCCCACTTTATCTCATCTTTTCTCTTTCCTACTCACTTCCACTTCACAAAATTCTCCCATCTTCTTTCCATCACCATAAATGTGACATTTGTCACTCTCCCATCCACATTCTCTCACCTCCCATCTCACCATCCACCTCCTACCAAATCCCACCCTCCACATCCCACCAAATCCCACCCTCCATTTCCTGACCCTAATTCACCTCTCAACTTCCCCCCCTCTTATAAATACCCCCCAAAAAGCTAACCTAAGGGCCCTTTGCCTCTTCCTCATCTCTACTTTTTAAAATCTCTACTTCTCTCTCTAGTTTTCCTACCATCTTTTCAACTTACTTCAACTTTTGAAGGTTTTCTAAAAACTTCTATTTCTAAAACTTCTTTTCTTATCTAGGTAGTGCAAACTAAAGGGCGTTTGTACTAACTAATTTAATTTTGAAAATTGAGATTTCTAGATCTACGCAAGGGTAATCTTTTATCTCTCTCCTTAAATTTTTATTTTCTAAGTGTTTTAACCATTTCATTTTGTATATAAATTGCTAATAAACACCATTATCCCCCCTTAATAATCTCATTTTCACCGGTTGGACTCTTTATAGGTGTGGGCATGAACCACCCTTTTTTTTGAGCGGCCAAAAATTCCTAAGTAAGGGTTCAAGTGCTCACGCGAACCCGTCTCCATGGGGGACTTAGATCCAGCTTGTGGAGAGTGATTTTTTGCGGTGAAGAAGAGAGTTGCTTATGCCAAAATTGTGTGATCAATGAATGTTTCTCTCTTTCTCATCACCATTTTCATTTTTTTTATATACTTGAAATTGAATAAAAAGGGTCATTTTGCATATAGAGGCCGTGGATTTACTTTTTGTACAAAGTTGTAATAATTCGAGTAGTTGACAGTTTTTAGAGCAGAATTCATTTGTCGATCTAGGAAGCTCCAACGGTTGGAATTTGATGAAATCAGTGTCATAGAAAACCTTGTTCAGAGGCTTTCTAACGAGATAAAAATCGTCCAGATCCAACTGTTCCGTCGTCTGCAATTGAATTTTGAAGTTTCTGCATCTAAAAATGACCAACGTCCTTAGATCTGTAAATAACTAACAAACGGTTAAGTTTTGATCTTGGTCTATTTCTGAGTAAATTTAAGAGGATTCCCTTATCTATCTACAGCCACCTATTTCGTCCATTTTGGATACGAAATGAATTTTAAATGATGTTTCCAAAGACGAAGAAGTGCTGTCCCTTTGAAAATTTTCTCAGATTTTGACCTTGTAAATAAATGGCTCACTTTAACCACTTACGATAGTGTCTTTTTCTTGATAATATTTTTAGGAAGTCTTTGGTGTATCTACTTAATTCTGTAAAGAATAATTCAAGTTTAACGAAGTAGATTTAATTCTAAAATTAACCAACCGAGTATATGTCCAGAAATAACAATGTTCACTTAACTGAAAAGGCTGCGGTGTTTAGCACCTCGTTAATAAAATATGAACTTTGATTTCGATATTAGACTCCTTAAGAACCAGTCTAGGCTTTAGAATCACTCCATTCGGTTGTGTTTTCGATTTTTAATGAATTAATCAAAACGAGTTTGGTTCTGTCAAAATGAAAGACATTTGGTTAAGTTTAGAACATTAAGGCTTTTGTACAATATTGTTTTTTATTTTCTTTAAATCACTTATACTTGTCTAAAATTCATGAAATTTTGTGTACATACCCACCTTCAAGTCTAGTCTAAGTCCTGTAAATAATAAACCTAGATCACTTGTAAATAATTCCCAATAATTAAAAAACCAATGGTCTGTCCAAAGGCTTCCAGAAGCTCGTAAATCGTGAATAACCTACCGATTGTCAACTATCTTGACTTGAGATTTTTAAAGTGGAAACATGAAGTAAAATGAACCAAGTTAGATTTTTGAAGCACTCAATTTAGTTGAGGTATGACCGAGATATGAATTTTAGAAGTTCTGTCTAGATTGTTGTAAAAACGGTTTTGTTCGGTTTTATAAAAGATTTTCGTTTAATCATCAAATGAACCCACAAAAATACGAAATTCTCCAGTTTATTCCTTTAGTGTGTCCCACTAATTAAAAAAATAAATTTGGAGTTAATAAGTTGCGTTTGGACTAATCCCTTGTCGGTTCTTTCAAACCACCTTTTGTAAATAACCAATTCTTTGTAAATAAATCAATTCTTTTGTAAATGAACCAATCCTTTGTGAATAAGTCCAACTTTTGAAGACGAAGATGAAGATCGAGCCCCGGAGGCGCCATGTACATGAAGATCAAGTATTTTTCTCCTTTTTAGGATTTTTAGACATTTTTTGTATATTGTATTGTAAATACTCGATTTGTAATTTGTTTATTCCAAGGCCTCTTTAATTACATTTTGTACATTTGCATTCATATGCTTCCACCTAATAATTCAACTCGGAAAATAAAATAAAAAGAACTTCTCTCACTTGTGTGTTATATATTATGTTCAAAAACGTTTTCTAAAACCAGTGTATTCGTTTATGTACACAACCCGGCCCGGGGCCAAATTCGAGGTTAGAATCAGAAATTTGCTTATATGCGATCATGGGTGTTCCACCTACCATTCCATAAAATCACCTTCATACAAATCACATTCCCCAGTGGAATCCACATTTCCCCAGTTACAACCATTTTCCCCAGTGGAATACCTATGATCGAATAGAAGTTAATGATTGATCGTCCCCTCTTATTTGGCTTCGGGCCACCCCGGGGGATCCTATAGGAAGGACTCCTTTGAGCCATTACCCACCAATACATACCCACAATCTACACAAATCATCCATTTATCCACCCCCAATGAATGTTATTCCCCAGTAAAGAACGGATATTTTTGAGAAGTCTAATCCATATACTCAAAGCTAAGAATTGGGTTGATCCCCGTATATTACCAAATATTGTTGGGTTGAACGCCTCGAAGAAGCGGGCTAATCATCCCATTTGAGCTTTTCCCTACTTCTTTGAGGAGAGTAGGGGGTTCCTCGGATCAATTCGACTCTAAGTCGCGAGTCATCCTATAAGTTTCTCAATCATATCCCTCTTTACGGGAAAGAACATCCATACCTGCCTTAATGGCACCCAAGGAGTCTTACTGACCGAATTCCCCGGTCAGAACTACGTAAGGGTTTTGATCCAGGAATAGATTCAAGACCTACGATGAATGGTACGTAGTGCAGTATTTTGCAATATCCAAACCCGTCGTACGTAAACGAATACACCGGTTCAAAATCGACTTTTTCTGTGTGCTAAGTGACAATGTGTACATATATGTGCTTTTCTTTTATCATTCAAGGAATTACGTAATTCAATTCAAAGCTTTCACATGGGATACAACGTATTAGTAAAGAGCCCGTACTCACCTTCTAACCTAGACCCCGAACCAAGATCTCTGATTCGCAGACCAGTCAAAGAATTTTCGTGCCTTATCGCGATGGAGTCAACTTTTGGGTTTCTTAAATGATTTTCTTTTAAATTGTTTATAAAACCCTTTCTTTTGTAAAATCTCTTCCTTGTTTGGGTCATAACAAGGTGGCGACTCTTCTTTTGTAAAAACCCGTCCTTGTACGGGCCATAACAAGGTGGCGACTTCAAACCTTAAGATGATTCCTTGACAATTGGCCCCTTCAATCGGCCGATTTCCGTGGGACGTGCCTCTGGCGCGTATCGCGACGATTCTCGGGTCCTAATCTAGGAAAACCCGAGAATCTGGCCCCACACCTAGAAGGAAAGAAGCATGTACTCTTGTACAGACCTACTATAGTGGTATGCGGAACAAATTTGCAGCAAGCAACCAAAGAGGTTAAACCCCACCAAGTTACATGCGAACGAACAACAGGTCCAGCATGAAAAAAGGCATCCCATTCAGCAATGGTCTTCTCCTCATATAGCCTTTTCCTAACCAAGAAGCTAGCAGCAGTATAGGTATTCTTCTTCCAAGCTTGAGAGGTACGAGCTATAATCTTCTCTGGCGATTCTATCAGCCTTAGATGCTCGCATAACCAAATTTGAAGCAGTAGGAGGCTACCAGAAAAGGCTTCGTGAGGCGAAGTTTTCAACCTATCAAGCCCTAAAATTGTTTCTCCTACAATCATATGCAAAGGAGAATGCCATTCAGCCATTTGATTCACCACTCGCAGCAACGAGGCTGTACCCATGTTGGAGGATTCTACATGAACAAATAATAGGCGATTCAACAGGCAGAGTACAAAACCTGTCGGCGGCAACGCCTAAATATTGCATCCTGTTCAGAAGAGGGAGCAAACTTTTCATAGATTTGAACTAAGTCCACATCGACACCAACAATCATGCTTTTGGCTTCCGCAGATGACAAGTCTAGAGATTTCCTTTACTGATTACCTAAAATCATCCCTCAAATAAGGCATAGCTAGGGTAAGAACATCAGACATATTAGTAATCGCAGCAAGTTCTTTTACTAAAGGGCATAATTCAGAATTACCAAAACGGAAAACATGCAAGTTTAGGTCCCAATAGTTCAATACAGATCGAAAAAGAGGCCACAAGACTTTGGTTGGTTTTAGAGCCAACAAGGTTGAGACATGGTACGGAGCCAGTTCTAGTTTATCTTCCACAGTCAGATTTTTGCACCAAGCATCGAACAGATTTTCGAAAGATTTCACCATGGTAGAAGCTTTGAGAAATTTGGAGAGCTAAAGGTCTGAAACACAGATAAGACATTGGACATCCCGTAAATCCTATTTATAGGCAAAGAATCGGGTAAAAAGGATCAGAAATCCACGGAAAAGGCCCAAAGCCTGCGCCGCCAGCGGTCTGGCCAGCGCCGCTAGCGGCCATCACCATTGGCTCAACGCCGCTAGCGGCCCAGACCTCGACCCAGTCAGTTTTTTCCTTTTGCTCTCGTTCGCGGTTTTGGCCCGTTCCACCCGGTTTAAGCTTGATTTTCCAATGCGCGATGTGGTTACAAGGCCCGAGACTCTCTTAGTCTTATTTCTTTTCTATTTTCTTTTTTATTATTTTCTTCTTATTTTTAGGGAGTATAATATGTGTAATTTTTGCTTTCTCTTGCAATTTTTACCCTTTCCTTTATTTTATTCCCTAAAATGTGGCCTACTCTTTATAGCATAACATATTGCATACTTAGAGATCAAACGGGCATAATCGAGTGATAATAGCATACATATCACATAAAATGCATAAAACAGGAGCTCAAAGTTCTAAAGATCAAGGTTTACAAATCAAGCTTATACTGTTCAGTTAGGGTCGTCCTCACCATTGCTATCCGCCTCATCCTCAACGGAAGGCCCCTGACCGTAGTTCCCTGCCGAGTAGTAGAAGGAGCCCTGAGTGCTGAACGAGCTGTAAATCGGCCTACTGTTGTTAGGCCTCATATCCTGCACTGGCACACGCATAGGGCTACCTGCCGAAAACCCCCGCCCAAAGAAGCTCTCCGTGGCTTGACTAACAAAGTCCATAGCCACATTCTGATATGAAGGCCTAGCTTGAGGCACGTCCCACCCGGGAGCATTCGCCCAACCTCCGGCCATAGGAATCACAATGGGCCTACTACTCAAAGAAGGCTGAAAACCTGCTGGAGAGAACATCTCAAGCACAGGAATGTACGGCCTAGAGGGTCCGGGCGCCTCATCAACAGGAGGCCTGGACACAGCCGCGGTAGGAGAACGAGCATTAGACGGTCTGCTCGCTGAAGAGGTCCTCGCAGCAGATGAATGTCGGGATCCCACAGAAGACGAAGACTGGGACATCTGCAAACAATCAAGACCAAAATATTAGACTAAGCACCTCACTTAGCTAAACAACAAAGACAAAAGTGCAATTACACTGGCAGTCCCAGATTGGGAGCTCTTCCCGCTACCCGTCATCCGATTATATGCTCTCTTCATCAAATGGATGAGCTTGAAGACCTGAGAAGTCTGTTCCTGGTTCAGCTACAAGGAGAAGACAAAAGTTAGAGTCAGCATTCGCAAGCAACAACAAAAAAAGCAAGAAGGGGTAAAGCTTACCCCCACGCAGTCAACGGGCAAGGGTAAGCCCTCCACGGCCTCTCCATCAGCAATATGTAAGGGAAGCTCCTCCACCACACGACCCCCACTCTCACCAATATACCTCACCACATTGCTCGGTAAGGTCACACTTGGGGGCTGGCCACGAGGAACTCTAGAATGGGACCTCCTGGGTCCCCGAGTAGCCAAACGATCCGCCTACAAAACACAAAAGTCAGTATATTGCATGTATGGTGGAAAGCACAAATAAAGATCTTCCTCAGAAGTGAGGTCCGGTATCAGACGACCCAAGCAATAGGCCAGATACACAGCCGTACGGTCCAAGCCAGTAACCTCCGACTCAACAAACTGCATAGCCGCAGCTTCCCGGGTCACGACCCCCAAATCACCTAAACTCAGAATGCACAGGTAGAACATGGTCATAGGGGGATCCTCCGGAACCATATGCTCCCCCGAGGTAGGATGGACCAACCGAGTCAAGCGGTCACCTAGATACCACTCAAAGCTGTATGGCCCCTCAAAAACCACCCGCTAGGTAGATACCCTGAAGGACTCGGTGGTAATATCGGACGGAACCCCATGAATACCGTCAAAAGCAGTCCATGACACCTGCAGATTACAAGAAGCAAAGTTCATTCACATCATATGAACCAAAAAAATATATATACGCACTAGTACAAAAATAGTCATCTGCGTCGCCTAATATGCGACGGTTAATTATGACAATCGACGTCCAAAGTGATGCGGTGACAATTTTGTAAATAAATATTTAAGAATGGGCGTCGGTTGTAATGCGGTGACAATTTTGTAAATAAATATTTAAGAATGGGCGTCGGTTATACAATACAACCGACGCACATAAGTTGAAATTAAAAAAGGGTGTTACTATTTACCGCCATAAAATTACTACCTACCGCCCCTAGAAATTACAATTTTGCCCTTCTTTACATTTTCACCCATCCTCTCCCTCTCTAACTCTCACACCAATTCTCCCTCTCTACCACCTACTCTCATACCCAACCTTCATCAACATTCACTCAAGCAACGGCCGCGGATGTCTGTCGGCGACCAGGAAGTGCCGTCGACGGTGGCCGAGGTAAATTTTTTTTTCCGCATATTTTGAACAGGCGTCCGTGATTTACGACCCGTCCATGGAACAGGCGTCTGAAATTTCCGCCTAGACCATGAACGGGGCGTAAATCACGGACGCCTTAACCATGGTTGAGGCATCAATCACGGATGCCTATACCATGGTTCAGGCGTTTGAGATTTACGCCTCACCCATGGCAAAGGCGTTCGTGATATCCGCTCCTTCCATGGTCCACGCGTAAATTTCAGACGCCTGTCCCTTGGTTCAGTCGGTTTTGATAGACGTTTGAATTTAAGATTAAGTTAACATTGTTTTCGTTGTTTTCGTTAGGTTCCTTTGGAGCGGTTCGGTGGTGATGGTGTTGATTAAAGTACGCATTTCGTCACTGATGAGTTATTTGATAGTGATACAGAAGCAATTAATTGGGCAAAACAAATTGCCCTTACTATCGGGTTTGAGTTGATAATTTCGTCACACAAGAAGAATGGAAGCGTAAAATTGTTAAGATGCAATCGAGGTGAACGCTACAGAGGGGAATTAAGAGACTTAGATACTGCTGCTCGGAAGAATTCAAAAACAAAGGCTTGTAAATGTACGTTCCAGTTAAGAGCTGAGCAAGTGTATGGGTCCAGTAGTTGGATGATTGTCACATTGCCTGGGATTAGGGGTACGCACAACCATGACTTTGCTGTGTTTCCTGAGGGATATCGTCAGATGAGTGGTCTTAGTCCTGGGTCAAAGCAACTCGTTCTTGACATGACTTCGGCACAAACAAAGCCATGTGCTATCTTGGCCGCTATTAAGGAAAAATTTCCCGAGGACAATGCAACTAGACGGCATGTGTACAACTACAGAGATCGTATAAGGAAACTTGATTTTGAAGAGAGAGATGTCATTGGTCAGTTTCATCATTTAGCTGTGGAGAATAAGTACGTACATTGGACAAGAGCCGACCCAGCTACTAATGAGGTAACTCACGTGTTCATGGCACACCCTACATCAATTCAGTTACTTCGGTCTTTTCCTTGGTTGATTGGCTTAGATTCCACGTACAAAACAAACAAGTATAAGATGTCGTTTCTTGAGATAGTGGGGATGACTCCAAGCAATAAGAACTTCCTCATAGCTTATGCCATTATGAAGGATGAGACTGAGGCAAGCTATGCGTGGGTCTTAGATAAGTTGAGGATGCTTATTGGAAATGATGTACACCCAACAGCAATTTTGACCGATCGTGAGCTAGGGTTGATGACACCTATTAGAGAGATATTTCCCGACAGTGCCCATTTTCTCTGTACATGACACATTAACAAAGTCGTTGAAGACAAAGTGTACAGACTTTGTGGAAAAGATAAGCTCAGCGCGCAGAGGTTCAAGAACGGGAAGTGGAAATCTATCATGGAAGCTTCCACAGAAGCTGAGTACGAGAGAGCAGTGCGTGTGATGAAGGATAGTTGGAGGAATTACCCTCACGTGATATCCTATGTAGAGGAGACCTGGCTGAGATACAAAGAGATGTTTGTAGCTGCATGGACGAATAAGGTGCTACACCTTGGCAACACTACGACTTGCAGGGTGGAGAGTGCACATGCCGCGCTAAAACAGTGGTTGAACTCCTCAACTGGAGCTTTGGACAATGTTTGGAACAAGGTCAACAAGTCAATCGAGTCACAACTAACTGAGATCAAGTACACACTTGAAGAGTGCAGAAGACGAAGAAGTGTGCTGTACTCAGGTTTCCCATTCAACTATCTGACCGGGTATGTTTCCCATTACTGCTTAGAAATATTATCGGATGAGCTGAAGAGGATGAGAGAATTGAGTCACCAAGTATTTGATCGTTGCGGTTGTGTATTGAGATCCACTCATCACATCCCGTGTGCGTGTGAGTTGAAAACGGCCACGGATACGGGCACGCCAATTAGCTTGAATAGTGTCCACAAATTTTGGCGAACACTCGTTATTAGTGATGTAGTGGAGATAGCTACGCTTGACATGACTGAGCATCCATCTGAGGACCATCGATACTTTCACTCTCTCGTCGACGAGGTTAACTCAAGCGACCGAGCAGTTGTACGCAGCATATCTGTCCTTATGAATGAGCAGCTTCATCCTGAGGAAGCGAGTTACGTGGAGCCGGAAGCGAACACGACAGTCAGAGGTCGACCGAGAGGGAGTTCCTCTACCAGACGTGATCCTAGTTCATGGGAGTACTCCCAGAGGGGTCGTGGTCGCCCTAGGTCATCCAGTTCGAGCCGCGGGCGTGGACGTAGCTCATCCTCATCGAGTAACGTCGTGCGGAGTACTGGTATGAAAACCCATAATTTATTAACATGTACATAATGTTGTTAATTACTTTTTGATAAGTACTATTAATGACTTTCTATTATATTGTCTTGCAGCTGGACACGGAATAGATATCACTGAATTCTATCATGTTAACAAAATTCCGGGAATCATCATACCTTTCATTGAAGGATATCTCGATGTGCTTGGGGATGGTAATTGCGGTTTCCGTGTCATTGTGGACTACATTTTCGGAGACCAAGAGCAATGGCGATTGACGAGAGTTTGCATTGCAAACGAACTCTTAGCTAACCGAGCATTGTACGAAAACATATACGTTGACGGGGTCGACGCTGGTTACCGCCGTATTATATGGGACAGAGGTGCGTGTAACGATGATCACTGGATGATAGTACTTGAGGATTTGTTCCCGATTGCCAACCTCTTCAATGCAGCGATTATGTTATTCGGATACGGCAGCGGAAGGGGGTTATATGCTTGTTACACAGTGCTACCGTTGCAAGCACCTTCGACTGCTACACGTCCAAGTAGGGAAATTGTCATAGGTCATTTAGGTGATTCGTACATGCATTATATCCGTTTGAATTTAGCCTCAGATTTCCCTGTTCCTCCGATATGCGCAGCATGGTTTACTTCCCGTTCTGATAGTGTCGCTGGTTGGGAGCAAATGTATGTTAGGCGAAGAGCACATTGGGATCGTTTAGCGAGGTCGACGTAATTGAATGTTTTGCGTGATTGTTATATTTTTCTACTTATATCATTGTCACATTTTTGTGTGATTGTTATATTTTGCATGTTATATTTTTTCGTGATTATTGGAGGTAAATAAAACAACAAATTACAATAAAACAAAAAAGGTAAATAAGAAACAACAAATTACAATAAAACAAAAAAGGTAAATAAGAAACAACAAATTACAATAACACAAATAAATAACAATAACAATGAAACTCTTATATAAATATATAACAAATTCATCTAGGGTCAATACATCATTTGGCAGCCCGCCAATCTCTCATATACTCCTCCATAACCGATCGAGGACCTTCCGCTTGCTCCGGAGGAAGCAAAGTAATGAAAGACTCAAATGCGACGGCTAGACGATTCACCCACTGCAAAAAAGTAACAATGAGTGTGAGTTCAGAGATATGTAATACGTAAAAAAATATATATTTTAGTTAATCACTTACATAATCGCTGTTGGATCGTGGAGGAATCACAGATCTAGGTGCTGCATCGTCACGTGTCAGCAGAGGGTGGGAGTGACGGTAGTACCACTCGAGGTAGTCATCCGTACATGCTGTGGGATCTGACGTGGATGCCTGAAACCCATGGAGACCAAGAATGTAACCTCCCGGGAACATACGCCAGGAATCAGATGATACTCGTACGGGGTAGACAACCCTGTACGAACGACTGCTCCATGACCTGATCGCTCTCTCTGGCCTAGTGATCGGGAAAGGGATACTCTGTACGTACCTGATTTGTCGTAAACAACGACCAGGCATGTACGGTTCGATAATATCCCGATACCGTAGCCACCCCATGAATACAGTCCTCGGTACAGATGCAAACGGGTCAGAACCGTACGGCAGCCACACCACCTACGTAGAAATGTTCAAGTTACGGTGAAGTAAAAAAAACATAGCAAACGACGAAATAAATCATGAACACCGATAACTGCATGACGTACCTCTGACGCTCGCAGCTGATCCAAGCGTCTACGTAAGGAGCACAGTCGACCCACGTCCTTGCCCTCAGCCTGGGCACTCCATACGCACGCACGGGGTGCCTCGCCGTCCCCTACAACCATCCGCTCCCGATGAGGTCGGAAGCAGGGAAAGTACTCGTATATCCATGCCTGGAGGAGAGTTAGGCATCCGCAGATGCCCTGAGAATCCCCCCGACTAGCTATACCGAGCTGACGATATAGGAAGGCGAGGGCAGCAGATCCCCAAGAGAACTCATGCGCCGTTCCGACACCGTCCCTCACCTCCATCACGCAGGAGGGTCTAATACGGTTACCACTCTTGTCGACAAACAAGGTGGATCCAATAAGTAACCACATCCAAGCTACCGCCTGGATGTCCTCCATTCGGTCCTCCACTCGGCAAAGGTCAAAAACCGACTCCGTGAGGACCCCACCGCCCTGCCAGTGGCTATGCATCAGTTCTTCTCGGGTGACCCCGAGAACCTCCATGGCCGTCGCCTGCAGCTGCCCATCCCGTCCCTCACTGGAAACGAGCTGTCCCTGTACAGGAATCCGAAGAATATGCCATACATCGTGCAACATGATGGTCATCTCTCCGAACGGCATGTGGAACGAGTTCGTATCCGGCTGCCACCTTTCAACGAATGCAGATATCAGGGGGAAGTCGATATGTCTGAACATAATGTCTGTCAGGTGTGATAACCCAGTCCCCTCGATCTGCGCCCTCACCTCGGGCGACATCTCCGCTCGCCACTCACTCAGCCGCTGACAGACACTGAATCGGTTCTGACACTTCAAGAGACCCCTCGTCTCTCCCTTCCACATACGAGACGCTACGTGGCCCAGGAAGCTCGGTATCACGCTATCATCCGCCGGTCCACCGGGCACAGCCCCTGTAACAAGCCACGTAGTGTCGTCCTCCGCTCTAGATCGTTTGCTAGTACTGGACGACCCTCGGCATCGATTTACCGGCTCCTCCTCTCCTCTATCATTTCACATTTTTAATTAATTAAACAATAATCAGTAATAAACAATTTAAATAATAATTGACAACTAATAATAATTGTAATAACAAATAATAATAACAATAATAATATTAATAATAATAACAATAAATAATAATAATAATAATAATAATAATAATAATAATAATAAAAAATAATAATAATAATAATAATAATAATAATAATAATAATAATAATAATAATAATAATAATAAATAATAATAATAATAATAACAATAATAATAACAACAATAACAATAACAATAATAATAACAACAATAATAATAATAACACTAATATTAATAATAATAACAATAATAATAACACTATTTTTTTTTTTTTGTCTCGGGCGTCTACTACAGACGCCTCACCCATGGGTGAGGCATCTGCAAATGGCGCCTCTACCATGGGTGAGGCGTCTGCCGATCTCGCCTCACCCATGGGTGTGGCGTTTGGATGTGGCGCCTCACCCATGGGCGAGGCGTCTGCCGATCTCGCCTCACCCATGGGTGAGGCGCAGCGTCTGAAAGTGGCGCCTCACCCATGGGCGAGGCGTCTGCCGATCTCACCTGCTCTATGGGGCAGGCGGAAATTGCAGACGCCCGACTCTCCGAACTCGAAAAAAACGACACCGAACTCACAAATCAATCAACACAACTTCAAACAACACAAATTCAATTCAATTGTCTATAAACCTTGAATAAAAACACTCCTATATCAACACATTTCGTAAAAATTAAAGCAAATTAGAGTAAATAAAGCAAAAAAATTTCGAATGTATACCCCCCCGCCGCGATGCTCGCCGCCTCCGTCCCCGTCGCCGCCTCTGCCGCTGCCGCTAGCCCACATTTCCGTTGTGAGGATGAGTGAGGAATGAGTGAGGAGTGAGTGAGAGTGAAGGGAAAATGGGTAATTTCTAAGGGCGGTGGTGAGTAATTTTGGGCGGTAAATAGCAATCCAGTCGGTTGACCAGAAGGACCGACGCACAAGGCTACCCACACGCGTCGGTCATTGAGGTGAACCGTCGTCCATTCTCCTAAAAAGAAAACATGAGCCCCCAATTTCTCTCTCCTCTTCTCACGCATAAACTCCCTCTTCCCCACAAACTCCACCCTCCTCTCCTCTCCTCTCACGCACAAACTCCTCAGATTCCTCTCATGCTCTCAGTCAATCTTCTCGTCGACCACCCCTTCTCTCAGCGTCCGCCCATCGAGTTGCCTTCTCCCTGCGTTCTTATAACTCATCAATTTTGTGCAGAATTCACGCATAAACTCCCTCTTCCCCACAAACCCTAATTGAAGAAACGGGTACCTAGACCACCTCACCATTTGAGCATCTGCGGTTAAACTGTACAAGTGTAAAATTGCGAAACCCTCTCGCCCGAAGAAGCACCACTCCTATTCCTATCTTCTGGTAAGTTTTTCTTGTTTTTTCTAAACACAAATTCGTCCTTTTCATTTCAATTGAATTTAAACAGCTTGTAGTTTCCCAATCTTGATGATGTTTTTTAAGAGTTTCAACCCCAGTTAATGCCCCACCCATATTGATGTTGATTTTTGACATTCATTGATGCTTGGAAGTAGTTTGGATGATCCACAGAATTTTTCTAAACTGGGTCTATAGTATTTGTGCGCTTTGATTCAAGGTCCCCCCTGAAGTTTTGAGTTCCTTTGGTCAGTATTAAATTTGTGGCTGTGTGTTGACCAGGTGTGCCTGATTTTGCTTTCTTCAATTCCTTGCTGAGTGAACAAGATAGCGTCAATAAAAACTCAGGTTCCTAAACTCTTAACACATACTTTTCTATTCTTTATTGTCGCCTGGACTCTATAGTTGTCAGTACATAAAATCTTGGTGAAGGTCTTCGTGGAGATTCTATTGAAAATTCACCCTATGAGAATCCTTGTATTTGCAAGGGGGGAAATTACCTTATAAGATTTGAGTACTAGGTATTTCTGTGTTACTGGGTGGATTTTTTTGCAGTTCAATATGCGGGAACCAACAGATGTGTAATAATTGTTGATGCCAAATCAGCCAAGGAATTTAAAGATAAAATTAATGACGAATATCGAGTCAATATGTAGGATCCTCTCTCCTCCTCTTTGTCTGCATGTGTAATTCTACTGTTTTCTTTTGTTTTTTTCTTAAACCTGGTTGCTTTAATGAGTTTGAATGTATATACATATGCCTTGATCCTAAATTTTTATGACTATTGATCTTCAAACTGTTGTTAGGTATCTTCTGAATAGTGGCTAGCTAATAACTAATCATCTCTATGGATACAGATTTGAATAAGCTAGCTCTGTTTTCCTTATTACTGCAGAGTGGAGCCTCTATATCTTAGCTTCATAGGAGATCTTATAAGTGTAAGTTCAGTGGTACAATCAGATGCTCAGCTTGCTCCGTGTATATTGTATAAGTCTCTTATTCTGTGAACAATATCTCAATTATTTTTTTATATATATATGAACTGAGTGGCTTGTCTCTATTTCCTGTAATTTTTTTTTTTTTTTTTTTTTTTTTTTGGAGGTTCTTGAGACTGTATTTACATTCCAGGTCAGAGGCTCATGCAAGGAGTTCCACTAAAAAAGAATTTTTCTAATCAGTGGTTGATCTATGAACATAAAGGATTGATATGAGTACATTCCAATCTGAACTTGTTTTGGCTAGGTTCTCTTTGTTTCAGACTTTTTGTTCCTGTTCTAATGATTGATTCTGATTGTCGACCTGCGTTTTCAGCATGTTCTTGAGTTCAGATCCATTGATTGGAACCTTGTTTCTAGTTTTTAAAGTGATAAAAACTGTGCATCTGAATCTGTTTTCTGTTTCAGAACCATTTATACTCTTTTAGAGCTAAATTTTCCATGCTAAATATCTGATGATATAATAAAAAGGAAGTCTGCTAGGCTTAGTGCAAATATGAAATAGTTGGGATTGATATTTGTGAGCTAAATGAAAGTCTTTCCCTATGTTCTTTACTGTTTTGTTGCTGCTGTATTCAACCGTAAAGATTGCGTGTTATACTCTAAAGTCTCCTTGTTGTAATGCTGAAAACTTAATTAAAACGCATCACATGTATGGTGTAACAACAGAGATCGATTAGGAATTACCTTCGTGCACTGTAGAAGGTGGTTTAGCCCTTGTTTGTGAACCTGATCTGAAATTTCATATCAGAATTTTACACTTGCACACTAGTTTTTGAGTGTTGCAGTATTGCTGGGAATACAGTCATAACTCAGTACATAGGTGGGGGAAGAAATGCAGATTACTAGGACTAGTTTTGTGTACGTAAAACTTCAATTTGCTTGTGCTTAAGCTTGGACTTGTGAGTGATTTCTTTAATTCCAGATTTGAACTGTACTTGTAGAAAACCTTGCATGTGTTTTAAGGTCCAAGGAAGTAAGAAAAGTCTATACACTTAGTGGCAAATTAAAGTAGCCCCTAGGATTAACTCTTGCATGCTTAGACTTTAGATTTCAACTTCTTGTTGGGTGGAGCTCCTCATTTTACCGGTCAGTTTGATGATTATACTTTTCTACAAATCCTTTATTTTGTGCAAAGAAGAGTGGATGAGAAGCTTGGTATAGTATTATGTGACATGGATTCAGTTTGGTTCCGTTTTTCTACCCCCTCTTCTTTTCCTGTTTTTAGCTGCTAATTTCAGAGTACCATTCTGCATTTTCAGCTTGAATTAAGAATATTATATATGAAACTTAGATCGTATGGAAAATTTGCTTTAAACCAGTTATGTAATAGAATTGTTATCATTTTGAAAGTATTATTTTGTAGAAAAGTCGTATAATTATTCTTATTTTCGAAGCCTATTAGTTCAGATGGTAGAGCAATTGTGTTATAGCACAAAAGACGTGGGTTCGAATCCCACATAGGCTGACTTTGTTTTAAGAGATTTAATTGTGGAATTTCGAAAAAAAAAAAGAAGACTGTGCAACGGTTCTTCAGATCAACCGACGCACAAAGTCTGATCAACCGACGCACAAAGTGACTTTGTGCGTCGGTTGAAGCAAACAACCGTCGCCTATAATAGGCTTCTGCGTCGGTTGTTTACCTAAACCGACGCACAAAGTCAGACTTTGTGCGTCGGTTCTTCTGCTCAACCGACGCACAAAACCTTTGTGCGTCGGTTCCCCAACCGATGCATATGCGACGGTTCAAAATCGACGCATATTAGGATTTTGAACCGTCGCACATGACACTTTCTGTACTAGTGACGCAAGTAAGTCAAAGGCACCATACCTCGGATGCAGCATGACTCTCGAAGGTAGTCCGAAAATCCTCCAAAGAGGCAAACGGGTGACTATCTCTACCAACTCACCGTGAACCCAATGGGAACATCCTCAAACCCAGACAGTGAGGACGGAAAGCTGGAAATAACTCAAAGAACCACAGCTGCCATAAAAGCAAAGACAATCAGATACGACTCTACCACAAAGGACGTGTATGCGGAAAAAAAAAAGAAGATATATGCCTATCTCCAGTATCCTCCATGGGCCACTGATAAACGCTCTCCGACTCGTCAGCTTGGGCTTACAAGCCTGACGATACCATCTCAACAAGGGTGTGTACGCAAGAGCACCAAAGTTGTACTCATGTACTCAAGACAGGTTATCCAAACATGTTAGGAAGTCAACCTGACATACACTCTTCTTCTGGGCGAAGATGGTCGCCGCCAACAGATAAGCCAAGAAAATGCGAGCCCGCTGCTGCTCAGTGAGCCCCTGCTCCGCTAAAGCTCCCCATAGCCTCGGCAAGGAAACTCGGTCTTTCCTGAAGTAGACAGATACAGACCCATACAGCTCGAGCAACCTATCAACCTGCCGGTGATAGCTCGCGTCATACCGTATAGGATGCCCTCTAAAGGACAAGCCCATTAGTACAACGAACTGATAAGGGGTAGGAAACATCTCTCCCACAGGCGTATGGAAAGTGTTCATGGTGTCCCAAAACCTCTCCAACAACCCACGGGAAACTATCTAGTATCCCCAGAATGACAAACTGGGATAACCGACAGAAAGTACTCAAAGCCAGAAGCCTGAACTATCTCCCTAGCCCCCTCAGTAAATGTGTCCAACATCATGGCCCAATACGAAGTAGACCCATGAGCCTGCAAACGAGTACCAACACCCTAGCCAAGAAAAAAATTCTCAACACCACATATACTACAAACACAGCCCAAATAATTCCACACAAGTATTATACACAACTCATCAACAATCCAGTATAATCCCAATTTGTTCGTGTGCCGAAGCACTAACTGTTCAAAATTTCAGTACAAAATAAATAAACTGAACAGAACAAAAAAGTCAGGAACGTACCAACTGAGGGTTAGACAGATGACTCTGTCTGTCCAGTAGCAGAACACTCCGACCCCAAGCCTCATCCGGGCGCCAGTCCATACGCATAAACGAGTCCTGGTACAAAACAGCCCCATCTGCATGTCGAGGGAGGGGTATCCTAGAAGATGAAAGCCCAGTGCGAAAGAGGTCGTGGTTTTTCTCCTCCTCGCCCATAGGACGCTTCCCTTTATCTTTGGGAGCCTTTGGGAGCCATGGGAGAAGAGTTGAAGTTTTCTCTCTCTACAAGTGGAAATTTCAAGTTTCAGATTCGCAAGAAACAAGTACCCATTCAACAACGCAACCCAAAATTCAGCAACTAGGCGGAAAACTAAACAAGTTCAAGACAAAAAGCAAGGAATTTGGTCAAGAATCGACTTAGCTTGAAGAAGTTGAAGCTCTCAACAATGGCAAAGTGGCTCTCGACAATGCTCGACCAAGAAGACGAAGTTAAAGAAAAATGGAGCAAAAAAGCGAGAAAACTCGCGAAAAACTATTTTGGTTTGCTGCGGCTCTCGCCACCAATTCAAAATTCAACAGTTGGCCTACGGTACCTACTAATATCAGGTAAAACAAACCCATTTATTTTGCAGGTCCGAAATACACAAGCGCAGGTATTCCCCAATAATATTGATCACCCGGAGCGGTCAAGTTATTTTTTTTTAAGAAAAGCCTAGTGGGTCCTTTGGCACTATCTTAATTTTTAGGACAACCAGTTTCCTAAATTATTATTGGGACAGCCAGTGTCCATTATTTTTTAGGACAACCAATTTCCTAAATTATTTTTTGTGACAGCTCGTGTCAATTGTTGGGACAGACAGTGTCGATTATTTTTTTAAGACAACCAGTTTCCTAAATTATTTTTTGTGACAGCCAGTGTTAATTGTTGGGACAGCCAGTTTCCTAAATTATTACTGGGGCAGCCAGTGTCCATTATTCTTTTAGGACAGCCGGTTTCTTAAATTGTGTTTGGACAGCCAGTGTCAATTAGTGGGACAACCAGTGTCCATTATTTTTTAGGACAGGCAGTTTCCTAATTTATTTTTTGTGGCAGCCAATGTCAATTGGTGGGACAGCCAGTGTCCATTATTTTTTTTAGGACAACCAGTTTTCCTAAATTATTATTGGGACAGCCAATGTCCATTATTTTTTTAGGACAGCCTGTTTCCTAAATTGTGTTTTAACAGCCAGTGTTCATTTTATAGGATAGCCGGTGTCCACCAATTTTGTCAGTTAATGATCACTTGTGTGGTTATACAGTCCTTTTTTTTATATGTTTCAGTCAATGATTGCTTAAACTGTTGTATTTAAACTGTTCATAGGTTTTAACCATTTTACACCTGTCATTTTGATCCCGCTGTCTCGTCGACCTTTTCGTTTCTCGTGCAGGGACGGAATCTCGGCATCCGCCGAGTGGTGCTTAGTCACTGTTTGCTTAGAATAAAGCATTTATACTATTCACTCTCACCACCATTTTGCAGCTGTCATTTTGATCGCGCTGTCTTGTGGACTTTTTCGTTTCTCGTGTAAGGACGAAATCTCGGCACCCGCCGAGCGGTGTTTAGTCATTGTTTGTTGAAACACTCTACGTTGATCATTCTCAAAGTGTTACTAACTTCTTCATTTACTCTGAATACAGGTCCCCTGCAGGCATCGAGACCAACCCGAGCGATGCTTGCTTCGCTAACATAACCTTTATTTTTCTTGTGTTCACAGAGATGAAATCTTAGCACGCTACGGGCATGTCCCAACTCAGGTTTGTCTTCATATGCATGCATACTGTACACCTCACACACCATGTGCACATCAGCATCATGCATGTTTCCTTTGAAATACTTTGATCTTCGCTTTTACTCAAGCTCGATCAAAGAGGGGGCTTCTGTAGACGCCAAAAAAACGCCTTCAGATTTCTCTGCAAAAGCCCAATGATGAAAGGAGTAATTTATAAACTTGAATGCTATTTTGCCTTGATAGGTAAAATAAGGTCTCAGGTTTTTCCTCGATCAATCCTTCATTCCGATCACATTCAAAAGCCACGTTGAAGAGCTTTCCAACAACACCTCTCGTGTCTTTTTTCGACTCTCGATTGCCAAGTTGCTAACCGGGAGTAAAACCGTATTTTACCGCAGAAGGGTAAAACAGTCTTTTCCTATTTTCGAAATACTAAAATTTCTCCGAAAATTAAAAATAGACTGGATGTCGTCATTATGACGACATCCAGCTGGCAAGCTGACAGCCGCCAGCGGCGCTGGAATCACAGCCAGCGCCGCCAGCGACGTTGGGTGAAATCCAAGCGCTGCTAGCGGCGCTCGCTGGGTCTCCAGGCCCGTCTTTTTTTAAGCCCAAACTCCGATTTTCGGCCATCTTTTCACCCGTCCAACCCTATTTCCTTGCCAATAAATATAACCCTCGACTCTCAGTTCAAAACACACAGTTTATAGTTGACAACCTCTATTCTCCGTTGAGTACTCTCGAGCTTCCCCCTCTGTCTTCCAAATTTATAGATCTTGTCTTTACTATTTTTGCTAAATAGCCTACAGTTCAGGTACTAACTCCTGAGGGCTCAAATTAAATTAATTGCCTAATTGTTTATTTTCTAGTAGTCAAAATGTAGATATCATGCCAATAACGTCTTTTATTGCTTACTAAATATTGTCTTCCAAGCATGTCTAGCCGTTGTAATGCTCAACTTGCCAATCGAATTGCATGTCTAAACAAGAGTCATTAATAAATGTTGTGATGCTTGTGATGAACCAGTTAATAGTCTAAGTCTAGGTTGTTAATCCGGTTTGTGTGGGAATTATGTCTTTAAATTATTAAGCAAACTTGAGTTAGTAGAGGCCGTCATAAAACGGGCGAGTTAGGTGCCTAACACCTTCCCACCTTGTAACTTCGTCCCCGAACCCTTTATTCTTGGGTACTCATATGTTCTATATTGTTGAGTAAAAATACCGCAAGTATACGGGTGTTGTAGTACGCTACTGATCGTTCCCACGAGGATGTTGGTATGTTATTAATTCACTTGTTGTCGACTAGAAAGTAGTTATTACTACTACTACTAAACTAAACAGAAAACGGAGAATGCAACGAGTAGTGAGATTGCAAAAACTAACTACTAGTGCAACTTGTATACTAACAGGCTAATAGAAGTGAACCAAAATGACAGACACAAATTGTAGAAATAAATACTAATCGAATAACATACTGTTTTAGTTTGTAACCCTTCGTATACTTTGTTTTCTGAAATTTAAGAGAAGCAAACTAAATCTAAGACACTTAAAATATTAGGAACAAAATAATGCTAAATTCTATGGATATCTAAAACAAACTATTCCTAACTACTACCAAAACAAGAACAAAAATTGAAGCAGACTCAACTAGCTAATGTAAAAG
The DNA here is from genome assembly GCA_038025085.1 of Tetragonia tetragonoides. Classification (NCBI taxonomy): domain Eukaryota; kingdom Viridiplantae; phylum Streptophyta; class Magnoliopsida; order Caryophyllales; family Aizoaceae; genus Tetragonia; species Tetragonia tetragonoides. Next base: position 27,630,756 of record CM076143.1, on the reverse strand, counting down.
ATCAAAACTTTAACAATATATCACTACTAGAGTTCAACCAAATAATAAACCGTAAACATCATAAAGTAAAAAAAAAGGCAAAGATCACAATTATTAGTATTCTATAAATCTGAAATTGAAATTAACAGAGTAAAGAGAAGAAGTCACCAAATTGCTCCAAACAACTGAATTGAACAAATTGAGTGCTAGAACAGAGGATTCGAACCAAAATGCAATTTGACGAACAATCTGAACCAAACTTAGTAGAACAAGGGAAATTGAAACAATTGGATTGAAAGCTTAAACTAATTTAATAATTAAACCCTAATTAAACTGTAAACTAACGGCGTACACTCGAGCTTTGCTTGCCTTTGCCTTATATAGGTGCTTCCCACAATCCGCAGCATCCCATCGTGCGCCGAAACGTAATCCCTGGACTGAAGTAGTTCATTATGATGCTAGCCCATTAAGAGAGAGAAAATCAGTAATTCTTTCGACCCATCTAATTCGTCGCTCAAATTCAGTGATGTATTGTGTTGAACAAGGAAGATTTTGTGGGCTTTTCCACATTTCTTTGTTGTTTTGGAGCTCTTGCTAAAATGGGAAGAGAAAGCAAAACTTGTCGTTGTGATGAAGAGAAGGGAAAGTGACGCAGCAAAAGGAGACCAAAATGGGAAGTTTGCGAGTCACGTGCTCTTGTTTCCAATTGCTTAAGTGGTGCCAGTTGGCTTAAGAAGTAATTAAACCCATAAGACTTTGATTTCTTGCAAGACGTAATGCACCCAAGCCTTTTTACCAAATTGACTTCTTGTTGTTCCTTTCTTTTATGGTCTTCTCAACAATATGATTATATTCTGCCAATTTCCTGTAAACCAAATAAAACATAATCAAAGTAATATAATGATACATATTTATGATTAGAACTAAGAATATTAAGGGTGTAAAAGTGTATATTTTTAGGCTCAACAAATACCTCCACACTAAGTGTTTGCTCGTCCTCGAGTAAGACTAACTACTAGCTAATAATTGAAAAACAAGAAATAAAAATCCTAACTCACTGTCGCAGGAATCGCGATTGCACTTAGCATGTGCAACAAGCCCTTTAAACCCCTAGGTTACCCTTAGTGGACGAGTAAGGTCTCGTGAGGGTTTGCAGAAGATATACCCACAAAATCTAATACACTAAAACAAAGAGACTAACTAACAAACAAAATCTTGACATTAAAAATTAGAGAGTGAGTCAATCTGTTCAAAACTCATAACACTTCATGAACTAGGATTCTCAAACAAACTCACGATTAATTAGTAAGCAAAAATTATTGAGAAGATAGAACAAATACACTTGGTGGACTCTCACAAGGAGTATTGTACCACTCTAACACTCATGTGTTTGATAAGGGATGTGTTTCACTCAAAAATTCATTCCAGTGAAAAAGTTCTACCATAGGCTTGCAAATCTTCTAATTCTCCACCACTGGGATCACAATGCATGATACAAATAAAAAGGACTTTATAAGGGTTGTAATGAGCCTTAAGGTCAAGGTGAGACAATATTTGGGAATTTAGCTTAAAAGCCGAGGAACTAGCGGAGCAAAATGAATAAACAACCAATGATGGACATCTAAAATACACACTCAAAAACTCCACCCCAAACTCCAAAAATCTTCCAAACATTGAACTATCACCTTTTTTTTCTAGTGTAGCCAAGGAATTGCAATAACATAGATTAAGATAACAATTACCTTAGCAAAAACTTATCATCATTAATACATTTTCCAACCCTTACTCTAGTAGGAAATAACTTACAACTTAAGTATTTCACTATTCAGAACATATTCCTCATGTTTTCAACTTTTCTTTTTTCTATTTTTTTTTTCAAGACATATATCATAATAGTGGAACAGAGAGAAATGAGAATTATAATGTGTTCCATCTTCTCTATTTTTTTCAACAATAGCCAACCACACGGAACACCCCCACACCTATTCTTTGACATCGTTACAAGCTAATGATCAAAAAGCTCCACTAGTCCCAAGGCTAGGTAAAGATAATGTGTTTGGGTTAAATATTAGCTTGTAATGTGGCTTATAAGACAAGAAAATGCCAATAAAGCTCAAAGGGGTTAATCAAACAGAAATATTATCGCAATGGTAGGCTATTTGGCTAATGTAGCTCACAATATATACGAAAGAATGCCTTTGTCATTTTCATACGCATGCATGTGTCAATGTGGTCTCAAAACAGAATCAATGCAAGTTCTAGAGAAACAAAATCATGGAAGAATATCACACATGAAGGAATATAGTGAGACTGATATGAATGTTTCAGTCTAAAGGCTCAAAATCTCACTAGTTATATATGTGTCCACCAAGAGAGAGTCACTCTTACATCAATGATCATGACTATACTAATTAATCGCAAGTAGCAAGTCAACTAATTCAATAATGTTATAAGTCTTTAAAGATTGAAAAACTCTTTTCTTTTTTTTTAAATTTTTTTTTTTTAACACACACAAACAGAAAAATAAAAATAAAACACACAAATATATCCCCTCCCCCCCCCCCCCCACACTTAAACTTGGCAATGTCCACATTGCAGACAAGGAAGTTGCAAAACAGATTAAGAGAAGGAAGAAGAAAACGAAATAGAAAAAGAACGAGAGTACCGGGTCGAATACTGAGTGTATCCAAGTCGTATTGCTTCTGATCTAGTCATTGTATTGAGGCTCGTAGAGTATCAAACAGTCCACTTCCTCTATGAAAGAGTTGCTGGTTCCTTGCTCAAAAAATGGTTTAAGTCGATGCCATTTCACCTTGAAGCTAGTGCCCTGCTCGGGGTCTGTTATCTGCACAGCACCAAGCGGATAAACCTGTAACACAACAAAAGACCCTGTCCAGCGAGATTTTAGTTTACCAGGAAATAGTGTAAGCGAGAATCGTATAATAAAACTTTCTATCCACGTTCAAAGGTTTTCCTAACAATATGCTTGTCATGAAACAACTTTGCTCTTTCTTTATGTATTTTAGAATTCTCGTAAGCTTCATTTCGTTTTTTTTTTTAGATAAGAAAAATTTTATTCATTAAAAGTTGAAAGAATACAAGAATGGAGGACAAGTTATCCTCGAAAAGCACCAAAATATCTACACGTCACGCCAATGGCGTTGGACAACCATGAGCGGGACACCTTTAAACGCACCCGCTGCCTTCATTTCATATCTCCTCTAACTCACTTAACTGTAGTTTTCTTGCTGGTCCTACATCATTCAGAACAAAATTCAGCATCTTAATAGCCCACATAGCCCTATGTTCAAGTTCTACAGGGAGGTGACAAGGCTTTCCAAACACAACTCTATAAAGTGACATGCCTAAGGGAGTTTTGAAAGCTGTTCTGTATGCCCACAGAGCATCAGAATGTTTTTGTGACCAATCCTTCCTATTCTTGTGCACTGTTTTTTCCAAAAAAATTTAAATTTGTCTATTTGACACCTCTACCTGACCACTAGTTTGTGGGTGATCAGGGGTAGCCAACCTGTGTGTTATAGAGTATTTTTCCAACAAAGAGTCAAACACACTATTGTCAAAGCGGGTACCTCTATCACTAATAATAGCTCTATGCATACCAAAACGAGAGAAAATATTTTCTTTCAAAAATTTAACCACAACCTTAGCATCATTAGTTTTTCAAGGTTTTGCTTCTACCTACTTAGACAAGTAATCCACATCAAGCAGAATATATTCATTCCCATAAGAAACAGGAAATGGACCCATAAAATCTATTCCCCACACATCAAAGATTTCCACAATAATAATAGGATGCAGAGGCATCATATCTCTACGACCGATCTTACCAATTTGTTGACAACGAGAACAACTTTTACAGTAAACATATGCATCTTTAAACAATGTCGGCCAATAGAACCCGCTTTGGAGAACTTTGGCCGCTGTTTTCTTACCACTAAAATGCCCTCCACATGCCTGGTCATGACAAAATGAAAGTATGCTTACAATTTCATGGTCTGGGACACACCGCCTTATAATTTGATCTGCACAATACTTAAACAAATATGGGTCATCCCAATAAAAATGTTTGACTATAGAATGAAAGCGTAACTTATCCTGCTTCCCCCAATGTTGAGGTCTTTCACCTGTCACTAAATAATTTACAATGTCTGCATACCAAGGTTCTTGTGTAGCTTGTACCAGCAACAACTGCTCATCAGGAAAGCACTCATAAATGGGTCTTATTGTTGCATCTGCAGAGAGTATGCGGGATAAGTGGTCTGCTACAAAGTTCTCACTCCCTTTCTTATCTCTTATCTCACAATCAAATTCCTGCAGCAAAAGAATCCATCGAAGCAATCTAGGTTTTGCGTCTTTTTTAGTCAATAGATATCACAATGCTGCATGGTCAGTGTATACAATAACATGTGAGCCGATGAGATATGGTCTGAATTTCTCAAATGCAAAAACAATTGCAAGCAATTCCTTTTATGTAACTGTATAGTTAAGCTGAGCCCCATTCAATATATGACTAGCACAATAAATCACATGGGGTTTCTTATCTACACGCTGTCCTAATACAGCCTCTACAGCAAAATCAGAGGCGTCACACATAATTTCAAATGGCTCACCCCAAACAGGTGGACGTATGACAGGAGCAGACACTAAAGCATGTTTCAGCAGTTCAAAAGCATGCAAGCAGTCAATAGAAAATTCGAATGCAGTATCTTTAACAAGTAATTGTGTTAAGGGTTTAGCACTTTTACTAAAATCCTTAATAAATCGCCTATAAAAGCCTGCATGTCCAAGAAAAGCTCTAATATCCTTAACCGACTTAGGGGGAGGGAGATTAGAAATTAAATCAATTTTTGCTTTGTCCACCTCAATTACATTTTCAGAAATGATATGACCAAGTACAATTTCCTTTTTCACCATAAAGTGACACTTCTCCCAGTTAAGTGTCAAATTCTTCTCCTTGCACCTGCGCAAAACAGAAGTCAGGTTGCCTAAACAATCATCAAAATCAGAACCAAACACTGAGAAGTCATCCATAAATATTTCCATGCATCGCTCAACCATATCAGAAAATATAGACAACATACAACGTTGAAAAGTTGCAGGTGCATTACATAGTCCAAAAGGCATTTTCTTAAAAGCAAATGTACCAAAAGAACAGGTAAATGTAGTCTTTTCTTGGTCCTCAGGAGCTATGGGAATTTGATGATAACCAGAATATCCATCTAGGAAGCAATAATAACTATGTCCAGCTAAACGTTCAAGCATTTGGTCCATAAAAGGAAGGGGAAAATGGTCCTTCCTAGTTGAAGTATTCAGCTTTCTGTAATCGATACAAACTCGCCATCCAGATTGTACTCTAGTGGGTACTAGCTCATTATTATCATTTTTCACCATAGTAATACCAGTCTTTTTAGGAACAACATGAACTGGGCTCACCCACTCGCTGTCAGAAATAGGAAAAATAATGTCATTATCTAACCATTTTAAAACTTCCTTTCTAACTACCTCTTGTAAAGTAGGATTTAAGCGCCTTTGGTGGTCTCTATGAGCTTTCACATTACTTTCTAAGTGGATTTTATGCTGTACAATAGTAGACCTAATCCCCTTTATGTCTCCTAAAGTCCAGCCTATAGCATCTTTGTATTCCTTAAGTATTGAAATTAACTTACCCTCTTGGTCACTAGTCAAATCAGAAGCAATTATCACACGATAAGTCTCTTCACAACCAAGAAACACATATTTCAAAGTCTCGGGAAGAGGTTTTAGTTCTAGAGACAGAGGAGAGGGAGGGGAAGGAACATTAGGATTAGAAGTCGCCTAGAGCACGTCAAAATGTTCTATTTCATGAACTGGATCAATGTCCCCAATAGCACTTACATATTGTTCATGCTGTTGTGTTTCCTCTGGTTCTAGCAGAATTGCATCAACCCCGTTCAACATCTCAGTTGCTTCAACATCAAAGGAGTGAGGTTGCTTTTTTAAATCGAAAACATTCAGCTCCGCAGTCATGTTTCCAAAAGAGATCTTCATTTTTCCGTTCCTGCAATTTATCAATGCGTTAGCAGTAGCTAAAAATGGTCTTCCCAAAATCACAGAAATTTGGTTATGCAAATCAGAAACTCCCTCTGTTTCCAAGACAATAAAATCAACAGGAAAAATAAAATCACCCACCTTTATGAGAACATCCTCAATCATACCTTTAGGTAATTTAGTAGAACGATCAGCAAGTTGAAGCGTTACCTTGCTGGGTTTTAACTCACCTATACCGAGGTGCTCATATACCGATAATGGTAGTAAATTGACACTAGCACCCAAGTCTAACAAAGCTTTCTTAATAGGCTTTTTTGGGCACATTATTCGCTCTCTTAGTGGCACACAATTCCTTCAAAAATTTAGCATACGGAGGCATTTGTTCTATGACATCTAGAAGAGGAATATTAATTTTAACATGTGAAAATGTCTCACATATTTTCTGCATACTAGCTTCCATCTTTTTGTTCATGAGCCTATGGGGAAAAGGTGCTTTAGGCTTATAAACTCTTTCAGCATCAGCGGTAGAAATGGGTGGAACCAAAGGATCTGCAGTGGTATTCTCACTAGTGTTGTCTTTCTCTATGGTTTCACTCTCTATAGATTGTGGCTTGGTGTGTGAAGACTCACCAACAGGTGTGTCTTCTGTCTGGTCAGGGCTGCCAACAGGTTTAGATGCATCAGATGCATCTGCTAAGTCACCCACATGTGTATCAAATTGTTTACCCGACCTTAGAGTTATAACAGCATTCACCCTCTTTAAGTTATCATTTTGACTTTGTGAATTAGGAGGGTTTGAGTTGGAGTTCCTAGGATTTATCTCAGGTTGACTAGGAAATGTGCCTTTTTCCCTACTTTGTGTAACCAACTGTCCCACTGTGTCAACTAAAGATTTTAGAGTTCTCTCCATATTGTTGAATCTCTTGTCTGTGTCAGAATAACCAGGAGGTGGTTGAGTTTGAGCTACGGGTTGATAAGGTGGCCTTTGGTTACTTTGGTAGCTTTGATTGGAGAACGTAGGAGGTTGGGAGTAAGAATTGTTAGAAAATTTTCCAGTTTGTGTACTAGGACCTCCTAAATGTGGGCCTTGACTCCATGAAAAATTTGGGTAATTACGCCACCCTGGATTGTATGTAGGAGCATATGGGTCATTTCTAGGTTTTTGATAAGACATATGTACTTGCTCAAAATTAACTGGTTGTTGCGGAATAACATATGGGCACACACTAGCAATATGATTAATAGCATGACAATTAGCACATAAAAGGGATTGAACTTGGTTAGCCTGAGGTTGTTGAATAGACAACCCCTTAAGTTGGGATTCTAAGGCTGCCAACCTAGACTCTAGATAGGTGGAGTCGGAAATACTATGCAAACCTCCCTTACTAGCTGTACTCTTCGAATTCTGAACACTACTATCAGCCCTAGTGGTCTCCCATTGCAATGTTTTGTCAGCTAAACCCTCTAAGAATATCCAAGTGTCATCTTCATTCTTAGCTAAAAACTCGCCCTGACACATTGACTCTACTAGTGTTCTAGAACTAGGGTCCATTCCCTGATAAACAATTTCTCATAGTAGGGCTTTATCAAATCCATGGTGTGGGCACTGAGATAGTAAGTTTTTAAATCTCTCTAAATATTTCCAAAAGGTTTCACGCTCAAGTTGGACAAACTGGGTAATTTCATTCTTAAGTCTCACGGTTTTACCATTAGGAAAATATTTCTTTAGGAAAGCAGTAATGAAATCATCCCAAGAATCAATTGAATTAGGCATAAGATTATACATCCATTTTTTCGCATCATCCTTAAGAGCAAAGGGAACAAGTCACAATCTTAAAGCATCATTAGTCACACCAGGATATTGCATAGTAAAACAAATTTCATCAAATTCTCTAATAAATAAGTAAGGGTCTTCATGACCATGGAATTTGGGGAGCATGCTAATAGATGGGGGTTTAAGCTCAAAATTGACATTACCACATATACCAGGAAGCACAAAATACGAAGGTTGTGAAGACTTAGTAGGGTAAAAAATTTCATTCAAAGAACGAGGAGGAGCTTGCTCACCGTCTCCCATATTATCTAAATCAAAATTCGAATCCTCTAAATTATCAGGCACAAAATCAGTAACAATTTCAGCATTAAACAAACGATAAGTTTCAGAATCAGTAGACCAAACTTTCATAAACTAAAAGAGACAGCAAAATTTAATTTTTTTTTTATTTTTAAAACAAGCAAACCAAATAAAACGAATAAAACAAAGCAAATTGAAATAACTATAACAAACGAACACAAATCACTCAAGTGACAAAGATAGACAAGTGATATAATTTCATACACAACAATCCCCGACAACGGCGCCAAAAACTTGTTGAGTTAAAAATACCACAAGTGTAAGGGTGTTGTAGTATGTTACAGATCGTTCCCACGAGGATGTTGGTATGTTATTAATTCACTTGTTGTCGACTAGAAAGTACTTATTACTACTACTACTAAACTAAACAGAAAACAGGGAATGCTACGAGTACTCAGATTGCAAAAACTAACTACTAGTGCGACTTGTATACTAACAGGCTAATAGAAGTGAACCAAGATGACAGACACAAATTATAGAAATAAATACTAATCGAATTACATACTGTTTTAGTTTGTAACCCTTCGTATACTTTGTTTTCTGAAATTTAAGAGAAGCAAACTAAATCTAAGACACTTAAAGTATTAAGAACAAAATAATGCTAAATTCTATGGATATCTAAAACAAACTACTCCTGACTACTGCCAAAGCAAGAACAAAAATTGAAGCAGACTCAACTAGCTAATGTAAAAGATCAAAACTTTAGCAGTATATCACTACTAGAGTTCAACCAAATAATAAACCGTAAACATCATAAAGTAAAAAAAAGGCAAAGATCACAATTACTAATATTCTATAAATATGAAATTGAAATTAACAGAGTAAAGAGAAGAAGTCACCAAATTGCTCCAAACGACTGAATTGAACAAATTGAGTGCTAGAACAGAGGATTCGAACAAAAACGCAATTTGACGAACAATCTGAACCAAACTTAGTAATCCTAATAAACTAGCTAATTGTATCTGTGTTGAAGAACCAGGGAAATTGAAACAATTGGATTGAAAGCTTAAACTAATTTAATAATTAAACCCTAATTAAACTGTAAACTAACGGCGTACCCTCGAGCTTTGCTTGCCTTTGCCTTATATAGGTGCTTCCCACAATCCGCAGCATCCCATCGTGAGGCCGCTGGTGACACGAAATAACTGACGTAAGCACCATCCCCATTGTTGGATGCACTAAATAACTCTGGAGGGGGGTGAATAGAGTGACTCCCACTTTTCGCAATAAGACAGACTTTTGTTACTTAAGATCAGTTGTGAGAACAACGTTGTGAACGTTGTTCCTATGCAGCAGATTAAGCACAATACAAAAGACTAAAAGTAAATAACACAAGACTTTTTTCACGTTGAAAACCTCCTCGGCTCCATAGGAGTAAAAACCACGACCCAGTTACTTGGGATTTTGTCACACTACTTCTCTTATTACTGGAGCCAAAATCCTGGATACAGTACTGTCGTACCCACAGAACACCACACGCTGTTACTAACGTGTTGCCACACACTTCAAGCCACACGCTGACCTGAAGCAAAACTCTACGCTCGTTACTAAGGTAGAGTAATTACAGATGTCTCAGAATATAATAATTGCCTTACAACTCGCTTCTTGAATAAGAAAATAAGACTACAATGAAAACCTATTATGCAATGAGTACGCGAAGAAAAGACTCAAACGGATCTGTCAGGGAATAGGGTCCAAAGGTTGTTCTCATTGTAATGCTGGACTGTATTTGTATGGATGACTTGGATGTTTTGAATATGATTTGAAAACTCTTTTGCACGTCGAAACTCTCTCAAGGCATGAAGTAAACTGAAGCTTATTCTCCACCTTATATAAAGGAGGTGAAAGCTCAGTTTCCTTCTAGGTTAAAATCGTTTTCCAAAAGATAATATCTCCAAAAAGATATCCTAGAGTTTGAGATAAAGCAAAACACTTTTACTTTATAAAACCCTAATGAATCTAGATGGAAATTCGTCCAACATATTTTACAGAAGATTTAGGCCAGCTAATATAGGTATATTATCAGAATATAAACTCTAAAAGATAATAGAGATATCCTAGAGTCTGTTCCCCTGTACTCTTTGAATCTTATGCACTTCAACCTTTGTGTATGTTCATCCCTTGTCAACACCAATTTGAATCCAACGTATAACACACTCAATGCATAGTACATGAAGACTAATAATAGAAATACCAACTAAAGACATAGTCATCATGTCTTGAAAGGATCCAAGCATCTTCATGAGCAATCATGCATCAAACTTCTTGAATCATTAAGTAAACCTGCCATCATTGTTAGTTTACACAAAGATAAGGACACTATGTTTGTTATCATAAAAACCAGGAACCCAACAAATTCCTCCTTTTTGATGATGACAAATTAATGTGCTTAGCTGAGCTAGATACCAATTATACTAAGTCCAAAACTAACTCAAGCGCTTACCTTAACTTACCATTGCTGTGAACAAACCAGAAGAACCAGGGTAAGTAGGAACAAGGTTCACAACTTCATTCAAAACCAATCCTGCACTTTTGTTAGCTTACATGTAATAATTCCAATAGTTTGTCAATGCATTAAAATCGGAACTCAAAAAATTTCCCCTTTTTGATGATGACAAACTATTGTGCTTATCTCAACAATATAACAATGAAATACAAGCTAAATCATGCACTTACCAAACCGTGAACCAACCAGTAGAAACAAGGTTCACTAGTTCTTCAAGAGTACTCAAGTATATCAACACTTAATGACCTTTAATGAGAGACAGAATAAAACATCTTTTGCAAAATATTTTACTCACAAGACTGGTAGAGAATCAATCTATAATATCAACCATTTTAGAACAACAACTATATATGAGTAGAGTTATCAAGATGCTACCTATCCATAGTGAATAGGATCAAAAGAGAAAGATTAGAAAGAAACTATTCATGATCATATCAAACATAAATGCAAGCACATATCACTTCTCCTTTTGGCATCATCAAAAAGTCCACTCATGTAAAGTTGTATATACGACACAAAGATAGAGTCACAAATCAGTATGTCACACCCATCACCACCAGGGTTTAAGTACTTGAAGATTCAAAGATGTATAGTAGCTCAAGCTTAACACTCTAATGATATGGGCCATCCTCAACACCTAGTCCACAAGAAACATTCCATTATCAAAGGGTTAGGCAAGAAAATCAGAAACAATAGCAATGGATTATAGACCAAATATCAACCAAAAGATAGATAGCCATTAATAAGCAAAGGTCTATGAAGGGAAGAAGGTTTAGAAACAGGGTTCAGGCCATGAATGACTATGTGAGAGGCTTGGTGATTGGTCATATGAAGAAGCTTTTGATGTCGGATAGCTTGGATTTTCTCTCTCTACTTTCACATCTTGTGTAAGTCTGGAAGGTTCGGTGTCCAAGTTGCACACTAGACTCCTCAAACTTCTTATACTCCTACTCCAACCACTCAATCAAAACACACCTTTTGTTGCTGCCATTTGAGTCACTCTATGGGAACAAGATTCATGTTCTTGTTCCCCCTCAAACCCAAACCCCTATAACATACATTCCCTTCTTCATTCCATACCATATTATTACCAAGTGAAGGTAACATCTCCAGCTCCATTCTCATAAAGTGACTCAAAAGATGCACCACTCTTCAAAGGTATTTGAGATTGCCTCCTTCTTGTAGTTCACGAACTTGATGCAAAAATCAACACTCAACATATATGGAAAGTGCTTTCAACCTATAGTAAGTAGATGTGACATGGCTTGATGAACAAAAATTATCAACCAGTATCAAGAGTATTAGAACCAAAATTTCATACGAGAGGTTTTCATTTATTTTTTTTAATTTTTTTTTGTTTTTTGTTTTTACCTCTTATATGTTAAAAAAAAACCGGTAACAAAACAGTATATACTATCAAGCCATGTATATATTGATCTATGCATCTCATTCTCTTGTTGACGAATATATGAAGCAATTTATCTTAGAGTGTGAACTCCATTATATCAACGTGTTGCATCCTCCAAAGCCTCCATTATCCTCCACAATATTTGTTCCCCCTCATTCATCCCAAAACTTGAACATTGGTTCCCCCCCTCAAATGATGCTTGCTTTATTCAGGAACCCCCCATTTACGAACAAGAACTTGAGAGAAGAGAGAGATAGGAAAGTAGGATCATGGTTAAGGCTATTAGGAAGGATGTGTAGGAACAAGGTCTGCTACTGCTCCATGGTCTGTTCCTGTGACTTATGTTTCCGACAATAAGGGACATATCAATAGACAAAAGCGAGTCCTTTTAATCTCTGTCAAGCAGTTATGCCTTTTACGACACGCTAGCTGGGTTAGACATACAAGCATTATATGTACACATATCTCACATCATATAAACACAATCATAGAAATGACTCTTCTAGCCAATCATTGGGGAAAATAATGTACACATGCATATAAGTGATTTGATCATGTCGAGCTCTACTCTAACTTTCTCAAAGGAATATCTACTCAATGATTTCATAACAATATCATCCAAATGATTCTCAGCCTTGCAAAAACTTATTCAAATAAGTCAATTTGCCACATAGTCTCTCATAAATGAGGTCAAGTATCAACATGCTTTGGTTCTTGGAATTGAGCAAAATTTCTATAAGCTTATGGCACAAATCAGCAATATATTCATGTATTCCACAATGAAGATTTATGATTATGAACCATACCTCAAGAACCTTACCTCTTTCATGCTCAATCTTACTTGAAGCAACATTAAGATGGCTAAGAGATTAACAAGCTGTCCAGAAGGAACAATGTCTCCTGCAGTAGATGTTGTTCCCCCTGTTGAGCTCAATTGATGAGGATCTCTTCCTGCACTTTGCTTCTCTTCATTCATAAGATTAGAGAAACATGGTCTGTATCTGAAGACCTTGTTCCCCCTGTCTCTAATACCAATCCTCTTTCCAATGACAGTTAGCAACAATCACATTATAGCACAATTATGAAGAATTTTGCTAACATTTGGACCAAGAATAACAATTTAAGGAATGTGAAGGTGACTTACCCAATCTTACCAATGCACAATTCTTACCTATCACAATTTCATTCTCACGGCCATTAATGAGAAGATTTATTCAAATCTACATGTAGTGCAAGCAACCCTTATCTTGGATCATAGGTTGCCTCCTCTCACCTAGCCTGCAAAAACAAATCAAGTCTTGTTCTTGGGTACCCAAACAAGATTGGGTCCCTTCTTAGGAAAAGTAGAGCAATCTCTATCTTTTCTCATCCAAACAACTTTCACATGTTGATTGTTCTTATCATAAGACTTTGATTTAGAAAGACATTCATAACGATAGTGACCTCCATTACCACAATGCCAACAAAGTCTATTGTAATTCAAACTAACATACTTAGTCCTAGGGGTCCAGTCATCCTTTTCTTTTCTTCTATCTAGACCGCTCTTGTTCCTATTATGGTGGTCATTAAGCCATTTCAAAGCATCAGAGGAACTGGTCCATTTGTTAAGATGACCCAGTTCCCTCTCAACCTTGTCCAACTTTTCTTTAAAGTCCTTAACCTTTTCGAGTTCAGATTCCAATTGAATTCTAAGCCTTTCACATTCTGATCTTAACTCATCATTGGAGGTTTCATCAACCACATAAATAGGATTAAGATTCACAGGAGATTTCTTTATCAACTCAAGTTCAAGAGTAAGTAAAGAAGAATCACTCTGCAGTTTAGACACTGTTCCCTCTAAACTAGACACTGTTCTCTGTAAACTAGACACTGTTCCCTTTAGATTCATGTTTTCAACTTTAAGGGCCTTAATCATTTTCTCATATTCAACTTTTGTTTCAGTTAGGCCACTTACATCATCTTGCAGATCAGAATAAGCATCTAAAATATTTTCCTTTTCAGTCCTTAGGATTTCATACTAATCCATTACAGAATGAAACATTTTAATAAATTTATCCTTAGTCCATGAAGCAACTTGATTTTGAATATTAAGAATACTTACCTCAACTTCTTCAGAATCTGTCCCTAAATCATTCATTGCCATCATTGAGATACCAGCAAGCTCTGACTCTGGTTCATCATCTTCTTCACTAGAGAAATTAGCAATCCTATATACCAACTCCTTCTCCCTTCTCGTGAAAGTGGGTTGCACTTGAGAACAGGTCAGTAGAGGTTGTTCCTTCCTTTTTAGAGAGGGTTGTTCTTTCTGTTTCAAAGGAGGTTGTTCCTTCCTTTTCTTGGACCTAGATTCCACCCACTTTTGTAACTTTCTCGCAAGTTGGATAAGCTCTTCCTCTCCAAGGTCTAAAGCACCATCATCATTGTTATTTACCTTGAAGGAAATACGTTTTTTGAAGCACACGGATGGGAACTTATTTGTATTCATGAGTCATCAAATTACCAATAAGTTCCTCCACGGACAACGTCTCTAAGTTCTTAGCTTCTTGGATAGCAGTGACCTTGGGAGCCCAAACAATAGTATTTGGCAAACTTCCCAAAATTTTCCTAACAAACTCTTCATTGCTAAAAGACTTGTCAAGGGATTTAAGCTCATTGATGATATTGGTAAAACGAGTATACATGGTCTTTATTGTTTCATCGCTATGCATAGCAAACAATTCATATTGTCTTAACAATATATCTACTCGAAATTTTTTTACCTGAGTTATACCTTCATGAGCAATTTTGAGAGCGTTCCAGATTTCTTTGGCACAATCACAACCCATAATACGATTGTATTCTTCTAGACCAAGGGCACAACGGAATAGCTTGATGGCTGTTGTATTTTTCTCCATTTTGCTGGTGTCAGTTTTGGACCATTTGCTTGGTGGCTTGAGGACCATGTTCCCAATATTTATAGGACTATTTCCCCTCGGCTGGTGGAGATGCTCCCGAGTGGAAGTACGGGGGACGTTAAGGGTTGGGATCTTGGGGCCACGACGAGGTGATGTATGCATGGGAGTTGGAGTATTAGGGTGGGTTTCATTATTGTTCAGATTAGGATAGTGGTAGCATCTGGGTGTTTCCTAATTCTCCGGTCCAGAATTACTTAGAGGATCGTTGTTGTCAGAGGCTTTGGATATTAGTCGCGCTTCGTAGGCTTTGATTCCATTTCTCGGAGAATAACGTCACCCCCTGTCACTATTGGACGCACAATCTCAAACAAATCTTGAAGAGGAGTGATACAAGCCCGGTTATGGAATTCATCTTGAACCTTATCGTACTCAGAGTTTAACCCATTCAAAAACCTAATCAAGAGTTGATGTTGATAAAACACATTCCAAACTCGACACTTACTTGCGAAGCCGTTGTTAGCTTAAATACTCTCGAAGAGCTTAAATATTCTTATAAGTTAGAATCTTTTGGTTGGAGAAACAATTTATTGGGAGCACTTTATCCTTTCGTAGGACGACCTGGTGCGAATAGGATTACTTTTGGCCCAAAGGACGTAGGTGAATGTAATACCTCGTATTATTATTCATTTTAGAATAATAATTACTTAAAAAAAAAGGTGAATTTGGATTTAAAAATATTAGTTGGGCTCTTGAGTGCTTAAATTGACTAATTAATTATTGGGTTTTGGTTTTGGACCTAATTAATTATAATTTGGCCAAATAAATTAAATGAATTATGGGCTTAATATTTCGGTAATGGCCGAAATATTGTAGCTTTTGGTGGGCCAATATTTTCGACTCTATGGCCGAAATTATGGGGCAAGAAAATTATATTTTTATTTCAGAAGTCATTTCCAAAAAGCTGAGAACTGAAAGAAGGTTGTTTTGGAGAGTTTTTAGGAAGGTGAGTTGAGATAAAGAAGAAATAGATTTAGTATTCCTAAATCTACTCAACTTCCTAATCAATTTATCACCTTGCTTAAACAAAAAGAAAAACACACTCCTCTCTCTCACTCACTTTCGAATGACACGAGGGAAGAAGAAAGAGAAAATTTGACACTCTTTCATAATTTCATCATCTTGTTCAAGTTTTGATCCTAGTTTTACAAGTGTTTTTAATTAGTTTTTGATTCTTTAAAGCTTTGTTCTTGATTCAAGTTTATGTTTTTATGAACTCTTGCATATTTATTAGTAAACCCTAATTTATGTTTTTGACCTAGGTTGGTAGATTCTAATATTATGCATCTTAGAATCATGTTTAGGGTTTGATTTGAGGTTTTTATTAAATTTGAATCAAAGGTTGAATTAAAGTTTGAATCTTTATGAAATTTACTAAATCTTTAATTATTGGAAATATTCAGAGTTAATTAGGTTTTGATTTGTTAAATTGATTAACAAATAAAAGAAAAAGGGAGTCGTGCAGCGCTAGGCGCTGGCTGGCGCCACCAGAGGGGGCCTGCTAGTGGTGGGCCAGACTAGTGGTGGTAATGGTGGTGGTTTGTTGTGGTGTTTGACTTTTTATTAATTGTTGACTTCAATTAGGGTTTATAGAAAGTTTCTCTAAATTGATAGATGAAAGATTGGTTTAGAAAATCATTGAGCATGCATAAGTAATAAATTTTCAGCAACTTAATTATTTAAGTTTAATGAGTTAAACCATCTTCAATTAATTTAAAGGTTCAGAAGTCAATGTATTGACTATTGGATTATTGTGAATTTGTTACGACTCGTTGACCGCACTTAACGTAAGGAGCTTACGTGGTTGTTGGATTGCCTTATTTCTCAAGGTAATTTATGTCTAGATGAACTATGTATATTCATTGTTTAGTATTGAATTGCGATTATAATTCATATTTAGATTTGTGACAAGGAGTAATTGATATTTATTTCCTTATGATAATTCGTATAGAATTATGAGATAGTGAATGCATGATGGACTATGTGAAAATTCACTTTGTGTAGCAATGACTACTTGTTGAGATTCATGTTAGATGATGCATGTTGATCTTTGTGATTACGTGGAGTAATTATTTGGGATATTGAATTAAAAGTATGTTAATATTTGTTCAATTGGATATAGCGTATCGCTATTTACATCATGTTAGTGAGCATGTTGTTTCAATAACTTGATGTGAATTTGACTATTGAAATTGTGAGCAATATTGGAACCTGTAAAAGGTATATTGTTAGGTGGTTGTGAATTTGAGTGTTGATGCTCATTCATGTGAAATTATGCCATCGGAATTGGGAACTTAAATTGTTTATTTTGTAACTGTGTTGAGAAGTTACTTCAGTATGCCAATATATGTGTATTATTTGTTTATGTGATCACCACATGAAATTGAATTGAGAGTTAAGATTTCTTTGGTAATGGATCCACCGAAGAACGCGAATGGGAATTTGTCACTTGGTATATTGCGCAGGTCTATATCTGCGAGTCGTAGCACCAATGTAATACTTATATCCATATATTATGATTGGGCAAGTTAGTTTTGTGGATAAAACAGTTCTTCTTATAAACCTAAGGGTTGAGAGAGGGTATGCATACTTAGGAACAGAGGAACTAGTTCTAGGAGTCATCTATACTCCGAGACGGTTGATCCATTTTTGCTAATAGGCATAAAGGACTAAGATCCTATTTGAATCGACTGCGGTTGGTTTGACAATTCATGTGATTCTCTTCTCTCTAATGGACTTGGCTAATGGATAATAAGAAATATTGATTTATTATTTTGGTGATTGATGCGTGTCTTAACTTAAGCATGTTGTCGTTTATTTCTTAAAGCATGATTATTATTTTTATTAAGCATGGTGGCTTAACTTCGAGACTGAAATGGGTTATGTGGTTATGAATTACTCAGCGTAGCTGATTGCGTTGATTGTTTTTCTTTTTATTTGTGTTTGTTGTCCATTTTTCTTCAATGGTGGGCCTATGATGAACCTGTACGGAACTCGTTCGTATGGGGGAGTAGATTGACAGGATTTTCGTAGCTCATGTTGGGAGCTATAAGAGACGATCAAATAAGATAGTATATATTCTAAGAACATTTATTTATGTGTTTAAACTTTTGGATTAGTGTACTATTTGGATATTATTATAATAAGGTTAATTCTCTTGCATGAGAATTAATAGTTTAATATTTCTTTATCGTTTGGATTTAGTTGTTTTAAGTTTAGATTGTAAAGATAGTTCAATGATGCTAGCTGCAGCCTCACTCCCAGAAATTGACATGTGTAAAAAAATTTAAAAACTGTTATTTTTAAAAATTAATTCACTTTATCTCTCATTTTTTTCTCTCCTTTTAGGGTTCACTCTTCCCATCTTAGGGTTTTCATTTGGGGGTTTTAGGGTTCATCCTTCTTGTTTTAGGGTTTTTTTTTTAGTTTGGGCTTTTGGGGCTTCATTATCCTTCCCATCTTAGGGTTATCTTTTTGGGTTTTGGGGTTCATCATTCCCATCTTAAGGTTTTCATTTTCGGTTTTGGGGGGTTTGGGGTTCACCCTTCCCAACTTAATGTTTTCTTTTGTAGAATCCCGGCGGCGATGCCGTCAGAATTAATGGTGGTAGTCGTCGGTAATAATAATTGATCAAATTTCAGTTC
Organism: Tetragonia tetragonoides; assembly: GCA_038025085.1. Lineage (NCBI taxonomy): Eukaryota > Viridiplantae > Streptophyta > Magnoliopsida > Caryophyllales > Aizoaceae > Tetragonia > Tetragonia tetragonoides. The sequence continues at coordinate 27,612,086 of CM076143.1, read as the reverse complement.
AATAAACATGATTATTGAGGAGAGAGAGTGAATTTATTGTAAAAAGTCACAACTTTTGAGGAACTTTACACAAGTCAGCTTGTGAGGGTGAGGCTGCAGGTAGCAGCCCTCAAGATAGTTAATACTTAATTATCTAGTATGTTTTTTTTAGCATTTTAACATTAGTTTCTTTCTAGCATTATTCATTTAATTTGAACATTAAATACGGCAGTAACGCTTCGGATTTTCAAAGTTTTTCCGCTGCAACTCATAATTTTTAATGGTTTAAATTAGGCGGAAATTCCGGATGTTACAGTAAACCTCTACTTAAACCGAATTTTATACTAACTCATAAGGATTACTTTTTGGTCCTTGTTTACCAATTATTATTATTTTCCTTAAGAAAGGGCCATTAATATATCAACTTTGATCGAAACATTGCATGCGCCACTAAATTACGTCTTAGAACAATTAGAATTGGAATAAGTAATCAAAAAAAATCTTATATAAAACAGACTCACTATGAGACAATGATTAAAATATTTTAAATAAAAGGCTTGATTTTTCGACTAATAAGCATAAAAAAAATGTTGGTACAATTTGAAAGAAAAGTGTTATCACAGATGAATGAAAACGAAAATTTAATCTTTTTTTTTAAACAATAGTGAGAAGTGATTCAAAGATTCTCACTTGATAACATTGCGTTTTAACTTAATTATTTTAATCAAAAACTATGCGATCGAAGGATTTTTTTTTTTTATAGCAAAACTATTAAAATAAAGAGTAAGTATTGTGTGAGACCAACTCACAATGAAATGGGGCTATATTTTTAGAAATTTAAGAATCTCGTCTCACTAAAAGTTATAATAAGAATGTCTCATACAAATTTTTATGTATATCAATTTAAAGAAAACTACAAGCCCGACATTGGCACAATTGCACCCAACATCTTGTTGGTTGGTTGGTCACCTTTCCTATATATACATACACAATATTTTGAGCTCGGTCGATAACATTGTTTAAGTGTCCTACTACAAATTAAATGGACCAACTTTGATTTGCCTTCCCCTAATTTTATTTATTTTAAGAATTATTGATATGACATTTCAACGATTAGCTTGCTCTCTTTGCTCCTTCCTCGCACATCGTCCTATCATGGCAATTCTTTTATTGATATGATAGCTTTGCTTCGCCAACCTTGAGCCTCAATAAGGTGATTATTGTATCTTATACTATGGCTTAATATATTTCTTGTATGTTCGGGTGAGGGACCGAGGTGGCAAGAATGATATGCAGAATGAGCCTTCCTTTAATTATGGCACACAACCCAACAATTATTTTGTCAATATTGTTATATGTTTTTTTATATCAGAAATATTGATAAAATTTTTATTTTTTTTGACAAAGGATAATACAACAAATATTGATATAATTACAACCGTGTTATTTTTCTAAGGCAATCATTTGCTAACAATGGCAAATTTTGTTAAAAGGTGGAAAGGACAAATTCTGCTAGCTAACCAAGGTCGTGGTTGAGTAGATAGGGACTCATTTACCCTTAACCATTAATCAAGATCGAAGGTTTGGTTTTCACGTTGGGTATGGAGTAAGATTAAACACTTGATCAATTTTCCCATCGTTTAAAGTGTCTACAAGCCATTACAAGAAATAGTCACTGTGGTCGACATTGTAAATAACCATAATCTGAACCAACGGAAAAAAGGCCTAGGTGCTACTCCATTGGTAAATACTCCGTAGCAATTCTGACAAAATTTGGTACTATGATCACTAGGACTACAAACAAGAATGTATGACTTCTGTACAATGCGCTAGGGCCATTACCTATTTACATTTCCATAGTGCACTGCTGAATAACCACACAACACTATAAAAAAATGTTGAAAAAGGTTTGTGTTCCACATTGTTGGGATTATGTCCCAATTATGTGTGAGCTACCACAATTAATGAGAAAAACAATTAATTGAGAAAGATAGAAAAAAAAGAAGGAGAAAACGAGAAGATGGAAAACTGCCAAAGTTATTTTTGGAGTTTTGTATCCGTGGAAACTTGATGCACAATAATACTATTAGATGTATAAGGGAGGTTGGCATTAATATGTGATTTATGATCAAGTAAAGGGGCATTTAAGTTCAGCAGCAGTTTTGGGAGTTCATGAGTTACAGCATTAAACTCCACAATTGTTTAAACGTGTTTAACTCTCTAGAAAGAGTCTAAAGAGGCCTCTATAAATAGAGGTGTAAGTTTCGTGTAGTATATCCCATATCCCATATCCCATATTCCACAATGTAGAACAGTAGTGTGTGAGGAGAGTGAGTGGTTGTTCTCTGTTGTTCTTGAGTGGAGTGAGTCCTCGAACTTGTAGGGTATTCCAAACACGGAGGTATGAAATATGTCGGGTCGAGTGAGATCCTAATTAGGGGGAGACGTGATCCGCCTAATTAGATGTGTGTGTGTTTGTGTGTTGTAATCATTCCTTGTAACTCTTGAGAGAGAGCCTCGGGTTTGTAGAGTGGTTTGCACTATTGGGGAGAGTTTGCAGGTTTGTCCGTCAAAAACTTATATGTGGGAGGGTTTGCAAGTTTACCGTGTAAAAGTTGTACTTATGTTGGTATAGTGGATGTTGCCCTATGAGAGGGTCGTGGACGTAGACCAGAGGAGTCAAGCCACGTAAAAAATATCGTGTGTCTATTTTATCTTTTAAATTGTATTTTGTTGCTCTACATATACGCTACGCAAATTTCCCCAACACCTATGAAAAGATTTAGTGATCTTGAGCATACATATAAGCAAGTGGGTTACTCTACCCATTGCGAATTGATTTTGAGTTTCAACCTCACTTGACTTATATGTGTACTCACAAGGCCTAATTATTGAAATTTAACAAAAAACGGTAATATCGATAGGACTTCAAAGCGTTAAAAGCCTTTAAGTATATTACCTGTCTATCTCCATTTTAATGTCCCTAATAAGGTACTGTACCTATTGTAAGCCAAACAAGTTCGCTTTGCGTTGGCTATCACCAGGTCCTATTCCCATGAGTTTATACAGAGTAGAATGACCTCGAGCCCTGGTTTGCATAGGTAATAATAGTGTTATACACCTTTAGTTCCAAGTTCTTTTGTCCCCTTGTTTACGCGGCTCATAATGCGAGTTACAAATGCCAATGGAAAAGAACTTGAGACAGAGAGAGTATCGTTACTCATTATCTCTCCTTATTCTCAAAAGATGATACATTGAATAATTAGGTGTTAATCAAGTGAGCACATATAATCCCCAATGAGGTTCAAACAAACAAAAATCAATAATAATGGGCGGAGTAACCACTTACTTATTTGCATGTTTAAGGTTGTCTACTCTTTTGATGTTGGACACAAACTCACCTCAAAACCGGCCGATCGCACGCAAAAATCCGTTCTAAATTGAAGCATTGACAAATCATCATATCATATCCTATATCATATATATACATATAACTGGGTCCTTCTTCGTGTGGTGCCGACACGTGGGACACCACATAGGCAAGCCACATCGTGTGGGCATGACACGTAAGCCGACACGTAAGCACAAACTTGCCACGTAAGCACAAACTTGCCACGTAGCATGACACATAATCCATCATTAATGTCTCATCATTAGTTGACTTAAGTACATATTTATTAGCATATTTCTAAATTATAAAATAAAATAACTTTAGTTACGTGAGTCAAAAAATTATAAATCTGACTCCGTTGGATTAGATTTGAAAAACGCTTCAAAACGAGATATGTATGTATATGTCCTATAAAAGTTGGGTTCTTTCCATGTAGTGATGACACATAGGACGTCACATAAGAGGAAATGTTCGTGTGAAGATGACACATAGACGCCACATGTGTTGCAAAAATAAAATAAAATGTATTTTACTAATAACATTAATATTTTCAATAATATATTTATAAAACTATTTTACGTGCCCGTGCGAAGCATGGGGATAAAACCTAGTAATATCTATATATTAGAGACATTTTCTGACAGCATTGGAGGCGTCCATCTAAACGAACCATTGTAATAAGTTTTTTATATAAATATAAAATAGAAATATAGGTTTTGGCATAAAATACATATTAAAATTGTACTTTCTTTTTTTTTTTTTTTTTTGAGGGAAAGAGAATTCATTCATTCATAAAAAGCCATCCGGCATCTACAATGGTGAATATCTTTAAACAAATCTAAATCTAACATAACCAAGTATAAATCTAATATAACAAGATGAATATGATCCACTATCACTGCTTGAAATCGGTGTCTTGATCAGCTCTGTCGATAAGTGACTACCAATCCAAACATCACTGCTACAAATCGGCGTCTTGATCAGCTTCATCGATAATTGACAATGCCTTGATATGGCAAAAAATATGCTATACAGTAAACGGGAGGCCAGCGCCTTTTTTCTACGATCGGAGGTAAGCAAGAAACGTGTTGCAGCTATTTGGAAGAACAAATCCCTTTGCCATAGTAGATTGAACTTGTCTTCTTGACTCATCAAATCGAACCTAAAAATAGAAATTCAACGACCCTCCGACGAATACGGAGAACTCCACAATCTCTCACCAAAGGAGAGTTTATTACTAACCATAATGAAAAATTAACTTAAAAACTAGATCGAAAGCAAGAAATCAACAACAGAAAGAGAAAGGAGGGTTAGGGTTTTTTGAGAGAGAAGAGAGAGTTTTTTAGTATTTTTCTTATAGCAATATTATTTGTTATCCTCTTAATCTAGTAGTTGTACTTTCTTAAATAGTTAAAAGAATAGACTATTAGAGGTTTTAGTATAGAATATATTCTACAGTTATACTTTCCTAAGTCGTTAAAGAATAGACTACTAGATTTAAACTAGCATATAATTTTACTTCCACCGCTTAAAAAATTAAATTTCTTTCACAATTGGAAAGAGTACGAAATATCCTTTAAAATGAGACTCATTTGTAGTAAGTTTTATTGATTAAAAAATAATAGTATGAGTATATAAAATATGCATAATTTATTCAACATAGGATGCATAATTTATACAACATAGGACGCGTCCACCTAAAAAAGTAATTAGCTTGACACAACTAAAGAGTTGCAACGTAAAAAAAAGAAAAAAGAAAAAGAAAGAAAGGATACGTGTATTAGTTATAGAAATTTAAAAAACAATCTCAAGGTATAATATAATAAAAAGAGTATGAGTAGAAAAAAGAAATAAACGATGAATCTAAAATGATCTAAATCCAATCTTTAATAGGAAACTTGACCATTGTCATGTATACTTTATAACTCTACGTAATAGACTGATCCCCCATGTTATTTCTGGGCTCATATTATATTCATTTCAACTCTATAAGGAAACAAATAAAAGAGGAAAAGGAAATCTACTATTAAAATATTAACGTAGCTTTTCTTGTGGTGCTTCCAAAAGTTTATCCTAGCCACCTCCTTAATTCTAGGCCATCAATTTTTAATCAAGATTGAGTATTGGTATTTTGGGCACTACTTAAAGGTTCACCTAGATCTCACAATCAAGTAAATAGGAAAACAGAATAAATTATATCACCCAAATGAAGGAAACAAAATAAATTATACTCTCAATTTAAATTAGAACATAAAAAGCAATTTCAACCAAGACGATTACGAAATTTTGGAAGTATTAAAATCCTAGCTACCATACAAAATTTTTACGGACTTTCATGTATTAAAATGGAAAAAGCAAACTTCTATCAATAGGTATTTGTGAGCCGATGGCTCTACATACGACTGCACAAAATATCAGCTAGGAAAAAGTTAGCCAAGTTTATATATGATGGTCCAAAAATAATACTAATGGAACAATAATGTTTTAGAAACCGAAAATAACGTCAAGATTACAAACAAAATCTCAAAATAGTCATTTTCCTATATAAGTTAAAAGCTTTTTTTTTGTCATGATTTCAAAATTATTGTACATAAACACTACTTATTTACTACCTTACTATGAGTCCTACATTAAGGAGCTGATGAAAAGAAAGAGGCAAGTAGTTGTATAAAATTAGGCGATCAAACTTAAAGTCAATCACACATTCCTTTGTTTTTAGGGTAAGATCAAGTGTAAGTAATTGTTTAGTTGTCTCTAATGGATCTACAAAATCCCCAAGGATGCTCTTACATACAAATATTAGTAATTTTCTTTTTAAATTTTCAACAACAAAAATTACTTAATTGAAAATGTACCATATTAGGGGTAACTAATCTTCTACTGTTATGTAAAAGAATAACATTAGTTGTATTTTCGTCCTATGAATCCCACATCGGAAAGCAAAGTGAAAGATGAAGTGAACAAAAACGAAAGACCAGAGACTAGACATATTGGATTTTTCAAGGGACTTATTGGCACTGAATCTACTGTTGATAAATTTGATAACCAGTGCTTTGGCCCTAGGACTGTTATTCCTGAAAACAAGAGACTAGACCTGATTAAGCCAGTCTCTAATGATGAGGTGAAGGAGGCATTGTTCTCCATTCATGAGGACAAAGTCCTGGTCCAGATGGGTTCACATCAGGTTTCTTCAAAGCTGCATGGGCCATTGTGGGGCGTGAAGTTTGTGAAGCCGTGAACGATTTTTTCTTGACTGGGAAATTACTCAAAGAAATAAATTCAACCTTCATTATCTTGGTTCCGAAGTGTGAAATGCCTGAAGATGTGACACAATTTAGGATCATTGCTTGTTGCTTGGTTATCTATAAAGCTATTACTAAAATACTAGCTAATAGACTGCAGGGTTGTATGGGTGATTTGGTTGGGATGGAGCAAGCTGCGTTTGTGAAAGGTCGATCTCTGTTTGATAATGCAATGCTCAGTCATGAATTGGCCAAGCACTATGGAAGGAGACAGTTATCCCCAAGAGTCGTTATGAAGATTGACATTAGGAAGGCATTTGACACTCTGAATTAGAGGTTCCTTGAAAACACCTTGAGATATATGGGGATTCCTGAGATGTTTTTGAAGTGGATTATTACTTGCATTTCTACTGCACGGTTCTCTGTGTGCGTTAATGGTACACCAAGAGGATTGTTTGAGGGGAGAAGGGGCCTGAGACAAGGAGACCCATTGTTTCCTTATCACTTTATGCTTAGCATGGAGATGCTTTCGCGTATACTGAGGAAAGCAGGGGAGGATAAGAGACTTGCTACTCATCCAAAGTGTGCAAAACTTGGCTTAAACCACCTAGTATTTGCAGATGAACTTCTTTTATTCACTCGTTGGGATATTGATTCGGTTACTGAAGCAGTAAAATGTCTTGATCAGTTTGCCTTAATGTCAGGTTTGGTTGCTAAGCCTCAAAAGACAAATTTTTTTTTTTGTTGGGGGGTGTGTAGCAGGGTGAAGAGGCAGATTATGGATTCCACTGGCTATAAGGAAGGTGCTCTTCCTATTAAGTATCTTGGACTCCCCTTGAACTCGTCCAGGATCACAGGAGCTACGTGCCACTATATGGTGGATAACATTACCAAAAAGCTACAACACTAGGGGACTCACCTCTTGTCTTATGCTGGCAAAGTTCAAATGATAAACTCTATAATTTTTGGGATCCAAAACTTCTGGGGCGTCAGCTTTCTTGCTGCCTAAAGAGGTCCTGAAGAAGATTGAAAAATTATGCAGGAACTTCATCTGGTGTAATTCTGGAGAGAAGAGGAAGATGGTTTTTCTGAGGTGGGATAAAATGTGCTTAGAAAGAAGAGGAAGGGGAATTTGGCATCAAAGAGGTCTAGGGATGGAATAAAGCACTCACTATGAAATGGTTTGTAAGCTGCATTCCAAGCAAGACTCGATCTAGGTGGCTTGGGTTAGTAAGTACTATCTGAAAAACAATAGCATCTGGGAGGTCAGTGCTCGAGCAGATTCTTGGGGTTGGAAGCGCCTCTTATCACTTAGAGATGAATTTGTCCAATAGGCTGGAGGTATTGATCAGGCTATGAAATTGCTGGAGAGTTGGCATTTGGGTGGAAAAATATAGTGTCATGTGCCTATGACTTCTTCAAAGGTGCTGGTACTCCTTGCTTCTGGTACCGTACTGTCTGGGAAAGTGTTGTTGTACCAAAGCACAGAATCACTGTGTGTATGGCCCTGCATAATTCCATGGCTACGCTTGATAACATCTGTAAAAGAGGGGTTTCTCTAGTGAACAGATGCTCCTTGTGTAAAGCTGCGTCTGAAACCCGTGATCACCTGTATTTTCAGTGCCCTGTGAGTGCTGAAGTTTGGCAACGAATTCTCATATGGATGGGGATTAACATAAGGGGCATGAAATTCAACCATGAATTCAGATGGTTCCAAAAGCAAAACAAGGGTAAGCAGTGGGAGAACAAGAGACGTCATTGTGCATTACTTGCTACTATATATCCAGGGGCGGATGCAAGGGGGGACGGGAGGGGACGGTCCTCACCCCTTTTTCGAAAATAAAAATCTGTGACTTTTTTTTTTTAAAAAAAAAAAAAATAATATTTTGCAAGTGAGACTTACTGACTTAGGTCCTCAAACAAATCAGTAGACTAAAGCAAACCCATTACCTATGACATAACTCTTTCTCTCTCATCCCCTCACCATCTCAAGTTCTCAACTCTCGCAGTCTCGCCTGGCCCATCGACAGTCGAGTGAGTCGATAGTACCGGAGTACCGGACTACTGGGCTACCGCCTACCGGCGCCGGAGTTTTGGCTTGACGAGTTGACGGCGAAGCTTGACGGTGACGGCGACGCCAAGGCTATTGCAATTCTGCAAAATTGCGAATCAATTCTTTTGTTTGTTGATGTACACCTCCTTAGTTCTTTCTCTCAATCCCTCTCTCCATAGCTAGTATAGATTATAACTTGTGGGTTTTGAGTTAGAACTTAGAAATTGAATGAATTTGAGTAATTGGGGTTATTTGAATCAAATAAATTGAAATTAGGGTTTGAAACATAATTTATTTGATTGATTTGAGTAATATTGTGAATTGATTATTGCTCAATCATTTCCAAAATATGCTTCTAATTCTCATCATTTAGGCCGATTCTTCCTCCAATGTCCGTTACTTTGTTAAAATCAGGTTTTTTATTTAGTTGTTTCGTGATTGTTTTCTTCCGCTTTTATACTTTTGCTTTGTTGTATTGCACCCAAAAAGGCTCAAAATAATGGTGATTTAATCTATTATTGGATTAATACCTAAATCCTGCATTCAAACATTTATCCAATGTTCTGATTAGATTCCCTCACTAGTACTCCCTAATATTTTGTCATTCAGCTCTATAAGAAATTGCAGAAAATAATACATACGATTAGGATACTTCTGTCCTCTTCACTGAGTGCTGTTAGCCAGTTACTATGAACAATATGCTATTGTTATGTGACGATACTTATTAATTTATGAGTTAAGTCCCTTTCACTATTATCGTTAATATTCTCAATCTAGTGGGACCATGAGGGAAATATTTGTGGCTAGCAATATACAAGGAAGAAGGCTGAAATGATCTGTCCCAAAATGGTGAAAAGACATCACTGATAACGGTTTGATATTGAACTTTTTATTTGGTTATTTTGTTTTTTTTTTCGTCTACCCGCATTAGTTGTAATGTGGAATTGTATGACGGTTTGATATTGAACTTTTTTTGATCTAATATGTATCGATGATTTTTACTTGATTTTGTCACCCCATTTTCTGAATCCTGGATACGCCACTGTATATATCAGATATGGCAAGAGCGCAATGGGAAGATTTTCAGAAGCATAATCCGAGCTACTGATGCAATGGTTCGAAGCATTCAGTTTAATGTGGCCGTCAGAATGTACATGTGTAATTCTGAATATGATGAGTATGATACTACTAGTAGACTATTAGGTTATGTCTAGAGATCTACTAAGTGTAGAATTCTTATAAGAGTGCTATACTGACATCTCTTGATTGATGTACTCTTGAGTGTGCTATTCCGGCATACCATTTTCCAAAAACAAAAAAAGAAAGGCACACCTGAAGGAACGATTTTAAGATCACAACATGAAAACTTGGATAGATATCATTAGCGAATCTCCTAATGTAATCATAAAACTTTATCTCAATATGAAAATGTCCAAAAAAGCTCAATACAATATTTTAGAATAGTAATGAGTCCCACATTGGAGAAAGGTGGAATAAATAAGCCAAAAAATAGGTATAAGATAAGTAGGTCAAGGTTGGAGCAAAGTATAACTTAATTATGTGGTCTTTTGGCTAAGATCAGAAAAAGTTATTTTGCCCTATAAAAAAAAGTTATTTTGCTATTAATCCTAAATCGAAAAATAAAGTGAGAAAAGGGGAGCAAAGCCCGAGAATCCGTATAACAGTATTTTTCTTAATAACCTTTGCATAGCACGGGGCACAAACTAGTAAAAACAAATTACGTTATGCGAGGGTTTAAAATTCCAATATGGCACTAAACGTAAACTTACAACTCCAATGCATGGAAATAGTTATTGACTTATTCACTTTTTCTTTAATAAACTTTTATTTCCATTTTCATTTTTATTTTATTTTTCTCCTTTCGTTTTCCCCCTATCTCTGTTCTTTCTTGCTTCTCAATCTCATTATTTTAGTAATATTAGTTTTCTTTGACTCATTAATTGATCGTCTTTGTATTTTCGATCAGATTTGTTTTTGTTCTTATTTAATTTTTAGCTCTTACTCAGAATGATTGATGTATTTGTACATACTAGAACATAAATATGACAAATTGTTTTTTCTTTTAGATAATTTGGGTGTTCAAACTTTACTTAACTAATTTCATAGGTCCTAAAGTTACGAGCGCAGATACTATGTTGTTGAAAAAATAATAGCAGAGTGTTGTTCTCCAAACCTACACCTTAGATTAGAGGGGTTGAGTTTTTTATCCTTGGATAGAGGGCGCCTGGTTTTCAAATTAAAAAGATTAGAGGATAAAGATAGAGAGAGAAAGGGACAGCAGAGGAAAAGAACAACAGAGGATCCATACACTTAAGTTATCGACTCGAAAACCTTCAGTAACCTTGAAAAGACTCGAACCTGGAACCAAATATAACGAATTATTTTTATTGTTTGTTTCACATGTAATGACAAAGATGAAAAGTTTGAGCTATTGGAAAAATTAAATGACTGTTTATATTCATACAAAGGGTGCGTTTGTTAGAGTTGAACTTACAAGAATTGAACTGAACTGAACATCACTAAGTGGAAACAACTGAACTAGACTGGACACAATTGAACTGAATTGAACACAACTTGATTTGTAAGACAAAATGTATGTTTCTGAACTCAACACCATTGAACTGAGCTGAACATCATTTAACTATGAAATCACTGAATTGACAGGTGAACTAAACTGATTGAACTGAGCTGAACGAGTAAACTCTAACAAACGTACCCAAAGATATGTTCCTTAATAATGCAAGATCGTTATTTTTTACCTTTCATGTTCTTTTCACCCCTCCCTTCTAAATGCATGATGCCTCTCGCTCCTTATTTCATGCAATAACTATGTAATTCTATTTAATTAACAAGTTAATCATATACCTATGTATGTACGCATCTATGTATGCACACATGTTTTGGGATATGTAGCTTTAGATCATTATTGTAAATGGTAAACTAACAATTTTAAGGCTCTGTTCTCTTCACCTTTTTTTTACTGAACTTATTTGCATAATACTGAACTGAACTTATTTTTACAGAATCTTCTTTCCACAATAATAAAGAGTAAAATTGTACTTTGGTTTACCGAACTGATTTGAATATTTCTGAACTGAACTTCTTTTTACAACTGGACTGAACTCTACTGAATACATGGAAGAAGTTGAAGAGAATAGGGTCGAAACAGCTACTCAATGTAATAAGATCAAGTACACCAGCCACTTATGAAGGTGTATATAGCTAAAAAGATATATGTTTTTTTTTTAATCGAGTAACAGAGATATTGTTCAAATATTTTTGTGTATTATATATCTGAGTTACAATAAGCACGTAGGCCCTGTTTTTTTCGTCGTCGCTAGAGGTGGTCACTTGGCTGGGTTTGGCCCAGGCATGTAATGGACCGACACTTGTCTGAGCCAACCTGTGCAAGAAGGTCAGAGGCCCAGGCCCAGCTACGACTACAAACCCGTTGCTAGTAGTGCGGGCCTGACTTGGAGTGAAAAAAAAAGTGATACAGCCTTGGACAGGCCCACCAGCCATGGCCCAGGTTAAGCCCGTCTCTTCAATAGAAATAAGTCGTCTCTTTCCTTGATTCAATCAATGAAATCCCCAAAATCTTGGCTACTGGTTATTCCTTTCAATGCTCTCTACCTCATGCCCCTATCTCTTTCCTTTTTACTTTCTCTTTCCTCTCCCTCTCTAAAAGCCATTTCCAAAAGCTGTTAAATATCCCACAAACCATGAAGATTATAGCAAAAGAGAGGGCAATTGAAGCGGCAAAGGAGAAAATCGCCGAAATCCATGGCGGCAAGTAATAGTACGGTCCGACACTGGGTTATCCCTAGCCACCACCGTCCGCCCGGCCCGGCACGGACCGGTGCATAGGTGTGCGGGTCAGTGCGGCAGCCTTACTAGTCACGGCCCAGCACCGGCCTGGACTGGCCCATGGCTAGGTCTAGTCATCGCCATGCTGTATTCCGTTCCGTTCCACGCCGTTCGGTCTACATTCTGTACTTCATTTTGTCTCATATTTTCTTCCATTATCTCGCCGCGTCGTTCACTTCCTTTCTGTGCCGTTTCATTCCTCACCATCCCACAATATTTTGTTGAAGAGAACATGACCATAGTTATGAAAACCTATGTAACTAAAACATAAACCTCAATTGAAAAACCAAAAAAAAATAAAATAAAATAAAATAGATAGGTAATAATTTGGTGATGTTATTGTCAGGATAATAAACACTATAATGGCATAAATGACAAGGCAGTAACTTTGTTATCCAATAAATTTTATGGATATATTATCTGAGTTTGAATGTAAGTAGTAAACTTAACTTTACGGGATATTTGTTTAGTGGGAAAAGATGGAGGGGATAGGGATAGGGATAAGAAATTAGTATTTTAAAATCTCATATTTGGGATAAGGGATAGGTAATAGAGAGGGCTTAGGGACGAGGATAAAAAGTCATATATTTCCATGTTTCTAATCTCACAAGGGGGATGATAATTGGAGGTGGGAATAAAATTGTTAAAGTTAAAATACCATCATGCCCATTAAAAATGACTGTAGATTTTAGGGTCGTTTGGCCTAACTCTCACAAATTCAACTTCTCATCCCAAATTTGTTCTTGTTCACCCCTTTTTTATCCAACCCCCCTCCCTCAATTTCCAACTTCTAAGAAGTTAAAATAATGCTAGAAGTGGAAGGAAAAGGAGAAGCTACAATTTATAACTTCTCATTCTAGTCCAATTGTAGCTTTATTTCAACTTATTAGAAGTTAGAAATGGAGGAGGGAGTAGATAAAAAGGGGGTGAGTAAGAACAAATTTGGGAGGAGAATGAGAAGTTGGTAGAAGGTAGGCCAAACGGGCACTTTGTCTCATATTTTTTTAATGACATTTTGGTACTAACTTTATAATACTCAATCTATTCCCAAAATTAATACCTAGATAACAAATAAGATAATGGGATTAACTACACAAATTCCTTATCCCCAAAACAAATCTCATTTTGGGGTTAACTAAAAATTCCTCTATTTCCACGTTTTTAATCCCACAAGGGGGCAGCTGATTGGAGATGGGAATATAATTCATAAAGTTAAATAACCATAATGCCCATTAAAAATGACCGCAGATTTTGTCTCCTATTTTTTTTAATGGCATTTTGGTAAACTAACGTTATAATCTTGGGTCTATTCCCAAAATTTACCTACATCACAAATAAGGTAATCAGATTAACTACACAAATTCCTTATCCCCCAAAAACAGATCTCATCCCCATCCCCATCCCCATGTTTGGATATTAGCGGATTCACCCAAAATTAGCGGATTGGGGTACTTTGGAGGATTTGACTGGCCAATCCTCTAATTTTAGTCATCTGGTTAACAGGGGATTGCAATAGCGGATTACACCCAATCTTCTAATTTTGAAAACGCTGAAAAATGAGCATTTTTGAAGAAATGATTGTTTTTTACACACAAACTACCATCCATGCCCAATAATTGTTGCAAATTACAAGATCTGCCAACAATCAAATTCAAGAGGAAAAAAGGAATAAAATTTTCAAGAACATGTTGGGTTGTATCCCAATTTGTGAAAACACCAAAAAAGAAAAAGAAAAAAAAAAAGAGATAAAGAAAATAAAAGAAGTACAACGGATTGGTTTCGGTTTTACGTGAGGTGTGCTAGTGTCCAATTAGACTTGGACTTGAATATATAGCAAAAGTCAGTTGGACTTGGATTGTTTGGCAAGGTAATTAATTACATAGGTGTACATGGAATAGTTTCACGTATAAAAGGCAACAAGGGATATTAGAATAGGTTGCTCGTGCAAGCGGCAGTGAGGCCGTGAGCCAGCCGGGTCATGCCGTGATGTAGCTCGATGACGGTAGTGAGGCCATGAGCCAACTCAGTGTGCCGCAAGAAGCCAAGGAAAAAGAGAGGCTGAGAGCTTGGGTGCCGGAAGGTCTTAGGGAGAGTGCTCCAGATGCTGAGCAGCCCTATGAGTCGAGATGATGAAGAAAGTCTTAATTACGGGGAGACTTAATTAGGTGAACAACTACGCTGGGAGTCTGTAGTGAGTGCGTTTGTTGGTTCGGGCATAAAACCAACGGTTATGGCATTTGTTGGTTCGGGCATAAAAACAATGGGTTCCTACAAGAGGTATTTGGTCAATCCTAGTATTTTGGTAGTACTGTCAATCGGGTGGTATTGATATTGTATTATGCCGCTTTGTACTAGGAGTTGTGTTGTTTACCTGGTTGTAGATAGGTTAATTGTTGGCTTGACATTGTAACCACTATTGATTTGTTAGTGGATTATTTGTCGGTTTGACCCGTAGTTTTTTATCCTATTGGAATTTTCCACGTTATATCTGCTGTTGATTATTGTGTGTTGTTTTCAGTATTTTATTGTTAATTCCGCAATTAGTATTAGAGTGTTTGTGTCGTAATTGAAGGGATTTGTTGTGTGGGTCAAAAATCCCAACAGAACAATGTTCAATCCACCGGCCACTAGCCCACAACCATGCCCATGAATCCTTCTTTCTGTGCTTGTTACCATCAAAAATAATAAATTAAATCTTGGGGAGTATGGGTTGGATTTTCCATCTAGAATAGGAATTTGCCAAACTAATTGCAGGTTATGCGATACTGGGATGATGAATTGATGATAATGGAGATGGCTGTGGGAGGTGGAGGCCATGGAAGGCTTTGAAGGATGGGAGAGAAACCGTGTGGTGGGGTGGGTTGAGGGAAACAAATGAATTTTCTTTTGGGGGTGGGGTGGAGGCTTTGAGGGTAGTGTTAATTATTTGGTTTATTTTTTTTATTATATTTAGATATTTTTCTATTTTAATATATTTTTTATATATGAGTCATGAATTATAAAGAAATATTGTGAATTATAAGTTGATATAAATTATAAGGTTTGTCACTATTTAAATAAAAGTCTTCACAATACAAGTCCTTTTATACAACTAATGTCCTTTTTAGTCATTTTACATATTGAACTAACTAACCGCTAAATCTCATCAGCTACTTTACCAAACACATTTTTACAAATCAGCTAATACAATCCTCTGGTCAAATCAGCTAATACAATCCTCTGGTCAAATCTGCTAATGCAATCCGCTATCCGCTAATTGCCAAACAGGGCCAAAATCTCAAATACTCATTCCCACTTCACAAACATCTCCTTAAGTCCATAGTTCACTTAACAGTTTAGCTCATTTGAGTTTATGTTGGAATTTATATTACCTTTTTTAATTTTTAAGTGAAAGAACGGTCATTGACCTTCCATTAATATAGATAAATCATCATCCAAAGCGAACAACAAATTTATTTATATATATTGCCTCTCTTATTTATTTTCGGATTCAAAATTTGTATTTAAAAAATTACAATCATAAACAAGCAAACCAAAGTAAGGCTCTTTTCATTTAAATTAAGTTCAGTTCAGTTCAGTGCACTTCAGTTCAGTTCAGTTCAGTCCCATTATGTTCAGTTCAGTTCAATTCAGATTTTTATTATAATAATGATTAACATAATTATAATAATTTTATTATAATAATTAAATTCAGTTCAGTTCAATTCAGTTTAGTGTCGTTAAGTTTTTCAGTTAGGTTACGTTTAGTTACGTGAAATTCAGTTGAATCAAACGGAGCCTAAGTATAACCTCTACGACTCTATTGTAAAACATAAAACAAGGCGACACAATCTGTCTCCATGACGACATGATCAAATCCATGAGTAGAATAAGCGTACTTGATGTGATAGGAAGAGGCATATGACGGTATGAGCCCTTTTGTTTGATCTCTTTCAACATTTACCATTTTCTCTTTCTGTATTTTGAGTTTCACGACATATTAATGTAAATGTGTGATGATACATGTATCATTGACATACAATGCACACTTGCAAACGAGCCCAATTTTTTATCCGGTCAGATGACCTTTGTGTTATTATTAGGAAGAGCATACCATCATCTCAACGGAATCAGTTCTTTGTACTTATAAAATCGATCAACTCAATAGAGACAACGATTAAGTCAGATCAGTATACTATTAAGTAAGATATAATTAGTACAAGTTGCTTATTATATCAAATCAGCATACTTAGTCAGTCAGATCAGAGTAACCCGACTTAACTCAAAAAACATATATACCCTTATTTATTTATTTTTAAAAAGAGGATAAATCTTTAGGTGTGCTTAGTTAACAAACCCTATTTTGCTTAAGTCTTTCTTTTGATTTCTTTTTAACAGACAATGCCGATTTGGTGTTACACGGCTACCAAAACTCAATTCAAAATTCTCATGATTCAATGTCACATAACTCATACATCAAAAAAAAAAAAAAAAAAAACCTTTAGATAACTCATTGTCATGGGCGCCATAATTATCATTCACACAAAATACAAGTTACGGAATGAAGTTTCTAACATAATACGGGTATTCAACATCATCTACGAACATTTAAATGAGGCCTTTTAATTTGAAATTCACAAAAACTTATAAGACGATCTTTTCGTAATTTTTGGTCAGAAGAGGGTCACTTTTCAATGAAACAAGGATCACTACTCATCATAAGTGACCCCTACTTTTATAAAAAGTGACCCCAATTTTTTATGAGTTGGTCACATAAGACATGTTTAAAATTTTGCTTAACTTATCTTTCAAAATAATAATAACACCCAACCCATGCAACACTCGGGCTTCTTATCTAGCTAAATCCTACTTTAGGCCTTTTACACGCACTGGGCCAAACAAGAGGTTAAATAAAGACAAAATAATATCAACTAATCCATTTATTTGGGCTTAATCATTTGAGCAATTAGATCTCCTAATTCAGTATTGTTCCCATATCTGTTATTCACGTGTTAGTAACCAGAAACCAGCTTATTAATTAGTATTCATGTAATCGATCTGGAAATCCAGCCTACTGAAACCCGGACTACTAATTCGTGCAACAAGAAATCCATGGAGGATGGATAAGAAAATTAGTACTACTATAGGCAAAAGTTTCATAGATTTCACTTTAAATAGAATATATTATTGGAGAATATGTTAGGAAATAATATTAGTTGGGAATATTCTAGATATATATTAGAAGATTGTGATAATATCTAAATTATTCTAGAACAATATCTTATGATCTGGTATCTTGTATTACCATATATAGGAGGCTTATACCTCTATATATATGGTCTTTTAGATCAATAATAAAATTAAGCAATTGTGTGGCATTCATATTATTTACATGGTATCAGAGCAACTAATATCCTGGTAGCCTAAAAACTCTAGTTTCCGCTACGCCGCTGGATGGCGGTTTTAAACCATCCGGCGGGCCACTAAATTTTATACATTTACAATCTCCAATATTTCCCTTATATTGTTATCCACATCCTTTTCTAATATATATCTAGAATATTCCAACTAATATTATTTCCTAACATATTCTCCAATATATATATGGCAATAAGAGTATTACTTTTTTGTTTACAGGTAACATGACTCATGTATAAGACGGGCTCACTTTAGGGGCGGATTCAGTACGGGTATCCGGGCAACCAGTTTTTTCTGAAAATTTTGCTAAAATACTCTAATTTTTAGATTTTTTTTGAAAATTATTGCTAAAATATACTACCAATTTAGTTTTGGCACCCATATTATTAATGACTCACTCCAAAAAGCGGCGTGTAATTTATTGTGTTTGTGTGTAGAAACCTCGTTAATTATCTTTATAGAACGCTAAAAGTAATATTTTCGCTCCACTAACATAAAAAGAAGCATAAATCATGCAATAGTGGATGGGGTTTGCTATCATTATCCAAGACCAACATCGCATGTGATGAGCATTTGGAGTTTAGTAGTGTTTTGGATAAATAGAGAAGTCCCTTTAATTTGCTCCAACTGCATCACCGTATCTTGTTGAATTTCTAAAGATAAGACAGTTGTTAATAAAGCTCCAACTACTCTATATGTTCAGTGGCGGATCCAAAATTTATAAATAGGGTATGTACAAGAATTTTTTGTAGGTTAATACACAAGAACTAAAACAAAAGGCCAAAAAAATAATACTCTACAAGTGTTATAACAAGGATCAAACTTGAGACCTCCTTGTTAAAGTTGAATACCCTACCCAGCTGCTCTACCACCACAATTGTAAACAAAGATGACTATTTTTTATTTATTGTGGGTATGCATTTGCATACCTATTTCACCTTATAGATCCGCCACTGTATATGTTATTATACTTTGTTAACTCACTTTTTTGTGTTTGTTTCCTACTAGTTTAGTACCCGTGCGATGGCTTTGATCATACTTATTGGTCATATACTATTTGTATTAAAAGTATATTCTAAGAAATGTCTAATACATGTAAAAATAGAACTCTTTCTATCTTTTCGTGATAATGAGAGTGTATTCTTTTCTATTAAACGGAAATAAACACAGAGAATTGGACTGATTCTAAAAGAAATTGAAAAAATACCACATCCTTGTTGAATAATTGATCAATAAAAAGAAGTTAAACTACTTCCTTATTCCTAAAAGAAGAATTAGATCTCTAATATATGTCGTGTGTCAGGTTTCTTGTGGAACATGGAATCTTAGCCAAGAGCTTGATTCTTTTTTGACATATAGTACCTGAGAGCTTGATTCTTAGTAATTATACAGATTACTCTGATGGAAGATGCTAATAAAAGAATTGACAAAATGAGTCAGGAGTATGTTATTATTATTCAGATTAGTCAGTCAAAGAAAATTTACAAAAAAAAAATTGCTTCATTGCATATTTGTCAATGGACTGCAGGGAATTGACACCTAATATTTACTATACAACTAATACCCTAATCCTTCTGTTGTAAGAAGGGGAAGAACCCATAAATTGTTGGAGCACAATCAGAGTTGAAGAAAACATAAAGCCATTTATACTGGGCTGCCTTGGATAATGCTAGCAAAATAGCCTTCATCCGTTCCTGAATTAGCTGTCCAACCAAGAAAGATACAGCCGCAAGCACGGGTAATGCATGGATTACTTTGGCCACGATCCATTAGTTGATTTTATATATTCAACCGGGCACAATCTGAATCCCAACCTACCCCAAAGTTCCAAACCCAAAGATAAGATACATGGAGCCTCTATTGGCCACTGGAAGTCTCCATGCCACACACATACTTCCACAAAGGGCAATATACTCTGACTTCTTTTCTCCCAACAGCATATTTGCAAGTTCACATCACATTTCAGTTCATATGACCAAGAGTTCTATACAATTGTATCCTAGCCAGCTGATTATCTTCTACAACACTTCCCTTGAGAAAGTGCATTACCAAAAAAAAAAAAAAAAGGTGAAAAAGGTGCACATGTGGTCAGTAACAGGATACAAATTTAGAACCCAGCATCACAATCAACCCCAACTATAGTAAATTTGTCCATGGTAGAAAGCTGGTTTGGACATGCTAGCTACACGCAAAGAGTTTGCCTATGTAAAGCCCAGGGAGACCAACATAGCTTATCAGCTCACTGTAGGAAGTTGTGGCAACAGGTTCATATAGGACTGGGCGAAAACATATATTGAAGCAGGGAAAAACAAAACACAAAAACAAACGTTTAGAAAAAGATGGGGGGGGGGGGGGTAAGGGAACCTGGGCGACTATTTTTGCTTCATTGGAGGTTGACAATTTTTGTTGCTAGTTCGGATAGATGAGCCTAGAGCTTTTTATTCTAATAGACGTTTTGCTACTCTGGGTTACGGGTAGATGACCCTCCTAAAGCTTTTTATTCTCATTCTAACTCTATCAAATATATTAATCATGTGGTTTATCCCTATGCTCTTTGCTTAGGTGACACACCTCTTTGCTTATATGTTCTAAACATATTGTAAATGCATCTCGTTTTGAATTATTATTCGAACCGAATCCGATGGTGTAATTTTTGTGATTTTTTGAAATGTCTAAAAAATATTATATATGATTTTGAATATTCGATGAAGATTAGTTATAACCATTTTAAAATTCTAGTGGTTTATCCATATCTAATTTTACTACGGTAAGGATGCTTAGACTCCTACACATTTTACACTATTTTTTTTGTCTTTATACTCGCTTAGGTGACGCGGTCATAAAATTCTCGCCTACGTGGCACGCTTCATTGCGCCCGAAATATACCTCCTTTAAATATATATATATATATATATATATATATATATATATATGCAGTATTTTACGCAAAACAAAGACGCCTTTTAAGAGTTCTTAATCTTCTTATTCTTATTAATTTAAAGTCACGCAATTTAAGTTTGTTATAATTAATTACTAGTTCTAAAGCCCGTGTGATGCACGGGTTCATTGTTAATACACTCATATATGATAGTTAATATATTTTTAAACTATTATTTCATTAGATGATACAATATTTTTAAAAAAATATATTATAATCCAACACTTTCAATTCAATATATAGAGTAAAAAAATAAATTTTATTATTATATATGTCAAAATTGGATCCTTTATTTGTAAAAGTATAAAGTGATATCTATATGTTTAAAAATCAATATATAAACATGAAAAAAGAAATACGTCTAATGGAACGTAGAGGGCTACGGCTAATTGGATGGAGCAAATGTGAATCAGGGATAGCAATCTTATATGAAGTAGGTTCTCATGCGTACTCATATTAGAACTCCAAGTGTTTGTAGACCTTCAGAGTTAAAACTTCGCACTATACCATTTTACATGCACTACTATTATGAGTGCCCAAATGACCAAATTGGTATTTTAAATGAACCTATTTGGACATATTGATCTATTAAAAATCACTTAAGACATTAGGGTATTAAAAAGTGAAATAAGTAGCATATAAACCCTTTAAACCAAAATCTTACAATTTAAGTGCGAATCTTTTTATTTATTTATATTTCTTAATATTATCCCCTTTGTTTATTCATTTCCCCCATTTTCTTATTTATTCCCCCTTTTTAATTTCTTTATGCCCTGTTTCTTTTCTTTTCCCATTTCCCCCTTCTTTCTTCCTTCGATGAGAACTTCAAGTTTTACCCAAGAGAGGATTATGATGATAAAGATGATGATGAGGTCCACAGTAAGAGAAAAAGAAAGAATAGAAAGCCAAGAAAACATGTACATGATGATGATGCTAGAGAACGAAGGAGAGCAAGCTGATGGGGGGTGATGCTAGAGAATTAAGGAGAGAAAGCTGATATTGGTAATGGTGGTGGTGGTGACTATAATGCGGAAAGTGATGACTCAATGGATATGGAGGATATTATGGCCTCTGAACTGGGATATTTGGCACGAAAACTAATCGATGGAAGAAATAATGGGAAAATGGGAAATGAAAAGAAAAAGGGCAAAAAGAAATTAAAAAAACGGGAATAAATAAGAAAATGGGGGAACGAATAAAAAAAGGGATAATTTTAAGAATTAAGAAAATAGATTAAATAAGAAGATTCTCACTTAAATTGCAAGATTTCGGTTTAAAGGGTTTATATGCCACTTATTTCACTTTTTAATACTTTAATATCTTAAGTGATTTTTAATAGACTAATATGTCCAAATAGGTTCACTTAAAATACCAATCTGATCATTTGGGGTATTATGAGTATTATTTAACTTTTTTTATCACAGTCTAAATAGTTTTGTTGTTAATGCATATAAAAAAGGTAAGTAGGGGGAAGATCGATTGGGAAGGGCGAGATGTTTTATTTTTAAAATTTCACACACTTTGAGTTTTAATAACTCTCTAATTGTCAAAAGTATTATCAGATACCATAAAAAGTATTGATTCAACGTAGGCATCTAATTTACATCTTTATTTTATTGAGTTCTATGCTTTTGGAAAATACTTCATTATCGAACCCTTATATCATTGCCTAATTCTCCTTTAATTATAAGGTTATATTTCCATCAAAAAACATTCATTATTACCCTGCAAATCAAAAAATTATTCATCCATAAAGGTGAATATTATTACATTCCAACACTTTATTTATCCCAAGATCTGCAAAAGTATGTAGCCAGGTAATCAATATATATTAAAAGAAAAAAGCTACTATTTTTTCAAGATAAATAAACTTATCGAATGTTTTTACCATTGCATAACTCCCCTTCAACTATAAGGTTATATTTCTATCAAACAACAATTGTTACCCTACAAATCAAAAAATTGTCCATCCATAAAGGTGAAATAACACAATCCATTATTAAAAAGTAGTTGCTTTATTACTTTCGAACACTTTATTGATCCCGAAATCTGCAAAATTTTATAGCCGAAACTCATAAAGTATACAAAAACCTATTATACCTTTCAGGGTAACTAAACTTATCAAATCCTTTAATCATTGCTTTACTCCTTTCCAACTAAGGTTATATTTCCTTCAAACAACATGTTAATACCCTGCAAATCAAAAGATTGTTCATCCATAAAGTTGAAATTAAATAACACAATCCCTATTGAAAGAAATAAAAATAAAAATAAAAAAACTTACTTAAAAGTGTGTGGCTCCTTTATTACTTTTGGACACTTTATTGATCCCAAAATCTACAAAATAATATGGTCAAATTAATGAGTTTTTCAGTAGAGACTCATTATGAATTAAAACAAAACAAAATAACACATGTAAGGTATGGGGAGAACAAAAATATAACAAATAAAGGATTCAAACCCAAAAAAAGGAAAAAAAAGTAAGAGAATGCCTAATGGGAATTTGATCAATGATATGTGTGTGTATATATATAAGACAAATGCGTAAGTAATCAATTGCTTATAGCCATAGGAGTCTACTACATAAAACTCTTGACTTTTTACTTTTGATTTTGTTTTTTTGTAAGTAATCAACTACTATAGCCCTAGAAGTCTACTAACATAAAACTCTTATCTTTTGCTTTTGTTAATTTGTTTATACGTGTGCTTAGGTGATGCATCCATAGGAGTCTATTGACATGAAACTCTCTATGTTTTGCTTTTGATAATTTGTGCATAAGTTATAAAAATACTGATTTGTTCTAAACATATTGTAAGTGCATCTCGTTTTGAAGTATTTTTCAATCCAAATTTGATGGTGTAAAATTGTATTACAATGCAATATAATATAATCCCCTAACAAAAAGTGACCTATTACTCCTATGGAAAAAAGAAGAAGACCAAAGAAACATGACATACTACAAATTTCAATCTAAATTAATTTATCAGTTTTAATGACCTCTAATTGGTTATGTAATCATCTAGTATAATTTGTTCTGTAATAATCTACTATTTCAGAATAGCGCATCCGTCCCTTCCTCTAAACTCAATCTTCAATAACCCTTATTGTGAACCACACACAATTTTTTTTTTATAAATAGTAATAATAGTTTATTTAAGTTGAGAAGAATGAAAAAGTCAATTGATCATCCATGTTTGCACTTGATCATCATTCAAGTTATTATATTAAAAGAAATAAAAGAAGTCTTTCAAAACAAAACAAAAAAAAAAAGAAAAAAGAACAACCGCAATTTAAATGGCCAGCAAACAAAAATCTTTACTCATACACACTTACTTAACAATATTTAATACCTTCGATAATTGCAAAGAAAACTTAAAACAAAACACAAACTTATACCACAAAATCTCGTATGAGGCGGCCTCAAGATGAGGCCCTCATAAAATACTTATATAAGGACACTCTTTTAAAACTATACATGTAGATTAGTGTACATACTTCTTCCTCTAATATAACAATAAAACAAATATTAATATGATCACAAAAAACTATAACTAAAATAACGGATCCATATTATAGTGCCATTAAAAAAATAAAAGGTTAAAATAGACATAATGTCGGTTAAGTTTAAATGCTCTTCATACCTGTACTGTTTTGTAGCACTTATAAATTATCTGCACAATTCAACACCAAATGTGATTAAAAAAAAAAAGATCATCAGAATTGTCGTAACATGTGCTCCGTTTAGCAGAATGTGCAATGATCAACAAAGGTCATATAGTAAATCATGACCCATAATATGACGACCTAAAGGCAATAGCAAATCAATCAAAAAAAAAAGATCATATACTAAATCATTCGCACCAAAAAAAAATCATATAGTAAATCATGTCCCATGATATGATGACCTAAACAATAGCATTCAACTTGGGGTGGTTTTGCAAAGTGAGACAGTGAGGGCAGACCACTTTTGGCATGGCACAACGTTAACGTGATGCAACTTGTAACATATGTAAGCTTATATAGGAAGTGCTAAATAGATAAAATTTCAAAAATCTTCTCTATTGAGTTGTAATAGAACTCTAATTTCCCATAACTTTATCTCTTTCAGTTGCATAAAAATTATATGTTGAAGTAACGTGGGGCTGAATTTTTTGAGCAACAATAATACGATTTCTCTAATTTCCTAATCTATTCAAATTACAATTCTTTTTAAAATTTAATATAGTTAATTGTTTATGTAACGCACTCTTAAAATTTCCGCTTAGGTAGCGTGTCTCATTGCTTCCGAAAGATGTTTGCTTTATACATTGTAAACATATTTTATATGCATCTCGTTCTAAAGTATTTTTCTATGAGAATTTGATGATATAAAAATAATTATTTTTTGAGATGTGCAGAAAAAGTTAAATTTGATTTCAAATATTATTATTTTTACTTATTTACAGGAACCAACGTATACCTGTGATCTAACATGTTTCTTATACATACATATTGTATATGCATCTTGTTCTAAAGTATTTTTCGATGCGGATTTGATGGTATAAAAACAATTATTTTTTGAGATGTGTAGAAAAAGTTATATTTGATTTCAAATATTTGACAGAAATCTAGTATAACTCTTATAAAACTCTAGAGGTTTATCACAACTCAAGAATCCTAAACAATAGGGATGCTAAGATTCCTAAACGTTTTACACCATTTTTTTTTTGTCTTTATCTTCGCTTATGTGGCGCGCTTTTACAATTCTCGCCTACGTGGCACGCCTCATTGCTCCCGTAAAATGCCTCCTTTACAATGTTTTGTCTTTATTCTCGCTTAAGTAGCGTGCTATTAAAATTTTCGTCTACGTGACGTGCCTCATTGCTCCCGTAAAATGCCTCCTTTACAATGTTTTGTCTTTATTCTCGCTTAGGTGGCGTGGTATTAAAATTCTCGCCTACGTGGCGTGCCTCATTGCTCCCGTAAAATGCATCCACTATAAAGGCATCTCGTTCTGAAGTATTTTTTGAGCCGAATCTGATGGTGTGACTTTTATTATTTTTTGAGATGTATATAAGACATTATAAATGATTCTGAATATTTGATAAAGAGCTGTTATAACCGTCATAAAACTTTAGTAGTTTATCTATATCTAATTTTATACCGATAAAGATGCTAAGACTCCTAAGCGTTTTAAACCAATTATTTTTTGTCTTTATTCTTGCTTAGGTGGTGCGCTATTAAAATTCTCGCCTACGTGGCATGCCTCATTGCTCCGGGAATATGCCTCTTTTATATATATATATATATATATATATATATATATATATATATATATATATATATATATATATATATATATATATATATATATATATATATATATATGATTGATTGTGAATCTTTTAGATATAAAGAATGATACATCCACCCACTAAGTTTTCAACCCACAAAAGAGATAGAAACAATAAACTAGTGGGTTGGCAACCCGGTAGGTGAATGAAACATTTTCGTTTAGGTATCTTTTAGTTGGAATGTGGTTTAGAATTTTATGTACTAACAAGATTTCTGCCTCGGGTGTTGTACGAGTCATTATTTTTATGCTTTTCACGGTTCATGATTTTTTTTGTCATTGGATTCAATTTTCTTATCATCTACCTCATTTATACTCTAGAAATGTTGTTGAGTATTTTAAATTAGGTTGATTGTAACATTTTCTTTTAGTTTCATTTCCCTAATTATTAATTTTTTATTATTCTAATTAGGTTGACATTAATGACTATTTAGGCTCTGTTTGATTCAACTTAATTTCACTTAAATTAAGTTGAATTTAGTTCAGTCCAGTTTAGTGCCATTAAGTTCAATTCAATCGAGGGAAGTAACGCTCTTCCCCTTTTTTCTCTCTCTCTCTCTCTCCTTCCCCCCAAAAAACCCTAGCCCTCTTTTGGTTCAGGGGCCGCCATTAGCGATTCTTTGCCAATGGTAAGCCCCAATTCTTTTTGTTTCATTGTTTTGTTCTGTTATCTAGTTTTATTATGTCGATTAATATCAGTCTCTCCATCTGTGAGGGTTAGTTTGTCCCATTCGTTGGGTTCGGCTGTCTCTCACTTTTTGAGAGTATTGTTAGTTTTTTGTTTTGTTGTTCGTATGGTACTTTGGCGGATCTATTCTATCAAGAGGTGGTATACTATGTTGAATCAAAGCATTCAAAGCTATAGCAGAGTCTTCCGCGAAGAGGCTGTAATATGGAAAACAACGATTATATGGAAGCCGATGGGAATTGTTGAATCTCTAGTGCTACATAGCTTTTTCATTCGAATGTATTATGATGTTTTAGATCTATTTCTTGTTGAACTAAATCCTTCTTGTAAGTGTCGTATGACTTTCAATTAATAGAATTTATTTTTCCCTCAAAAAAAAAAAGTTCAGTTCAGTCCAGTTCAGTGCCATTAAGTTCAATTTAGTTCAATTCAGTTCAGATTATGATTATTATAATAATTATCATAATTATAATGATTAGAATAATTATAATAATTCAGTTAAATTCAGTTCAGGGCAATTAAGTTCAGTTCAGTTACGTAACATTCAATTGAATCAAACAGAGTTTTTGTGTTAATAGAATCCATGCTTCATTTTCTTTTACTTTCATTTCCCTAGAACTTAATTATATATATTGACATTGATTTTTCTTATTTATGAAGGTATACTAATATTACTACTAATATAAGAGCAAAACATTGTTTCAAGGAATGATTGTCCATCAAAACTGGAAAACCTTATTAGGAGTTTAGGAACCGTTCGAAGCAGTTTTTATTTTTGATTTGCAGTTTTTTGGATAATAAAAAACCAATTTTAGAAAATCAATTTTTCCAGTTTTAGTTCTTGGTTGTCACTTTTGAAAGCTAAAGTAAGTAGACAACTATAAAAAACAGAAGAATAAAAAACAGCCCCAAATTAGAAAAAGAAATCTCGAAAGAGATAAAAATTTCAAAACAAAAAAAAATTGCAACTCATAACCACTTCAAACTGCCCTGAAAACAAGAAAAGAGTACTCATAAATCTGTAAACTCCCTCCGTTCATTATTCTTCTTTCCTTTTGACTTTTCACGGTCTCCAAATACTTGGACCATGAATAACTATAAATCTATAACTATAAAAATTATACAAATTTGATGGGTTGAAAATATTAATAATAATGGCAAATTCTTATTAAAAGAAAGGTAAATTCCTATCAAAAACTATATATACATTTTATTAATAATGAATCTAGTAATAATATATTTACTTTCTAAATCATTAAACTTTTTCTTAAGTTAATGATCAAAGTTTGTAAATTTTGATTTTAAAAAATTAAATGAAAGGAAGAATTTGGAACGTTACATACAGGATTTTGATATTCACCGCCCGACTTCAAGTTCATCCGACCTAACTTTTCATATATTTTATTTCTTAAGGGTTCATAAATTTTCAATGGTGATTCAAGCATTACAAGGGGAACGAGAGGGATATATCATCATTTGGAAGATACTTTTTTATTACTCTCTCGTCTCTCCATACAGATTAAATTTTCCTAATTTGATGAGCAATAAAAAAAAAAAAAAAATCTTCCTAATTTGTCTATGTGCAATCCTGAAGAGCAATTTCTGGAATTTCATTTTCTTTTCAAAATATAATAGCTAATAACATTATTGGAAAATTAAAATAAAATAAAATAAGTATATTGCTTGAAACAAAGGAATCGAAGAAAAATGTTTCTATGTTTTAAATCGATAAACATTTTAAATTACTAAGGATTAAAGTTTAGAAACTTTGAATTTTTATTTGAAAAACTCACATTAAAATGAAAGGAGTATTAAAAGACACCCTCATCACTAATCAAACTCCCAAGCCTTAAGCATTAACTCGCCATCTATGCTTGCAAGTTGAACATTTCACTTATAAAGCTCGCAAAATTTGATCCAATCCGAGATAATCGACCTGAATCGCTCGATACTGGAATAATTATCAACTATCAAAATTCAAAGTCGACCAGGCCGACCTGGACCAAGCCAATACCCGAATACAACTGTTACCTAAATTGACTCGAACCTGATAACAAATCAAAATGAATCCAAAATCAAAATGAATCAGAAGTGTATGTCCTCGAAACCCAAATTTATTCAACTCTTATTAACTTGATATTCATGTTTACAGAGAGTTTGCTATCTTTCTGTAAACTAACTGTACTCTAAATTTACTACTCCTCAGAGTGTTAATCAATAAAAGAGTACTACTAATTATCAATAAAACAAAAACCTAATATTCAAAATGATAGCAAAAATATTAACTAATTATGCGTGTCATCATTGTTATTGATCGGAATAAAATTGAAAATGACATTTTTTAAAAACTTTAAATGCTATGAAACATATATTGACGTATGATTTGATCTCTGATGTGACCCTTAATCTGATAACAATATAAATCTAATTCGATCCAACCCGATCCAACCCAAGCCAATCACTGAAATAACCCGACGTAGTGACCTACCTCATGCCCGACCCAATCTGTCTAATTGCCACCTCTAATCAGTTATGCATAATTACACTACAATTTTGACTATATAACTTACAAACTGCAAAAATTAGTACTCTTGACTAACTTATATTTTTATTGGTGTAACTTTTCTGTTTTTGGTGTAATTTATTGGTGTAACTTTATGGTAAGGAAAGAGTAACTTTTTCCCTTGAAAGTTGAAAAGGCCCTGGTACGACTTTTGGTTGCATTTAACTTTGCTTTGCAAGAAATAGAACGAATTAAATCCACGCATGATCCGATCGACCACGAAACCTTGGATCTTAAGCAAAAGGAAAATAAGTAAAATGCCACCACTGCCAATTGCTAAGGAAGCATACCCTTAAATTTGCCCCTTCTAAAAAAGGGAAGTTGAGAAAAGGACCCAAAAACAAGACTCTACAATGAAATCAGTGACCCCGTGTTACGGATTTAGTTCCACGCCAATGTTGCGGCTTTGGTGAAATTGGTGTTTTACAATTAGTGTGGACCACGGTATCATGGTGCATGGTCTGATGAAGTAATTTGGCAAGAATATTATTGGCTGATTAAGAGTTGATTATGTGGAGGAGTCTCGGCTAGATTAGCCGGTCACTTTTTGGAGTTATTTATGTCAAGTATACTATTGGAAGTCAATTTATGGAAGGTTGAAGTAGCGGGAAATTTTGGGAGAATATTTATTATTATTATTTGGAAGTAATTGCGCAGCAAGCAGTTTCCTAATTATGTAGGGAGTAGTAGTCATAAGGAAGGAGTAGTCTTTTGGAGGTCTATAAATATAAGTGGTGGTAGATTGGAGAAGTTGGCTCAGCCCCAAGGTAGAAAGAGAGCTCCCTTGTTGCAGTTGAAGAGTTGAAGGGTTTGTAGCTTTTTCCAAAAGCTATGCGAGGTGTGAGTGTGCAGGAGTGTAGAAAGCCCAACAAATGAAGTGAAAGGTTTCTAGCTTTGACCTCAAAAGCTATGTGGAGGGTTTCTAGCTTTGACCTCAAAAGCTAGGTTATGAGGAGGGGACGGTTTTGTGACTTTCCCGTGCATGAAGCCATACGTGGGGTAGTGGTGATTGAGGTGAGAGTCCAATTGTATGAAGGGCAAAGGTGAGGATTGAGTTGGGTAGATTATTTCAATACATTAGCTAGAGGAGACTGAGATGTTAGTGTGTTGATGTATGTCGTTGTACTCACTCTTTGTCAATGTTAGTGGACTAGTAGTGGTTCGTGGTTTTTCCCTTATTTGAGAGGGGTTTTCCACATTAAATATTGTGTGTGTTTATTAACCTTGTGTATTTTATTTATTGTGCTTCCGCTGCGGTCAAAGTAGTATGGTAGTGAGGCGTAAAATCCCTAACAAGTCGTATCAGAGCGTATGGTTGAAGATCCTGCGGTGAAGATGAAGATGTGGTGAAGAGTACACAAGAGTAGAAGAGTTGAAGAAGAAGGGGGGGGGGGGAAATTGAAGATGAGTAGAAGAGGTTTGAACTCGAGGGGAGGCATCGTGGTCTTGTTCATTACTCAAGATGGAAAGAAGTATATTGGCGTAAGGGGAGGTTTGTTAGGGATTTAGTTCCACGCCAATATTGCGGCTTTGGTGAAATTGGTGTTTTACAATTTGTGTGGGCCACGGTATCATGGTGCCATGGTCTGATGAAGTAATTTGGCAAGAATATTATTGGCTGATCAAGAGTTGATTATGTTGAGGAGTCTCGGCTAGATTAGCCGGTCACTTTTTGGAGTTATTTAAGTGAAGTATGCTATTGGAAGTCAATTTATGGAAGGTTGAAGTAGCGGCAAATTTTGGGAGAATATTTATTATTATTATTTGGAAGTAATTGCGAAGCAAGCAATTTCCTAATTATGTAGGGAGTAGTAGTCATATGGAAGGAGGAGTCTTTTAGAGGTCTATAAATATAAATGATGGTAGATTGGAGAAGTTGACTCTGCCCCAAGGTAGAGAGAGAGCTCCCTTGTTGCACTTGAAGAATTGAAGGGTTTGTAGCTTTTCCCAAAAGTTATGCGAGGTGTGAGTGTGCTGGTGTGTAGAAAGCCCAGCCATAGAATTGAAGGGTTTCTAGCTTTGACCTCAAAAGCTATGTGGAGGGTTTCTAGCTTTGACCTCAAAAGCTAGGTTATGAGGAGGGGACGGTTTTGTGCCTATCCCGTGCATCAAGCCATATGTGGGGTAGTGGTGATTGAGGTGAGAGTCCAATTGTATGAAGGGAAAAGATGAGGATTGAGTTGGGTAGAATATTTCAATACATTAGTTAGAGGAGACTGAGATGTTAGTCTGTTGATGTATGTCATTGTACTCACTGTTTGTCAATGTTAGTGGACTAGTAGTGGTTCGTGGTTTTTCCCCTAGTTGAGAGGAGTTTTCCACGTTAAATATTGTGTTTGTTTATTTACCTTGTGTATTTTATTTATTGTTTTTCCGCTGCGATCAAAGTAGTATGGTAGTGGGGCGTACAATCCCCAACATGTGGTATTAGAGCGTATGGTTGAAGATTCCGCGGTGAAGATGAAGATGTGGTGAAGAGTACACAAGAGGAGAAGAGTTAAAGAAGAAGGGGTTGGAAATTAAATTGAAGATGACTAGAAGAGGTTTGAGCTCAAAGGGAGGCATCGTGGTCTTGTTGGTTAATCAAGATGGAAAGAAGTATATTGGCGTGAGGGGAGGTTTGTTAGGGATTTAGTTCCACGCCAATATTGCGGATTTGGTGAAATTGGTGTTTTGCAATTTGTGTGGGCCACGGTATCATGGTGCATGGTCTAATGAAGTAATTTGGCAAGAATATTGTTGGCTGATCAGGAGTTGATTATGTTGCGGCAAATTTTGGGTGAATATTTATTATTATTATTTAGATGTAATTGCGAAGCAAGCAGTTCCCTAATTATGTAGGGAGTAGTAGTCATATGGAAGGTGGAATCTTTTGGAGGTCTATAAATATAAGTGGTGGTAGGTTGGAGAAGTTGGCTCAGGTCCAAGGAAGAGAGAGAGCTCCATTGTTGCAGTTGAAGAGTTGAAGGATTTGTAGCTTTTCCCAAAAACTATGCGAGGTGCGAGTGTGCAGGTGTGTAGAAAGCCCAGTCATTGAAGAGAAGGGTTTCTAACTTTGACCTCAAAAGCTATGTGGAGGGTTTCTAGCTTTGACCTCAAAAGCTAAGTTATGAGGAGGGGACGATTTTGTGGCTTTCCCGTGTATAAAGCCATATGTGGGGTAGTGGTGATTCAGGTGAGAATCTAATTGAATGAAGGGCAAAGATGAGGATTGAGTTCGATAGATTATTTCAATACATTAGCTACAGGAGATTGAGATGTTAGTGTGTTGATGTATATCGTTGTACTCACTCTTTGTCAATGTTAGTGGACTAGTAGTAGTTCGTGGTTTTTCCCCTCGTTGAGAGGGGTTTTCCACGTTAAATATTGTGTGTGTTTATTAATCTTGTGTATTTTATTTGTTGTGCATCCGATGCGGTCAAAGTAGTATGGTAGTGGGGCGTAAAATCCCTAACAAGTGGTATCGGAGCGTATGGTTGAAGATCCTGCGGTGAAGATGAAGATGTGGTGAAGAGTACACAAGAATAGAAGAGTTGAAGAAGAAGGGAGAAAAAAAAATTTGAAGATGAGTAGAAGAAGTTTGAGCTCGAGGGGAGGCATCGTGGACTTGTTCGTTAATCAATATGGAAAGAAGTATATTGGAGGTTTGTTAGGGATTGAGTTCCACGCCCATATTGCAGCTTTGGTGAAATTGGTGTTTTACACTTTGTGGGCCACGGTATCATGGTGCATAGTCTGATGAAGTAATTTGGCAACAATATTATTGGCTGATCAAGAGTTGATTATGTTGAGGAGTCTCGGCTAGATTAGCCGGTCACTTTTTGGAGTTATTTATGCGAAGTATGCTATTGCAAGTCAATTTATGGAAGATTGAAGTAGCGGCAAATTTATGTAGAATATTTATTATTATTATTTGGAAGTAATTGCAAAGCAAGCATTTTTCTAATTATGTAGGGAGTAGTAGTCATATAGAACGAGGAGTCTTTTAGAGGTCTATAAATATAAGTGGTGGTAGGTTGGAGAAGTTGGCTCAATCCCAAGGTAGAGAGAGAGCTCCCTTGTTGCACTTGAAGAGTTGAAGGGTTTGTACCTTTTCCCAAAAGCTATGCGAGGTGTGAGTGTACAGGTTTGTAGAAAGCCCAGCCATTGAAGTGAAGGGTTTCTAGCTTTGACCTCAAAAGATATGTGGAGTGTTTCTAGCTTTGACCTCAAAAGCTAGGTTATGAGGTGGGGACGGTTTTGTGGCTTTCCCGTGCATAAAGCCATATGTGGGGTAGTGGTGATTGAGGTGAGAGTCCAATTGTACGAAGGGCAAAGGTGAGGATTGAGTTGAGTAGATTATTTCAATACATTAGTTAGAGGAGACTGAGATGTTAGTGTGTTGATGTATGTCATTGTACTCACTCTTTGTCAATGTTAGTAGACTAGTAGTGGTTCATGGTTTTTCCCCTAATTGAGAGGGGTTTTCCAAGTTAAATATTGTGCGTGTTTATTTACCTTGTGTATTTCTTTTATTGTGTTTCTGCTGCTGTCAAAGTAATATGGTAGCGGGGCGTAAAATCCCCAACATGTGGTATCAGAGCTTATGGTTGAAGATTCTGCGGTGAAGATGAAGATGTGGTGAAGAGTACACAAGAGTAGAAGAGTTGAAGAAGAAGGGGGAAAAAAAATTTGAAGATGAGTAGAAGAGGTTTGAGCTCAAGGGGAGGCATCGTGGTCTTGTTCTTAATCAAGATGGAAAGAAGTATATTGGTGTGAGGGGAGGTTTGTTAGGGATTTAGTTCCACGCCAATATTGCGGATTTGGTGAAATTGGTGTTTTACAATTTGTGTTGGCCACGGTATCATGGTGCATGGTCTAAATGAAGTAATTTGGCAAGAATATTATTGGCTGATCAAGAGTTGATTATGTTGAGTAGTCTTGACGAGATTAGCAGGTCACTTTTTGGGGTTATTTATGTGAAGTATGCTATTGGAAGTAAATTTATGGAAGGTCGAAGTAGCGGCAAATTTTGGGAGAATATTTATTATTATTATTTGGAAGTAATTGCGAAGCAAGCAGTTTCCTAATTATGTAGGGAGTAGTAGTCATATGGAAGGAGGAATCTTTTGTAGGTCTATAAATATAAGTGGTGGTAGGGTGGAGAAGTTGGCTCAGCCCTAAGGTAGAGAGAGAGCTCCATTGTTGCAGTTGAAGAGTTGAAGGTTTTGTAGCTTTTCCCGAAAGCTATGCGAGGTGTTGAGTGTGCAAGTGTGTAGAAAGCCCAGTCACTGAAGAGAAGGGTTTCTAGCTTTTACCTCAAAAGCTATGTGGAGGGTTTCTAACTTTGACCTCAAAAGCTAGGTTATGAGGAGGGGACGGTTTTGTAGCTTTCCCGTGTATAAAGCCATATGTGGGGTTGTGGTGATTGAGGTGAGAGTCTAATTGAATAAAGGGCAAAGGTGAGAATTGAGTTGGATAGATGATTTCAATACATTAGCTAGAGGAGACTGAGATGTTAGTGTGTTGATGTATATCGTTGTACTCACTCTTTGTCAATGTTAGTGGACTAGTAGTGGTTCGTGGTTTTTCCCCTCGTTGAGAGGGGTTTTCCACGTTAAATATTGTGTGTGTTTATTAACCTTGTGTATTTTATTTGTTGTGCTTCCGCTGCTGTCAAAGTAGTATGGTAGTGGGGCGTAAAATCCCCAACAAGTGGTATCACAGCGTATGGTTGAAGATCCTGCGGTGAAGATAAAGATGTGGTGAAGAGTACACAAGTGTAGAAGAGGTGAAGAAGAAGGGAGAAAAAAAAAATAGAAGATAAGTAGAAGAAGTTTGAGCTCGAGGGGAGACATCGTGGTCTTGTTCGTTAATCAAGATGGAAAGAAGTATATTGGCGTGAGGGGAGGTTTGTTAGGGATTTAGTTCCACGCCAATATTGCTGCGGCTTTGGTGAAATTGGTGTTTTACAATTTGTGTGGGCCACGGTATCATGGTGCATAGTAAGATGAAGTAATTTGGCAACAATATTATTGGCTGATCAAGAGTTGATTATGTTGAGGAGTCTCGGCTAGATTAGCCGGTCACTTTTTGGAGTTATTTATGTGAAGTATGCTATTGGAAGTCAATTTATGGAAGGTTGAAGTAGCGGCAAATTTTGGTAGAATATTTATTATTATTATTTGGAAGTAATTCCAAAGCAAGCAGTTTCCTAATTATGTAGGGAGTAGTAGTCATATAGAAGGAGGAGTCGTTTAGAGGTCTATAAATATAAGTGGTGGTAGATTGGAGAAGTTGGCTCAATCCCAAGGTAGAGAGAGAGCTTCCTTGTTGCACTTGAAGAGTTGAAGGGTTTGTAGCTTTTCCCAAAAGCTATGCAAGGTGTGAGTGTGCAGGTGTGTAGAAAGCCCAGCCATTGAAGTGAAGGGTTTCTAACTTTGACCTCAAAAGCTATGTGGAGTGTTTCTAGCTTTGACCTCAAAAGCTAGGTTATGAGGAGGGGACGGTTTTGTGGCTTTCCCGTGCATAAAGCCATATGTGGGGTAGTGGTGATTGGGTTGAGAGTCCAATTGTATGAAGGGAAAAGGTGAGTTGAGTTGGGTAGATTATTTCAATACATTAGTTAGAGGAGATTGAGATGTTAGTGTGTTGATGTATGTCATTATACTCACTCTTTGTCAATGTTAGTGGACTAGTAGTGGTTCGTGGTTTTTCCCCTAATTGAGAGGGGTTTTCCACGTTAAATATTGTGTGTGTTTATTTACCTTGTGTATTTTTTTATTGTGTTTCTGCTGCGGTCAAAGTAATATGGTAGTGGGGCGTAAAATCCCCAACATGTGCTATCAGAGCTTATGGCTGAAGATTCTGCGGTGAAGATGAAGATGTGGTGAAGAGTACACAAGAGTAGAAGAGTTGAAGAAGAAGGGGGAAAAAAAATTGAGGATGAGTAAAAGAGGTTTCAGCTCAAGGGGAGACATCGTGGTCTTGTTCGTTAATCAAGATGGAAAGAAGTATGTTGGCGTGAGGGGAGGTTTGTTAGGGATTTAGTTCCACGCCAATATTGCGGATTTGGTGAAATTGGTGTTTTACAATTTGTGTTGGCCACGGTATCATGGTGCATGGTCTAATGAAGTAATTTGGCAAGAATATTATTGGCTGATCAAGAGTTGATTATGTTGAGTAGTCTCGACTAGATTAGCTGGTCACTTTTTGGAGTTATTTATGTGAAGTATGCTATTGGAAGTCAATTTATGGAAGGTCGAAGTAGCGGCAAATTTTGGGAGAATATTTATTATTATTATTTGGAAGTAATTGCGAAGCAAACAGTTTCCTAATTATGTAGGAGTAGTAGTCATATGGAAGGAGGAATCTTTTAGAGGTCTATAAATATAAGTGGTGGTAGATTGGAGACGTTGGCTCACCCCCAAGGTAGAGAGAGAGAGAGCTCCATTATTGCAGTTGAAGAGTTGAAGGGTTTGTAGCTTTTCCTAAAAGCTATGCGAGGTGTGAGTGTGCAGAGGTGTAGAAAGCCCAGCCATTGAAGTGAAGGGTTTCTAGCTTTGACCTCAAAAGCTATGTGGAGGGTTTCTAGCTTTGACCTCAAAAGCTAGGTTATGAGGAGGGGACAGTTTTGTGGCTTTCCGTGTATAAAGCCATATGTGGGGTAGTGGTGATTGAGGTGAGAGTCTAATTGTATGAAAGGCAAAGGTGACGATTGAATTGGGTAGATTATTTCAATTCATTAGCTGGAGGAGACTGAGATGTTAGTGTATTGATGTATGTCGTTGTACTCACTCTTTGTCAATGTTAGTGGACTAGTAGTGGTTCGTGGTTTTTCCCCTAGTTGAGAGGGGTTTTCCACATTTAATATTATGTGTGTTTATTTACCTTGTATATTTTATTTATTGTGCTTCCGCTGCGGTGAAAGTAGTATGGTAGTGGTGCGTAAAATCCCCAACAAGTGGTATCAGAGCGTATAGTTTAAGATCCTGCGGTGAAGATGATGATGTGGTGAAGAGTAGACAAGAGTAGAAGAGTTGAAGAAGATGGGGAAAAAAAGAAGTTGAAGATGAGTAGAAGAGGTTTGAGCTCGAGGGAAGGCATCGTGGTCTTGTTCGTTAATCAAGATGGAAAGAAGTATATTGGCGTGAGGGGAGGTTTGTTAGGGATTTAGTTCCACGCCAATATTGTGGCTTTGGTGAAATTGGTGTTTTACAATTTGTGTGGGCCACGGTATCATGGTACATGGTCTGATGAAGTAATTTGGCAAGAATATTATTGGCTGATCAAGAGTTGATTATGTTGAGAAGTCTCGGCTAGATTAGCCGGTCACTTTTTGGAGTTATTTATGTGAAGTATGCTATTGGAAGTCAATTTATGGAAGGTTGAAGTAGCGGCAAATTTTGGGAGAATATTTATTATTATTATTCTGAAGTAATTGCGAAGCAAGCAGTTTCCTAGTTATGTAGGGAGTAGTAGTCATATGGACGGAGGAGTCTTTTGGAGGTCTATAAATATAAGTGATGGTAGAATGGAAAAGTTGGCTTAGCCCCAAGGTAGAAAGAGAGCTCCCTTGTTGTAGTTGAAGAGTTGAAGGGTTTGTAGCTTTTCCCAAAAGCTATGCAAGGTGTGAGTGTGCAGGTGTGTAGAAAGCCCAGCCATTGAAGTGAAGGGTTTCTAGTTTTGAACTCAAAAGTTATGTGGAGGGTTTCTAGCTTTGACCTCAAAAGCTAGGTTATGAGGAGGGGACGGTTTTGTGGCTTTCCCTTGCATAAAGCCATATGTGGGGTAGTGGTGATTGAGGTGAGTGTCCAATTGTATATAGGGTAAATGTGAGGATTGAGTTGGATAGATTATTTCAATACATTAGCTAGAGGAGACTGAGATGTTAGTGTGTTGATGTATGTTGTTGTACTCACTCTTTGTCAATGTTAGTGGACTAGTAGTGGTTCGTGCTTTTTCCCATAGTTGAGAGAGGTTTTCCATGTTAAATATTGTGTGTGTTTATTTACCTTGTGTATTTGATTTATTGTGCTTCTACTGCGGTCAAAATAGTATGGTAGTGGGGACGTAAAATTCCCAACACCCCGAAAACACCTGTTTTGAATAGCAAAAGAAGCAATAACTATCTTAAGCTAACTGATCACTTTGGAATTTTGTCAATCAAACCAAAAGTTTGTGAACGTGCTAGAGAAAACGACATGCAGTGCCTCCAATTTGAACCCCACCCCTTTGAGCGTTGAGGGCATGCTAGAAACAAATACTTTTGTCTATACAAAACAAAACCATTTCCTTTAACACAAACTTTGACTCCTTAAGGGTCTTCCTCTACACTTGCAATATTTATACAAGTTGTGTTTTTTTTTTTCTGCCTACGTTTTTTTTAAGAGATAAGAAGAGATAGAAAATTTAGAAGGATCTTCTTTAGAGATGAACTCCTAACAAGTTTTTAAAGATAATTCACCCATATTTTAACGTGTTAGTCTTGAATCTTAATATTACCATCCAATCCAGTGTACGACTCTTCCTTCACGAAAAATATGTTCAACTATAACTCAATTAAACTTAGCCAGGTATCTTCTAGTGTCTATGATAGTAAATGCATCTTCTAGGGGATAAGATGTTGACCCTGGATACTAGTAAGGTTATCCCCTTCTACTTTTTTTTTTTTGGAAAAAGGTATGCCGATGCATCCTCAAAACCCTAATACAACCTATGAATGTATAAACAGGTATCTATACCCTCATACCTCCCCAATAGTATTTCAATCCTATACAAATTCCTCCTATTTCCACCTAAAACTAGTCTACTCTTAACCTAAGTAGAACTACCGCAGCTTTTTCTTTGTACAAGGCATGGAATCGAGCACACAGGGTGTTCTGATTTTGTTTAACAATAACAGAAACTGGGCGTGCTTGATTTTGAAATATACGTAGGTTCATCTCATACCATTATCTGATACATTGTCCCTACTAACGCAGCTCTTCTAATACGCATCAGCATATCTGACCCTTTGTAGTATCTGACAAAGCAATGCAACTCATGAAAAAGGCTAAAAACATTTCTCTGTATCCCAATCCATTCCAACATACGTCTCCAAACCCTTCCTCAATATCACAGTGGAAGAAAAGGTGGTCACAATCATCCTCTCCACTATCACACATACTGCAGCCAGTGTTAATATCCATCCCTCTCTCCTTGAGTAAAGTTCTAGTAAGCAAGCGCTTATGGCTAGCTAGCCAAGCAATGAAGCAATGTCGAGGTCTTGCTCCTCTCTCCCACACCACCTTGTATCAGAACACATTATCCCTCTGATGAGCTACAAACTCATAAGCTGCATGTATTCTGAACTTCCCTCCTTTAACCATCTCACAACGACCGGCTTTTTTCCCCTCATCCCTTGAACTTGCTTTCTCTATAACAAGATCCCTCACATGAATCAACTTCTTCCATAAACAAGAATTTCCAGTCTTAGCTTCAACCTCCCACATATTTTGGCTATTTAACAAGCACCTCTGCACCCACACAACCCAACTCCCACTTCCTTTGTTTTCTAGCCACCACAGGCTCTTGTAGGCAGCTGCCATGTTCCATTGATACAGATCTCGCACATTCAGACCCCCTTGCCTTTTGGAGGCACACACTTTAGCCCATCATATAGGGAACAAGGCTTTATTTTGCCCTATTTTACCTCATAAGACTTTTCTCCCCAATTGCTGAATGTCATAGATCACCTGTTTTGGGAGCAAGAAAATTGCACACCAATAGTTCATAGTGGGGAAAATCACAGAGTTCCACAACTGAACCCTCCCTGTATAACTGAGCATCTTACTGGCCCAGTGGTTAACATGCTGAGAAATGATGTTTATCAAAGGCTGACACAGGGCTCTTGTGATTCGAGAAGCAGACAAGGGCACTCCCAAGTATTTAAATGGCAAACTGCCCTCCTGGAAACCAGAAGCTTGAATAATACTCTGTCTCTCCTTCCCAGACACACCCCAAAAGTAAAAATAGCTTTTATTCTCATTTTCTAGTAAACCAGACATACCTGCTGTGGGGCCGGATTCTCGGGTTTTCCTGGATTAAGACCCGGGAATCGTCGCGTTACATTCCAGACGCACATCCCACGAAAATGTACCGATTGAAGAGGCCAATTGTCAAGAAATCATCATAAGGTTTGAGGTCGCCACCTTGTTATAGCCCGAACAAGGACGGGTTTTTACAAAAGAAGATTTGCCACCTTTTATGACCCAAACAAGGAAGGGTTTTTACAAAAGAAAGGGTTTTATAAAAGATTTTAAACAAAACCATTTAAGAAACCCAAAATTTGACTCCATCGCGATAAGGCACGAAAATTCTTTGACTGGTCTGAGAATCAGAGATCTTGGTTCGGGGTCTAGGTAAGAAGGTGCAGACGTCCTCGGACCCGTCTCCTCCTCCGTAATGAGTACGGGATTGTTACTAATACGTTGTATCCCATATGAAAGCTTTGAATTGAATTATATAATGCCTTGAATGATAAAAAGAAAAAGCACATATATTTACATATTGTCATTTAGCACACAAAAAAGTCGGTTTTGAACCGGTATATTCGTTTACGTCGGCGGGTTTGGATAGTGCAAATACTGCACTACGTACCATTCATCGTAGGTCTTGAATCTACTCCTGGATCAAAACCCTTACGTAGTTCTGACCGGGGGATCCGGTCAGTAAGACTCCTTGGGTGCCACTAAGGCGGGTATGGATGTTCTTTCCGGTAAAGAGGGATATAATTGAGAAACTTATGAGATGACTCGCAACTTAGAGTCGAATTGATCCGAGGAACCTCCTACTCTCCTCGAAGAAGTGGGAAAAGGTTCAAAAGAGATGATTAGCCTGCTCATTCGATTCGTTCAACCCAAAAACATTTGGTAATATACGGGGATCAACCCAATTCTTAGCTTTGAGTATAAATATTAGACTTCTCCAAAATATTCGTTCTTCACTGGGGAATAACATTCATTGGGGGCGGATAAATGGATGATTTGTGTAGAGTATGGATATGTATTGGTGGTTAATGGCTTAAAGGAGTCTTTCCGATAGGATCCCTCGGGATGGCCCGAAGCCAAATAAGAGGGGACGATCAATAATTAGCTTCTATTCGATCATAGGTATTCCACTGGGGAAAATGATTGTCACAGGGGAAATATTGATTCCACTAGGAATGTGAATTTGTATGAAGGTGATTTGATGGAATGGTAGGTGGAACACCCATGATCGCGTATAAGCAAATTTCGGATTCTTACCTCGAATTTGGCCCTGGGCCAGATTGTGAACATAAACGAATACACTGGTTTTAAAAATCGTTTTAACATAATATATATCACACAAGTGAGAGAAGTTCTTTTTATTTTATTTTCCGAGTTGAATTATTAGGTGGAAGCATATGAATGCAAATGTACAAAAAGCAAATAAAAGAGGCCTCGGAATAAATGAATTACAAATTGAGTATTTACAATAATATACAAAAAATGTCTAAAAGTCCTAAAAAGGAGAAAAAGACTTGATATTCATGTACATGGCGCCTCCGGGGCTCGATCTTGATCTTCGTCTTCAAAACTTGGACTTATTCACAAAGGGTTGATTCATTTACAAAACAAATGATTTATCTACAAAAGAATTGGTTATTTACAAGGGCGGTTCGAAAGAACCGACAAGGGATTAGTCCAAACACGACTTATTAACTCCAAATTTATTTTTACAAATAGTGGGACACACTAATAGAATAAACTGGAGAGTTTTGTATTTTTGTGGTTTTATTTGATTATTAAAAGAAAATCGTTCATAGAATCGAAAAAAACCGATTTTACAATAATCTGGACAGAACTTCTAAAGTTCATATTAATAGGGTATTTAGGTTAGGCGTGAGGCTAATCCTGTAATTGTACATATCCTTATGTTATATATTTATATATATCAACACCAAGGCTCCCACAAGGTTGAGCCATTGCATGCACTCAATACTCGTTCATGGTATCAAAGCAATAGGGTTTCTCTAAAAATAAAAAATAAAAAAATTACGATCTTCTCTTCCGCTGCCCTAGTTTATTGTGTGAACATGTCGTCTCCCCTGCCTTCTTCGTTTGGGATTTTCATGACGGAGCCAGAGCCATCTACTCCATCTTCAATTGTTCATGGTTCCTCCCGTTCAGCGAGTACTCATCTTTTAGTCAATCCCTTCGACACCGAGGTCATGATGCCCCTCACAGAACCTCTTATGAGTCATCCAATTTCTTCTTTGAATGTCTCCTTCCCTGCAGGCTCTTCTGTTGCTTCGTCATCCAT
Organism: Tetragonia tetragonoides; assembly: GCA_038025085.1. Lineage (NCBI taxonomy): Eukaryota > Viridiplantae > Streptophyta > Magnoliopsida > Caryophyllales > Aizoaceae > Tetragonia > Tetragonia tetragonoides. Next base: position 27,569,309 of record CM076143.1, on the reverse strand, counting down.
GTATACGATGCCGCAACCATCGTTTCCGACCTCGACAGTACCCCTATCGCGCCCGTCTTTTGGCGCTGGTCCTTCGTTCGCATATCCGGACGTCACCGATCCCCTGTTCCCATCTGTTGGGGCTGGTCTTATGGGTGCTCTCCGAGGACAACCATGGCTGCTTGACCTCGGTGCAGCACCTACAGGTGCTTTCAACCGTCCTTCGCCTTCGGTTCCTGTTGCTGCTCCAAGTTTTGGTGTTGGATCTGGAGCTCCAATGGGTGCTCTTCATCCTACGCCTCATCCTCCGCCACCGCTGTATTCTCAATTGGCAGCCCCGAACGTAACTAACTTGGTTACTGTTCGCTTGTCATCGGCCGAGGATTTCTTGACATGGCAAACCCAATTCAGCGTGGTGTTAATTTCCCATCAGCTTTTTGGCGTTGTCGATGACTCTTACTCATCCCCATATCCTTATATTATGGACGAACAAGGTACCTATCGACATAGTCCAGCATATTTTTATTTTATTCGTATTGATCAAAGTGTTCGTTCTTGAATCTTTGCCACTTTATCCCGTGATGTTTTCACTGACGTCCATCATATACAAACCTCTGCTGAAATTTGGTCTAGACTTCATTCTCGTTTTGTACATGCTAGTATGGCTCGTTTAATGGAGTTAACACGTAGATTGGATAATATTAAGAAACTTGACCGTTCCATGGATGATTATCTACGTGAAATTAAGAATATTGTCGACTCTCTTGCTGCTATTCAAAACCCGGTCCCTGAACGAAAACTTGTTGAATATACTCTTACTGGCCTTGATCGGGATTATGAGACCCTTGTAACAGCCTTGTCTCACTTCCAAGCAAATGCTACGTTCGATGATTTGCGGCCCAAATTGTTGGTTCAGGAGCAACGGGTGAAGGATATTAAAGCCATGGATGACAGACCAATCCCACATCAGGCGCTTGTAGCCATCCAATCCAATGGCAGGTCATCTTCTAGCTCGTCATGTACTGGCCAGCAGCGCGGGAAAGGTAAAAACAAAAATAATAGGAACAGGAACAATCGTGGAAATGGTCGTGGTACTGGAAATGGTCGTGGACAGCAACAGAACACCTCTCAAAATCAGTTCTCGGGTGCGCCTTGGGCTTCGGGCAATGGTATAAGTAATTCTGACTTTTCATGTTTTCGTACTGTTTTTGTTGATCAACATGCTAATGCTCATATTTCAGCAGGAAACACCTCTAATAGTGTCACAGGATCCACCCCATGTTCTGATGTGTGTGGTCTATGTTGCTTTCCGGGTCATCAAGCTGCTTACTGTCCTCATAGATTTAATCCTAATTTTGTTCCAAATCAAGAGAGTGTTGCTCGTGCTTTGGCTGCATTGTCTGTGGGCGAGTCCAATGACACGGTCTGGTATCCAGATTCGGGTGCCGCCTCGCACATGACTCATCAAGAAGGTATTTTATCTTCTGTCACACCTTATACTGGGTCTACGAGTGTTGTTGTAGGTAATGGTACCAAACTCCTACTTAAAAATACTGGTTCTATACTATATTTCAATATAGTAAAAGGTTAGTATTCTTTCAATGTATAGGAGAGAGAAAGCTCTCGTGACGCACGATTAGACGGAATTACTAACCTGCGCCACGCCATTTCTCTCTTCTTCTCTTAGCTTTCTAAATGGGTAAAATTGGCAAAAACAACAAGAGGAACTCTGGTAAAAAGGAATCGCTGAAAGATTTTCTGGGGAATGCGAATAATAAGGATCTGTCACCAGTTTGTGAAGGTCGGACCGAGGCAGATGAATCGATCGAATTTTCGGGGGTTTCTCACTCCAAAGGGATCCCGGGGCTATCGGAAGAGGAGGTAGGAGGGCGAGTTGCTCGCCGACTGGACATGGTCGCCACACCAAATCCGGTAAGCTCTCCAGCTTCCCAAGCTTCTATTAATGCTTCGTCTCCTTTGGTTGGACCTGTGCATACATTACTGCCTGAGAAAACTCTACCAGCTGCGAAATGCTGTTTGAAATTGACTTATGTACCGCCTGGAATCCGGGAAGGGAAGCCGGTTGTAGTTCTTAAGAAAGATGAATTGCAGAAGGAGATGAATAGATGGAAGTTTACCTTAATTGGGTTTGTTGTGGATGAATTTCATTACTTGAAACAGATTGTGGATTATGTGACTAGGTTTTGGAAGGGTGTCAAACCACATATTTTCCCTCATGAGGATGGATACTATGTTTTTAGGTTTGATTCTGAAAAGGATTTGCAGTCAGTGATTAATGTTGGTCCATTTGTTTATAATTACAAACCTTTTATTTTGCGACCTTAGGTTGAGAATTTTAAAATTACTGCTGAAACAGTGAGTAATATGCCATTGTGGATCCAATTGCCTAACCTGTCATTATCTTGTTGGTCTGAAGATTCATTGAGCCGTATTGCTAGCTGTTTGGGTCGGCCTCTTGTGGCAAACCAGGTTACATCTAATCAAGAGCGGATATCCTTTGCTAGAATATTGGTGGATATTGAGATCACAAAACCACTTGAGAGAGAGTTGTTGTTAACTGATGATGATGGTGTTTTCTTTAAACAGAAGGTTGTATATGAATGGGAGCCTACTTTATGCTCCAAGTGTATGAAATTTGGGCACATCACCATAGATTGTGGCAAGAACATAGCTCATACCCAGCCTGCTGGGACACAACAGAAGAAAAAGGTAAAACCTAGAGTACAGTGGGTAGCTAAGCCTTCTGCTCGAGCTATAGAAGGGCAAGAGATTGGCAAAGTGGTATCTCCTGAAGAGATAGGCTGGGAGACAGTTCAGAGCAAGAAGAAGAAAGGGGATTCTTATACAAATTATGTAGCAACAGTCACAGCAAATGCTTTTGAAGCACTAGCAAGTTCGAGTAATACAGTGATATATGAAGATCTAGATGATGGTACAGTTGTGGTTATTGAGGATGTTACTAATGAAGGAACAACACCAGAAGCAAGTGCTAAGCCCTCTACTCCTACACAACAAAGATGAAGTGCCTCTTCATGAATGTAAGAGGTCTGAATAAGCCCTTGAAGCAAAGGGATCTTAGAATCTTTTTGCAGAAGAATAAAATTGATATTGCTGGTTTGCTAGAGACTAAGATTAAAGTAGGTAAAATGTCTTATCTTCAGAATAATTTAGGACATGATTGGATGCTGTATTGTAATCATGTGTCGAATCATTATGGTAGAGTCATGCTTGTCTGGAAATCCAGTTAAAGTACACATAAATGTAGTTCATGAAACTGATCAAAGCATCACTGTTGAGGTCAGTTGGATTGGTACGTCCCGTTCTACTCTCTTCACAGTTGTTTATGGCAGGAATGATTTTGTGGGTAGACAGAGATGTTGGGGTTCTTTATCCAGTAATCCTAATTCTAGTCCTTGGATTATTGGAGGGGACTTTAATGCTACTTTGTCTGGTAGCGATAGGGTGAATGCAGCAGGGCATAACACTAGGGACAATGAGCTTCAGGATTTATTTTATGATCTTCATCTTGCCGTCATTAGAACTAGAGGATGGGAGTATACTTGGAGTAACAAGCATGAGGCAGCTAGCAGAGTATATTCTAAACTTGATAGAGTGGTGGGGAATTCTAAATGGTTGACTGAGTTTCCTCTTGCAGAAGTGGATTTTAGTTTTACTGACTTGTCTGATCACTGTGCTAGTATTGTGACTATATTGGCAGATAAATTTTGATGGCAAGAAGCCTTTTAGGTTCTTCAACCATTGGGCTGATGACACAAATTTTCTGATGCTGATAAGGGACAATTGGAAATATAATGGCGCAGGGGTGCATTTATATAAAACTTTACAGAAGCTTAAGAGTCTCAAGGCTACCTTAAAACAATTTGCAGCTCAGTTTAAAGGGCTAGCAAGGCAGGTTGAAGTGGCTAAGCAGCAGTGTCTAGATGTTCAAGGAAGGCTTCAACAGGACTTATTCAATAGTCAGCTTATAAATGAGGAGAGGGATGCTCTCAGACATCTTGAGCAACTACAGAATATTGAGGAATCATCTTTGAAGCAGAAAGCCGGCATTAACTGGATCAGAAATGGAGATGGCAACACTAAGTACTTTCATGCTTCAATCAAAGCTAGGAGAGTTACCAATAAGATAACTTCTATCTATGACTGGAATGGTCAAAAAATTGAGGATAGTGTAGCTGTCAAGAAGGAATTTATTGATTTTTTCATGGGCCTCATGGGGACTCAGGCTCCTTCTCTCCCAGCAGGGAACATAGATTTTGTCAAGCAGGGTCCAGTATTCACTTATGAAAAACAACAAAGACTGGCTAGGGATTATACTAAGGAAGAGATCAAATCTGCTTTGTGAGGGATGGATGAAGAAAGGTCTCCTGGACCTGATGGGTTTACAGTGGGTTTTTATAATAAGGCTTAGCCTGTTATTCATGAAGATGTTACTGAATCTATCCTTGACATGCTACAGCAAAGCAAGATGATCAGAAGCTTAAATTGCACTACCATCACTCTGGTTCCAAAGGTATCTAACCCTGCTAGGGTAGGTGAGTAAAGGCCTATATCTTGTTGCAATGTTTTGTACAAACTGGTTGCTAAGGTCATTGTTAATAGACTCTGTGAAGTCCTTGATTGCCTTATTCATGAGGAACAATCTGCTTTTGTTAGAGGTAGGAAAATAAGTGATAATGTCATTTTAGCACATGAAATTGTGAAGCACTATGGCAGGAAGCATATATCCCCTCGTTACCTCTTGAAGGTTGACTTGAGAAAGGCTTATAACTCAGTGGAATGGCCTTTTATTGAGCAGATGCTTCATTATCTGAAATTTCCTGCTAGATTTATCAATATGATTATGCTATGTGTGACTACTGTGAGTTACTCTGTGAGTTTCAATGGTGAATTAGCTCAACCTTTTGTGGCAAAGAAGGGCCTTAGACAAGGGGATCCCTTATTCCCTTATCTCTTTGTATTGGGGATGGAATACCTCTCTAGGTGCCTTGACCAGTTGCAACACCATCCTGAGTTCAAGTACCATCCAAGATGTTCAAGATTCAAGTTATGCCATAGTATTTTTGCTGATGATTTGTTGCTGTTCTCTAGAGGGGATAGTAAATATGTTAACTGTCTGCTGCACTACTTCAACATCTTCTCATCAGCTTTTGGACTTACAGCCAATTTCAACAAGTAAGAAATTTACTTCGGTGGATTAACAGATTTCCAGCAGCAGCAGATTATGCAGGACCATGATTTTGAGAAGGGTATGTTGCCTGTTAAGTACCTGGGAGTCCCTCTTTCCTCGAAAAGACTCACTATAGGCTAATGCCAGCCTATTATTGATAAAATTGTGGAAAGAATGGCCTCATGGACTAGCAGGTTCCTCCCTTATGGAGGTAGGCTTCAGTTGTTGAAAAGTGAGATTTTTTCAATGCAAACTTACTGGACACAGGTTTTCATTCTCCCTCAAGCTGTAATTAACCATGTTGAGAGAATCTGTAGACAATTTATTTGGACAGGTTCTAGCAACCCCTCAAAAAGGGCTTTAGTTGCTTGGGAAAAGGTGTGTACTCCTAAATCTAAGGGAGGATTAGGGATTTTTCAGTTGAAGACTTGGAATGATGCTTCTATTGGAAAACTGATATAGGATATTCACCATGCTAAGGAGAAGCTATGGATTAGGTGGATAGCTACTTACTATATAAAAAAACAGAGATTTCTAGGTCATGGAGTGCCCAACTCAATCATCTTGGATGATTAAGAAGGTATTTGACGATAGGGATACGGTGAAAGCTATTGTCTTAACTGCGGACAGATACTCAGTGAGTGGTTGCCTTCCTGATCTTCCCTATGTGCCTTGGTCAAAACTATGTTGGTCTTCTCTCTCTTTGTCTAAACAGTCTTTCTGTTTCTGGCTTATTTGCCTGCACAAGTTACCAACAATTGACAGATTGCAGAAGATGGGTATTGGTGGTGTCACTAATATGGAATGTGTGTTATGTGAGGCTGCACATGAAAATCATCCTCACCTTTTCTTTAAATGTTCTTTCTCAAAGGAGTTGCTGAGACGTATATTGAATTGGATAGGAATTACTCTGACCTCTTATTCATGGGATCAGGTTCTTAGATGGGCTTTGAAGGAGGCAGTGGGCAAGAGTGTGATAAAAAGAGTTGCAAAAGCTGTGTTAATTGCTGTGGGGCACGCTGTTTGGGAGAGTAGGAATGCCAGGATCTTCAGAAATGAAACAGGTAACATCCAAGTGATTAGCAGAAGACTAGCTGCGCAGTTACATGTTAGAGCACAAGCATCTGAAGATGGGAAAATGCAGAATTTCTTCAAGAATTATCTCAACTGTTACCCTTAAAGCTGCTTGTAATTTTCTACTCTTATGTTTTTGCGTAGAAGCGTCCTAGTGTGGGCGATTGGTGTGTCCAAATTTGAGATAGTTTGTGTCAAGCTTGCCCTAGTGTTAGAGGGTTTGGACCGTGAGCTGTAACGTTCTTATCTGATTTTGGAAATAAAATATTTAACTTTCCAAAAAAAAAAAAAAAAAAAAATACTGGTTCTATGACTTTGCAAACTCCTCGTCAACCTTTAGTCTTGTCTTCGGTCTGTCACGTCCCCTCCATGCGTCATGATTTACTGTCTGTTTACAAACATTGTTCAGATAATTATTGTTTCGCAATTTTTGACGAATCCTCGGTTTTTATTAAGGACAAGACCACGGGGGCGGTTCTTCTTCAGGGGTCCAGTAGCAACGGTGGCTATCCTCTCGTTCTTCCAGTTGAGTCCCAGTCTATTCCATCCTACGTTGCAACCACAGTCTCTGGTGACACATGGCATAGGCGTCTTGGTCATACTTCCTCTAGGACATTAGGGCACTTACAAGCGCAAAACATTATTTCTTTTTCTTCTAAGTTCAAAGACGATTGTGTTTCTTGTAAGCTTGGAAAAATCCAGCGATTACCTTTTGATTTAGTTGAGCATAAATCTACAACTCCCTTGCGGTTAATACATAGTTATGTTTGGCAATCTCCTGTTTTATCTAATCTTGGATTTCGCTATTATGTATGCTTCGTTGATGATTTCTTGCGTTATACATAGATTTACCCGCTTAAAACTAAATGTCAAGTTTACAAAACCTTTTTGAGTTTTCAAAAATTGGCAGAGAATTTATTTGATACTCGCATCAAAAATTTCAAAGTGATGGCGGAGGTGAATTTGACAATACTCCTTTGTTGCGCTATTTTGATGTAGTTGGCATTCTTTTTCAGAAATCTTGTCCAAGTACTCCCTAGCAAAACGGTGTAGCTGAACGCAAGCATCGACATATTGTTGAGACGCTTCGAACATTATTGTTCCAAGCTGACTTTCCTACTCAATATTGGGTCGATGCTGCATACACGGCTATTTATGTTATTAACCGTTTACCGAGTTCGGTTTTAGGGGGTGTTTCTCCATATGAGAAATTATTTAAGCGTTCCCCTGACTACCAATTTTTCAAAGCTTTTGGTTGCGATTGTTTTCCGCTTTTACAAACATCACATGTTAATAAACTTCAACCCAAGACAGTTCGTTGTGTTTTTTTGGGATATGCAAACAACTATAAAGGTTATCGCTGTCTTGATCCTCGTACTGGGCATGTCCATGTTAGTCATCATGTGGCTTTCCATGAACATCGTTTCCCACTCCATGAGTTGGTTCCTTCGTCTTCGCGCGATGTAAGTCCCTCTGTCCTTGATTGTGAATGGTCGCCTACTGTTACCCAGTCTGTCATGTCAGTTCCGGTTGTTCCTATAGGCTTAGCCTCGCCTTCGGTCGCGTCTAGTCCTGCTCCTATCGTTCCTAGTGTCTCGTCACTCCCTGTCGCGTGCCCAGCCTCGGGTCATGTCGCGTCTCCACTGGCTACTCCGGCTCCAGTCTCGAGCGCTCCAGCGTTCTCTCCTCTCGCGAGCACATCTTCGCTCTCGTCCCCCTTGGTCACTAGTACTTCTGTGCTCCCGTCCACTTTGGACGCGAGTGCTCGCTCGTGTTCCTCCCCTATAGCGAGCACTTTGCCGCTTGTTGCCTCGCCCCTGAGTCCTCCCGTCTCGTCTGCTCCTAGTGTTTCCTTGAGTGCTCCACCAGCGAGCACTCCTTTACCCACTCCTTCCCCTGATGATCCATCCGGTCTTACCTCACCCGAGTCTACTGCTGTTGTTGTGTCTTCCCCAGGCACTAAACCCACATCTTCCACCGTTCCCGTCGTGTCATCTTTTTGTCACCCTATGGTGACCCGCTTGAAAGTGGGCATTACTAAACCTCGGCACCTTATGAATCTTAACATTGAGCTCCTTCAAACCGAGCCCACATCATATAAGCGTGCGTCTAAAGATCCCCGATGGCGTGAGGCTATGGTTGACGAGTATCATGCATTAATTAAAAATGAAACTTGGGATTTGGTACCATCACCTCGAACACGGAATATTCTTGGTTGTAAGTGGGTATATAAGGTAAATTATAATTCTGATGGGACTGTGGAGCGTTTTAAGGCGCGCCTCGTTGTTTTTGGCAATCACCAAAAGGAAGGAATTGATTTCTTTGAAACCTTTAGTCCTGTGGTCAAGCATACTACGGTTTGCTTGGTCCTTACTATTGTTGTAACCTTTAAATGGACTATTCGTCAATTGGACATGAAAAATGCTTTTCTTCATGGTTTTCTTAGTAAGGAGGTGTACATGAAACAACCTCCCGGTTTTGTTGATCCTTCCAAACCAGATCATGTATGTCGTCTTAAAAAGTCCATTTATGGGTTACGCCAGGCGCCCCGTGCCTGGTTCTCCCAGTTCAGCAACTTTCTTTTATCTATTGGTTTCAAATGCAGTCGCAATGACACCTCTATGTTTACTCTCAAATATGGCAAACATTGTTTGATATTAGTAATCTATGTGAATGATATTTTACATACGGGTAGTTCGCCTGATCTGGTTGAAAAATTTATCGCTATTCTTTCTTCTCAGTTTGCTATGAAGGATTTGGGGGATTTGAATTACTTTCTTGGCATTCAGGTTGTACGTACTTCTCAAGGCTTACTGTTATCTCAACATAAATATGTTATGGACCTTCTTCGTTCTTTCCATTTACATACGGTTAAGCCTGTGCGTACACCACTTGCTTCTAGGGTCACGTTGTCATTACTAGATGGTGAACTTCTTGTTGATCCTACTGAGTATCGCAGTATGGTCGGTGCTTTACAGTACTTAACCATGACTCGTCCTGATGTTACTTATGGTGTGCATCTTGTTTCCCAATTTATGCATGCCCCTCGTACTGCTCACCTTCATGCTGTCAAGAGAATTTTCAGGTATCTACAGGGTACTGCAGATCATGGTTTATATCTCCACTCTCACAGTGATCCCGCATTGGTCATTGCCTATTCAGATGCAGATTGGGCTGGGTGTCCTGATAGCCGTCGTTCTACCACTGGCTATGCGGTTTTTTTGGGTAAAAATCTAATTTCCTGGCGTTCGAAGAAACAACTTACTGTGTCAAAGTCCTCTACAGAAGCCGAGTATCGTGCTGTTGCTTATACAGTTGCAGAGACCATTTGGCTCAAGCAGCTCCTTGCCGACCTTGGCCTATTTTGTCTCCATCCTGTTACTCTATATTGTGACAATGTAAGTGCTACTTATCTTGCTGCCAATCCCGTTCAGCATGATAGAAGCAAGCACATAGGTGTGGATTACCATTTTGTGCGTGAATTGGTTGCTGCAGGGGGCCTTATTGTTCGACATATTCAGACGCAGTCTCAGAGTGCGGATACTTTTACAAAGGGTTTGACCTCACATTTGTTTTTGAAACATAAAGCCAATCTATCCGTTGTTTCTCCCCATAAAAATTGAGGGGGTGTAATAGGATATATAGGTTAGACGTGAGGCTAATCCTGTAATTGTACATATCCTTATAATATATATATATATATATATATATATATATATATATATATATATATATCAACGCCAAGGCTCCCGCAAGGTTAAGCCACCGCATTTACTCAATACTCGTTCACATATCTCGGTCATAACTCAACCAAATTGAGTGCTTCAAAAGTCTAACTTGGTTCATTTTACTTCATGTTTCCACTGTAAAAAGCTCAAGTCAAGACAGTTGACGATCGGTGAGTTATTTACGATTTAGGAGCTTCTGGAAGTCTTTGGACAGACCATTGGTTTTTGATTTATTGGAATTATTTACAAGTGATCTAGGTCTAATATTTACAGGACTTAGACTAAACGTGAAGGTGGGTATGTACACAACGTTTCATGAATTTTAGACAAGTCTAAGTCATTTAACAAAATTGAACAAAAGAACTGTACAAAAGCCCTAATGTTCTAAACTAACCAATTGTCTTTCATTTTGACAGAGCCAAGCTCGGTTTGATTAATTCATTAAAAATCGAAAACACATCCAAATGTAGTGAATCAAAAGTCTAAATTGTTTCTTATGGAGTATACTTTCCAAATCAAAGTTCATCTCTCATTACAGAGGAACTAAACACTGCAGACGTTTCAGTTAAGTGAACATTATCATTTATGGACATATACTCGTTTGGTTAATTTTAGAATTAAATCTACCTTGTTAAAATTGAATTATTCTTTACATATTGAAGTAGACACACTAAGGACTTCCTACAAAAGTTACCAAGAAAAACACATTATCCTAAGTGGTTAAACTGATCCATTTATTTACAAGGTCGAAATCTGAGAAAATCTTTGGAGGGACAGTACTACTTCGTCTTTTGAAAATTCATTTAAAATTCATTTGGTAACCAAACTGGACAAAATAGATGGCTATAGACAGCTAAGGCAGTCCGCTTCAATTTACTCAGAAATAGACCAAGCTCAAAACGTAACCATTTATTAGTTATTTACAGATCTAAGGACGTTGGTCATTTTAGACATAGAAACTTCAAAATTCGATTGTGGACAATTTAACCGTTTGATCTGGATGAGTTTTATTTAGTTAGAAAGATCTCTGGATAAGGTTTCCTATGACACTCATTTGATCAAATTTTAATGGTTGGATCTTCCTGGATCTACAAATAAATTTGGCTCTAAAATCTGTCAACTATCCGAATTATTACAATTTTGTACAAAAAATAAATCCGAGGCCTCTATATGCAAAATGACCTTTTTTATTCAATTTCAAGTATAAAAAAAATAAAAATGGTGATGAGAAAGAGAGAAACATTCATTGATCACACAATTTTGGCACAAACAACTCTTTTCCTCACCGCAAAAAATGAATCTTTACAAGCTGGATCTAAGTCCCCCATGGAGACGGGTTCGCTTGGGCACTTGAACTCTTACCTAATTTTGGCCGCTAAAAAAATAGGGTAGTTCGTGCCCACACCTATAAAGAGTCCAACCGATGAAAACGGGATTATTAAGGGCGATAATAGGGATTTAATAGCAATTTATATACAAAATAAAATGGTTAGTGAAAACACTTAGAAAAAAATAATTGAAGGAAAGAGATAAAAGATTACCCTTGCGTAGATCTAGAAATCTCAATCTTCAAAATTAAGTTAGTTAGTACAAACGCCCTTTAGTTTGCAGTAACTAGATAAAAAAAAGAAGTTTTAGAAATAAAGAGAAGTTTTTAGAAAAGCTTCAAAAATTGAAGTAAGTTAAAAGATGATAGGAAAACTAGAGAGAGAAGGAGATTTTAAGAAATAGAGAAGAGAAAGAGGCAAAGGCCTTTTTAGAAAATAGAAAGGAGGAAGAGGGCAAAGGGGTGTATTTATAAGGGGGGAAAGATGGTGGAGAATTAAGGTTAGGAGGAATGGAGGGTGAGATTTGATGGTAGGTGGATGGTGAGATGAGGGTTGGGAGAATGTGGATGGGAGGGTGACAAATGTCAAAATTGTGGGGATGAAATAAGATGGAAGGAATCTTGTAAGGTGGAAGTGAGTAGGAAAGAGAAAAGATGAGATAAGGTGGGAGATGAAAATAGAAAAGGGAAAAACAAAATTATATAAAAAATAATTAAAAAAGGAATAAAAAACGTGGGGGGGGGGGGAATTTTTTTTTTCTTTTTTATTTTTCTTCTCCATTTTCGGTTGTGAGGATAGATTTTTTTATTTTTTTTTTATTTTTTGGGTGGGGGTTAATTTATGGAAAAGGGGAGGGTATTTTGGTATTTCTACTTAATACCATGATTTCCTTTTGTCTTTAGCTATTGAATGGGAACATAGGAATATTGTGATGTCATGCATGACATCATAAGATGAGGTCATGAAATGATGTCATGCATGACATCATAATTCCATTCCTTATGTATTTTTGTATTTTCTCTTTATACTCTTTTTTTGGATTTTTGCTTTATTTTCTCTTTGGGCTTTGGGCTTTGGGCTTTGCTTTGCTAATGGGTTGGGTCACCTTATGGACCTTAAATCCCCTTTTAGCCCAAATGACTTATTTAATTAGGGTACTTACAGTTAATGCTAATATTAACTGTAGTAATTATTTTAAAAGAAATACAAGTCAAAATTCGGCGTCTACACCTGCAAACTTGTTGAAAATCTCAATAGCTGCAATCGTGGAGCTCTTATCTCCTCTTGTGAAGATTAAGAGGTCATCAGCGAAAATAAGGTGGGTCAAATTCATTCTTCCACACATTGGATGGTACTTAAATCCCTCCTGCTCTCTCAGCTTGTGCAACATACGTGACAAACTTTCCATACACAACACAAGAAGGTAAGGAGACATGGGGTCTCCCTGCCTCAGCCCCCTACCTCCAGCAAAAAATCCCTCCAAATTCCCATTCACATTTACTGAGAACTGTGCAGTGGTGACACATGTGAGGACCCTACTAACAAACCAAACAGGGAATCCAAAAGTCTTCATGATGCCCTCCAAAAAACTCAAATTCACAGAGTCGTATGCCTTCCTTATATCTATTTTAAACATTTCCCTAGGTGAAATCCCCCTCCTCTCATACTTCTGGATCAATTCATGAGCCAATCTCACATTATCATCAATTCTTCTACCTTGTACAAAAGCTGCATGTTCAATCCCAATCAGCTCAGGCACCACCATCTTCATTCTTTCAGTTAACAACTTAGTAATAGTCTTGTACAAGACATTACAGCAGGCAATAGGTCTGTACTCAACCATACCAGCAGGGCTTGAATTTTTGGGGATCAAGGAAATGACAGTGCAATTAACAGCTTTTAACAGCTTCCCAGTCTTAAAAAAGTTCTCCACTGCTTCACATATATCATCACCAACAACCTCATAGGACTTCTTGAAGAAAGCAGAGCTAAACCCATCAGGCCCAGCAGCCTTAGAGTCTGGGATACTATATAAGGCCTTCTTAATTTCCTCTCTGGTGAACCCACCCAGGAGTAACCCCTGCTGTTGTTGAGACAAAATGGGCCCAACACTGAACTCCCCTGCTTCAAACACCTCTACAGGGTGCGCCATGCCAAACAGATGTTGATAGAACCCCACGATGATGCTAGAGATGGCAGCTGGGTCAGGGCGTTCCACTATGATGTCGATAGAACTCTAGAGGGTGTTTCGCTATGATGCTGATATAACTCCCCTTCTACTTGAATCTTGTTAAATCTCATTAGACCCATTTCCACTCCTTTTTAACCCCGTCTCGAAGAGCAGTAGTTTTGGTAACTAACTGAAGCTTAATTTACTCACTTATCGACATTATTTTGATATTTGGGTTTTTTTGTTTTTGAAAAATGGATGATTTGGTAATTGAAAAAAGCTCGTTAGGCAACATTTGTTGGATCTATGTGGTGGGATTTATGGAGAATCCTAATAAGTTCTCTATCAATTTTTAAGTTAATAGAATGTTAACCATACAATTTTAATTCTAAATCACTTGGCAACAATATTTGACCTCTTGCCACTCCAATTTAAGCTAAAACACTACACACTAGGACCATTTATATAGGATTCAGTACGCTATATAAAAGGATAACTTTTACTACAAGCTAGCCAATTACGATGCATATGGACATTGAAACGGGTGGATTTTGCTTATCCAGCATTCTCTCCGAATATAGAGAACTGTTTTTTAACAAGTTCTATCTGCTAGACCGCCATCATTGAGTTTCACAGAAAAGGGAGGAAACTTTTTGATTTTTTTATTTTATCAAGGAAAGGAGAAATTGTCATTTATGAAAAGTTAAAATTACATTTACAAATACAAATTTCTTTAAACAAGTACAAATCTAAAATAACAATATGAATATATTTCCCTACATTACTACTTCTTGGAAACGATGTCTTATACAACTGCGTGGAAACTTTTTGATTTCTAACGGTGTATAAGGGTTGAGAAAAATGAAATGTATATGCCCGTTAGTTGATTTCGTAACTATTCGTAGTTGTTTGAAATCCGCTTATGATAACTTTCGATCAAAAAAAAAAACTCCCCCCGCCCAAGGTTGTCTTGTTTGTGTTGCACTCTAGCAAAAGTTCCAGCAAGTTAACTCCAACAAGCTTTAGCTACTGTCAAAATTTCCAACAAACTTAAAAGTTAGGGGTATACCTAGGCTATGTTGATACAAACGGTTAGTTTTTCAATAAAATTTACAATTTAAAACTTGCAACTAGTTTTTTCAAGTTTACCAAATTATCTTCAAAATTTGCAAGTACTGCTACAATAAATTTTGTGATCAACTTATTCATCGTAACTTTCAATTTACCGTTACAACTAGTTTATTCCTTTTTAATTATTTTCAACTAAATTCTTTTCTCTTTAAACATTTCACAGCTACATCTGCCTATAATTTTGTAATCATCGCTCTAGTTTAATGTTTCTGCTGCCCCAGTCCGTGGAAGCAAAAAGACTTAATTTTTTATTAGTAAAAAAAAAAAAGACTTAGTTCTTATTGTTCTAGTTCTAAAAAGTCAACTTTTTCGTTCTTCATTACATATGAAATTATCTACCTTAGGTATTAACTACTTGTTCACATAAACAAATAACAATAAAGATAAGAGTGAATGCAATATATATACCACCGTTGATCCAGTTCCCTAAGGTTTGGAATTTAGTCAAAAAATGGTGAAAAGTACAGGCTAAAGTCTACTTTCACTAGTGTACTTGATAGAAACTTTGCTCCCCAACAAGTATTAACTTTTCCAATGTTTTAAATCATGAAATTTCCTTGAATTGAGTAAGGCAATACTCAACTAATTTCTTCCACAAATACACTTCGAGTACGTATTGAACCTACATTGCTTGGGTGACGTTAATGATGATAAGGCTTACACATGGAGAAATATCTTTGTTAGCGCTTAGCGGCTTAATTCATCCAAGTGGAAAAAGTGCACTTTGGCTGATTTTGTTAGCATAAATAATATAATAGATTTGCTTTCCTCACTTAAGACTTTTATATGTATCAGACGATTGACTAGGATTTAGTATTGACTTAATGCATGAACGTACGTGATCTATAGGGATGTCAGAAACCAAGTTGGTGAATGACTAAAGAAAATAATTAAGTTGTTGGTGTGACTGATTTGACACATTTATTTCTTAACCAAAGTCGAGACCGGATTTGCATATTGAAATGGAATAGAAATACCGCTTATCGGAAGTGTGAAAGCTCTATACCTCTTTGTGAACTGACCCGATAGAAATAGGACTGGTCTTTAATGGAAACAACACATTGTTTGCTGGAAGTACTTTAATTTGCCCATTCATAAAGCTGATTTGTTGCGTACAGAACTAATCTGACATAAAAATTTAGGTTAAACTTGTGGTTCAAACCCAAAACAAAAAAATAAAAAAAAAACTACATAAAAGTCCATTTTTCCACCAAAATTAAACATCACAAATCTATTTGGCATTAATTAAATTCTCATATGTGTGGATGGATATGTACGTAATGTTATTTTACTCCATTTTCTTTATTTAGTTTTTTACATGACGAAATCATGTGTACATCTTACCATCACGTCATGTTTCCGCGTTAAGTTTTTCAAAAACAAGTCGTTTTTTTCCCAGGGGATTAAAAGCAAGTATTCATCGATTACATTGCTTCCAAATTATTTCCAAGTTATAAGATGATTGGATAACAAATACTTGTATAAAATCGCCTAATGTAGGATGATTGGAATCACGATATCAAATAAAGTAGTGTTTTAGTAATATTACTTGAGGCATACTAACACGTAGTCGGTGTGAGTGATTCGACATTATCAATCACTCCTTAAGTAAGGTAGAAATTTCTATTTTTTTAATGCAGAAACTACTTATTGGGAGCAATTTACCCCGTTGTGGGTAACTTGATGCCTTAACTATCAGAAGAACAAGTGGCACCCTTTTATTTATGTATTTTTTTTCTTTGCCCATGGAGGAACTGGCCAGATTAATCCCTATGTGCAATAATAATGGGTCTCTAATGTCTCTTATAGAACCGTCTTAATATAATATAAGACCACCACTATAAACAAGCATCATATTGATATAAGATCATGCGCTTGTTTGAGGTGCCTTATATTGAGCCCGCCTTATATGAGTTTCTGTACTGCATACTAAACATATTTTTTCTAGCTGGATACTTGGCGACATACCTCGACCTGTAGGACGAAAAAGGAACTTTAGCCCCTAATTCGCTCAACAAAACCTTGTTGCGAAGAGACCGCAAAAATTAGCCTCTTCAAATTTAAAAAGAAGCCTCTTTTTATCCAAAAGCTGAAAACGACATAAATAAAATTTGGGTAGTGGGGTTAGCAAAATAGGCCAGGTAACAGTTGATTATGTACTTTATTGTTTGTGTTTTTAGGCGATTAAGTACTTTATTTTGTTTTGCTAAAGCTCATGTTCCATTCTATGAGTAATTTTTCAAATTTTGAAAACTTTTTCACTAAAGTTCATACAAATCTCTCAAAATGTACGTGTGTTAAAAGACAATTTTATAGATGTATCTAATCTAACCAAGAAACTAATTAGAATACGTAAATGGCAACCGATGTACCTTTCATGGTGCGACGTCGTATTCGGACTATTCTGTTCAGCAACGAACGTATGAGACTAACTAAACAACCCACGCGCTAGCACTGATCCGTCAACGTAGCATCGTCAAGGGAAAGTATAGTTCCTAGAACCCGTCACACACAAGGCATGAGGGGTCGGGAAATCGAACCCATAATAACCTTAATTTACCAAACCACTTGAGAGTAAGTTTAGAACCATTTGTGTTTTGAGCACAATGATTAAGATAGTCAATTTACCAATGGCTAATCATTCCATATCCTTGAATGAAAAAATATAAAGAATTTCCCTATTATATTTACAAAAAGATATGGGGGACATCATGATAATTATCTCAATCCATATAAAATTAATCAATAATCTCAAGCAGGCCCCCAAAACAAATTATTTTGCTCAACTTTTGGCTCCACAGCAATTATATAAACTTTATCTAATATCTTTGCTTTCTCCCCCTTCTTCCTCTAGTCCAATCCCATCTCCAACCCTCTTATACTCCCCCACCATCACCACCCCTTTTCTCTCTCCTCTCTCACTACTGCTCTTTATACTCTCAAATAATCACAAAAATTGTTAGCAACTTATAAGCATACACAAAAAAAAAAAAACTCTCTTACCAATGGCAAAATTTATGTATACTAATAACAGTACACCTCAAAAACCTGCTGTTACAATAGCAACAAAAATAGTTATAATTTTGTTGCTGTTTCTATTGTTGTTGCCATTGCTTCATATGAAAGTGGTTCCTTTGGTTTCATCTTCATGGATGCTAATCAGAAAAAGACCCTTTATCTACATCCTTGTCAATTTCATCATTATCTCTCTCCTCGCTTCATCCGCTTTCTCTCTCCATCTTGATCGTCTACTTGTTAAATTAATCCACAATAAATTGACCAAACCCCAAAAAACAAGCCATGATTTTCATGATCAGAGTGTGATGGTGGTCCCCAGTATTGCTGACTGGGATATTATCTCCTGTGCCACGTCAGAGATGATGTGGACTAGCTTAGGTGTACAGGATGGCACGTGGTCATGCCATATCATTGCAGGCGAAAACAAAGAAACCTCAGAGGAGGACGGAGTTATGGTCCCAGACCATGTAATAAGTTCTCGAGAAGAGGAGTTGAAACAAAATGAAGAGGAGCAAATAATATTACTTGAAAAGAAAGAAAAAGAAGAGGAAGTGGACGATACGTTGGATGCCACGTGGCAGGCTATCATGGAGGCGAAGAAAGGGGGTAAGCCCCAGCTTAAGAAGAGTGACACGTGGAGCTCGGGTGATGGCGGTGGTGGGTTGAAGAAAAGTATTGGAGGGATTAAGGGGATGATGAAAAAAGGGAGATTAGGTGGTGGTGGTGGTGGTTATCAAATGGAGTTGAAGAAATGGCAAACTTTTACATCAAAAGCCGTCGAGGAGAGAGAAAATGGTGGTGGTAAAGCAGGGTGGAGGAAGATGGAGGTGTTGTTGACGGACCATGACGAGTTGAAAAAAAGGGCTGATGCTTTTATAAGTCGGTTTACAGCTGATATAAAGCTTCAAAGGCTTGAGTCTGACCAACGCTTCTTGGAGATGATGAATCGAGGTCTTTAATTAGGAGATTTAATCAAGGGTGTGTGGTTGAGTGGTAATAATTCATTTATTTTTAACCATATTTGAGAGTTTGAATTTCGTATTGAACATGGAGCAGTGTTAAATTTCTTAACTATCTGTCCCACGGTAAATACCTTTGGTGTGAACAAAAAAAAAAAGAAAAGGAGAAGTATTATATTACCTCTAATAAATTAATCGAAAATTAAATCATGTTGTAATTATGCTAGATGTTTATGTTTCCGTTCAACGGTCAAAACAATCTTTCTTTCTTTCTTTTTTTGATTGGAACAGTCAAAACAATCCGAATATGGTGAGATTCGTAGTTCGAAGAGCATCAATTTGTTGTTTTAGAGTTGTTTTTCACTATCTAGAGATAAACCGTCAGTTTAGCTATATTTTCTTGTTTTTTTGAAAGAGAAAATGGATGGAAATTGTAGTTCTTGGATTGGTGTTACTTCAAATTATATGTTTAGAATTCTTGTACGTCCACATCAGTACATTGTTTTTGTTTTTAAGTTTTAAATGGAAAGGTTAGTGTTGTAATTTTAGTATTGTTAGAAGAAGTTATAAGAAAATATTGATTTGAAAACAAAGGAAACACAAGAAAAGTACAAAACACTCGTATAAACTGATAATAAAATAGGCAAAGAAACGAATGTAAACTCATAAAAAAAAAGTGAAATAAAAGGTGCTACTAAACAATTAGAGGAAAAATCTTTGAATATTAACAGTTTTCCATTTTTCAAGCATCCCCGATAAAAACATTAACAACAAACAAAACTAAATCCATGTCCTCATTGGAAATTTACATGTTATCGGCTACTAATACCGATTGATTTTATTGAATAACTTTCTAAAATTAGCTAAGACTAATTTTCAGCTAGTCAAACTAGTTCCTACAACAAGATGACAACAATCGATTGACCAAACTAGTTATCAATTACGTGTTGCTTGCCAAACAAGCCCAATATCCGAATTGTACAAAAAGAAAAGTATGCCCAAAATGTGTAGGTCTACCTAAAGCTATGGGTGGACTTGGCATTAGACAGATGAATAACTCAAACCATGCTCTCCTTGCATAGAGTCCAAAATGCACCAGCACCACAGGTTACTGATGAGGCTATGGGCAAAGGCTTTTACATATAATGCCGAGATGGAAAACCTTTGTTTGGAGACTATTACAAAAAGGATTAGCTACAGGGAGTAACTTGGAGTTGGAAAGAAGAGGGATCATCAACCAAACTTGGTAAAATCTGACAGCCAACTCTTACAAACTTGCAACTTGACTGCAAGATTCTGGAGTGCTAGCTGTCTGGGTCTGAATACGCAGGTTGATCACCACATTCCGGTCAGAATCTGGATAAAGGGACCTATGCAATCTGTTGTGGAAAGAACAAGATGGGACTGAGAAAATTCGCTATTTGTTTGCTAGCTTCTTAGCAGATGGAACAATATAGGTTTTCATGATATTGTAATATCTACTGATGTGCAGAATGTCGTCGACTTGTTAGCAGGTACTCTATGGCCAAAGTTAGATAGAAGTTGCAAACATTATAGCTGACATCAAGGTTTTGGGTAATTCCCTTGAGTATTGTATGGTAAGAATGGTTAGTAGAAAAAAATGAGCCCTCAGTAAACTGTTTGTGAGCATGAACTTAGACCAAACAATATGGATGAGTAAGTAAAATAATGCCAAAATTCAACCTGCAGGGCTGCAGAGAATGAAATACAGAGTAATGAGACATAATAAGATGACATTTTATTCTTCTGAAAAGTCTTCTTAGAGCACTGAATGTGAAAGCATATTGAACTCTTTGTCGAATAAATTGATGACTAATTGAACCAACATCATCAGTTTAAAGTTCCAGTTTATCAATGTCATAGAAACAATGCTTTTAACAGTTCTATACTCAGCCCTATCCAAGCATAATCTCGACTTAGGACCAAGGACATTTTGACGCGAATGAACCAAATTATCTAATCCTTGATGTAATCTTTCAGAGTCGAAGACCGAGACAAGGGAGGTGAGTGATAAAAGAGAGAAAAGAAGCACATCATAACCATCTTAAGAGCAGTAGTGACATACCTTGAACTACATAAAAGAATTATATATGTTGGACCAAGTCATAACTGAAAAGAAGTCACACTTAAGAAGAGAGATGTCAGTAGTACAAATACAACCTGCTACCAACATGAACATCTAAAATGATACACTGAAAACAAGAGAAGGGCTGCCAACGAAATGAGCAGCGTCACGTGAAACAGCTAGGAGCACAACTCAGTGATGCAGCAAGACAGAATCAGAATAATACTAAAGTTACTGATGCATCGAAAGCTAAACCAAGAAACATACTCCATAGGTGCTTAGATAGACCTAAAGCTAAAGTAAACTTAGTCGTAAGAATAACTTGGATTGTATTGGTGCTTGGATTGCATTATGAACTGTCATCATAGTCCTGGGATTAATCTTATCAAGAGAGCTCTGAGTGATAAAACACCATTAGAGTACTGGTGCTAAGTAAAACGACATGAGTCTTGAGATGAGTAAGAGGTAACACACGACAGAAGCAAATTGCAGTAGTCTTCCACGAAACAAACATAAGTTGAATGGCTATACAAATAGTCAAATAGAGGCAGGGCATGCATAAGTCTCACCTCTTAAAACGGAATTTTCGGTTACTTTCTACTTAAATTTCATAATATACAATGTATCTTCAAAGAGCAACACTCAACTTTTAGGAAAAATATGGTCAAGTTTATATCTTAAACATTATAAAAGCAATTAGGACAGTGAAAGGGAAATGATGAAGTACTTTTTTGCTTGAGTGCTCACACCAAGAGATATTGTGAGAGTGTAAATGTTATAAGACTACTTTGAATGAATACACGAGCAAAACACTTTGGGTCCATAACAGTTCCGCCAAGCAAAAATTTCAACAGAGATTTAAGTGGCAAGTCTGCAAAGAGTTGTAACTAAAACCTACGAGTAAGTTCAGTTCCTTCTGCTGCGACCAATGCGCCTCTTTTGAACCGAACAAAACCAAACAACCGCAGAAATTGCACACCCAAAAGTTCAGTTGGATTTCTACATGATATTCAGAAGCCGCAGTTTTACCAGTACAAGAACTTCATTCATCTGCATCAACATTACAAACTTCGAACTTCTGGAAGACTCTCGCTGGTCATCCTTTTTCTTTCCGTCCAAGAACATGATCTTTCTGCATTATTAGTCAGATACAAAACGTCAGCATACGATGGTCCACTAATGCAAAAGCTCCATTCTTTTACACTGCATAACTCAATTTTATTTTTTCAATAACTGGATGTTCATTTTATTGATCAAGGAAAAGCCAAGGTTACACCATATTGAACGAACAGAAAAAACATAAAAAGCGTAGAAAAATGCTTAGAAACACAAATACATAGCAACATAGCTTTTAAGTGTTGATAATCAAACTATAGAACCACTAATAGCAAGAGAGCACCTAACAAAGCTACAAGAAGAATAAGGGCTGCCAAGTAATATGTTGACAGACACTAATAAACTAAGCTGAGCTGGCAAAGAAATAGAGAGAAACAACAAGAAAGAAGATCGAACTTGGGAGTTCAAAGCTTTTCAATGATTGGATGAACAGATGCATGGTAAAAAAAAACAGAAGTCCTTGTTCAGAATCCAGGACACAGTAATTATGGAAATTGGAAATCAGGAGTTGCAATCAATGTAGCTTTCATGATATATAAGATGAATATAAACGACGAGAAATGACTGCAAACTCAAATAAAGGTGAGGAAACCATGGTCTTGATTGCAAGACCAAATTACTTTATGACAGAATAAAACATGAAGATATCAATTGGCTGCATCTCTCACAACCCCCCAAAAAAGGAAAAATCAATTGCTGCCTAAGGCTGTGTTTGGCGATTTTCAGTTAGCTTTTCAGTTCAACTACATTCTCAACTTTCAGCTAGTTTTTCATCAACTCTAAGCTACCAAACAGTTTCTTTTCAAAATTCACCTCAAACTTTGAGTTTTCACAGCTAGTTTATTGAAACTATCCTAACAAGCATCCATTCAGCTAGTTTGTTATCAAATCATAGAAACTTTCAACTATTTTTCAACTAATTTTTAACCCTCATTAGGCAGACAGTCTGTATATCTCCCAAAGCACCATTAGATCTTCTCCCAACTTGGTCGATACACAGTACACCACTTCAACAGATTTACCTAGCTTCATGATATCAGTAAGCCAGTAAAGCAGTAATGGTAGTACAAGTGGTAGTTCTAAATCAGTGAAATGAAAGTCATATGATATCTTTCATTTCTTATACATGGTGCAATCTTTTGTGTCTACTTGTTGGCTTAATGATTGTTCATACCAAAATATATGCTCCTGCAGATCAAGTTACTACCTCATCAACTTATGTGTATGCCCTTTGCCCTGATATGATTAATGTTGCTCCCAACAGCAAATATGAAACAAATCTCCGTTCTGTTTTGATCTCTTACCTGTCTGCAAACTCTACCACTATAAAGGACAACTTCTACAAGATAACTATTGGCAAAGGAGCTAACAAGCTCTATGGCCTTTTTTAGCCGTGTTGATGTCACTGCTTCTGCGTGTCAGAAGTGTGTCACTTTGGTGACAAAGGCGCTGAGCGTTCGCTGGCCTGGAAAGAAAGAGTCCATCGTATGGTATTTTGATCATTGTGTGGATCGCTACTCAAATATGTCATTTATAGGTACCATGAAAGATGCTAATAATATGATACTTAAGTACAACAGACAGAATGTTGTTGACATATTGAATGTTATACAAGTAATGTAACGGGTTATCTGCAAGTTGTGCTTGATACTTTGGGGGGTGCTTCAGCTCAAGCTGCGTCTGGGAGACTAGCCGTCAAGAGGTTTAAGACATCGGTATTAGGTAACTTGACAAACATGAATAAAATCTACTGGCTTGCTGAGTGCACCTCAGATATATTACCTGAGTGACTGCAAAAGTTGTCACAACTTGGGAATTGGCGATACATCAGAGCTTTTCAATGAAAAGGCAGGTTGTATATTTTGACATGTCCTAATTGTAATATGAGAAATGGCATATTTCCTTTCTTCAGAAATTTCTCTAGGAGGTAAGCAACCAAAGTTTGTAAGTGAAGCTTTGTATTTGATGACTGATCAACATCTTACATCCATCATACATGGCTTGGGTAGTTATGTTTGTGAATTTCAATTTTCTATATTTAGATGATAGTATTCCCTGATTTAGACTCTTCAATCAATATAAGTTTATGAACTGAAGGATGGTGTTTTATTATCATTACTGTAATTAACAATTCTTTGTTCTTAACCTGAATCAATAAGAAACATAAAAGGTTTAATTACTATAAATGCTTCCTTAGATTTTTTTTAGAACAGCAAAATATTAATAAATCAGCAACTTATTGCCTAAAAGTTGCAATGTTTGTCATGAGGCCGCCCTTAAAGCCCTGAATTACATCCATATATACAAATCAGTCTCCCTATTTACACCTAATTTAGCTAATTGATCTGCATCCGAGTTCTTTTCTCTAATAACATGATGTATGCTAAACCCATCCTTTTCTCTAACAAAAGGACCTCTAAGTGATGATAAAAGGTATTACTATTTACCGCCGTAAAATTACTTATCACCGCCCTTGGAAATTACAATATTGCCCCCGCTCACATTTTCACCCTTCTTCCTCCCTTTCTTCCACTCTCCCTCTCCCTCTCCCTCTCTAACTCTCCCACACCAATTCTCCCTCTCTACCACACCCACCCACTCTCACACCCACCCACATTCACCAACATTCTCTCACCGGCAAGCAAGAAACGACCACAAATGTCTTCCGGCGACCAAGAAGTGTCGTCGACGCCGTCCGAGGTAATATTTTTTTTCGCAGAAATTGGGTCGGGCGTCTGTAATTTCCGCCCGACCCATGGTTCAGGCGTCTGAGATATCCGCCTGAAACATGGAACAGGCGGAAATCTCAGACGCCTGTTCCATGGATTAGGCGAGAATCTCAGACGCCTGATCCATGGATCTGGCGAGAATCTCAGACGCCTGATCCATGGTCTGGACGGAAATTTCAGACGCCTATTCCATTGCAGACGCCTAGTCTATGGAATGAGCGTTTGATTTTTCCGTCCGTTCTTTGGTGTAAGCGAAAATAACGGACGCCTCCCCTTTGTTAAGGCGGAATTCGCAAAAGTCTAAGTGCGTTTGATTAACATTAATGTCGTTGATTTCATCAGGTTCCTTTGGAGCGGTTCGGTGGTGATGGTGTTGATTACAGTACGCATTTCGTGTCTGATGTGATGTTTGAAAGTGATACAGACGCAATTAATTGGGCAAAACAAATTGCCCTTCATATCGGGTTTGAGTTGATAATTTCCTCACACAAGAACAACGGAAGCGTGAAATTGTTAAGATGCAATCGAGGTGAACGCTACAGAGGGGAATTAAGAGACTTAGACGCTGCTGTTCGGAAGAACACGAAAATGAAGGCCTGCAAATGTATGTTCCAGTTAAGGGCTGAACGCGTGTATGGGTGTAGTAGTTGGGTGATTGTCACACTAGGTGATTCGTATAAGCATTATATCCGTCTGAACTTAGCGTCAGATTTCCCTGTTCCTCCGATATTACACGCGTGTATGGGTACGGTAACGGAAGAGGGTTACACGCATGTTTCACTGTACTTCCGTTGCGAGCACCTTCAACTATTACACGTCCAGTTCGAGAATTCGTCATTGGTCACTTAGGTGATTCGTATAAGCATTATATCCGTCTGAACTTAGCGTCAGATTTCCCTGTTCCTCCGATATTGTCATTATGGTTTAGTTCCCGTTCTGATAGTGTCGTTGGTTGGGAGCAACTTTATGAGAAGCGGAGAGCACATTGGGATCGTTTAGCGGGTTTGATGTAATTTTTGAACCGTGTTTATTAATGGACCGATTATTAATGTAATTTTTGTTTTTCATACGCAGCGATTATTAATAGTGTCATTTGTAGTGTCTAAAATAATAATAAATTCAAATGACAATATCATCACCAATATTGCATAAAAAATAACATAATGAATAATAATAATATCAACTGTCATACAAACATAATGTATAAAACATAAACAATGTAATAAATCATTTGGCAGCCCGCCGGTCCCTCATAAAATCCTCCATCTCCGACTGAGGACCTGCCGCTTGATCAGGAGGTACCAAACTAATCCAAGACTGAGCTGCGATGGCTAGACGATTCACCCACTGCAAAAAAGAAGCAATGAGTGTGAGTTCAGAGATGTGTAATACGTATAGAAAAATGTAAACACGAATAGGAATTAGTTAACTACTTACATAATCGCTGTTGGATCGGGGAGGAATCACCGATCCAGGTGCTACATCGTCAGATGTCAGCAGAGGGTGCGAGTGACGGTAGTACCACTCGAGGTAGTCATCCGTACATGCAGTGGGATCTGACGTGGATGCCTGAAACCCATGAAGAACAAGCATGTACCCTCCCGGGAACATGTGCCAGGCATCAGATGACACTCGTACGGGGTAATCAACCCTATACGAACGACTGGTCCACGACCTGATCGCCCTCTCTGGCCTGGTGATCGGGAAGGGGATGCTCTGTACGTACCCGATCTGTCGTAAACAACGACCAGGCATGTATGGCTCGATAATCTCCCGATACCGTAGCCAGCCAATAAAGACAGTCCTCGGTACTGAAGTAACCGGGTCAGTACGGTACGGCAGCCATACCACCTACGTAAAACCAATGAATTATTGATGTTGAAGTGAAAACGTAGCAAACAAAATAAAGCATGAAATCCGGTAAAAGCATGATGTACCTCTGATGCTCGCAGTTGATCTATGCGTCTACGTAAGGAGTGCAGTCGAACCACGTCCTTGCCCTCAGCCTGGGCACTCCATACGCACGCACGGGGGGCCTCGCCGTCCCCAACAACCATCCGCTCCCGATGAGGTCGGAAGCAGGGAAAATACTCGTAGATCCAGGCCTGGAGGAGAGTTAGGCATCCGCAGATGCCCTAAGAATCCCCCCGACTAGCCACACCGAGCTGACGGTATAGGAAGGCGAGGGCAGCAGATCCCCACGAATACTCGTGCGCCGTCCCCACACCGTCCCTCACCTCCAACAGGCAGGAGGGTCTAATACGGTTACCACTCTTATCGACAAACAAGGTGGCTCCCAGAAGTACCTGTACGTCCTCGACTCGGTCAGCCTCTCTCAATAGGCCGAACACCGAGTCCGTAAGGACCCCACCGCCCTGCCAGTGGCTAGTCATCAGTATATCTCGGGTGACCCCGAGAACCTCCATGGCCGCCGCCTGCAGCTGCCCATCCCGTCCCTCACTAGAAACGAGTTGTCCCTCTACAGGAATCCGAAGAATGTGCCATTCATCGTGAAGCATGATGGTCATCTCTCCGAACGGCATGTGGAACGAGTTCGTATCCGGCTGCCACCTCTCAACGAATGCAGAAATAAGGGGGAAATCGATATGCCTAAACATAACGTCTGTCAGGTGTGATAACCCAGTCCCCTCGATCTGGGCCCTCAGCTCGGGCGACATCTCCGCCCGCCACTCAATCAGCCGCTGACAGACACTGAAGCGGTTCTGACACTTCAGCAGACCCCTCGTCTCCCCCATCCACATACGTGATGCTACGTGCCCGAGGAAGCTAGGTATGACGCTATCATCGGCCGGTCCACCAGGCACATCCCCTGTAACAAGCCACGTAGTGTCGTCCTCTGCTCTGGGTCCTTTGCTAGTACTGGACGACCCAGAACTAACAAACCTACCGCCTCTGCCTTTTGCCACGCGCCACGTCACGGATGAGGATTCGGCGACAATCGGTTCCTCGTCCATGTACTGATCCCCGGAGTGGAACTCGCTCGATCCGTAATCGAGTTCCTCCTCCTCCTCATCCCTCATACGAAGTGCCTCTCTCTGTCTCCGTACAGAGGCATCAATCCCGCGCGTCCTCGTGTGACGCGGTCCTGAACCAGTTAGTACGCTGGCTAACCCCGGTATCGATTTACCGGCTCCTCCTCTCCTCTATCATTTCACATTTTTAATTAAACAGTAAGCAGTAATAAACAACTTCTAATAATAATAATAATAATAATAATAACAATAATAATAATAACAACAATAATGTAGCAATTCGGAAATCAATTAATAATAATAAAACTAATAATTAAAAAATAATAACAATGACAACTAATAATAATAGTAATAACAACAATAATAATAATAATAACAATAATAATAATATCAATAGGAATAATAACAATACTAATAATAATAACAATAACAATAACAATAATTACAATAATAATAATAATAATAAACACTAATCAATACTAATTCACATATTAATAACAAAACAATTATATTAAAACAATAACAATGACAACTAATAAAAATAGTAATAACAACAACAACAACAACAACAACAACAATAATAATAATAATAATAATAATAATAATAATAATAATAATAATAATAATAATAATAATAATAATAATAATAATAATAATAATAATAATAATAATAATAATAATAATAATAATAATAATAATAATAATTACAACGAATGCATTGAGGAAAAAAAACAAAAAAAATAGGGTAAGGCGTCTGCATATTCCGCCTGACCCAAAGGTTAGGCGGAAACCCCTTCCGCCTGATTCATGGGTTAGGCGGAAACCCTTTCCGCCTGATCCATGGGTGAGGCGTCAATAGTTTTCGCCTGACCCATGGATCAGGCGTCTGCAGATTCCGCCTCACTCATGGATCAGGCGGAATTTTCAGACGCCTGACCCATGGGTCAGGCGGAAATTGCAGATGCCCGATACTACGAACTAGAAAAAAAAAACGACCAGCGAACTTCACAAATCAATCAACACAACTTCAAACAACACAAATTCAATTCAATTGTTTATAAACCTTGAATAAAAACACTCCTATATCAACACAATTCGTAAAAATCAAAGCAAATTATAGTAAAAAAAGCAAAAACGTATCGAATGCATACCCCCCCGCCGCGATGCTCGCCGCCGTCGTCTCCGTCGCCGCCTCTGCCGCTACCGCTAGCCCCTGACATTTCCGTTGTGATGGTGTGGTGGTTTTGCCGGTGTGATCGTGATTATGTGAATTGAAGGGTGAGGAAGTAAGGGAGTAAGGAGAGTGAGGAAGTGAGGAAGAGAGGAAGGAGGAGGGTGAGGAGTGAGTTAGAGTGAAGGGCAAAATCGTAAATTCTAAGGGCGGTGGTGAGTATTTTTTGGCGGTAAATAGCAATTTTACATGCATTTGAGCTGAATTTGTGAAGTTACTCAGGACTGTTGTAGTCTGTTCCAACCTGATATAACATATCTGATCTCACCCTATTTAAGCTTCGTTTTTGTGTGCTAGAAGTTGAAAAATCATAAAGAACAAGCATACTATGTGTAGAACAAAGGCATGGTGTTTAGGAGCTAAAACAACAATTTGGTCAAGTTTCTTTTGTTTACTGTTTTCAAATCTGATTTTTACCTGAATTTTCTGGTGTTATGTCTTAATCAGGGCTTAAAACCATTATAAGAAACTCATAATATCTGAAACATGGTAGGAACCTATAGAAGTGGGAAGGTTAGGGGTATGGTTATTGGTACAGACGGTCTGGAGATTCGTGATGGCAAAAAGGGTAAAACTACTACAGGAGTGTCGTGGCTGGCGCATCTCTTGATGGAGCGGAGGTTGGCAATGACCATCAGGCCATGGGCTTTTATCACAATCAATTGAGAACATAGCTTCTTTACTTTCCTTCTGACTCACATGAGCAATTAACTGAATATGTTGCTCAATGGACTACACTTCCTGCTTGAAAAATGAAGTCTGCTGCCGCCACTCTATCCGAATCCTTCACACCAAGCACCCCTTTGTAAAAAGAGATGAGTTCTTCAAACAATTTGTCTCTTTTTTGTAATTTCCTCTCCATCTTGCATTCTTCAAGGAAAAAAAAATTGTTCTTCTGATTTCTTTGTTTCATCATTGCATGGAAAAATTGGGTGTTGTCATCACCCAATTGCACCCACTTCATTTTACTTTTTTGCTTGAGAAAAGATTCAGCTGCATAATTCATTTCCCAAAATTTCTGCCTTGTGTTTTTTTCTTCCTGCTGTAACTGTATATCAGCTGGACGATTATTTGCACTAATCTGAGCTGCTAGCTTATTACATCTTGCAATTTCAACTCAAGACAGCACATCAGAATATTCAGTTTTATTCTCACAGCTTTTAATTTTTTGCAAAGCTTAAACATTTTGGTGCCTCTTGTGTCATTTTTTCATGCTTGCTCAACAAGGCTCATAAAGCTAGCATGTGTGCTCCACATGTTGAAATATCTGAAGCTTCCCTTTCTTTGCTGATTATTAGCAGTCAGAGTAATGTGTATGGGACAGTGTTCAGAGATCCCTTCAGGGAGGAATCTCACCGTGCATTGATCAAACTTCTGCACCCCTTGGCAATTTTTGAACAAACCCTTACCCCATTTTCATGCCTGTTATTCCAGGTGAATTTATTCCCAGACCAACATAATTCAGTTAACAAACAATCTTCGATAAATGCGGATGATCATGATTGACTCCGCCTCCAAGGCGCTCGTGCACCTCAAAGGCGCCTCCTGCGCCTCTGGATAGTTTGTTATTACACTCTTGATTGCTGATGTGTCTGCAAAGAGTTTGCCAGGGAAGCAGCTTGGATTAAATTATTTTGGCTATTACATTTTCCACGTCAGCTTAGGTTGTTAGAAGAGTTAGTTACAGAAAGTTTGTTAGCCATAGCCTTTCATTTGCTCTGTATATAAACCTTAGTTAATTCATTCTAATAATCAATTCATTTCATTAATACAAAATCTCAGAGAGCTTATCTCTCTCTCTCTCTCTCTAATCTCTTTTCATTTCTCTCTAATACAAAGAAAACAAGATTCTTCTCTCTCTAACGTCCTCTCATCCCATTCCCACCATGATGAAACCTTCAGCAGATGATAAAAACAATAGCTTTAGCCTGCGACTGAGTCCTGCCAGTGAACTGAAACACTCTATAGCAGCTCTAAGTGATGCCAAATTTAACCCACAAGGTACAGCAATGATCGAAGTGACCGAAAACTTGGTACAGATTACGGTTCGGAATAGCGAAGAAAAGGGTTTGGGAATTCTCGAGTTAAATGCTAAGTTCGAGTTACGAAAGCCCTTGAAGAGAAAGAAAATCAACTTGAATGACATTGCTCACCATCTGAAAAGGGCTTCTGATCAGGATATTGTCACCATTTGGCATGCCCATGAATCTAAACAACTCTCCTTTCGGTTTGGTACTATCTCTAATTCACATCTTAATCACATGAATGTTTATATTTTTATCTGGGTTTGCTGTTATCTTCTGATTTCTTTTGATTTTCTTGAAACCTCAATTATAAGAAATGAGTTTCCCTGTTTGACATAGAGATTCAGTTTCATGGCAGTTTAATTGGTACAATGGTACGTCAATGAAATATATTTTTACCCATGATTTCTTGAATGTTTATAATTTTATCTGAATTTGTTGTTTAATAAATTGACTCTTTTGAGATTTGTGGCCAAAAACCGCTTGTTCTTTAGCTTAAGGATACTGTCAGTCTGTCACCCCATTTTCGGATGGCCATGACCCATGAGTTAAGCTTTCGTTCAAGTTTCAAAAATCAGAATGCATAACTTTATTCGTATCGAATCTTGTAGTTTGTGTTCCCTTGTTCATTAGATAGATTGTTGCATAGTGACATGTTAATTTGTACACCAATTATATTTGTTTTCCACAAAAGAAAAAATCTTCACGCATTTGGGTCTCTGACTCTTCCTGAATTTCATCAAAAGACCCAAGTATAAAGACTTGATGATACTGAATTTATTTCAGGAAAGCTAGTTGAAGATGGCATAACTTTCGCGTACGATTAGTTGAAATTGATGCTGAGTTTGAAATGGTTCCCCAGTTTTCCTATGCGTGTGAATGTGTTATACTCAATGAAGATCTGTTGAAGTTCACTGAAATAGCTGTTACTTACAAACTGGTACTTATTGCAATGTTTCATCTAATGGATATTATCTCTATACAATAATTTTATGGGTCTCCATTAGTGACCAAAAAAAAGAGTCTCTATGTGATGAGGCAATTGCCATATCATCAATACATTAATTAACTTACCATCTCATAAGGGTTGAAACTAAAAACAAAAAAGATTAAGGGCCTTTTGCAAATATGATAGACAACATTATTAAAGTAGGAAATTATGATCTCATAAGCGATTAAAAAGGAATGTGCAATATTCTTTCTTCATTGATATAGGAGTAAATTATTCTAATTGAAATTGTTACCATCTTTGTTTACTTTCCACCTTTGTATTTATAACCGCATCTATCCATATTTAGTTTTTTTTTTCTTCTTCTTTCTACTTCCTATTATTTTTATTCACGGTTGTCAATTATTAGAAAGAAAAGAAAAAAAAAAAAAAAAAAAACTTTTTCTTCTTCTTTCCACTTCCCATTATTTTTATTCACGCTTGTCAATTATTAGAAAGAAAAGAAAAAAAAAACAGTTAATCTCCTCTCTCATAGGAGTAGTATCTAAATTCTTTCACTATCTCTTCAGCAAAGAATAGACTCTTTTAATGGAAGAATTCTTAAATTTTATTTGAAAAACTAAGGTCTTCCAATATTTTCATCAATTGCAACCTTCTACGTACTAGCTAGTAGGAAGCAAAAGAAGAAGACAAAGAAAACACAACTTGCAAAACTAATTAAGATTTTTT
Organism: Tetragonia tetragonoides; assembly: GCA_038025085.1. NCBI lineage: Eukaryota > Viridiplantae > Streptophyta > Magnoliopsida > Caryophyllales > Aizoaceae > Tetragonia > Tetragonia tetragonoides. The sequence goes on along the minus strand of CM076143.1, from coordinate 27,536,856 downwards.
TTTTTTTTCGTTTTTTAAGTGAAGTTGCAAAACCAAGCTAAACCGGATTCCAACTCACACCCTCCCATTCATATTCTTTGTTTATTTGGGCACAACCAACCGGCAACCTGAGCTATATTCACTTCATAACACGAATTCGCGTTCGATCTACTCTAACGGCCTACACAATAATGATTAACTTTGATATATGTTAGTAGAAAATTAGAAGTAACATACAGTAAAATCATAAAATTATATTGGAACATTATAGAATTTTCAAAATAGAGTATAATTTATATCTATTTTACGCCTATATGAATTTATAACTATTAACTCTAGCAGCAATCAAAAACATAAATTATGAATCCCCTACAAAAAAGAGGTAAATTACAAACTGATGGGTCTATCTTAATCGGTCATTAAAGCTAATTACTATTATGAAAGTAATAAAGTTAAATTATGGTATTACATAGTAAAATTATAAAACTACAAGGTCAAATTGCGATTGCAGTTTGTGTAATCACAAACATACATGAAAACTGTAGAAAATAATATTTATTTTACACCAATATAAAATATAATTATCTCTAACTAAAAGAGAAAGTTAAATTATGAATCTATATGCATGCATCCATCTTCATCATATATTATAAGTTACTACGACAAATTTTAAAGATAAATTATGAAACTACGCAGTAAGATTATGAACGTTTCAACTAAAAACTAAGAGAGTGCAAAGTAAAATTAGGATGTAGATGGTGTAATTAATCAATACTGCCTCCGTTTTAAAACTTAAACTCTAAACCTTAATCAATACCCTGTGTTTCTTAAACTCTCGCCTATACCCTAAAGGAAGGTTAATACTATTTTTCTATATTGATATCAACATTAGTCCCTCCGTTCTATGAAACATATGCCCTAAATTCTAATACCCACCCTAAACCCTAATGTTAGTACAATTATGAAACCTAAAGTTAGAATACACCAAAATAGATACAGTGTTAGAAAGTACTCTATATGACATGTGATAGTCCTTAATATCTTTTGTGCATGCTTTGATTATATTTGATCTATCCACCTACTTTTTAATCATTGAAAAGATTATTATCTTTTCTATATATCTAAAAAACTATCATGTTTCTCGTTTCATAAATTAAAACCTAAACTATAAAAGTATTTAAAGACTAAAATCATCTTTACATATTGATATAGTTATTTATTGCTCGACGTCAATGAAACCTAAATCTTAATCACTGAAAAAGTCAGACTGTAAAATATTTCTGAAACCAAGGAAAGTATTAAAGAACATATAATATGGGATAATCCCTAAATATTTTGTCTACTTTAATGATTATTCTTATTATCATTTGTCATCTTTAATTCATTTTCAAAAAAAGATGCATGAAGTGTTTTATTTTATGATAATATGAAGTACAAGTTAAAAATTCTCAATCGTCCCTCCCTCCTTCCCCCTTTTCTCCCAAAAAAACTCTAACCCTATTTTTGTGACCTGGGGGCTGCCATCGCTGATGGTAAGCCCCAATCCTTTTAGTTTCTTCGTCTTGTTTAGTTTTCTAGTTCCGTTGTTTGGAATAAAATCAGTTTCTCCTTCTGTGAGAGTTAGTTTGTCCCAATTTTTGGATCTGACTGTCTCTCCTTTTGTGAGAGTACTGTTTGTTTTTTGTTTCGTTATTCATATGGCGGTACTGCAGATCTTCTTCTTCAAGAGGCTTTCTACGATGTCAGATTTGTACATTCAGCAAAGCTATGGTGACAGGGCCCTCCGCGAAAAGACTATAATATGGAAAACAACATTGAAAGGCCGAAACAGTTCGGAGTCGTCGAATCTACCATGCTAAGTAGCTTTATTTTTTGAATGTTATCTAATGTTATAGAATTGCACCTTGTTGATTCGGATTTCGTTTGTAGATGCTATATGGCTTTTTCTTAGGAATGAAGTTGTTTTTTCCCTCAAAAAAAAAGGTAAAACTCTCAATCATGTAGTAAAATTAGGATACATGTGTTGTAAATTTAGATTTTCGAAGGCAAAATACAAGAAACATTGAAAATTTATTATAAAATTAAGATATATGATGTAACTGAATGAAAAAAATGTTTAGTAGAATGATGAAACCTAAATATTTAAAGTCAAAAATTTGTTATATCTTACAAACTGGCTAATTGAGTATTAAAGAAGTATATGGAAGAGTCCTTAATAGCCTTGTCTAATGGTTATTATTTTTGTGATCATAGCCATACTTTATTTTTAGTATATTTTGAAATAAAAGTACAGAGTACACAGTTAAATTATCATTCTTATAGCACAATCAGGACGAGTGTGAAGTAAATCCAGATAATCGGATTGAAATGTAAGAAAAAAAAATTGTAAAATGATAAGTAAATTTAGAATAAGGGTTTTAGACTTGTGGTTGATAAATATCAATAGTATGAGCCTATGCAACTCCTCCATTTGAAAGAGAATAATATTCTTCACCTATGCATATGAATAGTTTTTTTTAGAAGAGATAAGAAAGTAACTTTTCTTTTTCCGTATGTCTTGAAGTTGAGATTAATAATTGAATATTGTTAGAAAATAAGGCTCTGTTTGATTCACCTTAATTTTACTTAAATTCAGTTCAGTTCAGTTCAGTCCAGTTCAGTTCAGTTCAATTCATGTATAACTTTATCACTCATATGACCTTTTATTCCGAAATAATTTCATGATGATAATTATGTCATTGGAAAGATCTCAAACCATACTTTCAAATGAGTCCAATATTGACTATGTTTGGACGAATTAAATGGTTAACGATCAAGTTTAAAAAACCAGTTCAGTTCAGATCAGCTTTATCCAGGTGAATCAGACAGAGCCTAAGGTAAAATAAATACTAAAGATAAGAGATTAGAGACATTAGTTATAATTGATATAATATGATACAATAAAAAAAAACGATAAATAGAAATAAGAGAGAGAGAAGGGGAGATGCAATATGAGGGAAATAAAATCATGGTAGTTATCTTTATTTATTTCCATATAAAATCATAAAATCAATTTCCTTCCTTTAGTGTTTTTGCTAATGGAGTTAACTTTATCACATTTTTCCTTATTTTAAGTATTGTTCCTAATATAAGTAACTACAACATCTTTTGTTTATTTGCTAAAAGACTCTTTTGTTTTGTACTATCTACTTTAACCCCTATGACATGGCATATGATAATTAGTGAATTTGACAATGTGGCAACTGACACATCATAAAAGACACTTTTTTCGTGTCTCTAGTGGAGACCTTTAGCATTGTCCATCTCTATATTGCAGCTTTTACTAAGCAATTTCACTGCCTGTCTAATAAATTCTTATCTTGTTAACTGTATATGCATATCAGTTTATATGGACGTGACAGACAGCCGCATGAATATGAGGATGGCACACAATGTAATGATGTATGACTACGACACAAACTTATATTATATAACAACAATAACAGCCCAAAGAACTGAAATGCTACCAACAGTAACCGCCCGCCAAGGGAGGGGTACATGGGTATATTAAATAAACCTCAATTTTGTTGCTACTAAGATATTACATGCTAATATGCTATTTCAAAATCTAAGGAAATTTTCAACTTTGAAACTTTTCTCTTGCAGAAGAAAAATGGAATTAGGGGTATGAATCTGTTGGGAGATAAGGACGTTCTCAAAATCTAATAGGCAACGAATAAATACTAATACAGAAGAAAGATAAACACCAACAAGGAATACTCAAAAGTTATATATTCTCTCTTAAACAAGAGTACAAAATTGTCTCTCAAGATTGACCTAATTTTTGAGGATTACACAATTTATTTAGAGTGTATTAAACTCACTCTTCTCTCTTTTCTTCTGTCTGATTTTTTTTCTATATCTACACATCACAGGGATTTTCCCTTTTTTTTTTATATAGGGAAGTCTTCCTATATTTAGTTCTGTGATTGAGAGACAACGAAGGAAAACCTTTTATTAAAAGGCTTTTCTATTTTACTGTTTGATAAATCCCACAAAAATGGGATTACCAAAACAATCCTCCCCCTCCCATTTAGGTGGGTTCACTACAATACGTTATGTGTATCCATGCCAGACTTCTTCCTGCATAACTCATGCTTTTCTCGGGTCACAATCTTCGTCATCATATCTGATGGGTTCTCGTCGGTATGAATCTTCTGTATCTGCAACATGTGGCTCTCTATCACTCCGCGTATCCAATGATATCTAACATCTATATGCTTGGTGCGAGAATGATACATTGCATTTTTGCTCAAGTCTATTGCACTCTGACTATCACAATAGATGACATATATGTCTTGTTTCAAACCAAGCTCTTGGAGAAATATCTTTAACCATAACATCTCTTTTCCTGCTTCAGTAGCAGCGATGTATTCTGCTTCTTTTGTAGACAAGGCAACACATTTCTGCAGCTTGGACTGCCATGAAACAGCTCCCCCTGCGAAGGTAAACAATAATCCAGATGTAGATTTTCTACTGTCCAGATCTCCTGCCATGTCTGCATTAGTGTAACCTTCCAAGGCTAGTTTGGAACTTCCAAAACTTAAGCATAGTTTAGATGTACCCTTCAAGTACCTTAAGATCCATTTCACTGCTTCCCAGTGTACCTTTCCTGGATTTGAAAGAAATCTGCTCACTACTCCGACTGCATGAGCGATATCTGGCCTGGTGCAAACCATTGCATACATAAGACTTCCTACTGCTAAAGAGTAGGGAACTACTTCCATTTCTTCTATCTCCTTTTGAGTAGTGGGGCAAGACCTCTTACTTAGTTGAAAATGACTAGCAAGTGGAGTGCTAACAGGCTTAGCATCTTTCATATTGAACCTCTGTAGCATTCGTTCAACATATTTCTCTTGCGACAGCCATACCTTTCCAGCTTTCCTATCGCGGGTAATTTTCATACCTAATATTTGTTGAGCTGGGCCTAAGTCCTTCATGTCAAAAGACTTAGATAAATCATCCTTGAGTTTGCCAATCTGGCTAACATCTCGACCAACAATTAGCATGTCGTCAACATACAATAGAAGGATTATGAAATTTCCATCGGAGTACCTCCGGATATAAACACACTGGTCTGCGTCAGTTCTCTTGTATCCATGACCCATCATGAATGAGTCAAACTTCTTATACCACTGTCGTGGTGCTTGCTTAAGGCCATAAAGACTTTTCTTCAGCCGACAGACCAAGTTCTTCTTTCCTTTTATTTCAAATCCTTCCGGTTGTGTCATATATATCTGTTCATCAAGGTCTCCGTGAAGGAATGCCGTTTTCACATCTAGCTGCTCAATCTCAAGGTTCATACTAGCAGCCAATCCCAAAATGACTCGAATTGATGTCATTTTCACAACCGGGGAAAAAATCTCGTCAAAGTCAATTCCTTTCTTCTGACCAAATCCTTTGACGACCAACCGTGCTTTGAATTTCAGGATTTTGTCTCCGTCCTTTTTCAACTTGAAGACCCACTTGTTCTTTAAGGCCTTCTTTCCCTGTGGGAGTTCTACCGACTCATACGTTTGATTCTTCTGCAAGGAATGCATCTTTTCTTGCAGAGCTTTCACCCAGTTACCTTTATCCTTGTGAGCCATAACCTCTTGAAAATTTTCTGGCTCCCCTTCATCAGTCAATATAACATACTCAGACCTACTATATCTCGTGGATGGAATAGGCACTCTATGTCCCCTGCCATACTGAGGTTGTTCTGACTCAGTCAAAGAGGTCTCCTCCCCCTGCTCAGCAGGTGGCTCTGGAACCTCATTATCGTCTTCTGGAGTGTCAATAACTCCATCCGGGATATCTCCCCTGTCAATAGAAACTTGTGGTGGGGAGATAGGGTCTAAGCTAACTGGTTGTTCTTCTAATTGTTGCGGCTTCTCGCCTTTCTCAATGTTTTCAATGGTTTGATCTTCAAGAAATACAACATCTCTACTTCGAATGATCCTTTTCTTAATAGGATCCCACAATCTATAGCCAAATTCTTCATGAGCATAACCCAAGAATATGCATTCTTTAGCCTTTTTATCAAGCTTGGATCTCTCGTCTCTTGGTATATGAACCAAAGCTCTACATCCAAAGACCTTTAAGTGACCATATGAAACTTTCTTTCCGGTCCACACGCTTTCCGGAGTATCACCATTCAGTGGAGCTGAAGGTGAACGGTTGATCAGGTCAACTGCTGTCCTCATTGCCTTTCCCCAAAAGGAGCTTGGCAGTTTTGCATTTGAGAGCATACATCTGATCCTCTCATATATGGTTCGGTTCATCCTTTCAGCAATGTCGTTGTGTTGCGGCGTCTTTGCAACAGACTTCTCAACCCTGATGCCATAACCTTTACAGTATTCTTCGAAAGGGCCTCTATATTCACCACCATTGTCTGAACGTACACTCTTGAGCTGTTTGCTTGTTTCTCTCTCTACCTTCAAATGAAAATCCTTAAAAGTATCCAAAACTTGGTCTTTACTTTTCAAGGCAAACACCCACACCTTTCTTGTATGGTCATCAATGAAGGTGACAAAGTAAAGAGCACCACCAAGTGTTTTACTTGGCATTGAACAAACATCAGTATGAATTAAATCTAAACGATTAGATTTTCTGGATGGTGGCCTACTATGAAATGCAACCCTGTGTTGTTTCCCCATTACACAATCAACACAAGTATGCAACTTTGTACCTTGCAGGCCTGGTAAAAGATCCTTCTTGGCAAGGATGTCGAGTCCTTTTTCACTCATGTGACCGAGTCTCTTGTGCCATAACTCGGTTGGAACACTCTTCACTGCATTGACTTCTCCATCGTAGAGTTTGACCTGAGTGGTGTAAAGGGACCTATTTTTCTCACCCTTGGCTACCACTAAACTTCCTTTGGTGAGCTTCCACTTACCTTCACCAAAGTGGTTAACATAACCTTCATCATCTAGCTTACCAGCTGAGATTAGATTAAGACGAATGTCTGGGACATGTCTTACATCTTTTAATAGCAGTTTGCATCCATTTGTTGTTTCCAAATAAATATTGTCGAGTACGACAATTTTGCATATGCCATCGTTTCCCATCCTTACCAAACCGAAATCTCCACTGGTATAGGATGAAAAGAATTCCTTTCTTGGGGAGACATGGAAGGAAGCACCCGAGTCAATTACCCAGGTTGAGTCTTGACAAGCAAGGTTGATATAACCACTATCTTGAACAACAATCACCTCTTCTGCAAATGTTGCAGAATCGTTCGTTCGACTGCTCTCACTTCGATTATTCTCTTGCTTTTTGGATTGTTCGGCTTTTAACTTTCTGCATTCCCGAACAAAGTGTCCTGGCAGGCCGCAATGATGACAAGTAACGTCTCTCCTTGATCGAGACTTTGAACGTCCTCGTTGTTGCTGGTGGGGATTTCGACTTTTATTTCTCCCACGCCAATACTTATTTCCTTGTTCACTAGCGACAAGGGCTTGCTCGTTATTGGAGGTTGAATCGTCATCTTTCCGTCTGGACTCCTCATTGAGCAGACGATCTTTTACCATATCCATGGTAAGCTTTCCTTCTGGTGCAGAGCTACTCACCGACACAATTAATGTGTCCCAACTTTTGGGTAATGACCTTAGCAACAATAAAGCTATTAGCTCATTATCCAAGTTTAACTCCATTGAGCTGATTTGATCAGCCAAACCTTCGAACTCACTTAAATGCTCGGAGACACTAGTACCATCCTTATACTTCAAGTTCACGAGCCTTCGCATCAGATTTGCTTTATTCTGAGCGGTTGTTCTAGCATAGGTTTTCTCCAACTTTTCCCAAAGAACATAAGCGTTATACTCATTAGCGAAACTTTGAAAAATGCTTTTATCAATCCATTGTCGAATCTGTGCGGCACAATTCCTGTTGAGTACCGCCCAATCAGCAGCGGACATAGATTCGACACTGGAAGGGATCGAAGACTGTTGATCAGTCTTTTCATCGGTTTTCTCACCGGCTTTGGTTGCAGGTTTTTCGGATATGGTTTTCATTGTAATGGGCAACCATAAATCTTTAATGTAGAGAAGATCTTCCATCTTTGGCTTTCACACTGCATAATTGAAAGCGGTCAACTTAATCATGTTGCCATTATTAGCGTCCATATTCAATAGACCTAGCTTTGATACCACTTTGTTGGGAGATAAGGACATTCCCAAAATCTAATAGGCAACGAATAAATACTAATACAGAAGAAAGATAAACACCAACAAGGAATACTCAAAAGTTATATATTCTCTCTAAAACAAGAGTACAAAATTGTCTCTCAAGATTGACCTAATTCTTGAGGATTACACAATTTATTTAGAGTGTATTAAACTCACTCTTCTCTCTTTTCTTCTGTCTGATTTTTTTTCTATATCTACACATCATAGGGATTTCCCCTTTTTTTTTATATAGGGAAGTCTTCCTATATTTAGTTCTGTGATTGAGAGACAACGAAGGAAAACCTTTTATTTGGCTTTTCTATTTTACTGTTTGATAAATCCCACAAAAATGGGATTACCACAACAGAATCCTGGCCAGAAGTATGTAGCTATTTTTGAGTGGCCTTACTGTAACGCTCTGAAGCAGGCATCCTTTTTAACAGAAGTGGTCGAAGTTTGCCATGTCATGGGCCCAAAGAAATGTGTCATGTTGCGGTTTGGCCTCCAAGAGCTTGGGGTGCTGATACTTATCAAGGAGGCGGATGTATTGTTTGAATCTAAAGTCATCTGAAAGCATGTCAGGATAAACTTTTTAGTACTATGATATCAAATGGTTGCATTGTTTTTAGGAGTTTTGTATATAGGTGGTGTTATATGTTTGTTTGTCTGCATACTGTCAGCGTAACATAGCTTTTCTGTCACAATATTCTCCATATGTTAGATACCTTGATGATTTGATCATTCGATAAACTTGGTCAGTATGAAATTTAGTGCTTTGCTGTGAAATGCCTTTTCATCAATTTGTTGGACTTGGGGGTGTGTGGTGTTTGAGAATTATTCTTGATGTCAGTGATGGCACCTATTGTGAGAATTTGGATTTCCATTTGATTTGTAGTGTTTACTTCTGGATAGAATTTGTTGGTGCTTGGTTTTCCCCCTAATTTCTTAATCATTTAGTCCCATGCTTCTGGACAAAATAACATTTGTCTTGAAACAATTATACAAGAGAGAAGAGACTGATAAATTTGTATAATGTTGATTAAACTAGTTAATTGAATCAACAAACACACATGAAAAAGAGAGAAAACCACATCACCTTGAGAAATTGAAACCCAAAAACCACCTACTACCATGGAAGCTAGCACCACCCCATACAGCATCACCCACCAAAAATAATAACAAATTATGCCAATTCCTCTGGAGTTCAGAATTACACTGAAATCCTAAGCATATGAAATTCATGTCTTAGGCTCCATTTGATTCAACTGAATTTCACGTAACTGGACTTAATTTAATTGAAACGGGTGCAAGTCACTGCTGAGCTGTTCCCAGCCTGTTATCTCAGAAGTTTCCTCAAATCAAGATGTCACATTCTTCATGTAAGTCTGTCTTAAGCATGGTAAAGTCAGCTCACATTAATGAACTTAATCATAAATGACAGTGATAGGTGAGTTGAAACTCGATCTAAATTTCTTTTGTATGCTCATTATGATTTCTTATCTTTTGGTGAGCTTACTAATATTCATGATACCCTAGTGGAGTTTATTTGTAATATGGATCAAGTTGTTCATATCTTTACAAACCTTTGATTAGAGAACAATCTGAGAGATTAAAACTTGAGTTAGACATGATTAGACTGACCTAAAGGTTCATGATTCATACCCTAATGATTGGTTAGTTTATGTGAAAACTTGCAAACAAGTGCATTTTTGTGTGTGAATATACCATGTCCATATGAGATCTATTTGTAGGTCACAAGCAACTCGCGTGTCATAACTGGCATAACCACTTGCGCCAAGTGTAAGTAATGACTCACAAAAGATCTGATGATATTACCCTTACGCTTCAGACGTTGAAACTGAGTAACAAGGTAAGAGCTCATATGTATTACCACTATTACCCCACTTGTTACCTACCATCAGTTCCAGTACTTTAAAGAAAAAAATCGTCTTATTCTTTTTTCGCAGCCCTGGCCCATTTAGATATATCCACAAGACGATTCTACTTCCCATATCTTTCCAATTATCCTACTCACCCAACTTAACCGAAACACTATCTTTATCCTTCCACATATAAAAACTCACCTCTCTCCTATTTTTTGTCTCTTCCCTTGAAGGTTGTTTCAACAATGAGAAGAAGGTGAGTTGAAGTTGCGATAGTGGTTGGCAGGTTACTGTAAATGAGAAAAGGTGAAAGTGAGTTGGGGAGAATGAATGGTGAATTAACATGAATATGGTTGTCCTGATGGTTCTACATGTATTAACATAGGGGGAATTAGATGAAAACACCAAAGTTGAAGAAATTTCTACTATGACCAATATATGTTCTTCAAGAGGCTAATTTTCTTTTACAATTGCTTAAGTATGTATATTGTAAAAATCACCATTGTTCTTAATTAAGCATATCGAGTGGTTTAAAAAAAAAAGGTTCAAAAAAAAAAAAAAAAAAAAAAGAACCTCTCATATGTAAATCATTGTGCAATTCTTATTTCATACTGGTTGATTATTATTTTTTGTTAAGCAATTGTTGAATTCACTTACTATAGGTAAATAGCTCTACAGAAATAAATTGAAGGTTGCCTGTTTCTTAAGAAGGTTAAGTAGAAAGATTTTTGGTGATTCTATGGATGGTTTTATGATTCTCATAAAGGCGGAAGCAACCATGGATGGTATTGAGATAGAAGGAGAAGTTGCAAAAAACTTCTTATATGTGCTGGAATTTTTCAAAGGTTCAAGAAGGAGAGTTCTGATATAAAGACAAAAAGGAGAGAGGGAACTTGAACCCATATGTTCCTTGTTCCCATCTTGTTTCCTTGCCACTTGTTCCCTGAGCCTTTTAGCTTATTTTCACCATACACTTCATCCACCCAAGTGGTTTGCACTTGAGCTTATTTCTCTTATAACTTAGTATTTGACTGGTTTGAATGGCTAATATCATTAGATTGCTTGTTTGAGCTAGTTGATCATTTGGTTTATTTTGCAGGTGCTTAAATCCTTGGTGGTGATGTTTGTGACTTACTTAGCTTAATATGTGTGTGATATTTGCATTCGATTTCACTATGCAACTTTCGCTTTTTGATGATGCCAAAAGGGGGAAGAATAGTGATGCTTATATGGTCATGTCTAGCAATGTTTAGTTTGAGTACTTAGTTTCTTACTTATATTGTTTCTCTATTAGGTCTTTGTTATATAATGATCCTAGATGCTTGATTGATCTATGCTTTCTATTTATAAGTTGATTCCTTGGACATGTTGAGTTTCATTGTTTATGCTTACTGTTTGGATAAGCATCAATTATTTGTCAGCATCAAAAAGGGGGAATTTGTTGAACTATGATGATTTTTTGATGATGATAAATAATTGACACTTATCAAGCTAACATTGTTTGGCTAAGTTTTGTTTACAAGGAATCAAGAACGGAACAAGAACGGAATCAAGAACGTTGTACGTGATTGATAATCTTAATGTTGATACAATGAAGATTGATTCAAGAACAACATGGTATGAAGTTGGAAGTTAGGGCTTTATTGTTTTTATTAGACTTCATGTAAGAGAAGTCGTGCTTGAGTCATTGAGGTTGGAATCGAAGGTACAGTTGGTAACAGATGAAGTAACAGTGCGTGAGTTACCAAGTATTATTGAGTACGTAAGTTTTATACGTGTATTTATAAAAACGATTTTAAAGAGTTTTTCTTTATAAAATAACTTAATTAAAAGTGTTTTCAGAAATATCTTTTTAGTACTCAATATTATGTTTTTAGTACTCAATATTAAATAAAAGAGTTTTATTTAGAAAATCTTTTTTAAAGGAAGTCTAGTAGGATTAGGACTGTTTGTTTTATGGAAAGTCTATTTTGTGTGGAAAACAAACTCTTGTGTTTTAATCCTAATTGGTTTCTAGGTGATTTAGTTTTCCTATATAAGCCAAAGGTTTCACACTTCATAATTTGACGAAATCATAGAGATAAACGTGATATTTATTGAGTGATTTCATAAGAGGCGTCCTGACTGTTACTACACGAGTTATCTTCACTGTTACCTTGGAATTCCTCTTGATACTTGAGCACGGTTTCTTATAAGGTTTGATTGTACCACTTTAGCTTATTGAGAAGCATAATGGTAAGATTTGTTTGTTTAGAATACAGTTGCCATAGTAGGTAGTTTGGTTCTTGAGTTTGGGGTTGAATTCAGGATATACGGTTCAACGGTAGATTAGGGTCTATTGTATTGAGTTTGGTTTATGGCTCTTAGCGGAGTTTGGAAAATCCCTCAGGGTCGTGGTCTTACTTCTTGGTTGAGCTAAAGAAGGTTTCCACGTAAAAATCTGTATCTCTTTATTTATTGCTTTGTTATATATTGCTTTGTTATATATTGCTTTGCTATTAATAACGTAGTAATTGATAGGTTAATAGATTGTGCTTAGATTGATAATCCGCAAAAAAATTGAATAACTCCCTAAGACTCAATTCACCCCCCTCTTGAGTCTATCCTTGGGTATAAAATATTCACTAATCAAACATATATGAATATTTAATGTGAGGGTGAACAATGGTGGTGAGCATTGCTATGCTCATCCACGATAGCATGTGCATGCTATCTTCTCTTAATTCATTGTGATCTCCATTATATAATCTTCTCCTTATATACTATTTCTAACTCATAAAAAATAGTGGTTGATATTAATCTATTCAATAATGCACGACTCTAAAAGATTTACTATTTAGAGCTTACTAATTATAACATCGATAATTTAAGTATGTATTTTCCAACACTTGTCACCTCATTCACCATTCACCAATGATGTTTGTATCACTAAGTTGATTAGTTCATTATTATGGCTGAGAAGGTCTTAAAATGTAATATTTTCAAACCGGCACATTCTGCAACTCAGGGAAACACTAATAACATTGCTGGAACCTTGTGACTTGTGAGTGGTTTGCTTTTTGGTTTTCACGTCGTTCTCCTGGCTGCATGAAACTGTAAGCTGAAAAGCTCAGTCACTTAACAACATGATGCAGTGGAAATATGGCTCCGGAGTGTGTAATTGCTGGTCTGTTCCCCCAAATTAGATGTGTACAGTTTTGGAGTCATGGTTCTAGAGAAGTGGTGACAGGAAGATAGAGAATCACTGCTATACCGTATTGGAAAAGGCTACAGTTTAAATGAGTTAATCAACTGTTGTAGGCATGGCGTGTGGTGACTTTGGTACACTTGAAAACTATTTTCCAAAGAAAGAGGTGGCAAGGTGCATCCACATAGGTGTACTATAAATCCAAGGAGATGAAACTAGAAGACCAAGAATGACATCTGTGGTAGGTGAGCTTAATGGTGATTCTATTGTTCTTCCTTCACCTACACCTCCTCCTTTCTTCATTGCGAGTTCATATGATGAAATTCAAAATAACGAGGTAAAAGCATTTACAGGATGAGCAATGATCCTACAATTGGTACCTCGGTAATGTTTTACATGTAATATACTGTAAATATTGAGCTGGTTTAAGATGAAAATTATGACTACTAGGCTTAGAGGCTTGTTAAAATGAACTGCAAGGAAACCATCCACAACATTCCAAAGGCATGTCATTGCTGCTCTAACATACAACATTTGGAGACAGTGATATAGAAATTCTTTTGCCAAGAGTGCGATTCCCGACACTTTCATACAGAAAATGAAGTTCAATTGGTGAGCTACGCTTCATAATTAATCTGCTAGGAAACTAAATAAGCAGGATAAACGTTTGTTAGAAAGCTTGCTGTAATATCTCTTGTTGGATTGTGGTACGTATTTGCTCAGGGATTCGACATTGGGTGAACTCTGAAATAATCTTTCTGTGATCCAATAAAGACATTCTTTCTTTTGAGGAAATGAACCAAAGGTCGTGCAAGGAGTGCATCCGAGTTGCTGTGTCAGAAGTTTTTGAGGTTGCTATCTGAATTCCTTTATAATATGCTCTTGTAGTTGTAATCATCATTTATAATTTTGGAATTACACATTGTACAAAATTTAAACCCCCATGTTGGATAAATATAACGATCTAGTGCGTCGAGTGTAGTTAGCAAGTAACGTTCGTGCTGTATTTGTGTAGCAGGCCTGAGATTGCAAACCAATTTCTAAGAGTTATGCATATAAGCCCCCGTTTACTTTGACGTAAATGTATGTGATTGCAGTATATTGCATCACTTTATCACGTAAAGGTAAAGATGAAACGATAGGGAGGAGTGATATGAGAAAAGTGTAACATGAGTCAACGTAATCACAATTGTTTAAGTTTTTTTTTTTCCGGAAAATAAAATGGGTAGTTTAGCTGGCAATTAAAGTAATCTTGGATCTGCTTGTTCCGGCCTACTGCTGCACGCACCTGAAGATCGAGCAAAAATGATCTGCTTCATTACATTTCCAACTGAAGTGGATTTTGTTGGGTTGTATCCCAATTTGTGAAAACACAAAAACAAAAAAGGAAAAAGAAAAAAAAGGAAAAAGTGAAAAGCCAAAATTAAGTTTGGCTACCTAGGTGGCTACTTATGTCTTGTATGTTTCGTGAGTTAATAAGGAATGATGGGCTTTTTCTTGTTGACCTTTCCTTGGCCCACAAGTGACAAGTGAAGAATAGGGCATCAAGGTTATGCGTATTGCGTGATATTAAAAGGCAAGAGGTTTTGACGAGATAAACTTGCTCGTGCAAGCCGCAGTGAGGCCGTGAGCCAGCCGGGTCATGCCGTGATGTGTAGCTCGATGATGGTAGTGAGGCCGTGAGTTAGGGAAAATTCGGTATCGATAAAGAGGGAGAGTGCTTTAGAAGTTGAGCCGCCCAAGATGAATAAGAAAGTCTTAATTAGGGGGAGACCTAATTAGGTAAACAACTATGCAGGGAGTCCGTACTGAGTGCGTTTGTTGGTTCGGGCATAAAACCAACGGTAAGGCGTTTGTTGGTTCGGGCATAAAACCTTAATTGTTGGTTTGACATTGTAATCACTATTTGAGAGTATTAGTGGATTAGTTATCGGTTTGGCCCATGATTTTTTACCCTAATGGGGTTTTCCAGGTTATATCTGGTGTTGATTATTGTGTGTTGTTTTCAATATTTTATTGTTAATTCCGCAATTGGTATTAGAGTGTTTGGGTCCTAATCGAAAGGATTTGTTGTGTGGGTCAAAAATCCCAACTAGTGGTATCAGAGCTTATGGTTAGTGATCTTGGGAGTATCCATGGTTATGAAAGATAGAAGACTCACACGTGAGATCCGGAGATGATGAGTTCGTGTTGATAAGCACTGGAACATGAAGCAGATCTGGATTTGTTCTCCATAAATTGTAATGTGGGAGATTTGTTGGGTTGTATCCCAATTTGTGAAAACACCAAAAGAAAAAAGGAAAAAAAAAGGAAAAAGTGAAAAGCCAAAATTAAGTTTGGCTACCTAGGTGACTACTTATGTCTTGTATGTTTCGTGAGTTAATAAGGAAAGATGGGCTTTTTCTTGTTGACCTTTCCTTGGCCCACAAGTGACAAGTGAAGAATAGGGCATCAAGGTTATGCGTATTGCGTGATATTAAAAGGCAAGAGGTTTTGACGAGATAAACTTGCTCGTGCAAGCGGCAGTGAGGCCGTGAGCCAGCCGGGTCATGCCGTGATGTGTAGCTCGATGACGGCAATGAGGCCGTGAGTTAGGGAAAATTCGGTATCGATAAAGAGGGAAAGTGCTCCGAAAGTTGAGCCATCCAAGATGAATAAGAAAGTCCTAATTAGGGGGAGACCTAATTAGGTGAACAACTACGCATGGAGTCCGTAGTGAGTGCGTTTGTTGGTTCGGGCATAAAACCAACGGTAAGGCGTTTGTTGGTTCGGGCATAAAACCTTGATTGTTGGCTTGACATTGTAATCACTATTTGAGAGTATTAGTGGATTAGTTGTCGGTTTGGCCCGTGGTTTTTTACCTTAATGAGGGTTTTCCACGTTATATCTGGTGTTGATTATTGTGTGTTGTTTTCAATATTTTATTGTTAATTCCGCAATTGGTATTAGAGTGTTTGGGTCCTAATCGAAGAGATTTATTGTGTGGGTCAAAAATCCCAACAGATTTCTCTTGAAAAAGTCTCAAATTCCTGTCCCTTCATATGCAATAACTCACAGAAGAAAAACTGGCACAAAAGATTTTATTTTTAGGCTATCGCCCTCTAAATTTGATGCTGAACTGTTGGTAGACATTGGGTCAACTCCATTGAATCATAGGTATTTGCTTCCATAGACAGGATTGAGACCAAAGTTCACGAGCGAAGTCACAATCAAAGAACAAGTGTTGGAATGTTTCTTCACTCCTTTAACAAAGTACATAGAAACTCGGTCCTTGCAGCCCTGTTTTAAGCAGGTACGTCCAAATGGGAAGTCTCTCTTGCACACATATCCAAAGAATGAACTTCCATTTAGGAAGTGATAACGAGCACATACCAAGTGCTTGTTTGGTTAACATACAACTAGTATAGGAAGTGCAACTTCTCTAGAAGTGTAATTTCACTTGTTTGGTTGACAAAAAAACATAGGAATTAACTTCCTGCAGGATGTGACTTCCTTTCTGATGGAGGAAATTACTTACCTTGTCCCCCCTAAGTAAGTCCTACTTCCCACATCACTTCTCATGAAATTAAAATTCCTTTGTGCAACCAAACAACTTTGGGCACTTCCCATGAATTTCTAATTCCCATAAATTAGTACTTCCCATAAGAACTTACTTCCCACATTCAACCAAACAAGCACCAAATTGGTCCAGTCTTGTTTTTGCTTCTCAGGATTCAGTTGTTTGTATACTGACCCAACCTTGTAAAACACTAATCTTGGATTCCAGATAAAGGAAGCAAGCTCAGTTCTCAAGTCGAATAGTTTCTTCAGAAGCCAAGCTGCTTGGTTTGGTTTACTCATTGTCCAAAAATTTCTTCCTTGCACATAATAGGCATTTAAGTATTTAACCATCTTCCACAGAAGTTTTCCTAGAGTGGCCTTGTTCCATGTTCTGAAATTGAAGATACCAAGGCCTCCCTTTGCTGCAGGCATGCTCAAGTTATCCTAGTCTACTAGTGCCCTATTACTAGCTTCTGCAGTGCCAGTCCATAAAAATCCCTAAACATCTGCTCTATCTTCTGAGTAACAACCACTAGGAGAGTGAAAAATTGAGCCCAGAAGTTCTGAAATGAGAATAAGACCACC
Source organism: Tetragonia tetragonoides (assembly GCA_038025085.1). Classification (NCBI taxonomy): domain Eukaryota; kingdom Viridiplantae; phylum Streptophyta; class Magnoliopsida; order Caryophyllales; family Aizoaceae; genus Tetragonia; species Tetragonia tetragonoides. The sequence goes on along the minus strand of CM076143.1, from coordinate 27,519,496 downwards.
TTTATCAGTTGAAGTCTATCGGCATAGGATAGGAATATGGAAGTCCATGTTTGGATCTTGTCATTCACTTTCTGAATCAAAGGGTCATAGTGGCCTACATGCAGCTTCTTCGAAGTTAATGGGACTCACAAAATATCTGAATGGAAGGGTACCTTCATTCATGCCCAAGTACTGAATGATATCTTGTTTCACAATAGCTTTTATGCCTCCAAAGTAAATATCAGATGTAGTCTCATTAGCCCTCAATCCAGAGCAGGCTGAGAACAATTGAAATTTACCAAAGAGGAGCTTAACAGATTCAATATCCCCTCTAGAGAATAACAGGAAGTCATCAGCAAAGATACAATGGACAAGCTCAAATTTTTTGCATCATGGGTGGTATTGAAATTTTGAATTGTCCACTCTTTGAGCTCAGCTAGGCACCTAAAAAGGTAGTCCATAGCAATAAGAAATATACAATGGGATATCGTTTCCCCTTGTCTAAGACCACTCTTGGCAGGGAATGGGTCCATAGGGCAGCCATTGAACATGAGGGAGTAACTAACTGAGTTAAGGCACATCATAATCCAGTGAACAAACTTGACAGGAAATTGCAAACCAATAAGTACTTGCTCAAGGAAACTCCACTTTAAGGAGGTCAACCTTCTGTAGGTTAACCTTGACTATACACCTAGGTGAGACACCTTTTCACCCATAATACTTTATAAGCTCATGTGCAAGGATGATGTTGTCACCAATAAATCTCCCTTTGATAAACGCAGATTGCTGAAGATGAACGATGTCATTTAACACACTATAGCCTATTAGCTAAGGATTTAGACAAAATCTTTGTATAAAACATTAGAACAAGCAATAGGTCTATAGTCACTCACATATGAAGGGTCAGATCTTTTGGAACCAAAGTACCAGCGGTACAATTCAAAGCCTTGAGCATGTTATCTAAGTGAAAACTACTCTGAATAGCCTCTGTCACATCCTTGACTATATTGTTCCAAGAAGCCTTGTAAAATGCTGGTGTGAAGCCATTTGGACCAGGAGACTTATCATCATCTATCTCCCATAAAGCTTTTTTGATTTCTTCTGCGGAAAACTCTGTGCAAAGCTTGATCATGCTGTTCAACTGTCAAAACACGACCATTTTTCATAGTCTGAGGATGTATAGCAGGAAGCTCATTAGTACCCGATACCATCATGTTCAGGAAGAATATTGTAAACTCTTCCTTCACTTCTTCAATATTTGTCAATTTTACTCCCTGTGCTGTATAAACAGAAGAAATCCTTTTAGAAGCTCTCCTACGTACTTTTCATACAAGTATGGAAGTACTTTGCATTCTCATCTCAAGTTTTAATCCAACTGAATCTTGCTTTATGTTTCATATTATTCTCCTCCACAGCTCAATGTTTATTCCATTGCAAAGTAGCATTCTTTTCTCTTTCAATGATATCTTGATTGAACAAGTCAGTAGATAAAAGCTCTTGAACTGAAATGAGCTCTTTGTGGGAATTCTTGATTTTCTCATCCATATTTGTACAATAGAAGTCAGCCGCCTTACTAGTAACCTTCAATTGCTTGTGCTTCTGCAATACTTTGAACATATGACCTGCACCCTCATACTTCCAACTAGCGGCAACAACATTCACAAAGGAGTCATATTGAGTCCGGATATTGAAGAACTTATGAAAATTGACCAAAGTTGGGAATGGTCAGAAACAAAGGGAGCCAAAAATTCTGCTTCAACCGTTGGAAAAGAAGCAAGCCATTCAAAGTCGCCAAGAATTTTGTCAATTTTGCTGTAAACTCTATCTTCAGGATCTTGTTTATTCGAGCAGGTGAACTCTCCCAGCTTAGCCTTAATATCTGAAAGACTAAGATTATAACAAAAGTCTTGAATCCCCGTCCCATCCCCCCCTATAATCCAGGATTCCTTTATCATACTACCAAAGTTTTCAATATTATTCCGGCAAGCAGCTCTCTGGTGTTCATCATTCCTTGCATTCAATAAAGTAACAAGCAATGAAACTCCAGAAACCAAAGTAACTCTCATGTGAATAAATTGATCTGTAACTTGCTCAAACTGAATTTGCAGAATAGCAGGGTCCCAAGCAATCCAAATCTTTCTGGAGAAGTATGGTTGCGAAAACGAGACCAGTGTGACAATTGTTCAATTTTGACTAGTGTAAACATAATTACATAACTATGACTATTATGTTTACAACCAAAATAACAACTATAAATATTATGATAGCCATAAGCATGTGCATAACTATATAATGCTCATTGCATTTTAACAATTATTACATCCACATATGTGTTACTGAACTTACTGAATTTCTTGATGAGCATCCTACAATATCAGAGGCAGATTGATTATGGCTGTAACTTGCAAATAAGTGATTTGAAGATTTTGGGTTTTTCTTGTTAGGTTCTTTAGCAGGGTAAAGGCCGACATGATCTAAATGTAGGATCTGGTTGAGTTACTCAAACAACTATTCTATTCTGACAGCATAATATAAAGGCAGACACATTTGTTGGACAAAAGCAACTTGGAGGGCAATTGGATTTACGCTGCTCCTCGCCTCTCGTGATCCTTATCAAGCTCAATACCTAATGCTTTTGGCAAGCATATGATGTCAATCACAGAAACGTTTCACTGACTGTGTCATATAGGTTCGCTCCCACCATTACCACATGGACAGGAAGCTATAAAAGCATTTGAGCATGGAACATAAGGCACAAGCCATTACAACCGAAGAATAACACTAATCAGATAAAAAGCAGAATTTGGTGTCTTGGTGATCGAAGTTTCTGTAAAATGATAATGGCCAACTAGTAAATGAGTTTCTTTATTCAGCCAAAACCACCATATTCTACGTTGTACTTTTTTCTGATACTAATATTTGGTAAAATGAGTTTGAATAGCGTATCGGAATCGCCAAGCAAGCGAAGGATTTTGCATTCTGAAGACGTCTGTATTCAGAGCAAACTGTAAATGGTGTAAGAGTGTAGAGAACACATGCAAATTGGGGAGCATAATTACGTTTTGATGGCATGCTATCATGTTGACATTGGGACAGCTTTATTATTGGGCGAATATTTTTTCTGTAAATATTTGGTAGATATATACGTAATCTTTTCCTTTTGGTAAGTCTTTGTATTTTGGTACGAGTAGTATTCTTGCATAATTTTTCCGTCTAGGATTGCTTTTTTAGCTTGGAGACCTTTGTATATATTTTTGACTAGTGACCTTCTGCAATGAATGAATACAGAAAGACAATTTTCCCAATAGAGTATGACATGGTAATATGGTATCAGAACCATGGGAAGAACCATAAAATTAAATCTCATATTTTCTGATCTTTGAGTGTTAATCATATCGCCATGATGGTTGGAGAGATCGATCGACCTTCGGATACTTGAATAATACTGTGTTTGGGACATGGATTCAAATCATGTATGTCTCATTTATGGCTGCTCAAGATGAACAGCTACAACTGATGAACAGACGACATGCTGGAATGCCTTCGGATGACGACAACCAGAGACGTAAAACTCAAGCATGTGTTGCACGATCGAGCTTGATACAATGGAATGGAACACAGAACAATCATAATATCTATATATTAGAGGCATTTTCTGACAGCATTGGATGCGTCCACCTAAGCGAGTTATTGTAATAATATTTTAGAATAAATATAAAATAGAAATATAGATTTTGGTATAGAATATATACTAAAGTTGTACTTTCCTAAATCGTTAAATAGTAGACTATTAGAGGTTTTGGTATAGAATATATAGTTTGACTTTTCCAAAATCGTTAAAGAGTAAACTATTAAATTTTAACTAGCATATAAATTTTCTTCCATCGCTTAAAAAATTAAATTTCTTACACCATTGGAAAGATGACGAAATATCCTTTAAAATAAGACTCATCTATAGTATGTTTCATTGATTAAAAAAAATAAAGTATGAGTATACTCTATAAAAGATGCATAATTTTTACAATCTACGATGCGTTCACCTAAAAAATTAATTATTTAGCACAATTAAAGAGTTGCGATGTAAAAAAAAAGAAGAGAAAGATACGTGTATTAGTTATAGAAATTTAAAAAGCAATCTCAAGATAAAATATAATAAAAATAGTATGTGTCGATTAAAGAAATAAACGATGAATCTAAAATGATTCTAGGTCTAATGTTTAATAGGACACTTGAGCATTATCGCATATACTTTTATAACTTTACGAATAGACTGATCCCCCATGTTATTTAAACTTCTTTATTTTTTGAAAAGTAGTTATCTATACATTACACATTTAACTTGATTTTAACATAAAAGAAGGATCATATCTTTGTAAGGTTAATTGTACACTTATCTCACCATAAGAACATTGGCATACTAACATAAAGTATAGAAAGACTTTCAAACTATGACTTCTTGGATCATGTAACATATGGGGAGAGTTAATTAAAAATTTATTGAAATTGGTGATAAGAGTTTAAATTATATAAGATGCCCCAATATTTATCCTTATATTAGTAAATGCTTTTCAATGATGACAATTACACTTTGCTTTTTCGATGAGATTAATAATCACGTTATATAAATTTTACTTCCTCTGTTTTACCAAGATGTTTACACTTCATTTTTCGAGGTAAAAGTTCACAAACTTTTACCATGAATTAGTGAAAAAATACAAAGATATATATATATATAATGTAAAAATGATATTGTTAGATTCATTTTAAAGAATAATTTTGAAAAAGTATAATTTTATAATTTATATATTCATGTATTTACAATTATCTACGGTCAAAGTGGTGCATTGGAGACCGTGAAAAAGCAAATGTAAACATCTTCATGAAACTGAGAGAGTATTATATAATCACAGTCCGTACAACGCACGGGCATCCACCTAATACAAGGAAAAGCTGAACAGAATCTAAGAAAGATGTCAGCTACGCACTCAACCTTGTTGGAGGCTGATAGAGTTGCAATTACCGGCTTGAGCAAAGAGCAATGGTCTAAATTGCTCACTCCTATGACGACTACAAGGCGATATCCGATGAATTGGATAATTGAAACTCTTGATTGCTTGGTTAATGTAAAGGATGTGACTCCAGTTGGTATGCCAAATGGAAAATTAACGATGGCAGTAAAGGAAAAGATTACAGTAAATATCTACCAAATATTTACAGAAAATATATTTGCCTAATATTTATCATGTTCCACACAGCATAAATGTGTTTTAAACAATAACGTAAAGCTAAAAGCCTAAAATATGTTGCCTTTCTGGCTTTGCTGAACCTGTTTGTGTATGCTAGCTAGAAAACCAGTAAATCTGTAAGCTAGAATCTCTGATATATTTATTTATCAGATATTATCAACAAAACCAAGAAATCTGTAGACTTCCCATAATAAATAAATGAATAATGAGTTTTCTATGAGACCGCCTCAAGGTGAAACCCCTTATATAGCCAAGCATGACATAATGATACAGGAGCATTTGAGCGCTTGTTATCTTGCATAATAAAGCATTTGGCTATTAGTTAATTTCAGCATGTATTTAGTCCTAACTAGTCCGTACAAGCATGATTAGTGCTAATTAAGCTTAGTTTGCATTTGTAATTTGTTTTTCAGCTTTGTAATATCTTAATTCACGTTTCTAAAGGGATAAGGAGTCACATGTTAAGAGAGAAAGGCCTATAGGACCATTAAATCAAAGCATTTAATGTAGTGGTCCAAATAGTACATGGTAACAGCTAATTGTCGCTTTCAAGCCTGTTGTGCGCCTATTAGGAGCCTTGTGGTCCTCCCAACATCTCTTTACTGAGCCTTGGGCAGCAATGATACAATCTAGGTGCTTCCTAGATCATTTGGGAACCCTTTTCCCCCCTATAGATATGTAGATGCTGCCTTGTAACCAAAAAAAAAAAAGACTATGATGATGAATATGAAAATGAGAGTGTTATCTCTTTTAAGCCTTTGAGCTTGGTTTATTCTTTCTCTAAAATACTTAGTGCTTAGTTGCTTGAGTGTCATTGAGAGGAGTAGGAAATCGAATACAATAGTAATTAGTGTGGTGCTTAGCTTGCTTTATCAATAGTTATTGTGGTATTCGTCAATTTGATTGTTTCCTGGTGGTGTTTAAGTACTTTAGCCTTGAATTAATTAAGTTGTTTAGGATTAGTGGTGGAAACTTTATCCAAGTCATATCGTTTATTGCTTTCCTTTGATATACACACAAAAAACCACAAAAGATTTCATCTTTGATTACAGAACGAGTTGATTATCCGTTGTGTTGCATAAATCCGTTGAGTTTTATGCATCACATAAGCATGATGTCATGCTTGTTAGAGGAGCCTCACCTAGAAACCGACTCATACGAATTTTTTGTGATAAATGAATTTTTGGCCAAAAAGTACATTATCTTTTCATTTCTTGATTCTTTTGTCAGAAACAACCTAATAAATTTTTTTTTGCAACAAACTACCTAATATGAGTCTAATATTTGTTGACCAAAACAAATAGACGAGCTTGACCCACTTCTATATCTTTAAAAATTAAATACCCATCATTCACCCACTTATTTGCACGTGAGCCCACGTGTTGAGTTAAACCCCCCCCCCCCCCCCCCTCCTTTGAATTTTCAATCTCGTCTCAGAATTCCACATTGGCAGCTCTCTTTCTGTCTCTCTCTCTCACTGTTTGTTCCTCCTCTCTCTCTCTTACCGGCGACGAGTCCTCTCAATGCCCCACCACCATCTTCCACAACCGGCGGAGTAACTCCATTACTAGCTCACTCTCAGTCTAACGTGAAAGCCTGAACGATGAATCTCATATTCTCAGTCTCCTTCGATTCATCTGAATTCAGGGCGGCAAGTATGCGATGATTCTGATAACTCACAGATTGTATTAGCCCTACCCATTGCTATGAATTCTTAACCTTTTGGGTTTTTTCTAAAAGTGATTTGGAGGTTTCAATTTGTTGCGGTTCATTCAAGCAATTTTCAACAAATCAATTTGTTATTTAAAATTATTTGAAACTCCCTGTAAATTTATCGATTTAGAGGTTTCAATAATGTGGGTTTGAATCCCATATAAGCTCACGTTGTTGCATATGTTAGTATGATTACTCATTGAGTAAGGTTGTGTATATATTAAGCTCTGTATACCACACACTGAATGACATCTAATCTTGGATTATTTTATTGTTGTTGTTACACTATCATTGTTCAAGTGCTTTAGAATGTTGTGTTAGGTTGTTCAATTCATATTGAGTTGCATAATTTTGGTGTGATTAGTCATTGGCTCAAGCTACGAGATGATTACTCATTGACTCAAGCTATGAGATGACTCGAGAGCTTCTGCTGAGTTAAGATGAGTGAAGTCTCTTTCTGTGTGGAGTCTTAACGTTGCATACCTAAGCTACTATTTTTCCAAAATTAGCCACAATTTTTGTCATATCAAACTAGCCCTTTAATCTTTCTTTCAAAAACAGAACCTAAATCTGTACCAATGAGTATATTTCAAGATGCACTTGCAAAATTAAAGGAATGACAGAAAAAAAAGGCATCATTTTTGCAATCTGCAGATGACAAAAAGAAAAATGTAAGCGTATGTAGGAGTTGAACCTACACCCTTTGTACGATTGCACAGATGCTCTCCCATTTGAGCTAATAAGCTAGTAGCTGCAACATGTCAATGAACAATTTAAACAGTTGATAGGCGAGAATAGGTCAGAAACATGTTGATTTTCTAATCCAAAAAGCCTTTGAGTTTATGGTAACTCCTAAGTAATGTGCTTGAGGTTATAGCTGGAATTTTAGCACTTTTTCAGGCATATATCATGGTCTAACAATCAGGAACCGGACTGAAAGTTACAGAATAAAACAAACAGTACACAACATAGTGAAATCCTCATTTTAGGTCATCTATGTCGATCCTAAACATTTAAATTTACTCCCCAAGATACGCAGTTACCCCAATACTTCTTTGAGTTGAAACCACATAACATGCAAAACAAATCTCAAACGGTAAGAATTCAGGACTGAACTCAGCAGGACAGAAACAATTATACAACCTGGTAATACTTGTAAATCAAAATTACAACTAGAAGTCTAGAAGTATTTCTCTTTTACCATCCTTTGAATCCTAATTGTCTCGCTTAATTCCCTAATCATTTAAGTTTTTTATTAGCTCAAGCTCATGGAAAAATCATAGGAAAAGGGAGAGAACCAACAACTCATACATTCAGATGCAAACCAGTACACAAGTTACCAACAACTCATACATTCAGATGCAAACCAGTACACAATTTCAGTTTTAGACAACTTGATATCCTAGACACCTCAAGCATGCGACTCATGAGAAAACAATCAAATTCACAAATCCCTTCATTTAGTTTGTTTCTATTGAAACCAAAAGCTTACAGACCATATTACATATGAATAAAAATAACAATATTAACCATCAAAATAGATTACGAAGTAATCAAGTTGAATGCAATCACATCTACTCAAAACTCAATGCCTAAAAAATCAACTTATACCTTTCTGAAGTAGCATGGCAGATTAAAAACACTTCTCAAACATGACCAATTTAAACGGATATTAGAATTAACCCACTAATTTTATGCATTTAATTTTGCAAATTAAACATCAATTTTGAATTTAGACTCTGTACAACTAATCTCCAATTCGAAGTAAACCCTAATTTTTTGGATTGGGCGAAAATTGATGAAGGGAAAGAAATTGTCTTTACTGCAACTGAGTTAGACCGTCGAAGATACAATGAGAGAGAAAGAACGAAATTAAAGCACATAGGCCGAGAGAGAGAGAGAGAGAGAGAGAGAGAGAGAGAGTGTGTGAATTGTGAAGTTGATGATTTTGATGAAGGGAAGAGAGAGAGTGAAAATTCAAGGGGGTATGGGGTACTCACACACGTGACCTGCACGTGTTTTTAAATAGGGTTATAACGAGGTTTTCAATTAAAAAGTAAACAAAAGTGGGTCAATTCCGTCTAATTGTTTGGGTCAACAAATGTTAGGCCCATTTTAGGTAGTTTGTGGCACAAAAAAATATTAGGTTGTTTTTGGCAAAGAAATGAGAAGATAAGGTACGACCAAATATTCCAAACAAAACTGGAGACAAATAACACCTAAAGTCTATCTCAGAAAAAAAAAGATAATAATAAAAAAAGTGATTTGCTATTTACCGCCCAAAATTACTCACCACTGCCCTTGAAAATTACCCATTTGCCCTTCACTCTCACTCACTCCTCACTCACTCCTCATTCACTCACTCCTCACTCACTCCTCACTCACTCCTCACTCCTCATTCCTCTCTTCCTCACTCTCCTCACCACCACACCATCACACCGGCATCACACCGGCAAAACCACCACACCATCACAACGGAAATGTCAGGGGCTAGCGGCAGCGGCAGAGGCGGCGACGGGGACGGAGGCGGCGAGCATCGCGGCGGGGGGTATGCATTCGAAATTTTTTTGCTTTATTTACTCTAATTTGCTTTGATTTTACGAAATGTGTTGATATAGGAGTGTTTTTATTCAAGGTTCATAGACAATTGAATTGAATTTGTGTTGTTTGAAGTTGTGTTGATTGATTTGTGAGTTCGGTGTCGTTTTTTTCGAGTTCGGAGAGTCGGGCGTCTGCCATTTCCGCCTGCCCCATTGGGTAGGCGAGATCGGTAGACGCCTCGCCCATGGGTGCGGCGCCACATCCAGACGCCTCACCCATGGGTGAGGCAAGATCGGCAGACGCCTCACCCATGGCAGAGGCGCCATTTGCAGACGCCTCACCCATGGTTGAGGCGTCTGTAGCAGACGCCCGAGACAAAAAAAAAAAAAATAGTGTTATTATTATTGTTATTATTATTAATATTAGTGTTATTATTATTATTGTTGTTATTATTATTGTTATTGTTATTGTTGTTATTATTATTGTTATTATTATTATTTATTATTATTATTATTATTATTATTATTATTATTTATTGTTATTATTATTAATATTATTATTGTTATTATTATTTGTTATTACAATTATTATTAGTTGTCAATTATTATTTTAATTATTTATTACTGATTATTGTTTAATTAAAAATGTGAAATGATAGAGGAGAGGAGGAGCCGGTAAATCGATGCCGAGGTTAGTCAGTGAACTAGCTGGTTCAGGACCGCGTCACACGAGGACGCGCGGGATTGATGCCTCTGTACGGAGACAGAGAGAGGCAGTTCGGATGATGGAGATAACTGACCGTCACTTATATCGCGGTGATGAGGCTGAGCAACACGATTCCGGATCTGGCGAGTTCTACTCCGGGGATCAGTCCATGGACGATGATGAGATTGGCCTAGAATCATCCTCCGTGATGTGGCGCGTGGCGAAGGGCAGAGGCGGTAAGTTTGTTAGTACTGGGTCGTCCAGTACTAGCAAACGATCTAGAGCGGAGGACGACACTACGTGGCTTGTTACAGGGGCTGTGCCCGGTGGACCGGCGGATGATAGCGTCATACCGAGCTTTCTGGGCCACGTAGCGTCTCGTATGTGGAGGGGAGAGACGAGGGGTCTCTTGAAGTGTCAGAACCGATTCAGTGTCTGTCAGTGGCTGAGTGAGTGGCGAGCGCAGATGTCGCCCGAGGTGAGGGCCCAGATCGAGGGGACTGGGTTATCACACCTGACAGACATTATGTTCAGACATATCGACTTTCCCCTGATATCTGCATTCGTTGAAAGGTGGCAGCCGGATACGAACTCGTTCCACATGCCGTTCGGAGAGATGACCATCATGTTGCACGATGTATGGCATATTCTTCGGATTCCTGTAGAGGGACAGCTCGTTTCCAGTGAGGGACGGGATGGGCAGCTGCAGGCGACGACCATGGAGGTTCTCGGGGTCACCCGAGAGGTACTGATGCATAGCCACTGGCAGGGCGGTGGGGTCCTCACGGAGTCGGTTTTTGACCTTTGCCTTACTGTTGACCGAGTCGAGGACATCCAGGCGGTAGGTTGGATGTGGTTACTTATTGGATCCACCTTGTTTGTCGACAAGAGTGGTAACCGTATTAGACCCTCCTGCATGATGGAGGTGAGGGACGGTGTCGGAATGGCGCATGAGTTCTCTTGGGGATCTGCTGCCCTCGCCTTCCTATATCGTCAGCTCGGTATAGCTAGTCGGGGGGATTCTCAGGGCATCTGTGGATGCCTAACTCTCCTCCAGGCATGGATATACGAGTACTTTCCCTGCTTCCGACCTCATCGGGAGCGGATGGTTGTCGGGGACGGCGAGGCTCCCCGTGCCTCCGTATGGAGTGCCCAGCTTGAGGGCAAGGACGTGGTTCGACTGCACTCCTTACGTAGACGCTTGGATCAGCTGCGAGCGTCAGAGGTACGTCATGCAGTTATCGGTGTTCATGATTTATTTCGTCGTTTGCTATGTTTTTTTTACTTCACCGTAACTTCAACATTTCTACGTAGGTGGTGTGGCTGCCGTATGGTTCTGACCCGGTTGCATCTGTACCGAGGACTGTATTCATCGGGTGGCTACGGTATCGGGATATTATCGAACCGTACATGCCTGCTCGTTGTTTACGACAAATCGGGTACGTACAGAGTATCCTTTTCCCGATCACTAGGCCAGAGAGAGCGATCAGGTCATGGAGCAGTCGTTCCTACAGGGTTATCTACCCCGTACGAGTATCATCTGATGCCTGGCGTATGTTCCCGGGAGCTTACATTCTTGGTCTCCATGGGTTTCAGGCATCCATGTCAGATCCCACAGCATGTACGGATGACTACCTCGAGTGGTACTACCGTCACTCCCACCCTCTGCTGACACCTGACGATGCAGCAGCTGGATCTGTGATTCCTCCACGATCCAACAGTGATTATGTAAGTGATTAACTAAAATATATATTTTTTTACGTATTACATATCTCTGAACTCACACTCATTGTTACTTTTTTGCAGTGGGTGAATCGTCTAGCCGTCGCATTTGAGTCTTTCATTACTTTGCTTCCTCCGGAGCAAGCGCAAGGTCCTCGATCGGTTATGGAGGAGTATATGAGAGATTGGCGGGCTGCCAAATAATGTATTACTTATATGACCCTAGATGAATTTGTGATATATTTATATAAGAGCTTCATTGTTATTGTTATTTATTTGTGTTATTGTAATTTGTTGTTTCTTATTTACCTTTTTTGTTTTATTGTAATTTGTTGTTTTATTTACCTCCAATAATCACGAAAAAATATAACATGCAAAATATAACAATCACACAAAAATGTGACAATGATATAAGTAGAAAAATATAACAATCACGCAAAACATTCAATTACGTCGACCTCGCTAAACGATCCCAATGTGCTCTTCGCCTAACATACATTTGCTCCCAACCAGCGACACTATCAGAACGGGAAGTAAACCATGCTGCGCATATCGGAGGAACAGGGAAATCTGAGGCTAAATTCAGACGGATATAATGCATGTACGAATCACCTAAATGACCTATGACAATTTCCCTACTTGGACGTGTAGCAGTCGAATGTGCTTGCAATGGTAGCACTGTGTAACAAGCATATAACCCCCTTCCGCTGCCGTATCCGAATAACATAATCGCTGCATTGAAGAGGTTGGCAATCGGAAACAAATCCTCAAGTACTATCATCCAGTGATCATCGTTACACGCACCTCCGTCCCACATAATACGGCGGTAACCAGCGTCGACCCCGTCAACGTATATGTTTTCGTACAATGCTCGGTTAGCTGAGAGTTCGTTTGCAATGCAAACTCTCGTCAATCGCCATTGCTCTTGGTCTCCGAAAACGTAGTCCGCAATGACACGGAAACCGCAATTACCATCCCCAAGCACATCGAGATATCCTTCAATGAAAGGTATGATGATTCCCGGAATTTTGTTAACATGATAGAATTCAGTGATATCTATTCCGTGTCCAGCTGCAAGACAATATAATAGAAAGTCATTAATAGTACTTATCAAAAAGTAATTAACAACATTATGTACATGTTAATAAATTATGGGTTTTCATACCAGTACTCCGCACGACGTTACTCGATGAGGATGAGCTACGACCACGCCCGCGGCTCGAACTGGATGACCTAGGGCGACCACGACCCCTCTGGGAGTACTCCCATGAACTAGGATCACGTCTGGTAGAGGAACTCCCTCTCGGTCGACCTCTGACTGTCGTGTTCGCTTCCGGCTCGACGTAACTCGCTTCATCAGGATGAAGCTGCTCATTGATAAGGACAGATATGTTGCGCACAACTGCCCGGTCGCTTGAGTTAACCTCGTGGACGAGAGAGTGAAAGTACCGATGGTCCTCAGATGGATGCTCAGTCATGTCAAGCGTATCTATCTCCACTGCATCACTAATAACCAGTGTTCGCCAAAATTTGTGGACACTATTCAAGCTAATTGGCGTGCCCGTATCCGTGGCCGTTTTCAACTCACACGCACACGGGATCTGATGAGTGGATCTCAATACACAACCGCAACGATCAAATACTTGGTCACTCAATTCTCTCATCCTCTTCACCTCATCCGATAATATTTCTAAGCAGTAATGGGAAACATACCCGCTCAGATAGTTGAATGGGAAACCCGAGTACATCACACCTCTTCGTCTTCTGCACTCTTCAAGTGTGTACTTGATCTCAGTTAGTTGTGACTCGATTGACTTGTTGACCTTGTTCCAAACATTGTCCAAAGCTCCAGTTGAGGAGTTCAACCACTGTTTTAGCGCGGCATGTGCACTCTCCACCCTGCAAGTCGTAGTGTTGCCAAGGTGTAGCACCTTATTCGTCCACGCAGCCACAAACATCTCTTTGTATCTCAGCCAGGTCTCCTCTACATAGGATATCACGTGAGGGTAATTCCTCCAAGTATCCTTCATCATACGCACTGCTCTATCGTACTCAGCTTCTGTGGAAGCTTCCATGATAGATTTCCACTTTCCGTTCTTGAACCTCTGCACGCCAACCTTATTTTTTCCACAAAGTCTGTACACTTTGTCTTCAACGACTTTGTTAATGTGCCATGTACAGAGCAAATGGGCACTCTCGGGAAATATCTCTCTAATAGGTGTCATCAACCCTAGCTCACGATCGGTCAAAATTGCTGTTGGGTGTACATCATTTCCAATAAGCATCGTCAACTTATCTAAGACCCACGCATAGCTTGCCTCAGTCTCATCCTTCATAATGGCATAAGCTATGAGGAAGTTCTTATTGCTTGGAGTCATCCCCACTATCTCAAGAAACGGCATCTTATACTTGTTTGTTTTGTACGTGGAATCTAAGCCAATCAACCAAGAAAAAGACCGAAGTAACTGAATTGATGTAGGGTGTGCCATGAACACGTGAGTTACCTCATTAGTAACTGGGTCGGCTCTTGTCCAATGTACGTACTTATTCTCCACAGGTAAATGATGAAACTGACCAATGACATCTCTCTCTTCAAAATCAAGTTTCCTTATACGATCTCTGTAGTTGTACACATGCCGTCTAGTTGCATTGTCCTCGGGAAATTTTTCCTTAATAGCGGCCAAGATAGCACATGGCTTTGTTTGTGCCGAAGTCATGTCACAAACGAGTTGCTTTGACCCAAGACTAAGACCACTCATCTGACGATATCCCTCAGGAAACACAGCAAAGTCATGGTTGTGCGTACCCCTAATCCCAAGCAATGTGACAATCATCCAACTACTGGACCCATACACTTGCTCAGCTCTTAACTGGAACGTACATTTACAAGCCTTTGTTTTCGTATTCTTCCGAGCAGTAGTATCTAAGTCTCTTAATTCCCCTCTGTAGCGTTCACCTCGATTGCATCTTAACAATTTTACGCTTCCATTGTTCTTGTGTGACGAAATTATCAACTCAAACCCGATAGTAAGGGCAATTTGTTTTGCCCAATTAATTGCATCTCTATCACTATCAAATAACTCATTAGTGATGAAATGCGTACTGTAATCAATACCATCACCACCGAACCGCTCCAAAGGAACCTAACGAAAACAACGAAAACAATGTTAGCTTAATCTTAAATTCAAACGTCTATCAAAACCGACTGAACCAAGGTTTAGGCGTCCGTGATGTACGCCCCGTCCATGGTCCAGGCGAAAAGTTCAGACGCCTGTTCCATGGACGGGGCGTAAATCACGGACGCCCGTTTAAAAAATAAGCGAAAAAAAAAATTTACCTCGGCCACCGTCGACGGCACTTCTTGGTCGCCGGAAGACATTTGCGGTCGTTCCTTATTTGCCGGTGAGAGAATGTTGGTGAATGTGGGTGAGTGTGAGAGTGGGTGGGTGTGAGAGTGGGTGGGTGTGGGAGAGTTAGAGAGGGAGAGGGAGAGTGGGAGAAAGGGTGAAAATGTGAGAGGGGCAATATTGTAATTTCCAAGGGCGATGGTGAGTAGTTTTATGGCGGTATATAGTAACACCCTAAAAAAAAGGTCTATGAAAACGATTTTTTAGTCCTACCTTATTAAATCATTTTCCCTCTTTTTATCTCAGCAACTTTAAGTCAATCGTTCTTTTTCCCATAATTGTCTCTCAAAACGACACCCTTTATAGTGTGAAGCATAACGAAGAAACACGGAGCTAACCGAGCGAGATGCAAGTTTATATGGGAGGTTGAACTGCGAGGTTGGGAATACATTGATAGCCAAACATTTTAAAAAAATTGTAATTTGGCTTTTTGCGAACAATTTGCATTAATACCACACCCATTTTATTTTATTTTTTTTGGAATGTAAATATCATTTCATTACTTTCCAAAGGAAGTTTACAGTTAAGCGCAAGTCCTCCAAAACTAACAATTAACACATCTGGCAGTCAATGGGATAAACCCACGCAGTAATCAGGTACAAGGGCATCATAGTTCATGCTCAACTTACCTTCTAGGAAAGGCATTTGAGCACGAGTCCACAATCATCTGCATGCTAATTATGGTACAATATAAGCCAGAGAACCTCAAACAGATACATACTCTAGCAATCTCTAACCATAACAGTTAAGAGTAGCTAGAAAAATACTCTCTTAACTTCATATCTCTTGCTGCTGCAGCTCTTCCATGCAGTGTTAGAATAATCTGCTTAATGACACTGTCAATCGTGCTTGTTCTGTCCTGAAATATTCTCATATTTCTTTCTTGCCAAATGGAGTATATTACAGGAGCTGCACAAGCTCTCATGACTCTGGCACTTTTCTGTCTCCCTTTAAATTTCTCACTGATTTGTATGAAGGCTCCCGGCCATTGCCACTGGATAGGAGCAATCTGCAGCCATTGAAAGATTCTAGCCCATATCTGACTAGCAAACTGACAGTAGAAGAACAGATGTTGGGGGTTTTCCTCATTGTTTTTGCATAAACAGTATATACTCGGTCCTTGTATGCGTATTTTGTACAGGTTTTGCCAAATTGGCTATCTGTTCTTGACACTCAACCATAATATGAATCTCCACCTGGGGAGAGCTAGAGAAGTCCATACTAGGTTAGCCCAGGTTTGTTTCTGTGGAGCAGGTAATAAGCATCTGCAAGCTTTACTTACCTTGTACCTGTTATTGCTAGTAATGAACAGTTTCAACCCATCTCTCAGATCAAAAAGCTTTTATATAACCCAGGAAGCTTGCTTAGGCTTTTGCATGACCCATATATCTCTATCCTTGATATAATAGGCTCTGATCCATTTAATCCACAACTTCTCAGGCTTATGCTATATATCCCACAGCAACTTCCCCACAGAAGCTTTGTTCCATACTGTGAAATTGAAAACACCCAAGCCACCAGCAGCTGCTGGCACACATAGATCCTCCCAAGCCACTAGATCCCTGCGACTAGGGTTGCATGATTCAGTCCATAAGTATCTCCTGCAGAGTTGTTCTATGCTATGAATCACCCACACCGGGATTTGGAAGAACTAAGACCAGAAGTTTTGAAGTGGGAAAAGCTTAACCTTGATTAACTGTAATCTTCCATCATAGGATAGGTATTTGGAAGTCCAGGACTGGATCCTATCTGTCATTCTCTATACTAAAGGGTCAAAATGGAAGGCCTGGAGTCTCTTAGAAGTAAAAGGGACCCTTAGATATCTAAAGGGCAGTGAGCCCACCTGCATCCCCATCCTTTCAATGATTATGTCTCTCTCCTCAGTTTGTATCCCTCCAAAATAAATTTCAGATTTGCTTTCATTTGCTTCCAAACAAGAACATGATGAGAAAGACTTAAACTTATTAAACATGCTATCAACAAACTTCACATCTCCATGGGAGAACATCAACATGTCATCTGCAAAGATGCAGTGTACCAGGGAAAACTTCTTGCACCTGGGATGATAGCTAAACTCTCTACTTGTCTTCAACTCTCTGAGACATCTAGATAAGTAGTCCATTGCTATCACAAAGAGATAGGGAGACAGAGGGTCTCCTTGTCTCAAACCTCTCTTTGCAAAGAAGGGTGCCAAGGGTGTCCCATTGAACAAAATAGAGTAGCTTACAGTAGAATAACACATTTTGACCCATTTCACAAATTTCAGAGGAAACTGTAACCCCAGCATAATTCTTTCAAGAAATACCCACTCCAGAGAGTCGTAGGCCTTCCTTAAATCAATCTTCAGAGTGCACCTGGGGGAGATACCCTTCCTTCCATAATGCTTAATTATCTCATGAGCTAAAATGATACTATCACCAATAAATCTACCCTTAATAAAAGCATATTGTTTCAGCAGAATTATATCATGCAACACAGCAATAATCCTATTGGCTATTGCCTTAGACATAATCTTATACAAGACATTGCAACAAGCTATAGGACGGTAATCACTCACATAAGGGGGGTTAGCTTTTTTAGGAACAAGAGTAGTAGAGGTACAATTAGGTTCTTTAGCACGTTACCTGAGAACAAGGTACTCTTGATTGCTTGAGTGATTTCTACACCAATAGTATCCCAAGACTTCTTATAAAACGCAGCAGTAAACCCATTAGGTCCAGGGGCTTTATCATCTTCAATGCCCCAGAGAGCTTGTTTGACCTCCTTATCTGAGAAGTCTGCACATAGACAGATCTGTTGTTCAGTAGATAATAAGGGCCCCATCTTCATAGTATTAGGATCAATAGAGGGGAGTTCATCTGCACAAGACCCCATCATAGCAATAAAGAACCTCTGGAACTCATCTTGCACCTCACTAGCATCTGTTAGCTTCACATTTGCAGTGTAGATAGAAGTAACTTTGTTCCCTGCTCTCCTGCTCTTTACACTAGCATGAAAGAATTTTGTATTATCATCTCCTGCTTTGATCCAATCAAGCTTAGATTTCTGTCTCAAAAAGTGCTCTTCATTTTCTCCCAGTTGTTGTAGAGCAGTGAGCTGTTGTCTCTCTCTATTGACAAGTTCAGAGTTGAACTTGTCTGAATCAAGCCACTCTTGGGTGATTGCAAGGCTTTGATGAGCCTTATTAATCTTCTCCTCAATGTGTGAGCAGTAGAGCTTAGAGTTTTTAATAGCTTTCTTGACATTATTGTGCTTTTGAAGCACTCTAAACATCTTGGATCCTGTGCCTTCAAAGCTCCAACTCCTATTAATAATCTCTGTATACTCAGGCAGGGATGTCTACAGATTAAAGAATCTGAAAGGTTTCCTGGCCTGTTGATCCTCAGGAACTATACAAACACTAGTAGCCGAGTGGTCCGAAATGCTTGGAGTAAAAAATTCAGCCTCAATACTTGGAAATTTAGAGATCTACTCAAAACTCCCCATGACCCTGTCAATTTTGCTGTATACCCTATCCTGCACTTCATGTCTGTTACACCAAGTATACTCCATCCCTTTAGCTCTAAGATTCTGCAAATCAAGCTAATAACACATGTCTTGTAGTTTACTAGTACTAGAGAAGAAATCCCCATACTGTACTCTCTCAGATGCAACAAGAGTGGCATTGAAATCACCACCAATTAGCCAAGGTTCAGCAATATTCTGCCCTAACTGCTCAATATCATGCCAACAAACTTGCCTAACAGTTGTATCATTTTTTGCATATATTACAGTTAAGAGAAAGTGAATCCCAGAATGGAATGATAATCTCATATGAGCATATTGGTCAGACGCAGCTAGAATATTTACATGTAATATAGTAGCATCCCAAGCAATCCAAATCCTTCCATTGGGTGTCTCTCCATGGTTACACAAATGTAGCTAATTACTAAGCAAACTACTAGCAACTTTAGTAAATTTGTTTATTTTAACTCTAGTTTTTAGTAAAGCAATAAAACTAGCTTTATTTCTCAGAATATGTTTTCTAACCTCTCTCAGCTTAGAGGGCTTATTCATACCTCTAACATTCCATATGAGAAGCTTCATTGACATTGAGAGGTGTCTGAAGTCCTACCCCCATTGGTATCTCCCATAGTAGTTGCACTGGCATCAATAGCAGGTAGCTGAATGTTAATTTCCAACC